>OZ020189.1:150688497-151888497 GCA_963971165.1 Philopedon plagiatum | reverse complement strand
AACATATGCTATGCGACGGCTATTTTACTTTTGGTACTTTCTTTAATGCCTTGGTGAAAATTTGCTTTAAAACTGGTCCATATTAATAAAACAGAAATTTGCATATACAAATTATTTAAAAAGAGTTCTACAAAATGATGTTAAAAAATAAAAGTTAAACGATCTTCTTCACTAAACTACAGAGTTATTTTATAAAAATAACAACCAGGGACTTCAAAATGGCGACCTACTCAAACTGAGAAAAATGCCTCCAGTGTCGCTATTTTGAGAGCAAACTACCACTTGTGATATATATATATATATATATATATATATATATATATATATATATATATATATATATATATATAGTATTGTTTTTCCTGACCGTTTAATTATAATATATGGTTTTTTTTTTCCATGGGGTTGCGGTCAAAATGTTTACATTAAAACAATAGTCATCTTTGACGTTTCGGTTTATTGACTGACTGTAGTTAACTTTCTGATGATGGTTTAGTCAGTCAATAAACCGAAACGTCAAAGATGACTATTGTTTTAATGTAAACATTTTGACCGCAACCCCATGGAAAAATAAAACCATATATTATATATATATATATATATATATATATATATATATATATATATATACAGTATGTCCACGGATAGAGGTCACAAGAGGACAAATCGACCAAAAATTTCATTGTTCGAAAAAAAAACATTTTTGGTTAGCTTCTGCTTCTTAAAAAAATTTGGTCTGCGAAGAAAATGCTCAACATTTTTATACATGGTGCTCAAAAAATACAAAAATAATAAATTGTGTGAAGAGTAAACCACCTTTATTTTTCATGCTAGAGCAAAATGATAAAGACAAAAAATATTTCAAATTCCAGTCAAAATTTATATTCAAAATATCAGCTGAATATTTTACTTTTTATTTTTGTTATAATTTTATCAAATATTACTGTACCTACGTTTTCTAGGTATTTTTTGCCTTATCCACCTCATCTCACTATCTTTTACGACAAATGTCAGAAAATTAAAAAATTTTGCAACAAAATTTTAAATTTTCTGACATTCGTCGTCCACGGACAGAGGTCACAAGAGGACAAATCGACCAAAAATTTCATTGTTCAAAAAAAAACATTTTGGTAAGCTTCTGCTTCTTAGAAAAATACGATTTACGAAGAAAGTTTCTTGACTTTTTTATACAGGGTGCTCAAAAAATACAAAAATAATAAATCATGTCAAAAGTAAACTATCTTTATTTCTCAATTAGTAAGTATAAGATTGATTAATTTTAATATACCTTTTACAATGAACAAAAATACTATTTATTCGAACACTCCTCCCCCGTATTCCACACATTTTTCAAACTGCCACCTGATGTGATCATAACTTCTTCTTATTTCGTCAAGCGAAATCATTTGCACCGACTCTAAAATTCTCTGTTTTAAAATGTCGACATTATTTTCAATGGGTTGCTGAAACGTTAGTTGCTTTAAGCGGCCCCAGAGATACGCATCTGAAAGCGTGAGGTCGGGACTCCTTGGAGGCCACAAAACTGGACCGTTTCGGCCAATCCATCTATCTCCGAATTCATTGTTAAGCCACTTTGTCACTTCTTGTGCACAATGCGCCAGACAGCCGTCTTGCTGGAAGTACATTTGCCGTCGGTACTGTAATGGCAGCTGATCCAGCTTTTCTGATAGAAAAGTTTCTAAAATTTCCATATACGTATTTCGATTGCACGTGTTCTCAAAAAAATATGGCCCAATTATTCCATCATAAAAAATGCCACACCACACATTTACTTTTTTAAAGTATTGGCTTCGTGCTGGAATCCTAAAATTTGGATTTACTTCGCTCCAGTATCGTACATGTTGTGAAGCGACCGTACCATTTGTAGAGAAAGTCGATTCGTCGGAAAATAAAATAAGTTTATGAAAGTGGTTATTTTCATTTAAAATTTTGTCCCCAACCCATAAACAAAAATCCAGTCGTTTTGCTGGATCTCCCTCTTCTAAAGCTTGATTAAAATGTGGCTTGAAGGGTTTAATTTGTTTGTCTTTTAAGATTTTTTGAATTTGACTTTTTTGGACAACCTGCAAATTTTGAGCTCGTTTTCTCAATGACAATATGGGCATTTCAACGACAGACTGCATAACCAAAACGGTAACCGCATCGTTTTCATCAAATAATTTCTTCGTTTTTTTTTAAATTCTGCACCGACCCAGTGTTTCTAAATTTCTTTATCAATCGCCGAATTCCATTTGTTGAAACATACACTCCCGGAAACTTTTCAAAAAATTGTTCTTGCAGATAAGTATAAGATTTTTCACCGCTTCCATAACATTGAACCAAAAAAATTTTTTGTTCGACGGTTAGCATCTCAAAATTTTTAAATTTCTGAAATTTGTCATAAAAGATAGTGAGATGAGATGAAAAAGGTAAAATTACCTAGAAAACGTAGGTCCTACAGTAATAATATCTTTTGGTAAAATTATAACACAAAAATAAAAAATTTATTTTGAGCTGATATTTTGAATTTAAATTTGGACTGCAATTTGAAATATTTTTTGTCTTTATCATTTTGCTCTAAAATGAAAAATAAAGGTGGTTTACTCTTCATATAATTTATTATTTTTGTGTTTTTTGAGCACCCTGTATAAAAAAGTCAAAAGCTTTCTTCGTAAATCGTATTTTTCTGAGAAGCAGAAGCTTACCAAAAATGATTTTTTTTCGAACAATGAAATTTTTGGTCGATTTGTCCTCTTGTGACCTCTATCCGTGGACATACTGTATATATATATATATATATATATATCACCGAAAAGCGAATAAAGAGCTATCTATTGGTCTAAAAAAATTGGTAGGTTGCCATTTAAAATAAAAAACTTAAACTCGCCTCCGGAGAAACCACAAACGATATTCAATTGTTTTTTTATAGCAAAAAATGTGTTTTGTCAACTAAACCTTCAACCCAAAAATGAAATTTCTATTTCGTTGACATCCCGTACTTTTTAATGCATTTTTTAAACATTTTTCGGGAAAAACGTTAAAAAATTGCAGTCCCCCAGCCTTATTTCCAAAAAGATCGCCCAGAAAAATCTTTAAAAAATCATGAACATTGAGAATTAGGTGTAGATTGAGCAAAATTATCACGATTGAACAGTTCTAGTGCTATCAATTGTTATAAACAATTTAAGTGTTTATTTCCTTATAACTGCTAAACCACTGGTTTTAGAGAAAAAGTTTTTTGGCAAAAACTATTTGTTACGATGTAAGGAACAACTTTTGTTCTTACACGTTTTTCAAAATTTTTAATTCGACTGTCGAAACGCTCTCCACTCAGCTCCGCGCATACGCGGTGTGATACGGCATTGGTGCCGTCGGCGGCGGTTAGCGCGGCAGATGGGCAGAGATCGAGCGGCCGAGGTTTGCCCAGGTTAAGTGAGGGGCTGATGGCACCGAAGTACAAGTACAGCTTGCACTTGACCGAATTTTTTATCTTAACAACAGGGTAGCGTACAACCCAATTAATAAATATCTTCTTAGTGAATCCATTACAGTCATATATACCATATTTACACTGTACAAACCTTCCATACATTTAGAATAAACTAACTTCTAGAGAAAATCTTCGCGTATAGGCATGCAATAAGACAAACTTTCAGGAAAATAATAAAATGTATCCATACAAGAAAACTCCATTACAGTAAGAGCGAAGCACATTTATTTCTGGATAGGTTCCGGTCCTAAAAATTTATGAGGGAATTTATGTTTTTAGCCGAGGAAAGATTTGACGATTTCTATGGTGATAAATTATCTGTTATTGCAATTTTCAGAAAAACAAGACCGAGAATTAAAGTTAATTTATAATGTTGGGAGTTAATGGAAACGGGGTATTTGAGGTAAACACCTCATGGTGCTCCTACAACCGCTTCAGTGTTGGGTTTCAGCTTTAATGGTATGATTCAATCTACTTATGAACGTTTCAAAAGCTTTTAGAAAACTAGCTCCAGTTTTATTTTAACACCTTCTCTTAATCCTTTAGGTAAAGTGTTTCCAGGATATTTGGTTATAACTTACTAACTGAAATAAAACTACCTTGTCGGCATTGTGTATACCCTGGAATTTATAGTATTATAGTCGACGGGCCGCATTGTAATAATTTGTATTTTAAAACTAAAAACATCTTAAACTTGCTCTGTGCCAGGAAGCCATAAATAAAATTTACTTTACTTGTTAACCGACTTTTTGTACCTGTCATCGGTAAGTATATATTTAATGTTTTCGAAAATTACCTACCTAAAATAATTTTATTTATTATTAATAAAATATATGAAAATATTGTCAGAATACCCTCGCTTCAAGCCTAGAACGACGAGGTAAAAATTAAACTGAATATACGTATATAAATAATAGATTATTAACTATTCCGAAACCTGTTATACATTATCCTAATATATTCAGGGCAGATTTATTTATATTATAAATTTTGAATTTGAATAAATTTATATAAAATTATTATTGCTTTTATTCAACATCCTCTTTTAAACCATTTTTAAACTAAAAGGTTTTTAACTGTGCATTTAAATATTAATAATAAAATAAATAATGGCACTTTTACCGATACTGCAGCTCCACCCTGTACCGCAAGTCTGCAGTAGTGCTTACGCAGTCACGCACTTGTCTACACAACGGGGTCGACCAGGTAGTTTTATTGCACTTAATAAGTCATAGCCAAATATACTGAATGATACTTTAAAAGTACATTTCTTTTACCTAATTTTTCTTGGAATTATTATTTAAGGAGGGTACGACTAGTGATAGGTAAATAATACCCAGTAAATAAATATATTTTGAGTTTAAATCTAGGTTTTTACCTGGGAATTTACCCAAATTGGTTATTGACATTGGATTTTATACTGAAAAGCTTTATAACGCATATATTTTATGATAAAAAATACATGCAATATGTTTACTTCATTGGGACCCAAAGCAGTTTCTTGTAGCGCCACTCATTTTATTCAAATTAGAAAACTTAAACGTTCAGATTCACTAAGAAGGTTTAAGAGTGCTGTAAGTAAATGCTGGTTTAAATTAAGATCTTCTAGTTGACGAGTTATGTTTTGACAGACTTTTGTCCTGTCATTGTTAATAAGTTGTCATCAAAAACTTATAAATTATTCTGATATCTCAGCGATTTGCTTGGGTTCCAAATGATTTTCATCTTGGAACGGGTGGCTAGAATGACTAGTTCTTGGTGGTACTAAAATTACCCTTTTCTTTATAATTTTGGGAAAACCTTAGAAACAAATTCATAGTATAAAACTCAGTTGTCTTAAGGTTGTCTTATTCTTACATTTGTCAGTTTAAAGCTTTTGGTTGTCAAATTAGACCGGACGACGAAACTAGTGTTGGAGAATCTGGCTGAAACTGTTTTGAGCAGAACTTACAAGACCACATACTTGTCATCGTCTGTCTTCCACAATTTCCAATATTGCTTTTTTTTACGTGACATATCGGTTTAATAACAGGTACTTTTTAAAAAAGAAATTAAACTAATAAAACGATTATATCGAAATATATATTATCGGGTTCAGAACGTCTTTCGACGTTGTCCGATGCCTATCTTCCACGATTTCCTATCCTCCCATTGGTCTTCTCTTAAGTCCCAAGAGCTCATTGATTTAGTGATCCCCTCCTTCCAGGTATTTTTGGGTATTCCTTTCTTTCTCCGGTTTGGTGGTAGCCACTGCATTATTTTCTTGGGAAGTCTGGACTCATCCATTCGCTGGACATGACCATACCATATTAATTGCCTCTGTTCAATGTCGGTTGTTAGCTGTCCATCCACTCCCATTCTCCTTCTAACGTCCTCGTTTCGAATTCTTTCTCGTCTGGATATTCCCAAGGACCGTCTGAAAACATCCATCTCGGTGGCTTCGAGTTTTCTTCTATTGTTTTCTGTAATTCTCCATGTTTCCGCTCCATGTAACAGAGAGCTTTAAATCAGGGTTTCATAGCTATTATATTTCCTTTTTTTTCCTATTTCGCCACTCCAAAATATACCATTCAAACATGCAGTTAATCTTCTGGCCTGGGTTACTCGTTTTTTGATCTCTCTGTCATCTGTTCCTGTGTTGTCAATAAAACGATTATACAGACACAAAAACGATAATGACTGTATTTTAATCTCACTTTTTCCAGATAATGGGAAATAAAAGTGCTTCTGCAGCATACAATTCATTTAAAATGCTTGGGTTGCTTTCTATAGGAGCGGCAAGGCTGCGCTGGAAATATCCACAAGACCTGCATCGGTTATTTTTACGATAAAACGCTTATCAAAGAAAAAACCCGGTTTTCGGTTAAATATTTTTTGGGTATTTACCCGGTAAATACCCGGTATTAATATTTTTACCCGTTGGGTAAATACCCACGTCCCATCACTAGGTACGACCCTGTTAAGAATCAGAACATATTATATCTTTGAACAGACTTTACAGTCCCAGATAAAAAACTAACACAATAAACAAACTATAAATGGAATCGAAGCAGGTATATACCCTGCAAGGATTTCTCAAGAGATGTTTAACTTTTTCTAAACATCCACAATAACTCGATAAAAGAACACGGATAAAAATAACAATGTTTTTTATCCTCTCTCAGAAATCCAACCCCAAATTTATACTGCCCATGTTTTCCTTTATAAAAATATTATGTATACTAGTCAAACCTAAGACCGCCACCCATAGAGAGGCCCCAAAGGCAATAAATGTTGTAAAAGTTGTCCGTTTGATTTCCATAACAAAGGCAATCGAGGGAGATATTGGCCGACAAAGGAAATTGTCTTGTTGGTCTACGCTACGGCGATAGAGACTCTTTTTGAGGCCGACCACGCTCTCTAGGGACCGCTATAAACGCTGAAAAATGGAGATTAAAGACAAAAATATACCGTTTATTGCAATTTTCCTTTTTCTCAAGGAATTTAGTATAATATAATTTTGGGGAATAGCTTTATGAAAATATATTATAAAAATGTATAAATATACTCGTATATTTACAGGAATACTCGTAAAACAAGTATTTTACAGAATTTTACTGGTTAGTTTACACAAATTAATCGGGTTTATTATTAGAAAAGTTAAAGTTACGCATTCAATAGAATAAATCAACTATTTTTTTTTTCAGGTCTCACTCTTCAACAGTCGTATATTTCTTTGCTCTTGTGCTGACCATTGCTAATGCTCTACCAACCGGTCTACAACCAGCAGCAAAAGAAAAAGAAACGACCCATAATTCATTTACTCTAGGTTCTCGTTGGACTAGCTACAACATTGCTGCATTTACTGCAGGTAAAAAATATTATTCCTAAATATAGGTATTGGATATCCCAAAATTTCGTTAATCTAGGATATTTCCATTATCAGCTGCTAAATATTTTGGTTGCAGAATCGCAATTTTTATTATTAAGACTAAAAAAATCGGGATTTTGCAAAAAAAAATCGCAACACATAAATTAAATAACCAAATATGACAAAATGCCTTTATTGTCAAAGCTTAGCTCACAATCAAGAAAAGCATAAACACAAATTATAAAATATTAAATAAACAAACTAAAGATTTTCATTCACAAAGCAACATGTGCAATGTGCATATCTAATCATAACAACATAATATAACAAAACAAAAAAAAATTAATATATGTGGGTTCATATAAGTAATTTCTACTTATACTTTGTAGATTATTTTATTTTTCCAATAATAGCCTTGCGTTCTTCTATATTTTTTATTCATTGATGCTTTTTCGAACTAATAAATTTATTAATTCTGTCCTAAGCTAACCTATTTGACACGAACAATTTCAAATATGCTCCGGTTTGCTTGAGTTTCAATATTGCGACAGATAGTCAGTTATTGTTTGTTGCAACTCCAAAAGATTGTTCAGCTGATTTACATACACTTTTTGTTCTACTTAAATAGCTCTATAAAAAAAAGGCCATTGCGAAGGTTCTCGACGACCAATCCAACAATCGTATAAACAGTGTCTACCGATTGTTGGATAGGTCGTCGAGGTCCTACCGAATGGCGTGCCAGGTTGTCCGATTTAACACCGTTTGACTTTTTTTTTGGGCTATCTAAAATAAAAAGTGTACTTAGCACAGCCGAACTCTCTTTTGGAGTTAACAAAGAATAACTACTACCTGTCGCAACATTGTTATGCAGTGGCGGATCCTCCCCCCCCCCCCCCCCCAAAGCATGCCGCACTGTATGACTTTTTATATGCCTATCCCAATTATTCATTAGTTTTTCTAGCAAATAACTACGTAAAAACAATGTTGAAAAAGCGAAAACAGTAGAGGCGTAAATTGATAAGTGATTACTAAGTTCTCTCAATAATCTTTTTTAGGTGTTGTTATTGTCGGCGCCGGATTAGCAGTCATAATAGCCCTTTTCTTTCCAGTTTTCGGCTACAGAGTGTGTTACGCCCTTGGAGGTTGCCAAAACACCTTGGATAATTACATAGACCATTTTATCGGGGTTGAAGGGCGCACAAAAAAAATTAACAAGAGGGATGTGAGCGAAAATAAACATTTGGATTACTTTATGGAGATTTTAAAACTGGCAATGAGGCAGTATGATGATAATGGTACCATGGAAAAAGATGAAAGGGTAAGTAATAGATTAAAGGTAAAGGGGATAATGGGTCTGTTTCACAATTTTCTTTACTTGCTGATTAGACAGTGTGATCACAATTACTAAATATACCGGCTTGTGCAAAGTAAATACAGAAATGTTTCCTTGTTTCTTGTTTGACATGCCAGTTAAACCCTGTTACAGGTAAAAGGACATAACATACCAGTCGCGGCCCGTAGGTTTTTACAGGTGGGTCAAAATTTTGTGGCCAACTATACTCGATTTGAAATTGGTTGATAGTAATAAATCATTAAAATCCGTCAAACACGTACACAGAGTGGTCCACCTAAATTGCCAAGTTTTAAATAGTATATACATTGAAAGTCTAGACCCTTTTGCATTTATTAAACTTTCCATTCCTATAGATCTGATAAGGGCGTCGAATACAAAGCTTAACCCGAGGCTCGAACAATAAGCGGTAGTATTCTACCTGTGATGTTTTGCACTCATGCACGTGCTTTCGGGTGGGTTTAAGTTTATATTAAACACAATAATTATATAATTTAGTGAACATTCGGATGTGTGGCATAATTTGTTACCCTTGTATTTGAATAAATATAATACTAATAACAATAAAGCAACTAATAAACAAGTAAATTTGGAAAAATGTTTCTATTTGAAATTCTATAAAATTTATAGTAAGTCATTACAGTTCTTCGCTTTAAATTAATCATCATCAGAAAATGAAATATCTGAGGGACTGTCTTCTTCCCCTAAATTGATAATAAGTGGTTCGACCGTTTTCTCCAGTAAACTATCCAATTGCCACATTTTTTCCTCCTCCTTTAGTACATGCTCTATACATCTTTGCCACTTCCCCGCGTTGACTTCTTGAAGCGCTTCTTCAAAGAGTTTTTGAACATCACTCATTTTATAAGTGGTATTTTTTCTAGCCACATAACCTTTCACATGAGCCCATACCAGTTCGATCGGATTTAATTCGCAATGGTAGGGGGGGAGCCGAAGCACTATTATATTTTGTTTTTTGGCCATTTCGTCAACAACATATTTTTGAAACCGATGTTTATGGGTGTTTACAATTGATAGCAACTCCTTTTTAACCATATTGTCCTCAAATTGTATTTGTTTCTCCACAAGCCACTCGATAATTTTTGCTTTTCGCCAAGCAGTTGTAGGCATCTTCTCCAATCTTCTGGAGTGATACGGAGCGTTATCTAACACAATGACGGAGCCAGGTGGAATCAGCTCTATCATTTGTTCGAAATACTCCTCAAAAACATCAGCATTCATATCCTCGTGGTAATCGCCTGTACGAACTGATTGGAATGATAATAGTCCACCTTCTAAAAATCCATTGGAGCTACCGATGTGAGTTATAATTAATCGTTTTCCTTTTCCAGAGGGCGGATTTATTCCTGTTGATAGACCGTCTAAAAATGCTTGCCGGTGAGAAGTCACATTTTTGTCTGTCCATATTTTTCCAACTGTGTAGCCTTCGTTCAGCCATGTTTCGTCCAAATAGAAAATTGTTTTGTTTTCATTGCGAAATTTTCTTATTTTTCTCAAATAATTACGTCTCCAACATACTATTTCATCTTTTTCGAGCAAATGAGACTTCCGACTATGTTTTTCCCATCTAAAATTCATTTCTCTTAGAACTTTCCATAGTTTATCTCTCTTGATTGCAGGAAAGTCTTCTTTTACTGCCCCTAAAACTCTATCCAAAGTAGGGATCTCCTTATTGAAATAGAATGAATGCACCTTTCGTCTTATGATGGCCTTTTCGTCCTCATCGATCGGTATTGTTCGCCTTCCTGGAGATGGTTTTGGTGGCGTCACGGTTCCTGTCTTTTCTTCCCGCATCAGCCTGTAGATGGTTGCTTTTCCAATACCTGTCATCTTTGAACAAAGTTCCACTGCAGAATCGATACTTATTGCACTTTTTTGATATCTAAGTGCATTAAATACATTAAGCACAATAATCTTTTCACTAATGCTTAGCGCTGATTTCGCAGCTCGCTTAACTGGAATAAATCCTGAAAGACTCTCCATTTTCAAAAATTACCCAAATGTGTGTCCTAGAATACTCGCATTAGGTTTGTTCGCTCTTAAAATGACTCACAGTTTTATACCAATAAGTAGAGGTACCTAATTTTTCGTAACTACCTCAAAAGTAACATTGTGTATTAATTGTTCCCGGAATTCTCGGCATAATTATTTTTACCTGTTATGACAATAATGATTACTAAATTATTCGGATAAGTAAATAGGGTTCAAACCGGCACGTCAGGTAGGTGCGCCTATGGAATCGGCTGCTAAAAATGATTTATTACTATCAACCAATTTCAAATCGAGTATAGTGATATCAACGCAACAAGGAAAATACACTTTTTTAATTAAGGAAGATTTTTTAATAATGTGCCTAGTTTTGCCAAGACATTATTATTTACCTACAAATAAACACTGCAAAAATCATAAAATAGGTACTGTAGTATATTGAACATTGCTATCCTAGATGTTTATGACTTTTAGTATTACTTTTCCATGTGTTGTCTAAGATTGTTAGCGGCTTCCCGTTTTGATACGTCTGCGTCTCCTCAATAGAGGTCGCTCCTTGTTCTAAAAGGATGATTATTCCTAAAATATAATTAAAATGCTATCCGAAACGGCGTTTTCTTTAATAAATACAATACTGGCGGCTAGATCTAGTAATACGATCATTGTATACGCACGCGCTCAGGCTGCCAGCTGTTGTAGATATGAGATCACCAATAATTTTAATAATATGTTATCGAGGAACAAGTGCTAAACTTGTTGCCAATACACCTCTTAGAGCCGATCTGATTTTTTAAATAACAAAAATTAAAAAAGGTCTACTCGAACACGGCCTCGAACCCACGACCCCTTGGTTCACTAGCTGAGACTCTACCTCTGCACCACGTTGCTAATGTGAGAAACCCCGTGCCGATGCCGTTATATTTGATGACTAACATTGCTGGCTGAGAGATCGTATTTCTATGTTTAGCCGCTAATTAATAATACATTGAAACAATGCAAATACAATGCGCATATTAGGTACCTAATTAGTTTTTTTTTGTCCAATCCAAATGTTTTGAAAGAGTATATTTCACGAGGCGATTAGAGTGTATTTCCAAGTGGGAGTGGCGCGATATTATTGGTGGGCCGTCGACAAATTTTGTCTCTTTTTAACTTTCTAAGATTCTCTTAGTTTTAATGAATTTATATCGTCCACATAAACCTATCAGGCCAATTTAAAATACGACCCAGCCCGGAGCAAGCTGGATATCTTTCGACGATGGCTTGGCTTGATTCCTTCTTGGGGAGTTATCGCATGAAACTTGCACCTTTTTGAAAGAGAAGTTTTGTTTTAAAAAATAAATTATTAGGTGGATCATTGAAAATAAATTTAGGTGGGTCATTGACCAAATGACCTTATGGCGCCTGTAACACACGCAAGCGAAGAAGCGGATAAAAGCTAGTATATTATGTTTAAAAATTTTTACACGTTTTGTACTAAGTTCTAATTTTTGAAATACAAATCCATTTTTCCATATAATGGTAATGCCTTATTCTTCAATAATATTTTCTTTTCCAGACCAAGAACATCATGAACCTTACTCCTGAGCACCAAATTGAAAAGAGATCACCACTCGATTACATCGAACCAATTATGGTGATGATATCGAAGGCATACAGTGAATACGTTGATCCAGAGCTAAAAAAAAACTTCAAGAAACGGCGATCCATAAGATAGCCACTTTGGTAGAGATAATTCCCATATTTTTAAATGTTTTGAGGAAGTTTTTTGCGATGTATGAATCTGTTGTTAACTTTTATGAGTGTATAGTGAAATTTTATAAAGTTTTTATGGTGCTTTATGGATAACGTGTGTTGTAGAATAATATTTTTATGATTTTTTTAACTTACTCTATTTTATTTCTAAAACGCCAATGTTTATACATGTATATAAGTAATGTAAATTTACCCAAGTAAAATATATTTAAAAAATGTGTTTATTTTTGATTTGGAGCACTAGCACTGATTGATAAATTTGTTCCAATTCTCAACAAGCTACCTTCTTATGGTATTTCATTCAAACGGTGTACCTGGATCGGTAGTTTTTCTTTCGTTCGATATTAATCTCAGCTGGCACAAACACATTACTTCAACAGCCACTTCAGAGTTTCTAAAAAGCTTGATTTCAGTCGTGGTTCCTGAAATTTTAGATGTGTCGTATCTCAGTTCCTACGCATGGGACCCACACCAAATTATAGGATGTTACTATTGAGTGCTCTAGAAACATTTTCGTAAAAAAATATTTAATTTTAAAATTTGCGAAAAAAGTTAATTTTTTGGGCCGCTTCACCTGAGATCTGAGAAAGTTCTGAAGAAAATTTTACTTCCAAGCTTTTATTATAAATTTTATCAGATTTTATCGATAGAATTCAAATTTCATTGAATTACCTCTAATATGCTGAAATTAATTCGATTTTAAAATTTTTACCCTAAAATATTTTGTCTAAGAAATAATTTAAAATGTCATTTCTTTAAGGAAAATTAGAATATTTTCACGAAATTTGGAATTTGTCAATAAAATTTGATATACTTTATGAAAAAATATGCTGAGTAAAATTTTCTTCAGAGCTTTCTCAGATCTCAGATGAAGCGGCCCAAAAAATTAGCTTTTTTTCGCAAATTTCAAAATTAAATATGTTTTCACCAAAATGATTGTAGAGTACCTAACAGGAACATTTTATAATTTGGTGTGGGTATCATGCGTTGGAACTGCGATACGACAATCTGAAATTCCAAGAACCGTCACTGCTTGATTTTCTTCTTCCAACTTACACACTCGTTTTTTAAATGTAGATTTTGTCCATTGGAAGGACACCCTAGTACTACTTTGTGGCGAGTCATTTCAAAAGGGTGGGAAACAGATCCGTAAAGGCTGGAAAACAGTTTTTGACTTTTAGTTCTAAAATTCAAAATAATCTAGAAAAAAGTGTCAGATAAAAGTTTCAAAGCATTAAAATATACATCAAAAAAGCCCCCGCAAACCTTTCCCCTACCTATAGTAAATAAGCTGTGAGAGAGGGCAAACGTCAAGAGCAACTTTGTGTCGTGTTCTTTGATGACTGGAACCACAGATTCATTAGATATATGGATCTGTGCTGGAACTTAAATTTGCTTAACCTTGCTGGCTCCAGCACTAAACGACCAGGGTTGCTAAGTTGTGCGTAATTATTTACATTTGTGAGTAAGGGGCAATTGTGAGTTATCGGGAGGTCAACGTTTATTCTTGTTAGTTATGCAGAATCTTAATTTAAGCATAATTTTACGCGCTTTAGCAGTAAGGTAAGCAGTAATTACAATTTTGCAGTTTTTAGATTTTCACTGCTTTCAGCGTCATCTATTGCTTGTCCAATATACTAAATATCTCGAAATTATTAAACCAGGTAAAAAAATACTTTGTTAATACCCTTTACTGATTATATTAAAATTACCTTTACCTGCTATTTTATTAGGACCGGCCCTGTTGACGGTTCTTGCAAATTTTCCGGGTTTTACTACAGCTGATGTCGATAATAGTTTATTGCAGGCAATAGGTCAACGAAAGAGCTTGAAACAAGTTTTACTAAAAGTCTACGTGAACTCTCCCATATAATTTTTTGTAGATTTTTAGTTTAATTTTCCTGAATACGGAAAAACCGGAAATTCTATAAACGAAATTTTATTCATGACTTTATGTTAGATTCTCACAGCCGCAACTAATGACACAAGTCAACATAATTGATGTCACTCCCTTTACATGTTAAGTTTATATAGGCCTACACAATCGCCCTAAGTAGTGAATTACCAACCTGACAAAAAACTCCCCAGAACGCAAACGTATATTAAAGAAGGGCATCAATAAAGTTTTACTGACAGCCCATTTGAATTCAACACATTTAGCAAATAAAAACCTTTATTGAATTTGAATGGAGTATTTTGGAAGTGATATGTGACCTGTCTATCAAACGTCAGCTGTTTGAAAAAGAACTTTTTTCCTATTTTGTTATGTTTATTAACGAGAATGATTGTATTTTTCGAAATAAGTTCCATTAAAAGTTTTAACGCGATTCGACAGATTTTAGTCCATTGGTGACGAGCTAAAATTTGTTCCGGATATTTTATTTAGCCATTTTTAGCAAAGATATATACATCATTTTTCTACGAGCGTGCGGAAAGTAACTACTTTCCACACTTATATGCGTGCTGAAAGTTATTTCAGCACTAACGCGGGAAGAATCCATAAACAGTCACATACCTATATCGCCACTTAATTAGAGTTCATGTGTTCACAAACCTACAAACCTTTTTAATTTTATTTTTTTTTTATAATTTACTCGCCTTTTATGTAGTTAAATGTGTTTGTATATCAAATCGATCTTTCTATCCTTCGCTTGGGAGAAATGTTCAATCACTAGCTCATTAAAATTATAAATACTTCTAATTAAACGGTTTTCAATGCTTAACATAGCTATAGTGCTTAACCTTGACTATTTCTTAAGAAAGTCTTAATCCTTTTTAGTGCCGAAAAGCACCTTTCACTTTCCACTGTCGTCATTGGAATAGTACATAGAATCTCTAATAATTTTACGCTTTCCGAAATCGTTTCACTGATTATCATTTCCAATAAGAGCTGTTCAATAGCAACAGCACCCGCACTATTATAAAAATCTTCACGACCAAATAAAACTTGCAGTTCGGATTTAAGCTTAGAAACGTTTATTATCTCATAATTATTTTTAAGGTATTTTAAAATGTCTACAGTAAAGTGTTTCTTATAATCAGCAAAATTATTTGTACATACTTGGCTTAAAATACCCGTTGATGTCTCTCCCTCTGTCTTTCGTGGTCTGTTTTAGATCCAGAAGAGGTTTGGGTCCCTTTTCTTTAATTTCTAAACGTTTTTCAAATGTTAATGCACCACTTATTTTACACTGCAGTATTTCTTGCATTGTTAAAGCCATTGTTAACACAAGTACTCCAGTACTAGTACTACACAAAGAACACAACACAAACATTAAATAATATCGAAACAAAACACAAGAAAATTATGTCGCAAGACGACATTTCTTCAACTTAACAAATGCCGCCGAGTCCGGTGACTAATAATGATGAACGATGAACAAGAGCTTGGCGGCAGCATGGATACAATTCTGAAATATTAATGCGTCGCGTGCTGCGTTGCCAAGTTATTGTCAAGGTCATAATAACTGTAGGTTTTAATCTTTTATAGGCACAGTTACAATTATTATTAGTAATTACCTAAATATCTTAAAATCAAATTAGGTAAACTTACATTACCTAAATGTAAAAATGCATCGCGAACCGCGAATCGTGAATATTGTTCTTATAATAAATTGGTCAGATTTAAATTCGTGAGCCAGAATGTGTGACAACGGGCGCGACGGCCTTGACGGCCAAGCGCGCCCCGAAAGCAATATTATTGGTGAACTGTCGATAAGTTTTATCTCTTTTAGCTTTAATGCATTTTATATAGTCCATATACACCTTTAAGGTCAATTAAAATACGTCGAGTCCAGAGCAAGCTTGATCCTTTCTTGGAGAGTTTTCGCATGGAACTTGCACTTTTTTTGAAAGAAAAGATTATTTTTTGGTTTTAAAAAATAAATTATTAGATAGGTATTTGAAAATAAATTTAGGTGGGCCATTGACCAAATGACCTTATGGACGAGCCGCGCTTGAGTGATACTATGTAACTTGAACTTTTTAATTATATTATTCAATTTATTGGAAGCTTTTTTCGTTTTAATTATATTTAATGCACCATTTTAAAGGTAATCCTGCTGTAAATAGTTTATCCTGCGAAGACTGAAACATCACTCTCACCCACAAATTTTCCGTAGCGTGTACTTGACACACCCACACACACATAAAACAGATCGCATCACTAGTTCGTCAAATCAGCCATCTTTGAAATATGGCGGAGTTGTCAGCGTAAATTGCTTTGTTGCCGCGGCCCACGCTCATTAATTTTGTGCGTTGCAAATGTGAAACTTGGGCTGATTTGTGTTTTCGATTGGCAGTGGCAGTAAAAATTCGGTTTAAGCGTGTAAGAACATTCACGTAAATGTTTACAAATGTGTTTCATTTTTTATGACTGAGTCGCCGCCGTCCCTTGTTTCTCACAGTGTTTTACGAGCGTGTACCTTTTTGATCCCAGAAAAGATGGGTGTTTTTATAATTAGTGGCACTTGTCAAAATTGTTATCAAATCAACATTGATTGAGCATAAGAAGTAAGACTTTCAACTGAAAAAACGCCCATGAAACTACAGACACAGACCCACACACCATGCCAGGCAAAGGCACACCTGTCGCTGAGCGCTGACAGCGATTGTATGTGAACTACTGGACAAACATCTCTTATTTTAAGTAATACTAAAATACTATTTTAACGTTTCTGATGGATCTTAAATGCATTATTGGCTAACAATGATATATCATTACTATTTATGACTAGCTAGAACTCTTGCTTATATTTATTAGCCAATCCGTCCTTAAATCACTTTTATCAGAATAGCCACCTATAAAGTTTTTTTGAAAATATACGATATATGTACAGTATGTCCGCGGATGGGGGTTAGAAGAGGACAAATGGAGCAAATTTTGCAACATACGTAAAAATGGCACTCCTAATAAAAGTTTTTGCTTGTAAAATCAATAAGATTCACGTTATGAAGAATTTAACTTTTTATACAAATATAGGGTGTCCCATTTAAAAAATGTATCTTTGTGCCACTCTACTTTTTGAACGCACCCTATACAGTGACCGCCAGAAAGTGCGCAGCATATGGGAAAAATTTGTATCTGTGAATTTAACAAATTTATTCTATTTCGAAAAAGTTCTGCATACCTACCTTCAAACCAAAATAATAGCCAAGAAATCTGGTGAAAGTCTTGTGGTATACGAGGAACAGTCAAAAAGTCGAAATTGCGTTCAGAGTAAACTACCCCTATTTTTCACTTCAATTTTTTTTTTTTGCTAATAAATGTTGTTTTAATTTTAAAGTTATACCCAAATGTCAATTTTCGCTTACTTTGGACAAAAAATACGATTTAATCGTTTTTTGTGAATTACCCTGTATAAAAAGTAGATTGCAATGATACAGTACACAAATCATAGTTTTTGTAGACTTTATTAGAGATAACCGTAAATTTTTTGTGAGAGTGGTCAGTTTTAAAAATATTATGGCCATTAAAAATAAAAACAAAAATTTTAAATATTTTTGCCGCACACCGTATTTTATTTTTTGGGCAATCAAAAGAGTTTCATCTAACTGAAATTTTGTGATACACTTTAACTTAAACTATCTTCGAAACGATATATTTATTCCTAAAACTTTATGAAATTCGGGTATAAAGATCGATTCATATGTATTTTAAATGAAAAAATATGCGTTTCAAATTTTGTTTGGTATTAATGTTTATAACATTATATTGAGCTTAGTTTTGTGTTGCAAATAAAGTACGTCCATAAAATATTTTGGGTTTTTTAGTTTTTTCTTGAGGATCACGATCAAAATCTAAATAAAGAAAAAACTTTGTAGTTTTAGGACTAAATCTACCGTTTAGAATATAGTTTAAGTGTATCACAAAATTTCAGTTAGATGAATTTCTTTTGATTCCCCAAAAAATAAAATACGGTGTGCAGCAAAAATATTTAAAATTTTTATGTTTTTATTTTAATGGTCATAATATTTTTGAAACTGACTACTCCGACATAAAATTTACGGTTATCTCTAATAAAGTCTATAGAAAATATGATTTGCGTACTGTATCATTGCGATCTACTCTTTATGCAGGGTAATTCACAAAAAAAAACGATTAAATCCTATTTTTTGTCCAAAGTAAGCAAAAACTAATAGTTGGGTATAACTTTAAAATTGAAACATTTCTTAATAAAAATAGTAAATAGGGGTAGGTACTTTACTCCTAATGCAATTTCGAATTTTTGACTCTTCCTCGTATATCATAAGACTTTCACCGGATTTGTTGAGTATTATTTTGGTTTAAAGGTATGCAGAACTTTTTCGAAACAAAATAAATTTGTTAAATTCAAAGATAAAAATGTTTCCCATATGCTGCGTACTTTCTGGCGGTCACTGTATAATTCAAAATATTTTTAAAATATGCAGAATATCCAACCATACCTTAACACAAAAGCTTATTATCGACAAATCTTCAAGGCATAAAATTAGTCCGCGCAATCCTTGACTCACTCGGTACAGATCCACAATATATCTTGTCTTTATAGTATTTTCGTAATTTAAAAATGTTTCATACATTACTCACGTAAGCTGTTCCTTATCGTTGTATTTAAAGCGAACGGCAATTATTTAAGATATAAATTCCGTCTTTATTTTCACACCGTTTAATTCTAGATTTAGGAAAGGAATAAGATATTGCTCGTTTTAAGCCAATATAAATCCTGCAGAGGAATTTCCACAAAGCGTCCCGGCCGCAAGATCTTGCGACAAAAGCAAAACAACAACACCTGAAATTTAGTGTTGTCGTCGTCATGCAGGCCGGTCGGCCTCGTCCCTGCTGGAACAGATGGGGATAAGGTCGCGGAACGGGAGCCAGGCCTTTATTATGCGGTCGGCTGGGTCTACTTGGGGTCTACTTTCACTTACTTCCTACACTAATTTGGAAAATGTTATGGAAGACATTTCCTAAATATTTTATGCATGCTTCTATATTTATAATAAGTTATAAGAAAATCTATAGTGAATCTAAAAAGTTCGTTACTAAACAGCACTGCATTTATTTATATTAGGTATTTACTCTGATGTTCCAAACTTTTAAGGGCATTACAAAATGTATTTTAAATTTATTCAGCAACTACAGTTTCAGGTAACACGCAAAAATCCAGTACAGCTACGAAATCTCTCGATATTTTCTTACCAACTCCAAAACCTGGGAGAAACTTGTCTTGAAAAAGTGGAAAGACGACCATTACATCACTAGTAGTCCATTCTATCACTATGTGGCACTGTAGAATAATTCTTATGCAAGTAGGCTACGATCATTTCACTCGTTCTTTGAAGTTTTAGACAGTTACCGTAAACGTTTGTCAAATTTTGCCGCGATTTGCGAACAATTTCCTATTTTTTGCAACTGTTGCAAATTTTAGAATTTCAGCACACATATATGTACGTTACGTATGTTTCTAATTAAATATTCGGTATTTATGCCTGATAGATTTTCTTTGCCTGAAAGGTTTGAACAATATATGAACAAAGTTATAATTTTTTTAAAATAATATTTTCTGTAGTGATGAAGTTATTGGTTTTTAATGTGCATAATTATAATAGGTAGGGAGAGTACGAATTTCTGTAGTCGAGATAATAACATGTGTGCTTTTTTATATTTTGTTTTATGACCTTTCAAGGTCGGGGAGTTTTGTCCCCTCTCTCACTCATCGCCGCACTGTTGGGATCTATCTCTTTTCTATAGATACTTCCACGGATTTTGCTCTGAAGAACCAGCCGCTATAATTCCCCGATTGACTCTTCCTAACAGAACAAGTAGCACGTTACGTATGCACTCTCACTTCTCTCGCTAATTCATACCTAAAGTCGCTAGAATCCGCTAGATTATAAAACGAACTACATGCAGGTGATTTCCATTCCCCTCAAACTCCAATCCCCTAAAACTTACATCAAGAGATTACATTTTCCTTCTCTTCAGACGCCCACGATAAATTAGTAATAATAAGCTTGAAATCTACGTGGACTATTAAAGATAAAAAAATATTGCGCACGTATTTATTTTGTTTTCATCATTTGTCTTTATTTGCTCAGGTTATAAGGCTAAAAAAGTGAATGCTTTATACACACCTATAATAAATAATATATAATATAATAATAATATATATAATATAATAATTGCATAAAAGATTTTTTCCAAACAAGTAAAATATTTAAAATTGGAGGGTGATGAGGTGTATTAAATCTAAACAAGCACTCCATCATCATACCTGATATGCCTTTTCTGCTTTTTCTCTTTATATGAAAACTTTTTAAGCGTGTTCTCGTTAACGTCAACTCTTTTATAAAGTACATTTTAAAAGCTTTCGTATATGAGCTACAAGAAAATTTCCTGAAGCGTATATCGGTGTTTTTCTAAATTAATTTTTTTTTGTTTTATCAAGTTAGTATATGAATTAGTATAGTTCTTTTTAGTGTTCCGTCAAATGATACACTTATGGGATCACTTCGGTGTCCGTCCGTCCGTCCATCCGTCCGTCTGTCACAGGCGATTTTCTCTAAAACGATTCGACGTAAAAATTTGAAATTTAGCACAGAGATAGAGTGTGCTGGCCCCGTTAAAGACGTGAAGTATAAAAAGTTGAATTTTGATTCTGGAGGTTAATTTCAGGGGGTTAATTGGGAAATGAAGGCTTTTTTTTCAATGGCATCATGTAGGGTATTAAACGAAAGCTTATTGAAGTACAAATTCAACAATATACAGTCAATCCAAAGAGTCTCCATACACTACAAGCTTTTTATACATATTGTGACCCGTTGTAATTTATTTTGCAGGAAATTAATTTAATTGTCATAAAAATGAGTGAAAGAAATTGTGAAATTCCGAAGGCAGTTCGAAAGATTGTAATTGATTTATGGAAAGATGGAAAATCATTTAGAAATATAGGAAAAATTATTGGAAAAGCACACGCTACGGTTCCGTACATTGTAAACCAATACAAATCATCTCGTTCGTATAAGATTCGATCCCGCTCCGGTCGACCTAAGCTATTAACTCCACGTGAAGAGGCCAGTATTGTTAGAGAAATAATTAAAGATTCAAAGAAATTGCACCAAAAAGTGCAGAAGAAATTACAGAAGAATTTTCGAAAAACGTTTGTCCACATACCGTGAGAAATTGTTTACACTGGGCGGGTTATAATGGACGTATTGCCACAAAGAATCCGATTATTTCGAAAACTAATCGCAGAAAAAGGTTAAAGTTTGCTAGGGAATACGTTCAAAGCCACTTGAGTTCTGGGAAACAGTCATTTTTAGTGACGAAACTAAGATCAATCATTCTGGGTCTGATTGCAAAACTAAAGTTTGGAGAAAGAAGAATACAGCATTGAAAATTAAAAATAGTTGTTCTACGGTGGCAGTGTTCTGCTCTGGGGATGCATGCAATAACTACTTCAAGTAGTTATTGATGCATGTCCTCAGGGGGAGAAGGAAATTAAAAACTTTATTGAATACAATGGATCAGCATGTTTATCTGAATATTTTAAGAGACAGTTTGAGAGAAAGTGTTCAGAAATGGGGACTCGAAGGCAGGTACCTTTTCCAACAGGACAATGATCCTAAACCTACCGCAAAGATGGTACGTGAATGGATGATTTATAATGTGCCATAGCAGCTTCATATCCCTCCACAATCACCCGATATTAATTCCATCGAAGATGTTTGGGATGAACTAAAACAGCGCATTCGCAAACACAATTTTTCAAATAAAGACCAGTTAAAAAATGGAATAATAGACGAATGGGAGACCATAACCTCAGAAATTACTAGAAAACTGGGTGCAAGCATGTCAAAAAGATTACAAGAGGTTATCAAGATCAACGGAGGTCCAACTAAGTAAGGTTAAAAGATATTGTAATTTTCTGTTAAATCTAGGGTCTCCGGTGGCCGAGTTGGTACGGCGCCAGCTTTTCAACCGAGAGGCGCGGGTTCGAATCCCGCTTCGACCATGGATATTTTGTGATTGTTAACGGAAGGTGGTAGAGGAATTCTTCCTCGACCGAGGTGGTACCACCCCACACATCATCTTAAAGGGCTGGTGAAATCCCTACGGATGTTTCCAGTTCTGGATGTGTGAGTCGATTCCCCAGTACACGGTACATAGTACTCAGACTTCGGTCTTCGCGGGGTGTAGGAAGATAAAAAAAAATTGTATTGAATATTGTTAAGTGTATGAAGACTTTTCTGACTTAGTTTGTGTTAATATTGTTAAATTATCATGTAACATTTTAATAAAATATTTCACAGATATTTTTTATATTATTTTTTATTGACTAGGCCTGAAATATTAATACAAATTATGTTTTTCATTGTTCCAGGTAGCTGGTTAAAACTAATAAAAAATATGTATAAAAAGCTTGCAGTGTATGGAGACTTTTTGGATTGGTTGTATATTACGTATCTTTTTATGAATTTTTTAAAAATATTTTCGGGAAACGGGCATAAAAATGGCTGTCCCCCACCCTTATCACCAAAAGTGTCACGAATATTGAGAATTAGGTGTAGATTAAACCAAAATTTTCAGGATTGAAAAATTCTAGCGCGATCAATTGTTAAAAACAATTTAATTCTTTATTTCCTTATAACTGCTAAACAATTGGTTTTAGAGAAAAAGTTTTTCGACAAGAAATGCTTCTCACGATGTAAGGAACAACTCTTCCTACACGTTTTTCAATCCTCCGCGCATAGGCAACGTGATACGGCGTTGATATCGTCGGCGGCGGGTAGCGCGGCAGATGGGCGGAGCTCGAGCGGCCGAGGTTTGCTCAGCTTATGTGGGGGGCTGATGGCACGGAACACTAATTGTGTAAGTATACCGTGCACTTGACCGAACTTTTGAAAATTATTATTAATTTGCCACTAACTTATTATTCATGTTTAAATTAGGTAACATTGCCTGAATTTCACCAACTCTCCCCAACCTTCTTTATTGAACACGTTTTCACTCCATACATCATGGCAGACTGACCATTGTTTTATAAACCACTCGCCACTTCCTTGCACTGAAGTTTTCTTCCAATCTTTTCATCCCGCTCTCCCGCTGAAAATATCATCATCTGTGATGGTGGAATTATTTGACTGAAGCTGTTCATTTTTTAATGAACTCTATGAACTTAGCTTTCCTGGTACTGCTTTTTAAGGCTCTATCTTCTAGGAATGTCCTCGATCTACCCATTTTATACATTTAACATTTTCCCTGCTGATGCTACATATTATAATATTATGTTATATTTACTAAACTTTAAAATAAGAGAAAAATTTTTCTTTCCCAAACATTAAGAAGAAATATCTTGTTTCCAAGAACGGTACATCTCGCAGCAAGATTTGTACAAAGCGCTTCGCCCGCAAGATCCTGCGACAAAAGGAAAACAACAACACCTGAAATTTACTGTTGTCTGGAATGTCGGATGTGTCTCCTGCACAGATGGAGACACGGTCGCGGAACGGTAAGCAGGTTTCATTTCGCGGTTGGCGAGGTCCACTTATTACTTCCCCAGTCCACGCACTATACACTGTAGTATATCCTAGGTAAGATATAAAATAAAGTTCAAAAAACTAAAAATCAATCGAAGCAATTGAAAAGTAAGTAACAAGTAAGACTATTAACATAATCAACTAAGTTTTTGTATTAGTTATTGGGCTTCCATTTGATTATCAAATTAGCTGAAAATAGGAAATCTCAGCAGACAACAGACTCCTTCGACTTGTGGCCTTCGCCTTAAGTTCAGACCTACAAACGTCTTACTCATGTAAAAAGAGTAATTTTCAAAACTTGTACAATATACTACTCAAATACCCAATCGTTATCATTACACAAAATATCGCATGCCATGTGAGCCTGAAACTTCAATAATCTGCTTGTTTTAATGTTTGGGATTTCTGCGTGATTTTTGAGAGGATAAATACTTCAAATGTCTGTTAAATATGCAAATAATGACAATGCACGTTCTATTTGCAGTATATCTCTTTTGGGAAAACGTAAAAATGATGTCAACATAACAGAATTTTATGTGTATGTGTTTGTTATTTTTGCCTTTTTTTAATTGTGGTCTGTATTTATTTACGTAAACAGATGGAAAAATCTGCACATTTTATTACATATATTCTTTCCGCAGAATTTCCAATTAATTTTAAGCTAGAGGTGCCCAAAAACCTCCAAAAGCCTTTGCAGGGAACTTCCCTCGCGGAATAGAATTAAAAATAATACAATTTTAAAATGCACACGATTTTGTGTAATAACCATGGATGAATTAGAAAGGATTCGGTGTTCCGTATACTGTGAGCGTATCGAACGTGAAGCCTGTTTATTTGTTGTTTGTTATGAAAACATTTACCCTAGAGGTCTAGTTTACGAACTTTAAGGAAATATGTAATTGAATCAAGAATGGTAGTAGAAAGAGATAAAATAGCATTGGAGTGTTGGAGCTCAGAAGTGTTGCTGTCTCTGCTGGTTGCTTAGGAAATACGTCTGAACACTCGGTTGCAGGTACGTCTTTGTCTAATGAACTAGAAAAGAAAAAGGGCGACTTACAGATTTATATATTTTTTATGCTCAAGTAGTTTTTAATTTCTCGAGCCAACAGACAGACCGATATGGCAAACCGTGTTTTTCGTGATCTAGAGACTACGAAAAGTGAAGATAATCTGAAAAAGTGTTTTTACATACTTCCCTTGCGAGGGAAATAAAAGAATCTAATTCTTTTAAAATCATAAAAATTATAAAAATCTTTAAATGTGATTGATTATGCAGAATTGTAATGAAAGGAGTCATTTAATTGACTAACAATACAAATTAGTTAGAAGTTATTAATAATTTTATAATAGGACATAAACTATATTTCCCATCTGAGGAAAATACATTTTCCCTTATTATTTTTTTAACAACAATCAATGAAGCGCTGTTTCAATTTTAAAAAATAATTTAATTAAAATATCAAATAGTGCAGAATTTGAAAGGAAAAACTGTAAAATAAATTAACCGCTCCGTTGTATTTGGGCAGAACCGGAAAAATTTATCGGAATTGAATTTTCGAATATTTCGAAATGTATAAAACCAGAGTCTCGCTTATACAGTTCCATAACAAATGTAATTTTTATCTGATATTTTATGCACCAAAAGGAAAATATTTTATTGGGTCAATGCAACAGAACCGACAAAAATTTCAATCAAATTTATAGAGCTTAGTTCGGTTGTAAATTTCGTCCTTCTAGTTGACCAGATAAGTTATGACAAGTTATAGTTGCAAAATTGTTTTTTTATCTAAGACATCCCAGTCAGACTTCAAGCCTAAGTACTGACGTATCGTAGGCGTCTGAAGAGAAGGGAAATTTGACACGGGATTTAAAGGATTGGAAGTTGGGACGGGAAAACATCTGCAGGCAATTTGTTCCATAATCTGGAGACCTTAGATATGAATGAGCGAGAGAAGTGCTCTGTTCTAGGCTTTTGTAGCTGCACAGTAAAGGGATACGTATGTAACGCGTCTCCTAGAATCCAAAAATATGATAAAAATCATACCATCAAATTTAAAACAAGCGAGAAAATCGATGTTTTATACTGTATTTTTTTTTATTCGATGCTCAACTGTTTTGCTGACAAGATATATGAGTGATCCATAAAAATCCCCAAAACTTTTGTATTTAACATTATTTCCTATCTTTAAAAATAAAAAGTTATAAGGCCTGTTCATTTTTATTTGGATATCCCCATACCTAAGGGTTGAATTAATAACTTCCTCTTGTGAAGTTGATTAAAAAACAAGCGTTAAGTGTAAAAATCTTCTTGTAAAAGCTCTGTAAATATCGTCAGCATTTCTCATCTTACGAAAAGAGATCTCGCACGTTAATTACACCCACATATTTATTAAAGCGGAATCCACTTCTTTGTCTAAGGAACACCCTCGATCCTCTTACGTTAAAACTAACTTCAAAGTAAAGCCGCAATTTTTTGTCAGTTCTCTTTTAGCGTTCATTTCGAACGTCTTTTCCACGTTGTCGGTCGTTGCCTAACGAGTTTTCGACCCTCTTTTATGGGCCGCATTCCTTGCAACGACGCGCGACCGGATGCCGACCGGGCCGAGAGAAATTAGACTAGAAATAGTTTTTGTCAAGGAAACTCATTATTTAGTCAAAAGTGATGCCTTTGTTAACTCCATATTTGTTTAGGACTTTTTGGTTTTAAACTTTGGTAGAAGGTTATTTCGAAAGGGTAGTTGTATGTGTGCAGAAACCTAAAAGAGAGACTTTTCCTTTGATTCCTTTACAACAACAAAAAATGCATTGTAAGAATAATTGTAAACGGCAAATAAGTTTAAATAAGCTCATAATTTAACAAAAGTTGTTCTTTCTATTCATCGTCATCGATATTTTTAAATCAACATTTCAACTGGCGACTGTTTCCAGCAGGCGCTGATTTAGGGGGGGGGGGGCAGGGGACGCCCCCCTGAACCATTGTACAAAGAGAATTTCAATAGCGAATTTTATATTTTTAACATAAACATTAACCATACGTACAATACGAAATATTATAAACGAAAACAAACATTTGCCGTCTAGGTTTGTCAGGTCTTTGAAATGAATTAAACCACAAAAATATGAATATTAGATCAGTACTAATATGTAATATACAAAATGCAAGCCTTTTGTGGTTATTTTGATTTACATGCTCTTAGATTGTTTCTGAAAACATTCCTTACACATCTCACTCTTATCAAAATATCATTTTAGCGTTCAAAGAAAACAAATAACCAAATAGTGTTTTTTTTGAAAAAACATCTTTTGTGAAAGTATTTTTTTTCGAAAACGGATTAACGAAATTTTTCAAAAATATTTTCACGAAAGCACATATGTACATACCTATTTCGAACGTACATTTTTTCAAAAATATCCTGGCAGTTTTTTTGAAATCGGATTTATGAAATATTTTTAAAATATTTTCTTAGAAACACGTATTTCGAAAGTACATTTTTTCAAAAACGTCTTCAAAACAATAATTTTAGAAAATAGGTGCATTTTCCGAAAATAAGTGTATTTTTTCCGAAAAGAGTATTTAGAAAATTAAATTATGAACTCTAGCTTGGAAAATGATAAATGAAAAAAAAAGACGAAAAAAGATCCTGAACTAACCTAAACGAACCATTTTTGGGTTTGATTAGGTTTCCTTAAGTGTGGTACGTGACTTTCTCGTAATTTACTTTTTCAAAAAGCCGTTGTTTGAATAAATAAATATTCGAAACAATTTAATTTCTAAAATGATGTGCTTTAATTTTTTTTTAAATTGGTTTTAGAAAAATTGTACATTCGTAATAAAAAAATGCTACAATAGTTACACTTTCATATTAATTAAACAATATGTCTTGTCGCATGTAAGCTAAGATGGCCAGCTGTTCTATTTTTTTTCACTAAACATCTTTGTTGATGTTAAATTAAGTAAATTTTTTCGAAAAACAGCTTGTTCGAAAGATGCTTTTTCGGAAATAGATCTACAACATTTCTTCGAAAATATATACTTTTTAAAGTATCTTTCAAAAATACATTTTCCGGAAATATATTTTTTTGACAACAGTTTTTTTAAATTAAAACCACCTTTTCTGTATTCGGTCCAGTTTACAATTCATTGTGTTTGCTGTGTTATTCTGTAGTAAATTACCTTCAAAAAAGGCTTTTTTTTAATATGAATAAGTCTTTTCCGAAAAAATGTTTGAAAAAATATAGTTTGTAAAATCAATTTTAAACAATTCAAAAATGTAGTTTCGAAAAGTGGTTAAAAAAATTTGAAAAGTTGGGTTCCGAAAAAAAAAATTTGGAAACATCCCTAGTCTTCGAATAACTGTAACATCGAAAATATATTATCGAAAAACGTGGTTTCGAAAAATTTTCATATATCAGTCCAAATGGACAGAAGGTATAAATAAAAAAAAATGCTAGAATTATTAAGGTGACAAATCGTTCTGTTTTCGCAAGAATAGGTTTAGATATTTCGTCCATTATGAAATAGTGTACATTTCTTAAAACTCTAAAAAAATAATTTCGCACGCGAACTTGCCAGTTTTTTCTTGGTCTATATACTTTTGTGTAGATCGAGGTGACGTTGCGCCACCCCCCCCCCCCATTCGAAATTATAAATCCGCCCGTGGATTTCAGTCGACTTCACATAAGTAATTAATGAAAACGACTGGATTTCAAAAAAGAACCTTTTAGCATTTATAAAGATAAATTAAAAACCAAAATACAACCTACTAGTGACGTCGATACTATACAGTGCGGCTCAAAAGTCTCTCCCCCCTTTTATTTTTTGAATTGGTGATATAAAAATTCAAAATGTGATACAGTTCAGTAACAATATAAATTCTATTTTTTGATATAAATTTCACACTTTTAATATTGAAGATTGCGACGCGGCGCCAAATTTAAATTTTAGCTAATATACTTGGAGGTGAAGTAAAGCACCCTTGTGTATCTCAGCATCTTTTATTCGAAGGGGGAACATTATGAGTTCGCATTACCCAACCGCAAATAATTACTTTCTAACAGATATTTCAAATATTTTTCTCTTTTCTTTTAAGCGCATTTTCCACTTCGCCGTGCGAACAGAAATTCGTTCGCCACCCTCCTTCCTGTGTATTTCTCCAAACGACCAAAACTTCAAAGTTATAAGAGCCTGAACAAGACGGAAAGCTCAAATAGTTTTTGTTCGTGAAGTCATTATTTACGCAAAAGTAGTCCATAATAAAGTTCACAAAGCGCAAAAAATTAATTTTTGTTCTATTGTTCAATAATGATTTTAGGTTTTTTAATAATGAACCTTTTGCATGCCCATTTAATAATGTAATTAAACGAAATTATATTGAAAATTTCACACATCACTTTTTTAGCCAATCAGAAGCTTGTTTTTGGTTTCGTTACCATGGCAACCTAAAAAATTTCCGGAAATTTTCATCCTCTAGGGTACCCTGGGCGAAATTAATAAGTGGAAATTTTTCTGTCAAGCTATTGATATAATAATATGATCATATTTGGCATTTTGCTTTTATATAAAAATGGAATTTTATTTTTCATATTAAACGAGATAATTATAAAAAAAAATCATTGGGCTTGTGAAACAACATTTTTTATGTTTAACTAAATATTTCAAACGTGTTTCAAAACTCCTCGCGTTTCAATGGTGAATACATCGATGAAGAATTTATATTAATTAAATGTCTACGCTTGACTACGTAAATATAATATTTCGAAACAATTTTATTTAACTTACCTTTTTTATTTCGTGAAAACTTGGCTGAAACTTCCAGTAGCTTTCTTTGTACTACGCTGAATAACTTCTTATTTTGGTTTTCCTTCATATTACACTTCTCAATCAGGAATGCTAAGTATTTCAATTTTGGGTGGCTTCACAAAGTTCTTCGCAATATGCGCATAATATATATTTCTGTTCTATTTCCATTTTCTAAAATCCTCTTTAAAAATTCTTTCTTTCTTTCAAAACCTCGAAAACAACTTTACCAATAGAAATATTGAGCTTAAAGTGACTAAACTGTCAATAAAATAGTGATAAATAACTAATGAAGTTTTGTTTCAAAGCCATCTCTGTTAAGCTATAATGTGCAGAAACTTAGGTATACCACGGCGCTTTTCAAGGGTTTATTTATTTTTCCAAGATGACAGAATGAAAAAGTAGATACAATGTTTTCCAGAAATTATTTTTGTTGATGGTACCTATTGCCTGGTAGATCTAAGGTTTGCGCTTACATAATAATGGTAAAAGATGGAAGCGGTCTGAGTGAGAATGTAGAATGTGTATTTGCTTGTTGGTGAACAAGGATGAAGAGTTCGTAATTTTTTTTATTGAAACATTTAAATACCGAAATCCTGCATGGGAAAAAGTGGAGGTAGTCATGTCTGATAAAGATAGAACAGAGAAAAATTTTTTTTCGAATAGCTTCCCGTTTTCAAAAATTCAATTTATATTTAATAGTATCAAATAAAAATATGGGTATATCCATGGAAGAAGTATATGAGAGGGAATATTTGCAAAAACTTGCGTATGCATTTTCTGAGGAAAGCTACACCGAAATATATAACAAACACACCAGATACTGTGAAGAAATATTATGACAGTAACTGGGGAACTATAACTAATCAGTGGGTACAGTATTTGACGCTACAAAATTTATGTATGCCCAATAAAACTAACAACCGTTTAGAATCCATCAATTACAAACGGTGGAGCGTTACTACAAGACTCAGTCAATTAAAACAGTTTATATATCATCTCTTTATTATAATAAACAGCGTTCGGGTAGGTAAAGATGGAAAAAATTTACAGATGTAAAATCGAACTCTAGTTAAACCTTACACAGAAAATTCTGCAGAATACCTGTACTGCAAATACCTAACTGAATTTGCTTTTGAAAAGGTCAAAAAGCAGTTTAACAGAGTTACAAAAATTTCCAAGAACTAAGCAATGGAATTTTTTTGGCAACTACAGCTGAGGGATTACTTCAAGAATCCTCAGCAAGCTGTGAGTGTCTTTTCAGGGAATCTACTGGTCTGTCATGCAGGCATATTCTAAAGTGTACATTCTTAACGTCATTGCCTTTATTGGATGCTGAATTATGTTTGGCTAGGTGGTCGAGAAAGTATTGCGCCAAAATACTGAAAGATTGCGAAACCCTCTCCCAATCTAATAATATTATTCCTGAATGTTGCGATGAACCTTTTGGCACCACTGTATCCGAGGTGACAAATTCAAAGCCAAAATATTCAAGTAGTCATAAAAAATTTAAAATAACGAATGAAGAGGGGAAAAATAGCACAGATATGCTGTGAAGTATCAACGAATGTATTTTATAAGAGGATAGACTTTATTCGTAATATAGCAAAATGGTCTATTCAGCAAAATCCAGATCTCATGTTTGTTAAATGAAAATGATAATAGTTTTGTGTCCAGTGTCACAAATGACGTCGTATAATATGATATATCAGTAATAGAATTAACTGACCAAAAAGAAGTCCATGAAGAGAATGAATTGACTGAAGAGTATTTAGTTGCTGCAAATGGCCAACTGATACCATTACAAGCTCAAATCAGTTAGTGCAGACCAAAAATGTAATAGACTCAGTAACGCATAATGCAAATGAAATCAGAACTGAAGATGGTAACAAGACAGCTTTGTAAAGTGTGAACATCCCAAAACAAGCAACTAGTAAAAAATAATGTTTGTGTATTATTTCCTTTGCAAGAGTAACAGATCCATATGCTTTGCCAGTTATTTCTACCTCAAAAATAGCAATATGTTCATAGAAGATAAGAATTCCAATCAAATTGATGTCAGACAATTGAACACTCTTAGTAAAGGTACGAAAAGTTTCATTACAATACAAGTGTGCGAACCACGATCAGAGGTCTCAATTTATAATAGGTTGCAACTTAAACATTTTTTCAATGGAACATCCAAGCTTAGTGGAACATCCAAGTTCAAAAATGGAAAAAAAAGGTATAAGGAATAGCCTAAGTTTGAATTACGAGACATACAGATGCCAGTAAAAGTCAAAAAACGAAGACGTGCAAAGGGACTTGGATAGTCAGTATTAGGGTTGAATCGCAATAGGGCTAAGAAAGCGAATAGTTAATTTTAAGAAAAGTTGATGTTGGTTTTTCTAATTTCTACTAATAAATTCGCAGAATAATAATAACTGTTATATTATATTCTTTTGACTGAATTAAGGTATTTTTATTCTGATCTTATTTTGACATTAATTTGCTAATGTTGCGAGCACCCAGCGAGGCTATAGGTGCCGACACCCAGCAAGGCTACGATTAGGACTGCCGCATGCCGGTGCCGGCATCCGGCATCCATGATGGCTGCCGGCGCCAGCAGCGGACTCACTTCCAAAATACTATTTCATACTTTTCAGTGCTTTTCTTTTTGTGAAGTCGATTCATTTTTATGAAAAAAAAAAAGTTACGTACGGTGTATACATGGGTGTATAAAATCCTTTGTTAAGCTTAAACATCTTTAAAGATATACCTAATCCTTTACATTGTTCAAAATAAAGTAATTTATTCACAGTGTCAACAAGGAAATAATTCCGAACTGAAACAAAATTCCAATATCCCTATGACAAATATAAATTTAACCCGCAACTTTGAGTCGAAAGCTTTTTGAACTGACAGTCAATAATGCCAAAAAGTCCTAAGTAAATAAAGTTAACAAAGGTAGGTATCACTGTAGATACGACAAAGAGTTCGCAGAACAAAAACTAATTCGGCATAATTTCTAATCTCTGTTTACCTAACATTAAACCCGAGGAAGGAGGATGCACAGCAAAGGATGGAGAGCTCATTACTTTTTCATCCATGACACAGAAAGACGTGTAAATACGCTTCAAGAGGGCATGAAAAATAAGATTACTTAAATAAAGTAAAAAGACTGTTTATAAGCCCTTGTTACAAAATGAAGGAAAACTGATGAAGTTTTACCTGGCATTCGTGATCTGGGATTAGGAATTGTTTTAGGATAATAATCACTGGCCGACAAAATCAAATTTTTGTGTAACATAAAGCTGAATAGCATAGTGTAGTAGAATGAACCTATCTGAATACGCAAATGGCCAAAAAAAAAGTTGTAACACGTAAGGTTTTCGTGTTACATTAAACAAACCACTTGTAGAAAGGTACCGTTTAATATATTTAGTGAAAAAATGATTTTACAAGATTTTTAACCCTGTATATCGACTATATTTCGACTATATTTATAATTTATATTAATATCTAAGAAAAAAAGCAAACATCGACAATATGTATTTCAAACACACGTATTCTATGTTTTTTTCTTTTATGGGGGGTCACATCTTCTCTCTTCAAAAACCAGCAGTAATCAGCCATCATGGCTGGATCCCCACGTCCTTGGTACCGAATTTCCATTGTCCGGATATCTTCATGGAACCTTTCACCCTGCTCGTCGCTGACAGCGCCCGAATTCTCAGGAAAAAATTATAAATGGGAATGGAGAAAGTGAATTTTTAATGATATTGGGCAACCAAGCGATTTGTAGGAGTCTAAAAGTTCATTAACTAGGTGTTGGTAGTTTGCATCCACATTGTTGCATAAAAATCCCCTCACTACCCTTACAAATGAGTTCCAAGCTCTGAGTTCTTGCGTGGTGAGCTTTTCTATAAAATTACCATCGTCCAGCAATTTTCAAATTTGTGGCCCAATAAAAATGCCGTCTTTTAATTTGGCGCCACTTAACTGGGGAAAGACTTGTCTTAGGTATTTAAATAAGTCACCCTCTTTATTCATAGCCTTCACAAAGCTTTTCATCAGTTCAAGTTTAATGTGAAGAGGAAGGAAAAGGACATTTCTTGGGTCTACAAGGGGCAATTTTACATTTTGAGATCCCGGTTGAAATTCACTCCTTTCCGGTCAAATTTTCGTTACATAATGTTCATTCACTGCACTGTCCCACAAACAAAAAAACAGCAATATTTTGTAAATCCTCCCTGAAATCCCACTAAAATTGCTATAACTTTTAATTCCCCATATATCTGCCATTTGTACCGGTTGTGGTTTATTTGATCTAAAAGGATGCGCATATTTTCACAGGTTTCTTTCATTGTCGCTGAATGGGCAACTGGTATAGATGGTTTTAAATTTCCATAATGTAAGAACACGGCTTTTAAACTATATTTCGATGAGTCTATGAACAAGCACCACTCACAAGGAAAATGCCCGGTATTGAGTTCCTGCAGTAAACCAGCGATATCAGTACACGCACATAACGAATTTTCCATATTGTAAAATACAGAAAACGTAGCGTTTCTTTTCCTAAAAGACGTAATTTTTGTTTCTTTAGCTAGTAAGTTCCACTCCTTAAGATGGGAGCCAAGAAGTTCTGACTGTTGCTTTGACAACCCCAAATCGCGTACTAAATCATTTAACTCACTTTGAACAATCAAATGTGGCTCGCCGGAACTGGGACCTGGAGTAAAATTGTGGTCAGGACACTGTTCTTCGGAGCTGCCTGATGATGCGTTATTATCTCCATTGTCTCCCAAAACAATAGCTTGCCAATCTAAAGGCGCAGTCGGTACTGGTAAGTTTGCATTGTGAGGAATAGGTCTTATGGCAGAAGGCAAATTCGGATATTCGATCTTGCGCTTTTCTTTTTTGGAATAACCTTCAGTCCTTGTCATGCAGAAATAGCAAACGTCAAAATGATTGGTGAGTTCTCGCCATACCATTGGAACTGCACAAGGCATACTTTTTCTCTCCCCTTTCATCCACTGCACCAATGACACGCTACAGCTGATACAGCACACATGGGGAGCCCACTGCTTGTCTTGGTCTCCGATTAAAATACCAAAATACATGAAATAGGCTTTTTTCAGATAGTCAGAAAATGGTCTGGCTTGTGACTTCACCAGAAATTCTCGACAAATATAACAAAACTTGTCAGAAGAAATTTTGGAACTGCGGCGCGTTTCACTTGAAATTTTCGTCGTTGACAAAACTTTCTTAACTACACAGAAAGAGAATAAGTTTAAGGTTATAACCAATCCATTTTAGGTTATCTTTTCGCGATTATCAATCGCGAATCATCAATCAAATCAATGAATCAGCTTTTTCCTAACTGTATTTTACTTGCAGGGCGTCACGATAAAGAGTACGAGCTGCGAGTAAAAGCTAGTTATAATTTTTTGTCGTAAAACTTATTTATACATTTTTAGGGACCTAGTTATTTCCTTAAATATAATAAATACCTCTTTTAACACATACACTATTATTTACCCCAAATTTTTCTTTTTGTGCTATGTTTTACTCCAATTTCCAATTTTTACCTGCAACAAAGAAAAATATTATTAGCTTCTGACAAGGAAAAAATTTAAAATTTGGATTTTTTATGAATGGGTCTAATATGCTGCACCGTGGTGGCGGGTAAAGAAGCGATTGCTGTCAGTATAAAGAGTCTGGGCTGGCGCCATCTTATACATTCCGTGTGAATTTGATGTTCTGTGGTTCAAAAACCGCGTAGCCGGTTAAGTTTAGTGTTGGGAATAACCGACTTATTTTAATATCCGACTACATAGTATTCAAGTGATTTTAAAAACCGGATGATAACCGGTTTTTCACTCGAATGGTAATATTAATATTGGCGGTTCATCGTTCATCTACAGCATTTGTATTGGGAATTACTGACTACTGGGAATTGAAATGATTTTATTTTAAAAACTAATTTATCACTCGTCGGTTTTTCACACGAATTCGAATGCGAATGTTAACATACATCGGTGTTGAAGCAAAGGGTTAAAAGTTCTTAGAATTCAATATTTTTATTTATCTTTATCGTCAGTCTAGTCTCCGTTGTGCTTTGTGGCGAGCCGAACAATGGTTCTTTTATATTGATAAATGTATATGTAGTTTAGTAAAAACCGAATTTTCGTCACTCGAATTATAACCGATGATTCAGGTTATTGAAAAACCGGATGATAGGTTATTTTTCACTCGAGTGATCCCAACACTAGGTGCGGCATTCGGTGGTCAATTACGAGCGACGGTTTTCACTCAAACTTATAACTCGGTACTGGCTTTAATAATCGGGTGATGTCGATGATTGCAATAACCGAGTGATCGAGTGATTTTTCACTTGAGTGAAACCAACAATAGCAACGTCGCCAGCCGCAGTGAGTGATTGGCATTCGGGCAACAACTAATTAGAGACGTGTTGGAAAATAAAAACCGAATTTTCGTCACTCGAGTTATAACCGATGATAACCGGATGATTCAGGTTATTGAAAAAACCGGATGATAGGTTATTTTTCACTCGAGTGATCCCAACACTAGGTGCGGCATTCGGTGGTCAATTACGAGCGACGGTTTTCACTCAAACTTATAACTCGGTACTGGCTTTAATAATCGGGTGATGTCGATGATTGCAATAACCGAGTGATCGAGTGATTTTTCACTTGAGTGATACCAACAATAGCAACGTCGCCAGCCGCAGTGAGTGATTGGCATTCGGGCAACAACTAATTAGAGACGTGTTGGAAAATAAAAACCGAATTTTCGTCACTCGAGTTATAACCGATGATAACCGGATGATTCAGGTTATTGAAAAAACCGGATGATAGGTTATTTTTCACTCGAGTGATCCCAACACTAGGTGCGGCATTCGGTGCTCAATTACGAGCGACGGTTTTCACTCAAACTTATAACTCGGTACTGGCTTTAATAATCGGGTGATGTCGATGATTGCAATAACCGAGTGATCGAGTGATTTTTCACTTGAGTGATACCAACAATAGCAACGTCGCCAGCCGCAGTGAGTGATTGGCATTCGGGCAACAACTAATTAGAGACGTGTTGGAAAATAAAAACCGAATTTTCGTCACTCGAGTTATAACCGATGATAACCGGATGATTCAGGTTATTGAAAAAACCGGATGATAGGTTATTTTTCACTCGAGTGATCCCAACACTAGGTGCGGCATTCGGTGGTCAATTACGAGCGACGGTTTTCACTCAAACTTATAACTCGGTACTGGCTTTAATAATCGGGTGATGTCGATGATTGCAATAACCGAGTGATCGAGTGATTTTTCACTTGAGTGATACCAACAATAGCAACGTCGCCAGCCGCAGTGAGTGATTGGCATTCGGGCAACAACTAATTAGAGACGTGTTGGAAAATAAAAACCGAATTTTCCTCACTCGAGTTATAACCGATGATAACCGGATGATTCAGGTTATTGAAAAAACCGGATGATAGGTTATTTTTCACTCGAGTGATCCCAACACTAGGTGCGGCATTCGGTGCTCAATTACGAGCGACGGTTTTCACTCAAACTTATAACTCGGTACTGGCTTTAATAATCGGGTGATGTCGATGATTGCAATAACCGAGTGATCGAGTGATTTTTCACTTGAGTGATACCAACAATAGCAACGTCGCCAGCCGCAGTGAGTGATTGGCATTCGGGCAACAACTAATTAGAGACGTGTTGGAAAATAAAAACCGAATTTTCGTCACTCGAGTTATAACCGATGATAACCGGATGATTCAGGTTATTGAAAAAACCGGATGATAGGTTATTTTTCACTCGAGTGATCCCAACACTAGGTGCGGCATTCGGTGGTCAATTACGAGCGACGGTTTTCACTCAAACTTATAACTCGGTACTGGCTTTAATAATCGGGTGATGTCGATGATTGCAATAACCGAGTGATCGAGTGATTTTTCACTTGAGTGATACCAACAATAGCAACGTCGCCAGCCGCAGTGAGTGATTGGCATTCGGGCAACAACTAATTAGAGACGTGTTGGAAAATAAAAACCGAATTTTCGTCACTCGAGTTATAACCGATGATAACCGGATGATTCAGGTTATTGAAAAAACCGGATGATAGGTTATTTTTCACTCGAGTGATCCCAACACTAGGTGCGGCATTCGGTGCTCAATTACGAGCGACGGTTTTCACTCAAACTTATAACTCGGTACTGGCTTTAATAATCGGGTGATGTCGATGATTGCAATAACCGAGTGATCGAGTGATTTTTCACTTGAGTGATACCAACAATAGCAACGTCGCCAGCCGCAGTGAGTGATTGGCATTCGGGCAACAACTAATTAGAGACGTGTTGGAAAATAAAAACCGAATTTTCGTCACTCGAGTTATAACCGATGATAACCGGATGATTCAGGTTATTGAAAAAACCGGATGATAGGTTATTTTTCACTCGAGTGATCCCAACACTAGGTGCGGCATTCGGTGGTCAATTACGAGCGACGGTTTTCACTCAAACTTATAACTCGGTACTGGCTTTAATAATCGGGTGATGTCGATGATTGCAATAACCGAGTGATCGAGTGATTTTTCACTTGAGTGATACCAACAATAGCAACGTCGCCAGCCGCAGTGAGTGATTGGCATTCGGGCAACAACTAATTAGAGACGTGTTGGAAAATAAAAACCGAATTTTCGTCACTCGAATTATAGCCGATGATAACCGGATGATTCAGGTTATTGAAAAAACCGGATGATAGGTTATTTTTCACTCGAGTGATCCCAACACTAGGTGCGGCATTCGGTGCTCAATTACGAGCGACGGTTTTCACTCAAACTTATAACTCGGTACTGGCTTTAATAATCGGGTGATGTCGATGATTGCAATAACCGAGTGATCGAGTGATTTTTCACTTGAGTGATACCAACAATAGCAACGTCGCCAGCCGCAGTGAGTGATTGGCATTCGGGCAACAACTAATTAGAGACGTGTTGGAAAATAAAAACCGAATTTTCGTCACTCGAGTTATAACCGATGATAACCGGATGATTCAGGTTATTGAAAAAACCGGATGATAGGTTATTTTTCACTCGAGTGATCCCAACACTAGGTGCGGCATTCGGTGGTCAATTACGAGCGACGGTTTTCACTCAAACTTATAACTCGGTACTGGCTTTAATAATCGGGTGATGTCGATGATTGCAATAACCGAGTGATCGAGTGATTTTTCACTTGAGTGATACCAACAATAGCAACGTCGCCAGCCGCAGTGAGTGATTGGCATTCGGGCAACAACTAATTAGAGACGTGTTGGAAAATAAAAACCGAATTTTCGTCACTCGAATTATAGCCGATGATAACCGGATGATTCAGGTTATTGAAAAAACCGGATGATAGGTTATTTTTCACTCGAGTGATCCCAACACTAGGTGCGGCATTCGGTGCTCAATTACGAGCGACGGTTTTCACTCAAACTTATAACTCGGTACTGGCTTTAATAATCGGGTGATGTCGATGATTGCAATAACCGAGTGATCGAGTGATTTTTCACTTGAGTGATACCAACAATAGCAACGTCGCCAGCCGCAGTGAGTGATTGGCATTCGGGCAACAACTAATTAGAGACGTGTTGGAAAATAAAAACCGAATTTTCGTCACTCGAGTTATAACCGATGATAACCGGATGATTCAGGTTATTGAAAAAACCGGATGATAGGTTATTTTTCACTCGAGTGATCCCAACACTAGGTGCGGCATTCGGTGCTCAATTACGAGCGACGGTTTTCACTCAAACTTATAACTCGGTACTGGCTTTAATAATCGGGTGATGTCGATGATTGCAATAACCGAGTGATCGAGTGATTTTTCACTTGAGTGATACCAACAATAGCAACGTCGCCAGCCGCAGTGAGTGATTGGCATTCGGGCAACAACTAATTAGAGACGTGTTGGAAAATAAAAACCGAATTTTCGTCACTCGAGTTATAACCGATGATAACCGGATGATTCAGGTTATTGAAAAAACCGGATGATAGGTTATTTTTCACTCGAGTGATCCCAACACTAGGTGCGGCATTCGGTGGTCAATTACGAGCGACGGTTTTCACTCAAACTTATAACTCGGTACTGGCTTTAATAATCGGGTGATGTCGATGATTGCAATAACCGAGTGATCGAGTGATTTTTCACTTGAGTGATACCAACAATAGCAACGTCGCCAGCCGCAGTGAGTGATTGGCATTCGGGCAACAACTAATTAGAGACGTGTTGGAAAATAAAAACCGAATTTTCGTCACTCGAATTATAGCCGATGATAACCGGATGATTCAGGTTATTGAAAAAACCGGATGATAGGTTATTTTTCACTCGAGTGATCCCAACACTAGGTGCGGCATTCGGTGCTCAATTACGAGCGACGGTTTTCACTCAAACTTATAACTCGGTACTGGCTTTAATAATCGGGTGATGTCGATGATTGCAATAACCGAGTGATCGAGTGATTTTTCACTTGAGTGATACCAACAATAGCAACGTCGCCAGCCGCAGTGAGTGATTGGCATTCGGGCAACAACTAATTAGAGACGTGTTGGAAAATAAAAACCGAATTTTCGTCACTCGAGTTATAACCGATGATAACCGGATGATTCAGGTTATTGAAAAAACCGGATGATAGGTTATTTTTCACTCGAGTGATCCCAACACTAGGTGCGGCATTCGGTGCTCAATTACGAGCGACGGTTTTCACTCAAACTTATAACTCGGTACTGGCTTTAATAATCGGGTGATGTCGATGATTGCAATAACCGAGTGATCGAGTGATTTTTCACTTGAGTGATACCAACAATAGCAACGTCGCCAGCCGCAGTGAGTGATTGGCATTCGGGCAACAACTAATTAGAGACGTGTTGGAAAATAAAAACCGAATTTTCGTCACTCGAGTTATAACCGATGATAACCGGATGATTCAGGTTATTGAAAAAACCGGATGATAGGTTATTTTTCACTCGAGTGATCCCAACACTAGGTGCGGCATTCGGTGCTCAATTACGAGCGACGGTTTTCACTCAAACTTATAACTCGGTACTGGCTTTAATAATCGGGTGATGTCGATGATTGCAATAACCGAGTGATCGAGTGATTTTTCACTTGAGTGATACCAACAATAGCAACGTCGCCAGCCGCAGTGAGTGATTGGCATTCGGGCAACAACTAATTAGAGACGTGTTGGAAAATAAAAACCGAATTTTCGTCACTCGAATTATAGCCGATGATAACCGGATGATTCAGGTTATTGAAAAAACCGGATGATAGGTTATTTTTCACTCGAGTGATCCCAACACTAGGTGCGGCATTCGGTGCTCAATTACGAGCGACGGTTTTCACTCAAACTTATAACTCGGTACTGGCTTTAATAATCGGGTGATGTCGATGATTGCAATAACCGAGTGATCGAGTGATTTTTCACTTGAGTGATACCAACAATAGCAACGTCGCCAGCCGCAGTGAGTGATTGGCATTCGGGCAACAACTAATTAGAGACGTGTTGGAAAATAAAAACCGAATTTTCGTCACTCGAGTTATAGCCGATGATAACCGGATGATTCAGGTTATTGAAAAAACCGGATGATAGGTTATTTTTCACTCGAGTGATCCCAACACTAGGTGCGGCATTCGGTGGTCAATTACGAGCGACGGTTTTCACTCAAACTTATAACTCGGTACTGGCTTTAATAATCGGGTGATGTCGATGATTGCAATAACCGAGTGATCGAGTGATTTTTCACTTGAGTGATACCAACAATAGCAACGTCGCCAGCCGCAGTGAGTGATTGGCATTCGGGCAACAACTAATTAGAGACGCGTTGGAAAATAAAAACCGAATTTTCGTCACTCGAGTTATAACCGATGATAACCGGATGATTCAGGTTATTGAAAAAACCGGATGATAGGTTATTTTTCACTCGAGTGATCCCAACACTAGGTGCGGCATTCGGTGGTCAATTACGAGCGACGGTTTTCACTCAAACTTATAACTCGGTACTGGCTTTAATAATCGGGTGATGTCGATGATTGCAATAACCGAGTGATCGAGTGATTTTTCACTTGAGTGATACCAACAATAGCAACGTCGCCAGCCGCAGTGAGTGATTGGCATTCGGGCAACAACTAATTAGAGACGTGTTGGAAAATAAAAACCGAATTTTCGTCACTCGAGTTATAACCGATGATAACCGGATGATTCAGGTTATTGAAAAAACCGGATGATAGGTTATTTTTCACTCGAGTGATCCCAACACTAGGTGCGGCATTCGGTGCTCAATTACGAGCGACGGTTTTCACTCAAACTTATAACTCGGTACTGGCTTTAATAATCGGGTGATGTCGATGATTGCAATAACCGAGTGATCGAGTGATTTTTCACTTGAGTGATACCAACAATAGCAACGTCGCCAGCCGCAGTGAGTGATTGGCATTCGGGCAACAACTAATTAGAGACGTGTTGGAAAATAAAAACCGAATTTTCGTCACTCGAGTTATAACCGATGATAACCGGATGATTCAGGTTATTGAAAAACCGGATGATAGGTTATTTTTCACTCGAGTGATCCCAACACTAGTTGAGTTGGTTGAGTGGTTGCTGAGAGATCGCAGGACGGTTTTGTGAACGGGCAGTTATGTGCAACCCACACTTCTGACGGTATCCGTTGGTATCGATACTTTCACTTTTAAATTTCGATGTATGCATAACAGGTGTTAGGTTGTAAGCGGAACAAAAACAATGTTTTTTTTTGGCATCTAGTTTTGATACCCGAATGTCTGATATTTTTAAGGGTTTGTGTCCGGTGCTATCGGTGCTGGAAGGTATCAAATAAATACTATTCTGCACATCAGTAGAACGGGAACAAAAAGGTCAATATTGGGTTTGTCGATTTTGGATCTGAGGTGCCCTCCACATATTTCTCCCGTTTTTTTTTGTATACCTTATATTTTGTTGGTTATTTGGGCAGTTTGACTAATTGAATCAATCAATCAATAATTAGTTATAAATCGGTTTTACTACAAAAACTCATAAGTTTTACATGGTATAAAGAATTCCCATTCCTGAAAGCTAACAGTTGCTGATTTTTTAATTTTTTCAAATTATATTATTTTTTATTTAAAAAAAGCGTTAGTTCTTCAGAACAAGCTTCTTGAAGCCATATTCTATGCTAAAATTTTTTATATTTTGCAGAAGCAACATTCTAAAAAGACCCTGAACAGCTTACGCCACGTAAAAACGCCTTCTCTGTACTATGTTAGAATTTCGACAGCGAGAAGGATGACACATGCCATTTTACCGAAACAATATATGTGTACACACTTGCATGAGTGAAATGCAGACCCTAAGTGACATGTATGTAGTGTGAACTAACGTGTTCATACATCAAGCAGTACAGTTTATTTTTGTCAGCCAAAATAGGACAAATTAAGTTGGCAGATATCCTCTTCTCTTGGTAACATTTCTATGCAAGATATTTAACAAGAAATGAAAGGTTAAACAATACTGTCATTCTATTATATCTAAAAGTTTCTCCGTCCTTATTTGTCACATAATAAAAACATGAGATAGCTTTCATGGTTACAGACCTGATAATAACTGAATCAGCTAAAGTATTACCAATGAGCAAAATTGTAACGCTTATTACTTCACTTCGCGTCGCGTTCGGTCAACCGCAGTCGCGTGCGGAAAAGTATCACTTTCTGCACTTGTTAGCAGTGGTGGCCGGTGAAATTTGAAAGTTGTATATCTCTATTGCTACTTACGGGAGCCATGCCAAGTTCAGGGTTTTTGATAGTAAGCCCGAGTGAGTCTACTAGGAATGTTTTGATAAAGAAAAAATATATTGTTATTTGTGAGACAAAGTTGAATTTTTGCTTTGACCCCCTGGTTAAAAAATGAAGACGCTTAGGTATTTTATTTATTATTTCTTCTAAACAAATTTTGCATTATTTTGTCGAAAATGTTTAGATTTTAAGAGAAAAAATGTGTTAGTAGAAAGTTATAGTCATTTGAATTTTTTTAAACCTAAAATATAATTTTAAAAAAATTCAAATGAGTATGACTTTCTACTAACACATTTGGTGTATCACAAATGGTGTAAAATTTGTTTAGAAAAAATAATATATAAGATACCTAAGCGTGTTCATTTTTTACCCAGGGGGGTCAAAGGAAAAGTTTAACTTTTCTTTCACAAATTAATTTTTTTTTCTTTCCTAGTACGCTCAATATCAAAAACCCTGAACTGGGCTTGGGTCCCGTAAGTAGCAACAGAGATATACAACTTTAAAATTTTGCCAGCCGCTACTGCTTATTAGGTAACTAGCCATTATATTGTGTATTTTTGTTAAAAATACATGCAAATATTTCCCAATATCTTTAAACTTCTGACATTGTCAATATAAACTGCAAACGGGATCATGCAAGAAACCAGCTGGGAAATGTCTTGTCTTTACGTGTATCTTTCCACCCGGGGGCATAAAGACCCTTTGTTTTGGTATAGGGAAACAAAGTGGCATAACCATTTTAGAATATACACGATATTTTAAGAGTTTAGATAAGACGACATAGTGTGGAATTTTGCGGAAATATTGTCTGATTGGGGAACCATTTCTTTAGGAGTTTTATGACATTGAAAATTTGAAAAAGTGTAACATGCACCTCTTGCTATTGGAAGTTATTACTCTGTCGTTTTTTTCTTCAATTTCTGCTAATTAAAGTCAAATGAAAATTTTTAAAAATTCTTGATTTTCAAGTATGATTTCCACAAATATTTTTCTTAATAATTTGTTGACATTACAAGATATAAATAGAAAAAGTCTAACAGACACAACAATTTCTATAAATAACGTAAGAAATCTAATAAATTTATTGAATTGACCCAAAGTTTTCCAATATTACTGTAAAACACAGCCAAGTTCTCGTGACTATTCGTCGGTAAAAGGTTTTAAAATCTGATATAGAAGTCACATTCGACATCATTTTTACTTACTAAAGTCAGTTTTGGTTGAAAACGTAGGGTGATTTAACTTTGAAAAAACTTGTAAAATAAAAAGTTTTAGACCCAGACAGTAATAATGATATTGAGCTTGGCTCAACATCAGATTTCACAAACTTGACACCGTTTTACAGTACTGTTCTCTTTGGGTTTTCACTTCTTTGCATACGGTGGTACTTTCATTTTTAATGACTAATATTATAGAGGGAGTTAAGAAAGTCTGGAATACAGCAAATAAGAGTATTTTAAAAACTACTGAATATATATATTTTTGAAAATTGGCACATTTATATAGTTAAAAACGGCATACCTTTGAAGGATAAAACTGTTTCTGTCACTATACAGAGTTAGTCAGAAATAATAGATGGTAATTTGTTAATTTTAAATGGAACGTCCTGTATATTTTTGAAGATTCAAATAGTCCCTTAAAAGACAAAGTCAGTGATATAGGTTTAATTGATTTATTTGTCCAAATGATATATGGACACTAATTTTAAATAAACACAACAACAAGAACACCAGGAAAATCAGAAATACCTAAAAATTTAACAAAAACTACTTTATGAGATGTTCAAAATGTCTGCCACTCTTAGGCAATAGCCAAGCCTGTCTCTAAATTCCCATAAGACGTTATCAAAAATATCCCATCGAATTTCACGTATTTGATTTCCTATACGAGCCTTTCAATTTCTAATATTAACCGGCCTATTTTTGTAAATCTCATTTTTTAAAATCACCCCTCAAATAAAAAGCTAAGGATCTACCAGGCAACTTAATTTCGCATCTCTTTCCTATCCACTGATTTGGAAACATTTGGTGTAAACTTCTACACCAAAATGAGCAGGGGCGCCATCCTGTTGAAACCAGATATTTTTTCTGTCCGAATAAAGGATTTATAATTGTGAAACAATAACTCCAAGTAAAGTACGGTCGTAAGGTTTCCATTAATAAAAAATGGTCCAATAATGTTATGACCTATAATATCCACCCAAGCGTTAACTTTTTCTGGCCTTTGCGTATCGGCCATCCGCCGGGGATTAACTGCAGCCCAATATCTACAGGTGCCTATTGACGGTGACGTTAAGCATAAAGGTAGCTTCACCAGAAAAAAGAATGTTATTGGCAAGATAAGGATCAGCATTACACCTGTCCATCAGAATTTCGCAAAACTCACTTCGTCTATCGAAGTCATCACTTCCTGAACTGGATGGATCTTATAAGGGCGAATCTTTTCGCTTACAAATAAGTTTTCAACTGACTGCTAACACACTGTGGTCTAAGCCAAACTGTCGAAGTGACCGATTTGGATTATATTGTAGGTCAATAAAATGTCCAGAGCCACCATTTTTGGTCTGCCTGGTCAGTGTTTGTCTTTCGCACTTCCCGTTTCGTTAAATTTATTCACTGATTTGCTTACACATGACTGGGTTATTGCAGACCGATTAGGATAGGTCTGAATGAATAACTCACAAACTTACTGTTGGGTTCTCCTGCGGGCGCCATATCCAACCATCATTAAAATCGTAATTTCAGTCATCTGAAAATACCTAGCTGATTCCAAAGGTGTTTTCTCAACTTTCGATTTTCAAAAAATTAATTAATAATTTAATTTTTTTACAGAAATCTGTATATTAATTTTGAAAAATAAATCAAGGAAATAACAGGTTACTAATGAATGATATTTTGTCTGAAAAAGCTACTTTCCATAACGGTGTACAGGTAGGATTTTAAGTTATCTCGTATCAGTAGAAATTAACTTGCACTACTGGGCGTCGGAAAATCCCCACTGGATGAAAACTCTGCCAAATCAACATCCGTGGTCAATTAGTGTCTGATTTGGTTTAATCGGGGATATCCCCATTTCTTGGAAGGACATTTAAATGAAGAAATGTACACAGATTTTTGAGGACACCAATTATTCCAGTTATTAGACTAAAACATAAATCCTGACGTGTGGTTTCAACAGGACCGAGCTCCACCCCATTATGCAATACAGGCTCGTAATCATTTGAATGAAATTTTTAAAATCAGGTGGATTAGATGAGCTGGTCCGGTCAACTGACCTGCTAGGTTGGGTTGGTCCCGGATTTGGCCCCTTGACTTTTTTGTGGGGGTTTATGAAGGACAAAGGGATGGCGACTCCACCTACAATTTTTATAGATGATATCAAAGACCGGATTCGCTATGCCTGGTTATTAGAGCCACCTGAAATGTTACAGCGGCTACGAAGTTTATTGAGCAAAAGAGTTAAAAACTGTTTGGAAGTTGAAGGGGGACATTTCGAACAACTTCTAAAGCATGACAGTCGATAAATATCGCCTTGTAAGACTTAAAAAAAACTCACCCCGTAGAAACTTTGAAACTTTTTTTTAGTACTTTTACAAATAATTAATCGAAAAACATTATAATTTTATTACAAAGAATTAAAAAAAATTAAACAAAGTCTTTTGACAACACCAGACCTTTTTGTACTTACTTTCTATGACTTTATTTTAAAAGCTTTATTTTGTTCATTATAACGAAGTGTGTTCTCAATTTAAAAACACTTAAAGCATCATCTTTGCTAAAATAAGTTTCTTGTTTTGCATTTACACGAGTCTTAAAGTGAAGTGAATATTTTATTTTGGTTTTGTGTTGCTTCAAACCTACTGCAAATTTTTAAGAGAATTTAGGAGTTTAATTTAGATTCTGTTTTTGAATGCAGAAAATCCAAAGTTTTCAGATATTTTCTTAAATGACCATATTGAAAGCTTAAAGTTTCCTGTACGTAATAATTTTTATAAGAGTCCTACAGTTTCGCCAACTAAAAATGTAAATATTAACTTTTACTCCTTTGTGATACGGCACATATTTTCAATATTAAATATGAGTTCCTTTTATATCTGCAAGGTTCTTTAGATGGCGATGGCGGTAGCAAAGTAATTTTTCATTTTAAATCGTATGATACCCTACAGGTTAACCGTATACTGTATTATTTAAACAATATCTTGTATTTTTCTGAGCTTCGAGCTTCCATCGACACACAATATGACAAGTATCGAATGTGTCTTAAAACAACAACAAAAAAATTATTGATTGACATCGGATACGAGCTTTGTTAATAATATATTGTGTTTCTAGTTCCATTTCAATCCCTGTCAAGTTTTGTTTCACTTTAAAACCCTATTTTGGGGATGTCTTATAATATTTAGAATGCCAAGGTTTTGATGTCTTACTCTATTTTTAACCGATTTCAAAGAGGAGAAAGTTCTCAATTCTACTGTTTCTTTTATTATTATTTTGAATGTATATTTACGCGTAACTTCGGCAATGGTGCACAGATTTTAATTTTTTGTTGTTGTTTGAAAAATTATACTGTTAAGGTGGTCCCATGTAAATTTTAACAGGACCTGATGATGGTCTCTGAAGGTAAGTCATGGAATTCCTCAACGTCTGTTACTGTAATTGATGCATAATTTCAGTCTGGGTGTACCGATTTCGATTATGTATAAAATAAAATCCAATATCACTGCATTTGTCTGTTAATGGACTATTTGAATCTTCAAATATCGTTTATTACCGCTTATAATTATTGGTACGCTTACTGCGTCCGTTCCTAAGAATTCCCTCTCTCCAAGTGTTCATACCAAAATACAAGTGGTCGCTAAAACGTAGCTGATATCCGGCATGTTTTATTTTGATTATAGTCTTGAGGTGAAAGACACAAATCAGACAAATCGAAACAAATACAGGTTAATGTTAAAGGTGTTTAATTGAAAAATCTGTATACACCCGAGTACACCACCTGTTTTGCAACAGGCTGGTGCTACTTTGAGCACCAGCTGCCAAAACAATTGAGGGCAAATATAAATTATTATTTTTATATATTTATATATTATATTATTATGCTTGCTAACCAAGACTGTAACATAGGAAGATAAACTCAGTTTCCTATTATTTGGTATTTATTACTAAACCACTAAATCACTTACCTAACAAATCTCTTAGGATACTATTTCATAATAACATTCATTACATGAAATGAAATATTTTGATTTACCCATGTATACTACTAATCAATACTCCAACTAATTACCACACTTCACAGCAGAAAGCTATCTCATTACCCAGTAAAAATAAACTAATAATTCAACTGAACAATTTCGACTTTGACTTAACTGCCATAACCCTTGCTGTGAATGATAATCAAATGATACTGGATAGAAATTATAATTATTGTTATAAACTGTAAAGTTTATCTATCAAAATACATATTTATACGAACTAATTTTGCCTAACAAAACTGACTATATTCCGTTAAATGTTTCAGTTTTAGTAAACCAGTCATTACCTTTTAGTTATGTTTCTGTTAAGAAAACTGCGCTAATAACATTATAAGAAACAGTTTTACCTTGGGTCTCAGGTGTTGTGTAGTACTCCACTTTTCCGTTAGTTTGTTTATACCAATTACACATTTGTTGATAGTCACAGTATTCACTACTTTTGTTGATGGCCAAGAATCAAGCAGCTGCTGCCACAAATGGCAATGGAGCTATAGAATAGTTTTATTATTATTCACACACTGTGTAGATAACTTAGGGGCAGATTAAATTTAGCGTCCACTTTTAGTGAAAAGCAATTGACGATCCAGTCCCCCTTGAAGATAGCGTTCACTTTTAGTGAAAAACAATTGACGACAAGTCGCCCTTGGAGAGGCACGTTGCATCTTCTGCACACAGCTAACGATCACTTGCTGGTCTTCAAGACCTGAAGCACTGGTTTATGGTCATCAAGACTGAAAGAACTGTTTTATGGTCTTTAAGACTCAAAGAACTGATTTATGGTCATTAGTCATTAGGACCCAAAGACAAAGTTACTCACAACTAACTTTTATTCGCGTTGACCGCACAGCGTTCACACTAAAAAAATGTACATAATAAGTAAGAAAAATGTCATTTTAGCATTGTTGATCCCAGAAAAATCATTTTGAAATATAAAACGCGGCACCAACGCCATAAAACATAAACCGCAATATTTTCGAATGTTCTGCCCGCAAATAACATGATCCCCTTGTCGAGGGTGGATCGTGCGTGGAGAAGTAGTTTGTGCATGAAAATTTCATGGGTTGTTATTTTGGAAATATGAAGTCACTTAGCTAACGAGACCTACACATGTTAAGACAACACGAAGTACATAAAATAAAAACGGAGAGAAAGGGGACCCACTTTTACCGGGTCGTTACGGGACTTTATGTTAAATAGGTGCGACGCAATTGGAGACGCTATAAATTATGAAAATGCCGAAAGTTTAGAGCTGGTTAAGGAAAGTATTTAAGATCGTGATCATGGGAGCAGAGAGAAACTAGGTTTCGTTACTGATCAGTTATTTTTATACATGAACAAAATTTATTAACTTAATTCTACTGTATACTAACTGTTAAATAATTTTTTTTCTTCAAAAAAATGGACCAACTTCGCGAAAAAAAAACACTAAAAAGTATGGAATAATATTTTTACGAATTTATAACTGTGGTTAATGGTAATTTTATTCATTTAGGTAACTTGTACACCGAAGTTCTGAACTTTGAAGTCGGTACACGTATAATAGGAATCCTTACTGATGAATTATTGTTAATAAAGAGTAATATTTTTAGTTGTTTATTACGGAGCCTAATGGCACAGATCCATATATATGGATCTGTGCTAATGGTCAGCCTAATTGCGTTCGACTTTTAGTAATTTGTACACAAAAGTTCTGAACTTTAAAGAAAACGCAACTTCTAATTAACTGTTTATGAATTATCATTACGGATCCTTATGTACTGTGAAATTGTGCCGACTTTAAAGTTCAGAACTTTGGTGTACAACTTATCTAATTTTGAACAAAATTAAGTTTATCATTACCCATAGTTATAAATACGTAAAAATATTATTTCATTTGCATTTAATTTGCAGAGTTCTGGGGTTTGATGAATCAATCAACAAGATGGCCGCCAATGAAGACGCGTGTGTAATACCGCTTTGCAAATTTTGTAATTCTAGAGCAGTCAACAAAAGAATTAAATGCAAAAGTTGTGGTGCATTCTTTCATAACTCGTGTAGTGTTAAAAAATCGAGAAAGTGTTGTGAAGATGAGGAATTATCACCGGAAAAATCTACAAAATCGGATGACCCAAACGACTTTCACCTTGTTGAAGGTGAAGCCGATGGAGAAAAATCTGAAACCGTCGCTATTCTGAGAGAATTATTGGACGAAGTAAGAAGTAAAAACAAGATACTGGAAGAAAACTGCAACCTCTTGAGGGAAAAAATCAATTTCTTGGAAGAAAAGCTGGGAAACATTGGAAAACACGATGCACGTGTCCGACAAAGAAGAGAAGGTAATCCTATTCCTCGTCCTATATCAACCTCAAGTAATCCGAACACGGAAACAAACAGGGTCGATTTGGTTAAGTCGACGAAAGATGTCGCCACCTCGTCAACATCTCAAATAAAGAAAATCCCAAGTCGAAAAGAATCGTCCAATGGGAGTGCAAATGCACCGGCGGGAAGAGTGAACGAACAGATTCCTACTACACCGGCAGCTGTCAGCCTTGACGTGGTTGACGTTGACGTCAGCGAGAGCGTAGAAAATGGGGAAAACGAACGTGAAAAGGACAGAAATGAATGGAATTTAGTCCAAAACACAAGAAGATACCCAAAATTGAGGAGGCCTGCACCTATTTGTGGGCAAAGTAATGATTTTAAACTGGAGACGGCCCAGAAAACATCTTGTCTATTTCTCACGGGGCTTGGCCCATCGGTCACAGCAGAACAGGTCGATGAACACATCAAATCAATCACAAAAAGTACCTGCAATTCTGAAAAAATGACTACAAAGCGAAAAAACGTCAGCTCTTTTAAGGTAGAGGTTCCCTTGAAAGATAAAGCGGCAGTTATGAAACCAGAAATCTGGGGCAAGAACGTAACCATAAACCATTTTCTTCACCTACGACGACGCCCACAAATCGGGCACGATGCACAACGGAGAAAATAAAGGTTTTCCATCAAAATCTGCAGTGTATGAAGAACAAGATTCCTGAGCTGGAAATCTTTCTTGATGAAGTTACCCCAGACATTGTGTGTATAACAGAACATTGGTATACCACTTCCGAAATACAATTCTTAATTGTGGATGGATATACAAATGGCTCAGCATACTCTCGGTCTGACCATATACATGGGGGATCAGCTATTCTGACTAGGGATGGCGCCATCCTGGACGCAGTTAGGGAAGAGACCATCGAAAATAAGAGCATTGAAGGAGTCTTGGAATGCTCATCTATTGTGGACAGGCCAAGAAACGTATTAATAATCTGTATTTATAGACCTTACGAAGGTAATATTGAATGTTTTTTTGACGGGTTTATTGAGATTTTTGAATATATTTTTAACGTATACAATAAGTATAAAATTATTTTATCTGGCGATTTTAATATAAATTTATTAGATAACAACAAAACAGTAAACTATTTTAAAGACATTCTAACTAGCTTAAATTTGAATCAAAAAATTTTCGAGCCTACGCGTGTAACACAGCACTCAGCAACTCTTATTGATAATATCTTTATAAACTTTACAAATATTAATGAGGGTCAGGTTATCACCACAGGTATGTCTGATCACCATGGACAAATCCTGGAATTTGACATATTCCCGGCCACAGAGCACGACCCTGTATCTTTCGAGGGGAGAATATTTTCTAGGAATAAATTGCAACAGTTTAAATATGAGTTAAATTTAATCTCATGGGAGGATGTATACAGGCAAACAGATGTAAATTCTGCATATAACTTGTTTTATTGTGGTTTTAAAAATTTAATGAACTTGCATTTTCCTTTAAAAAATATTAAGAAAAGGTCAAAAGAAACAAAAAATTGGATTACTAGGGGAATCAGAATCTCATCGAAACACAAAAATTATCTTTATAGACAAATGAAGCGGGGTGAAATAAATACCAATGTTTATAAAAAATATAACGATATATTTAGAAGGGTAGTCCAAGAGGCCAAACGCATTGAAAATGTAAATTTTCTCAAACACTCTCACAACTCTGGGAAAGCCATGTGGGCACTTGTCAATAAGTTCACAAACAATAATAAAAAACATACAGAATCAATCCTCAAAAACATCTCTGATAAAACCTCTACGGAAACGGACACTCTTAATCAGGTTAATGAATATTTTATTAATGTGTGCCCAGATTTGGGCGGTGAATTGACAGATTTACAGTCACAGTCATTGAATTCTCTATACCTCCTCCCAACTGATCCTGCTGAAGTCAGAACTGTGATACAGGCCTTAAAAAACACAAAATCTGTAGGAGTGGACGAAATACCCATGACCTTGCTTAAATCCTGTTCTGATGAAATTTCAAGACCTATAGCTTTCTTAATTAATTTATCCTTTTCTACTGGAATATTTCCAGACGAACTAAAAAAAGCTAAAATAAGTCCCATTTTTAAAAAGGGAGATAAAACAAGCATCTCCAATTATAGGCCCATAGCTCTTCTTAATAATATTAGTAAAGTGTTTGAAAAAATATTATATAAACGGCTTATGTCCTTTCTTGAAGAGAACCAACTCATCTCAGAATACCAGAACGGCTTCAGACCGGGCAAATCAACGGCACGAGCAATCTATCAAGCCCTTGTAAAAGTTTTCGATTCTTTAAATAATAATAATACCACTTTAGCAGTCTGCCTGGATCTATCTAGAGCATTCGACAGTGTCAAGTATGACATTTTACTAGCTAAACTGGAAAATTATGGACTGAGAGGAATCACCTCACAGCTTATTAAATCTTATCTGCAAAACCGTTGGCAGTGTGTTGTGAGTGTTAATGGGTGTGGGGACTTGAAAAGGTCTAACATGCAGTTGGGAAAAAGAGGGGTCCCACAAGGATCAATCTTGGGTCCACTGCTTTACATATTGTACACAAATGAACTTCCTGGCATAGCCGGCCACCACACAGTTCAATACGCTGATGACACTACACTTATTTTCAATCTAGACAAAACCGTCACAGGGGAGGTCGAGATTGATAATGCACTCAGACTGCTGAAGACGTGGTTCACTTCAAATAATCTCATTTTAAACATAAATAAAACACAAATTGTCAAATTCTCATACCATACCCCTGACGAGCATGAAATCTTTACCCTCCACGATGGACCCATCCAAACAGTCAGCTCTGCAAAATTTCTGGGGGTTGAAATTGACTCCAGGTTAGACTGGAAAAAACACATTGAAGGTCTGGCTGGAAAAATATCGCAGTTCTCCTTTGCACTCAGTGTGATAACAAAAAATGTTGGTAAAAATGCTGCACTAACAGCGTATCATGCATACATACAGTCCAGAATTAGGTACGGGATCGTGTTCTGGGGTGGGTGTGGTGACATAACCAGGATCTTGATTCTGCAAAAACTGTGTCTACGCAGAATATTTAACATGAGACAGATTGAAACCTGCCGCCCTGTATTTCAAAGGTGGGGTATCCTTACAGTCATTGGTGTATACATATATGAATCCATGGTGTTTTTCAAATTGAATGAAAATTTATTTGTATCTGATCGAGACCATCAACATAATACGAGACACAGAAGTGACCCTCTTGCTCCAAAGTTCAACTATTCATACCTACAAAAAAACGCTCAGTTTCTCATTATCAAAATTTACAATAAATTGCCCATATCTATCAAAAACAATAATTTAAAAAGGTTCAAACATTTGCTCAAAAACCTTCTGATATCCAAGGCCTACTACACACTAGAGGAGTATTTCAATGATGATTTTATATAAATGGGGCTGATATGACCTGTTCATTGTATACTTTAATTTTTAATGTTTTGTAACTGTCTGTAATTTTGATTTGTTTATTTGTATTTTAATTTGTTTCTCTGTATTTTGATTTGTTTCTCTAAATTTGTTTTTTCTCTCTTTTTTTAAGCTGTGACATGTTCTATATATTTTATAAAAAACAGAACTAATAAAGGAATTTATAAAGGAATTTATTTATTTATTTATTATTTATTTGTTAAAATTATTAAATTTAACTGTCCAGAAGTCCCACAAGTGCGCGGCAGCCTTTCGCCAGGAGCATTTATGGGCCGTAGGACTTTAATTTTCCCTTTTTCTTTACTGTATAAAACTAAGCGTGAGAAACGTGCTACAAGCAAAGGAATTTCTACCAGGACCAGTCGTTACGTAGTTCTTAAAGTGCACGCAATGATAAAGATAACATTCTTAAGAAATGCTAAATTAAACAATGAATATAATAGTGTAAATTGTAGAGTGATGTAACTCTAGAGAAACAAAATTAAAATCACTCTGGACCCGCACAATACTGTGTACCATGGGTCGAACTGTATAGAATAAAAAAAAATGATGCCAAAATGCATAACCTATATCCTTGCAAACATGAATGCTTGTTACTTGTGTAAGAAATTAATAACTTAATAAAATAAAAATTTATGAGATATTATTACTTTCACCATTTTGTCAAAATGTTCTCAATTTTTAATTTGGAAAACAATGTAGCATTACAAATGCCACAACTTTTTAGTGCTTACTCTCTTGTGAAGTCGGCTGATTTTTTAAAAATTATCATATAAACCGTGCTACCCTTTCAAGAGAATACAAAAAACTTAAAGCGGAAGGTGGTAGACGAATTCTTTCTCGACCGAGGTGGTACCACCCCACACATCCTCTTAAAGGGCTGGTGAAATCTCTAGGGATGTTTCCAGCTCTGGATGTGTAATTCGATTCCCCAGTACACCCACGGTACATAGTACTGAGACTTCGGTCTTCGTGGGCTGTCAGAAAAAAAAAATCCGTTTGGGAGCAAAGTTGTGAATATTCCTTAAACTGTGCTCTAAAACAGATCTACCCATAAAGAGGAAGAAAGCCCGGTAGAATACATTAGAACGGTTGCTAGAATGCAGTACCCGACCGTTAGATTGGTCGGCGAGGTCCTACAGAATGGCCTGCCAGGTCGCCCGATTTAACACTCCTTGACTTTTTATAGGGCTATCAAAAACAAAAAGTATATGGAAGACAGCCGAACTCTCTTTTGGAGTTACAACAAAGAACTGCTACCTGTCGCAATATTATTATGGGTGCATTTGAAAATGTTCGTGAGGAGTTCTCAAATAGTTATGTTACTGTTTAGAAGTAAACGGAGAACATTTTCAACACGTTTTGCAGTAAAAAGGTAAGTTTAGTTTCTTCTCAAATTTTTTACAATTTAAGTGCGTAAACTTCTTTGTTAATGCTACTAGTGCTTTCAATGTTAACACACTAATCTACTTAAATGATGTATTACACAACCCCACTGTATATATATTTTTTAAATGACACCCAGCTAAATTTTACCGATTTTAAAACTAGGTGGGGGGGGGGGGCATTTTTAAGTAGCAGTGTATAAATAATAGGTTAATTCCATTAAGTGAATTAATTGTCCGTTGTCCTCAAAATTTCTAACCTCAAAACTTTCTAGGGAATGTAAATGTTATGGAATTAAAAGAAGATTAACGAGGATAAGAAAGGTCATATTTATGAGACGTGCCAAACAGTATTACGAAGTAGACAACGACAGTTTTCGGGTGTGACTTCCGGGCCAAACGGGGCCCCTTTAAGGGGTAATCGTGCGTTCGGAGGCGGTTTGTACGTGAAAACTCTATCGGTTCTGTGACTTTGCGAGAATGAAGTCACTTATTTAACGAAGCTTATAGCCATAAAGCAGACCTAATGGGGTATAAAAGAGGAAAAAGGGAAAAAACAAGCGACCTATCCTGTAGTTAAGCTGAATCTTTATTTAGAAATAATTTGGTGAGAGGTGAAATGCGGCCAAAATCGGAAAATTCTGCTGTGCGAAGAGAATTTTTCTTAGACGCAAAAGGTTTGACGTCACAAGTTTATTATTAAAACTGGCTCCAAATGGCTCTGGTAATGCAGAGACAGGCTAATCTTTCCGCCATAAATAAAATATAATAAAATAAAAATTAGAATACAATTTTTAATGTCGACTTATGTACCGGGTGAGTCAACGATTGCGCGGAGTAATTTAATGCCTGGAAGATAAGATTTGCCGATAATAAGTTTTGTTTGGGTTTGATAAGTTTAAATTTTTTTTAAATTATATTTTAGGTTTAAAAAAATTCAAATGACTATAACTTTCTACTAACATATTTTTTCTTTTAAAAATTCTCGACAAAATGATGTATACATTTGTTTAGAAAAAATAATAAATAAAATACTTAAACGCCTTCATTTTTTTCCCAGGGGGGCTAAAAAAATTCAACTTTTTTTCGCAAATTACAAAATGTTTTTTTTTCTTTACCAAAACATTCCCAGGGGGCTCACTATTAAAACCCCTAAATTTGGTACGGGTCCTGTAAGTAGGAACAGAGATATATAAATTTGAAATTTCATAAGCCGGCACTGCACGTATAGCATGAAAATATCGCTTCCATTGCAAAATCACTTCTTTACGCTTAATCTGGGAAAGACGGGCTATCGATATCCGAAAACCGCTCTCAAAAAAGTTAAGTTTTTAAAAAGGTATAGCAGTTTCAACAGTCGAGTAAAAATCGCTTTTGCCGATTTTTTTATTGACCAGGTTATTTTGATTTTTAGGGATTTTATGTTCTCGTTATAGCATCTTTTGTTAATGGATCTTAGCAGCCACGGAAAACAAATGAAAATAATCTTAGTGGATGACATATATCCCTTATCCTATTCTCTTTGTCCTTCCTGCCTTGTCGTACATGGTGTGACATATACCCTATCTTTTACGTAGCCCCACAGGAAAAATCTAACGGGGAAAGGTCACAAGACCTTGGTGGCCATGCAACAAAACCCCCGTGGACAATCCATCTTTGAGGATAGTGCCGATCCAAATATTCCCTGGATTCACGATAAAACTGGAGGGGGGAGCACCATCTTGTGAAGCCACATATTTTAACGTTCATCAAAGTCTACTTCTGCTTCTCTGCCTGTCTTGGTAACTCTTGTTACAAGCAAAATAAATAAGGTCCGTTTAAATGTTCATTAAAAAATGTGGCCCTATAATTCTGTTGCGAGTAATACCCCACCACACATTAACCGACCAATGGTTTTGATGTTGAACTTCATGGACCCAGTGTGGGTTCTTCGTTGCATAATGTGCATACTGTGTCTAGGGACAGCACCATTATTTCTAAATATAACCTCATCTGAATCCATTATAAATTTTAAAAATGTTTAGTTTACTTCAATTTGGGCACGTAACCATTGGCAGTAAGTTACGCGCCTTTGAAAATCCTCATGGTAAAGCTCCTCGTTTATGGCAATATGGTACTGGTGGTATTTATACTTGCGCGTTGTTGGTTTGCCATTAACTGTGACTTATCACACAGTGAAGCTAATGTCCAGTTCTTTCTCACCATTTGTAGCTATTCTATTGACAACTTCACGTTGTGAATGTTCCACATCCACACTGCCGGTTGAATCAACGTTCCATTAAATTTTGAAAACTCCGAGGACTGGGTGTTCGCCGCTCAGGATAGATCATCCTGTATAATCTTTCGGCAAAAAGACAATTTTTATCTGCCTCGCCCAAAACATAAATCATATCGATTATTTCGATCTGATTTTCCATGGCTACTGAGGTGCATTGACAAAAGATGGTATATCGAGAACAGAAAATCCCGAAAAATCAAAATATTTCAAAAACTATTAGAAATAGCGATAGGATATTTTTTTGAGGAGCTATAAGATGGCAAAAAAATATATAAGGTGTTCCATTTGATAAAACTGACATCTTTTAATTAGAAGATTTCATTCTGACTTTGGATCTAGAAATAAAATACCTTGTACATGAGATGTCAAATATTTCATAGTGGATATGTTCTCTTGACTTAATTTACTCAGGATAGAAATTATCAATCGCATGGAGTCAAAAAAAAAACAAAGAGATGCTTGCAAATGCTAAATTTTCATTGCAAGTCGAATTATCTTAAAAACTCTTACTTTTTCGTATAATAAACCATGGTAAAAAATTTATTAAATTACTCGTAGAGTTCAAAAATTCATTTAAATATAGGGTGTCCCATTTAAAAAATCTAACTTTGTGTTACCCTACTTTTTGAACGCACCGTGTATAATTCAAAATGTTTTTAAAATGTGCAGAATATCTAACCATATCTAAAAAAAAGCTTATTATCGACATATCTTATCTTCAAAGCATAAAATTATTCAGCGCAATCGTGACTCACCCGGTACATACAACGACAGGACCAAAACTTCTAAAACCTAACTAGCTAACTAGAAGATCCAAATTTAAAGCTACACCCCAGTCTTAAACCCCGGAGAATTCCGGGAACAAAGTTATCAAAACAACATTTGTTTGATGCCATTGAACGACTTTGAACTTTTAAAATCTAAAAAACTTTCGATTCCATAAATAGCATCACTTTTAGCCATCTGATGGCTTTTTCTGTTTATCACGCATCGATCCTCCGCTTCCTGCGGGACCCTGAATCCTCCGGGAGACCGCGGTCCCAGATTCACTCAACACAACTTCTATGGCAGTGAAATATTAATGAGCAAACGACACAACGCCTGCCAATACAACTGCAAATGGGTTTTTGGTTTTCCTGATTATTGCCCATTGGATTGGAATTGGAGAGTGTTATCGACAAGATTCGGGTGTTTCGACTTGAAAGATGGTTTGGCAACTTTAAGATTTGGAGCGATCTTAAATATAAAGACGTCGTTGGATTTCCTGCTGGAGATTTAAAGGTTGATTTCTACAACAATTTATAAATTTTTAATAAGTTGTGATAAACGTTCCTCAATTTTGATTTTGCTTTTATATGGGAATTATTTATCTAATCCTTAGATTTTATATTTAAACTGTAGTTTTCTTGTTCGTTTAATACAATATTATATTTTAATTTGAATCACACTGCTCCTCACAAATAGCTATTTTTTACCCAATTATATTTAAGCATTCTCGTCAAATATTTAAATGTTTTAGCTCTAACAATTTTATACTCCAAGAAATAATAGTAATTTATTGGTTTCCAGTAGTATTTTGGCCACTAAAAAAATGGTAATACAGTTTTCAAAAAAGTAACAATACTTTTGAACTCTAATAATAAGTCTATATTTATATATTATATTTTTTTCATTTTTTCAATAATGTTTTAACTTTAATATAACTAAAGTGACAGTGGTCTTGTGTATGACAGAACGCCTATAACTTATCCTCTATTGCTCCTTGTATTCTTGTAAAGGTACACTTTAGAACACCACCGCTGAGGCAGCGCGCTGCCGCTGCCAAGACTGCGCGCTGCTATGGCGGTAGCGATCCGTACTGCTCCACATGCAATTAGAGGGAATACATTTCGACCTTCACTGCCGCTTCTTTGCGGCGCCGCAAAAGAAGCGGCAGTGAAGGTCGAAATGTATTCCCTCTAATTGCATGTGGAGCAGTACGGATCGCTACCGCCATAGCAGCGCGCAGTCTTGGCAGTGGCAGCGCGCTGCCTCAGCGGTGGTGTTCTAAAGTGTACCTTAAAATGTTTCAGAATTCTCCAGAACCAGCAAAAGCGTATAATATAAAGGATCCAGACCGGCTTTAGTTGTTGATTTTTAGTTTGATCTTAGGAACGCATTAGTTATCAGTAAAGTATTATTGTGACAGAATGAAAGAAGGTTATTCTCAGTGAATAAAGATTGGAAATCCGGAAGTTTCTTTGGTATTTCGGCCGTCCGGTACAATATTTAAAGTGTCCTTTCCTTTATAAATTGGCCAAAAAAAAACAGAAACAAATTTATATTGATAGACCAAAACTTAGTTATTTCATTCTTACACTTGTTAGTTTAGGACTTTTGATTGTCAAATTAGACCGATCTAGCAGTAGTGAACCTAGACGTAACTTTCTTTTTTAATGATTAATATTTATATAATAGAAAAAATATTGTAAGAGTTTACCAGCATAGGGCTTTCTTTGGTTTTCTCCGAAATACATGACATGTTTTATGACTAATAACGGTCGTGATCGGATCTCATAGATGGGGTTTAATCGAGCGTCAAGGGGAGGTTTGTGGGTAAAAAGTCGATTGGTTTTATGATTTTAGGGATACAGATTCACTCACTCAATGAGGCGTAGACACATAAAGACAACTTCGAGTATAAAAGAAGGTAGAAGAGCGGTAAATAGGAAAATAAGTGACCTAGTTCGAAATAAATTTAGGTAGAGTATATTATGTTGCTGATAAGAAATTACAGGTCCTTAATCTAATAACAAGGCGTAACAACAAAAAACAGTATTAAGGGAACGTGTTAGTCATATACTACTGAATTGTAATAATATGGTGATAATAGACGTCAAACCTTCTTAAATTATGAAAATGGTTAAACGAGTTGATATAAAAATTTATAAAAAAATGGCAATTTTAAGTATGTATTTTACACAGTAATAAAGCTAAATTTATTCTTTAGAATTAGCCAGGGAGGAATTATGGCGGATAGTTCTTCAGAGCAAAATCCGTGAATATGTCGGTAGAAAAGGGATAAATCCCGAAAAGCGCGGCGATGAGCGAGAGATGGGAGTTTTTCTGTGAGAACTGACTCAAGTTATGTGCTCATCATTTCATGGAACTGCTGTCTTGCAGAATGCTGAGCTAAGCACCGTTCCCATGCGAATCTAATAATGCATTTTGCATGAGGTTTTCAAGTTAGAATCGACATAGACTTTAACGTATTAACACGTAGAATTACCTGTATTGTATTTTACCAATTTTACGACTTTTTGTTAAATTGAATTAAAGTAACATTTTTTAAAAACGTGTTTTTATAAACGCGAAACATAAAGTGGCGCAGTCGGTAGGATTTAGAAAGGGACTTTCACAGTGAAAAACCCGTCGGTTTTAACCGTTTGTTCTAAGAAAAAAAATCGAACTTTTTGCATCGCGCAAAACTGTCCGAAAAAAGTGGTAGAGAAAGTGCAGCATCGTGTTGGACTATACCAATTGGATTAGAAGAATGAAAATTGCTTCATTTATGTAAGTTGCTTTCCAATTTTCCTGTCTATGTCATTCTCCTCGTCTCATTCTAATTCCATAGAGGAAAATAGTGATAACGAGTTAGATTTAAGCAAAACTAAAACTGAAATTGATTCTACATTAGATAGGTTATTTTCAAGTCTTTCTTTAAACAAAATAGAAGTAACCCCCAATAACTTTAAACCAAAAATGGCAAGACCAACCTTTGAAAGTAAACTTTTAGAAATTGTTCCAAAATTCGATGGAAATCCATTAGAATTATCTTCATTTTTGGATACTGCCAATTCTTTGATTCATACTTATTGGGACCCAGCACCCGAAAATAAAAATTCTGTCCAAAATGTCACACTTATTTACGGCATTTACGCCAAATTGATAGGTAAAGCTAGGGAAGTTTATAGCATTTGTATTTCTAAAGAATGGCCGAGCGTAAAAAGCGCACTAATAGCTCATTTTGGTGACCAACGTGACGAAAACGGATTATTATTCGATCTAGATCAAATGAGACAAGGTAATAACGAGCCTTCTTTGCAATTTTATACCCGAATAATGTCGAATCTAAGTGCTCTACATAACTACGTAGACACACATGAAAATAACCCCGGCATTGTTGCCGTAAAGAAGGAATTTTATAACACACATGCTTTAAAAATATTCTTAGCAGGCTTAAAAGATCCCTTAGGTTCGACTATTCGTGCTATGGGACCAGATTCTTTAGCAACCGCCAGACAGTTTATTATATCGGAAAATAATATTCGTCATTTGCAAAAACCACAACAAAAATTTGGTAACAACCAACCACATAATTTTTACAACAATAACAACCAACCCCACAAATATAATAATAATAATTTTCAACCTAGTTTTTCCCAACAATCTCATTTTAATTCTCATTTTCCACGCGGTCCTATTAATATTCAACCAAGGCCCACATTTAATCAAAGATTTCCTACTAACAGACAAGTCTTTGGACCCCCTAGAAATCCAACAAACGTTTGGAAACCTAACCCTCAACATCAACCAAGACCTACCCCTATGAGCGGAATTTCACACGGGACCTTTCCCAAACCTAGAACTATGATTCAGCAACAACAAACCCCACGATATTCTAGACCAAATTTTGTGTTCGAAGAACTTTATAACATGGAGCAACCCCCTTTCTTTGACCCGAATACCCCCGGTCCTTCTTATGAAAATTATGCTTCCTATGGACCCGAATATTTTTATTCAAATTATGACAATCCCAATTACGTGAATGTACCCGATCAGCAAAACGAAAATTGTGAAAATTTTGACGAACAAAATACTACATACACCCCTGAACAAAACGATGATTCCGACCAAAATTTTCAGGAAATCACGCCTCAAGAGCCAATCATATAGAAATTCATTCTATTTATGACCGAAAGGACCTACCATATATAAAAATATCGAACCCACCTTTAAAATTACTAATTGACACCGGTGCAACGAAATCATTTTTAAACCCCGAAATTGCCGAAAATTATTTTCAAGAGTGTATAAAAAACGAGCCGTTCACAATATCATCTATATTCCAAACTACTAGTAGAGATTTATGTGCCGAAATACCAGCTTTTCAAGAATTTAACTCTGACAAAAAGATAAAATTTTATTTATTTAAATTTCATCATTTCTTCGACGGTCTCATCGGTTACGAAACTTTAAAAAACCTAAATGTTCAACTAGAATTACAAAATTCTGTTTTAAAAACACCCTCCGCCAAACTACCCTTAACACACTACGAAACTAAAAACAAACTTTTATTTTTTACACGTATTGAACCACATACTATAGAAACCTTAAAAATTCCTGTCACCGTAGCGAATGGTGACGTCACTATTATTGAAACTAGATTATTTAATTGTTTAATTCGCGAAGGCTTAACAACATCTACAAACGGATATGCTCCGGTTGACATCCAAAACCGCACCGATAGTGTACAAGAAATTTATCTCTATTCCCCAATATCAGTCAGTTCTTTTGCAAAAAACGAATACGAAATTTTTCATGTTACCGTAGAACATAACAAAAATTCGGAAAAAATCAAGATACCCGATTTAATAAGAACAGAACATATGAATCCCGAAGAAAAATATCACATCGAAAATTTATGCACAGCATTTTCCGATATTTTTCATCGCGAAAATTCACCCTTGACTTTTACAAATCAAGTTAAACACCGTATAAAAACGACAGACGAAATACCAATATACACTAAATCGTACCGTTACCCATTCATACATAAGCCAGAAGTCGAAAAGCAAATAAATGACATGTTAAACCAGGGAATCATACGACCAAGTGACTCACCCTGGTCGTCTCCAATCTGGATCGTGCCAAAAAAATCTGACGCGTCCGGGAAAAAGAAATGGCGCATAGTTGTAGATTATCGTAAAATTAATGATAAAACCATCGATGATCGATATCCACTTCCGAATATATCGGATATCCTTGATAAACTAGGCCGTTGCCAATACTTTTCAACTTTGGATCTAGCCAGCGGCTTTCATCAGCTAGAAATGCATCATGACGACATAAAAAAGACGGCATTTAACGTCGAAAACGGGCATTATGAGTATCTGCGCATGCCTTTCGGGCTCAAGAACGCCCCCGCAACGTTTCAGCGCGTTATGGATAATGTGCTCAAAAATTTAATAAATAAAATATGTTTTGTTTACATAGATGACATCATCGTATTCTCAACATCTCTGCAAGAACACCTAGTTAATCTTAAAGCTGTATTTCAAAAATTGCGTGAAAGTAACCTAAAGGTGCAACTTGATAAGTCAGAATTCTTGCGCAAAGAAGTTGCGTTTTTGGGTCATGTTATAACGCCCGATGGTATCAAACCAAATCCGGATAAAATCAAGGCAATCTTAAATTATCCCATTCCGAAAACTACAAAAGAAATTAAAGGGTTTTTAGGCCTTTTAGGTTATTATAGAAAATTCATTAAAAACTTTGCGAACATCACAAAGCCATTCACTAAGTGTTTGAAAAAGGGCGCTATAGTTAATATCGATGACCCGATATATATTAAAACATTCGAAGATTGCAAAGCTCTTTTAATTAACGACCCGATTTTAGAGTACCCAGACTTTTCTAAAGAATTCAATCTGACTACCGACGCAAGCAACGTTGCCGTCGGCGCTGTTTTATCACAAGGCGTAATAGGAAAAGACAAACCTATCGCGTACGCGTCGCGCACCCTTAACAACGCAGAACAAAACTACTCAACCATAGAAAAGGAATTACTAGCCATAGTATGGGCAACTAAATATTTTAGGCCCTACTTGTTTGGCAGAAAATTTAACATTATTACAGATCATAAACCTCTTCAGTGGTTGATGTCGTTAAAAGAACCAAATTCTCGTTTAGTTCGGTGGAGACTAAAACTTGAAGAGTTCGACTACAAAATAATATATAAGAAAGGGAAGAAAAATACAAACGCGGATGCGCTTTCTAGGGTAGAAATATACCCCACCGAAACTGACGTCCCGCCTGTTTTACAATATATGAACGAATTTAACGAGAACCCCATTTTAGACCCACAACCTTCGACGAGCCGCGAAACCGATAATCAATCGATAATGGCACAAGCAGACCCTGAAGAAAACACCGATAATGAGACAGTGCATACTAGTGCGGAAAATCCCATATTAACTATTAACATTACCGAAAAACCTATAAATTATTTTCTTTGTCAAATTGTTATTAAAAAGGTTGACCAAAATCCACGCATTGAAATGAAGAGAATTTTTGGCAATCCAATTAACCGTACGCGGTGGCATCTTTACGTGACAAATGAAACACTTCGCGAACAAACAATACAATTTTTAAAAGAATATGCCGAACCAAGACGGCAATATGTGTTTTATTTCGAAAATGATGACGATCAAAAATTTTATAAAGAAATGTGCAGATTTATCCCCGAAACGTTTAAAAATTCATCATACAGACTTCTGAAATCTAACACTATTTTACATGACGTCACACGTGATAATACACAGCAAAGTCTAATAAAAACACAACATGAAGGTATTACGAACCATCGCGGTATTCATGAAACAATTGACGAATTAAGGACCAAATACTATTGGCCTAAGCTGAGTGATGACGTCAGAAAATTTATCAATAATTGTCAAGTTTGTCAACAAGTAAAATATGAACGACACCCGCCATTAATTAGACTACAATTAACACCTACTCCTAAAAAACCATTTGAAACCATTCATATAGACACTTTTAAATTTGGCAACACCGTAACCCTCACAATTTGCGATAGTTTTTCTCGATTTGGCCAGGCTTACGTACTACCTAGCCTTTCGGCCTTACACGTATACCAATCACTATTACAATTTATTTCTTCATACAAAATACCTGAAAATATAATTTCTGACAATGGAAGTGAATTTACTCAAAACTTATTAAAAGATTTTGCAAAATTATACAAAATTAACTGGCATTATACTTTACCATTAAACCCCAATAGTAATGCTATAGTAGAACGATTTCACTCTACACTACTAGAACACATGCGTACACTATCTATTACAAAACCCAACTTAAGCCCTTTTGAAAAAATCACATACGCAGTTTTAGGCTATAATAATTCCATTCACTCAGTAACTAAACGAAAACCAATCGACCTATTACTAGGACATTTAGAACTTAAAGATCCAATCGACATCGATAATCAATCAGAACCGATTAGTCACCAAATTTATGAACATAAAGAAACTATGGTGGAACTATACAAAAAAATACACGAGAACACCTCCAAACAAAAATCCAATGTTATTACAAAATTAAATGAAAAACGCGATGACCCACCAGACATCGAACCGGGTACCATCGGTTATAGAAAACTGACAGACAGACAGTCAAAAACTAAACCTCTTTATCGACCCGAGCATGTAGTAAGAAGCAACGATCTCACAGTTACTACCCCGCTTAATACCTACCACAAACAAGTATTCAAAAAACCACGAAAATTTATAGACAAATCATTGTTACAGGTTGATGACCTTTCTGGTTCAAACCTTGATGACACAGAAAATTCAAATACAATCCCTCCAGTCCAATCCGGGAATCCTACCATTTAAACTAGGATCTGCTAAAATAAAAATAGCTTCCCATACCTTTCTACATTACATTCAACTTAGACCTCTCCAAAAACAAATTAAGTCAATAACCGATCAATACAATAATTTAGGACTATTTAATAAATCATTCACCACTCATACAGATCCCCTGTATAGTGCATATAAACATTTAGAATATGAAGTAACAACTGTTAACAGGAAACTACAATCAGTTTTCCCCGAAAAACGTAGTAAACGCGGTCTTATCAACCCGTTAGGCTCTCTAGTAAAATATATTTCTGGTAACTTAGATCAGGAAGATGCTAAAGAAATTCATGATAATTTGTCAGAACTGGAATCAAACCAAAATAAAATAGTAAAGAAGGTAAACAAACAAATGTCTTTAACATCAAATTTAATGAAAAATATTAACGAAACTATGACAAGAGTAACACGCAATCAAAAGCTAATCGAAGCAAAAATTGAAGAATTGCGAAAAGAGCTAAATGACCTTACTTTTAGTTATATACATTACATAGAACTACGCGAAATATTAGATGAAATAAAATTAAACTTAGACTCGTTGTTAAACTTTCTTTCAGAAATTGAAAATGCTATAAGTTTCGCCAGTCTCAAAACACTACACCATAGTATCGTCTCTCCTACAGACTTGAAAGAAATCGTAAATAACCTATATCAAATTCATAGTCATTCGCAAATATTATTTACTGATAACGATTATCTAAAATACTACAGCATAGTAGAAACAAATGTTTTCTACATTCAAGAAAAAATTGTTTTTTCACTCGATTTTCCTCTGATACATCCCGATACCTTCGACTACTATCATTTGTATTCCATTCCAAACCAAAACCAATCAATAATAATTTCACCATCCACATACCTTTCTATAAGCAACAATGGCTACCAATACCAAGAAGACGAGTGCATCGGCCTAAGACCAAACTTTCTCTGCCTGAAGAACCACCTCTTACCTCTACAAGACAACTTAGATTGTGTAACATCATTGCTTTCCAATGGACCCAAGATAGAAAAATGTCAACACGTTCCCGTCCATATCAGTGAAGAAATTATCGAAGAGATAAATGATGCTCATTACATTGGTATATTTCCTAGAACAAAGAAACTTCAAGCAGAATGCGCCGAAAATGACGTCGCCCTACTACAAGGAACATACCTGTTTGTTGTCCCGCCAAATTGCGCTATCAAAGACGCAAAGTTCACCTACAAAAACGAAAAAGGCATTATTGCCGGCCACCCAGTCACATTACAAGACATCAAGGTGTTACATATCCCCACCTTGGAAGTACACAAACTGAAACTAGAAAACGTACCATTGGATAAACTCCATGAAGTCCAGCTCCAACAGCTACAAGAAGAGCCACTGGAAGAATTTCACCTTCATTCGAAATACTCCATTTGGTCCCTGGGTTGCGTCGTGACGCTAGTCTCATGTGTCACTCTCTATATCCTGATCACACGAAAAGAAAAGATCTGCAAATTGATATGCAAGAAGAAGCCTACAGCAGCTAAAAGAAAACAAGTTGAAGAACCGTTTATGGCAACTCAGATGGTTCCACCCTCGAGTTCCTTTTAGGGATGGAGGAGTTATGTGCTCATCATTTCATGGAACTGCTGTCTTGCAGAATGCTGAGCTAAGCACCGTTCCCATGCGAATCTAATAATGCATTTTGCATGAGGTTTTCAAGTTAGAATCGACATAGACTTTAACGTATTAACACGTAGAATTACCTGTATTGTATTTTACCAATTTTACGACTTTTTGTTAAATTGAATTAAAGTAACATTTTTTAAAAACGTGTTTTTATAAACGCGAAACATAAAGCTCATTAATGAGTCGAATGATTTTGTTTCGGATAAAATCAAGGATGTTAAGTGTCGAACGTGATGCCGCTCTCCAAATGTGGGAACAGTACTCTAGGTTAGGTATTATTTGGGAAACATAGTGAGTGCATAAGTTGGAAAGGGAGAAGGATTTTCTGGCTCGAAAGAAAAAACCGAGCTTTCTAGCTGCTGGTGAGGCTATTGAAGTAATATATTTGTGTCAGCTGAGATCATGTTTAAAAGCGAATCCAACAGGATTGAACGTTTCATTGTTATGCAGGGCTCGGCTATTAATGTGAATAGGGTAAATATTGCCGGATCTTTTGCATCCCTGTCTAAGATCAATAATTGAAGATCTTGGGAAAGGGATTGGTGCATAGCTCTACGTATATTAATTGTCCAACTCTTAATTCGAGCATCTACAGAATTTACAACAATGAAAAATCCTACATCCATTTACATTTTTGCAGCATCGGTCAAATAAACCACCTTTTTTATAATTGCCACGTAAACAAAGATCCGTTTTGTGCCGATGGCCCTGTTATTCCACTTTTTTTAATCAGATCGAAAAATGCCGTTTGTCCATTGGCTTGTTAAAAATGGATTTTCGCGATTTTTCAAGTTTAATCTTTCAACGAGTTATAAAATGAGATTGAATTTTATTTGCTCTAATCAATGTCTGCTTTTTGAAAATTCTGTAAAAAGGGATCTCGGAATGTTGTTATTAAAACCTATAATTAAAATATTACAAAAAAATGGACCTACTTTGAAAAGAAAGGCACTGAAAGGGATTAAATAATATTCTAACCTGTTTATTATTAAAGTTAATAGTAAGTTTACTTTGTTTAAATTTAAATAATTTGTACGCAAAAGTTTTCACCATTGAAGTATTATTTCATACTTTTCAGTGCTTTTCTTTTTGAAGTAGGTTCATTTTAAGTGTTCCGTCACACGGAACACTTATGAAATCCCTTCGGTGTCCGTCCGTCCATCTGTCCATCTGTCACAGGCAATTTTCTCTGAAACTATTCGACGTAAAAATTTAAAATTTGGCACAGAGATAGAGTGTGGTGGCCCAATTATAGACGTGAAGTATAAAAAGTTGAAGTTTCATTCTGGGGGTTAATTTCAGGAGGTAAAGTGGGACATGAAAAAAACGTTTCAAGGGCATTCCTGGACACCCTGTATGATTTAAATTTTGTTTCGAAATAAAATTTTGGAGCTTCATTTTTATAAATTTGATTCTTGAATTTCTTGCTTTGTATACCTTATGGTTTCTTTATGTTTTCGGCCAAAAATCGAATCTCAACTGGTAATATAAGAGACCATTGTTTAATTCTACAGTAGGTATTCTGTTATAAATTTATAAATAAACAACAATAAACAGCTTTGGCTTGCGATGTCTGGCTTATATTATTTGATCATTTATTTATTAAAGACCTTTACTTGCTCAAAATGTCAAAAAAGCGTTTCTATTTTTAATAAAGTTTACATTGTCCAAAACACCCTTCGCATTATCTTTTGAAGTTATCTCATACAAAACGCTCCCCGAAAACACGACACAAGAAGAGCAAAAGTAATACGCACAAGATATGGAAGGTAGAAGGTCTTATTTATGGAGATAAAATCCCGAGGGTTTCATTTCGCAATAAAATTTAAAATGTATAAAGAGGTGCTTCTTGTTCTGTTTTTATGCCTTTGTAGGGATTTTATGTAGGTTATAGTACGTCCCGGAGGAATACTTCATAAAGCATAAAATGATTGCGACATACATTTTCCTAAGCGTATGTCGATGGGCGAAAAAAGCGGTAGAAGTTTTATCTACAAAATTTATTTTTTACAGGATTTATGACCAAATAATAATAAAAAAATATTTTTATTTTAATTTATGAATTTTATCACCTAAAAAAATATGAAAGGTAATGATGCCCATTAAAAAATTTCAGCAATATTCATTACATTTTATTTTTAAAATATTTGTTTCAACAAGCCGCCATCTTGTTCTCAGGGCGAATAATGATGTAATATTCCAGGGTCATAAAGCACTCAATGATACGTTTAAAATGATGTATCGCCCGATCCCTCTTTCAATTAAAAAATTTTCCAAGATGGCGTCCAGCCGCCATCTTAATTTCTCCGAGGGTCGCTTGTGCACCAAAACATAGTATTTTTGTACTAATTTCGGTATGCCAGCTTTCAATTTTCTAAATGCAACGGTTCAAAAATTAGGAAGGGGGGCATTAAAGAGCCGCTTTGTGCCGTGAGTGTAAAGCATACTTAAAGGAAAGAGTAAAAGCAACAAGTATTTTTTATTATGCAATTATTATTTCTTTTCGAGATCCGAAACAAAAGTCATTTATACTGACAGATATAAGTGGAAAAGAAAGAGAACTATAGGAAGGGAACGAAAATAAAAAGTAGCTTAGCTTTTGTCACCATAGCCATTTGTTACATTCCTTTTGATTAGTTATGTATTGTGCGTGTTCTCGGATGTGTTAAGAGGATACAGGGCTTAGAATGACGCAAAATTAATTAAGTGTTTTTCCTTAGGGGCAACTTTATCAGAAAACAGTTACCAAAAGAGGTTGTGTTTAACTGACCAGAATTGTTCGGGAGAAATAATATTTGGATAACTTTTATAGAAGTATTTTATTTTGTATCCATCTTTACATCGTAACACTTCATAATATTTGATGTTATTTGGGAAAAATAGATCGATCAACCAATGAATTTGAAATTGAAGTGAATTTTTTTTCGAAGCATTTTTTTTTAGAAAAAAATATTCTTGAGAACACATGTTTTAGAAATATATTTTTAAAATAATACAGTTACTGAAAATTGAATTTTGATCTAGACCTAATATTTTGGAAAAACAAAAAAATATTCTTAAGAAAACTGAGTCAAATGGCACATATTTGCCTTTTTCGGTAGGGTTACCAAACGTCCTTTGTAAAGGACAATCCTTTATCTGCTTATCATGCCCTTTATGCATGCAAGTGCTTCTTTAATATTAAATCTCATTTTTGCTCCCTTTTTAATTTACGTTACTCTAAGATGACATTTGTAAAAAGTATAATATGAAACTAACGATTTCACAATTTTATTTGTAAAAGCGTGGCAACTGTCCCACATTTACTCTAACTTCAATTTAATGTCAATAAAACTCACTCAACACTAAAACTTCTTCCTAAACCAATTACACCATCTGAAAGTACATGTTTTACCTCACTGGCATCTACTATATTATTTTTAAAATTGAAAAGTTGCATAAAATAATGATTGGTTTTCCTAAGCGGCGAACATCTGAAAAAGCATTTTTCGTAAAACAGACACAGAAAATTTGTCGCAAAAAAATTGGTTTTGCTAAGCGGCGAACATCTGAAAAAGCATTTTTCGTAAAACAGACACAGAAAATTTGTCGCAAAAAAATAAGAAGCCTGAATACACCCCTCACAGAATTAGTAGATTGTGGTCTCAAGAAGAGATTATAATACTTACCTGTTACTTCTTTAAAATTTGTTTATAAACACAGAGCTTAAATCAACAAAGAGGAAAATTTCACCCTTAAACAGAAATAACGGAAATTTAAACATTCGAAATGCTTTCAAAATATGATTTAGTGATTAGAATAGAGTATAATAGAATAGATCTTTATTGTTCTGTAAGACTGTGGTACACGGTATAGGATCGTCATAATATACGATATATATTATACATAATATCAAATATAAACATAGAGTCTTTACATAAATTTAAGACTTAGTCAAACAATAAAAAGACAAAAAATATGTTCAAACAGTTACAGTGGTAATTCAATTAAAAAAGAATAAATAAAACACAGACAACAAATACAACAATCTTTACAATCAATAACAGACGAACAGTTACAGGTCAAATTCGTCCATAGAATAGACACATTTTGCCAAAAGTGTTTTTTTGATCTGTTTTTTAAAATGACTGACATTGAAATACAATTTTTTTTTGATATTTTCGATAAGTATTGTAACAACAAAAGTATTTTAACAACCCCATAGCACGTGTCTATGTTCTATGGCATAAATCATGGTCGCAACCCATTTATATCGGCGCTAAACATGCAACAGTTGCACAATTGGTCCCATTTAGTGGTTTTCAATTAACATGGCAGTCCATTGTCCACAGTCGGACTATTAATTACGGCACATCGTCCCAACACACACATTGCGATTGATTTTAAATAAATATTTGAAACAATTGATTCACTACCTCTCCAAATAAAAATGTTTTACTGCTTATTGGGGTTTCGAAACAAAAAAACCGAATTTGGGGAGTAAAAGATTTATTTGCAAATGACCGTGAACGGTGTATTGACGCCAGTTTATTTGTTGTAGATATTGTAACGCTGATTACGAAAATGGCAATAAAACGCAATATTCAGTTAGGTTTTTGAGGTTATTTCTTCTACCCCTTCTATGAATCCGTCTTTGCCTAACTTTATGCGGGGCCGACGTTCCTGTTTAACATTTTTCTCTTAAAACAATCTCAATTCCATCCACCCATCTAAACCGATAGAAATAAATTAAAGATATTGTGGTTTCTTGGGTTTAAGAAAAAATATCCCCAAAAAAAATGGCTTGTTGATGTTCCCTAATCTTCTTTTCGGAAAAAATTATGTTTATGCACATTTAAAATTGTACCAAAGGAAACTTATTGATAAAAAGGCCAGTGATTCGAAAATTTGCGCCCCTGACCGTTGGCGGGAAATGTCCCGGTGTCCCGGTGGTCCAGCACGCCTATGTAAGGTAACTACATTACATTTTGTTTATTATGCCTAGACCGCTATATAAGTAAGTGCGCCTCACTCATGTTTTATAGCTGTACAAGGTAACAGAAAACCGGGGTATGCATGTGTGCGGAGTAAAGGGAGGCGCAGTTTGTTAGTTGCTTTACCTTCTGCACGATGCGCGTACTGCACACCCCGATTTTCTGTTAACTTGCCCAGCTATAAAAAGAAAATAATTATCTTTAACTTTTTAGTGCTTTCGTTAGCTTTTTAGTGTACTCATAAAGCGGATTTTTCAGTTTCTTAAACTATAATTTATTTCAATGATTAAGACAAAATTGAACGTCTGAAAAATCACAGTTCATTATTTAAAAAAAAACTTACTTTTGTATGTTTACAACACCATTTACATCGGCAAAATCCTGTCAGGTATTTTCGAATGAAGAGTTTTCTCGTAAAATATATCCATAAAAAACAAAACAAGCGTAAAAATAAAACATTTAAGACTGAATTTTCCATTTAAGTATGGAGATAAAGGCCCAAAGTATTTCCATTTACAATAAAATTTAAAATATCCTAAGAGGTGTGCGTTTGTTTTCTTTTTTAGGGCTTTTAAGAGGATTTTTATGTGGGTTAGCGAGTCCTTCGGAAAGCGTTAAAAAAGTAAAGAGATGAATTATTGGCTATATATCCTTGTAAACGAAATGTCGGAAATCGAAAAATGAAAAGGAAAGACCCTACAGCAGAATATATAAATATTTGTTTAAAAGTAATATTTTCTTTTGCATCAGATATTTTTCCCAGATTCTAGAACTTGCAATGAGAGGATAAAAAAGTAATAAACTGTAAGAACGGTAAAACCGTAGCCCTTTAATTATCATATTGAAAAAATATCAAACACATCTGGTCAATAGCCTCATCCGCAGCTAAACAGCTAAAATGCTTGGTTTTATCGTTCAAGCCAAAAAAACTTCTTCCCTTCCAACTTCCACACTCTAAATAAGAATTCTGTTCCCACATATGGGGAGCAGTATTACATTCGACTCTTAACATCTTTGATTCTATTCACAAAGAGAGTTATTCGATTCGTGAATGACCCAGTCCTCACAAAAAATCTTCCTTCGCTGTTGGAGATTTATCCCTTTTCTACCGATACTTCCACGGATTTTGCTCTGAAGAACTAGCCGCCATAATTCCTCCCTAGGCTGTTCCTAAGTGTAACAAGAGGCGCGTTACGTCTGCATCCCGTTACTGTCCAGTTACAAAAGGCGAGAATGTCTCACTTGTTTCGCTCATTCATACCCAGGGTCTCTAGAATACTCTAGACTCTAGATCATAGGCTAACAAAGTTTATAGACTTTTTCTACACTGTTGTTGAGCGCCATCCTTGGTCGGTACGCCCAAGGTTGCTTTAGTGATCGATCGAATCAGACTTAAAAAACAAAGAAATCTACTATTGAAAACACATTTTTGAAATCCTGCTTTACCAACAGAGTAAACAGCGCTCTTTATTGAAATATACAGTATGTCCGCGGATGGAGTTTATTTACGGAGTATTTTACGACCAGAAGTCTTTGTTTATAAAAAAACCGTGCTTGTCGAAAAAAATAAGTTTACATATAAAAGTCTGAGATCAGGTGTACAGGATGTTAATAAATTAAGAAAAATGAAAATGCTTTGGGAGAGAAGCAGCATTACTTATTATTTTAAATAAAATGTTCGTAAAACAAAGTGGTTTGTAATCCTAAACAAAACCTAAATGTAAATTTTGAAATTAAAATTCCAATCTTGAAATTCATTCTACATGGCTACCTCCCATCCCACCATATTAAATAAATACGCTCTTCCTTTGTGAACATTTTGGAAAATATCGTCAAGAAATGAAAATAGTGACATACGTAAAGACGATGCTGATGTAAGATTGACGTTAACCAAATCGACTATTTTCATTTTTTATCAAATACTTGGGTTTGATTTGCACATAGTCGCAAAAAACACTATTATTATTCTTAATTTAAAAATTATAATTTTAATTGCAAAATTTGAATTCAGGCTTTATTTTGAATTATAAGCAACTTTGTTTTATGAACATTTTGTTAAAAATACTAAATAATGGGTACTTCTTTCGTAAAGCATTTTAATTTTTCTTAAATCATTAACACCCTGTACATCTGATCTTAGTTTTTTACATGGTATACTAATTTTTTCGACAGGTAGAATTTTTTTATGAAGAATAACGTTTGGTCGTAAAATTAATAATAAAGATTTTTTCCCTATTGTCAACTCCATCGGCGGTCACACTGAATGTATTAATATGTAACAGATAAAAAAAAATGAATCTTGTATTCGTCTATTTCTAGACAGATATGTTTAATACCTCGTTGACATCGATATAACATTTTAAATTATATTTTAGTTGCGTTCGGCAATTTAATATTTTTCATCGTTTTGATCGGAATTTTCGACAGACACATGACTCATTATTGTAATCAATACGACTGACCACGTACCTGTAAAAAATTCCGAGCAAAACGATGGAAAAAAATGAATTACCGAACGCCGCTTATAGGTACCTACTATATACTGCTACTTTTAAGAGTCAGTTACAACAAAATTAAAGAGACTTCAAAATTCGTTTGAGATTAACTCCGAAATAAAAGAAAAGCAGAACCGAATACGAAACAAAACCTATTTAGATTATTTCGTAAGATAAATAAATCTGGGCAGGATTTATCATCAAATTAAATACTGTAATAAAGTAAGTTTTACGGATTTCCTCAGTAACAGAGATAAAAAACACATTTTTTATGTTTTTATTTATAAATTGGGTAAAGTGTATATAAGAAATGTAAAAGGGTATATTTGTAAAGTGTACGCATCAATGAAGGTTTAGTAGTTTCTGTTTCTAGAAATATGAGAGATTCGTATTCATTCGCGTATTCATTCTTTATAATTAAAATATTTTGGGGGCATACAAGTAAATACGGTATGTTGTATTATTTTCAAAAAATTTTCGAGTTTTTCTTATTTGAGACAGTCCACGTAGACTTCAAGCCTAAGTACTAACATACCGTGGGCGTCTGAAGAGAAGGGAATGTAGTCTATTGACACGGGACTTAAAGGATTGGAAGTTTGGACGGGAAGGGAAACATCTGTAGACAGTCCTGGAGATCCTAGGTATAAATGATCGCGAGAAGGCAGATGTTCTAGGCTTTTGTAGCTGGATGGTAAAGGGATGCATACGTAACGCGTATCTTGTTGTTCTGTTAGGGACAATCAATGGAAATATCGTATCGATAGAAAAGGGGTGCGCGAGAGAAGGGAGTTTTCTTGTGGGGACTGGGTCATTGACGAGTCGAGTGGCTCTTTTTGGATCGAATCAAGGATGTTAAGTGTCGAAGGTGGTGCCGCTCCCCAAATGTGGGAACAGTACTCTAGGTTAAGTCTTATTTGGGAAACATAGCTAGGGTGTAAGTTGGAAGGGGAGAAGTATTTTCTGGCTCGAAAGAGAAAACCAAGCTTTTTAGCTGCTGATATGGCAATTGAAGTAATATGTTGGTATCAGCTGTTCGAAAGCGAGGCCAACAAGATTGAACGTTTCACTGTTCTATGGGGCTTTGGTAAGTATTGTCGGATTTTTTGCGTGACAGGGTGCAAAAGTGGGTTTTGGAGGCGTTGAACTGAACAAGGTTCTTGGCACTCCAGTCCAAGAGTATTTGGAGATCTTGGGAAAGGGATAGAGATGCATAGATCTGCATCTATTATCTAACTCTTTATTTGAGACTTGTCTGGAAAAGTGAATGTTGGAGTGAAGAGTACTATCGTCAGCATAACTGTGCTTAGGATTAGTACTTGAAGGGAGTAGGTCATTTATGTGAAGAAGAAATAGGCTTGGTGCTAGGCCTGAACCTTGGAGTATGCCAGTTTTAATAGGATGAAAGTTAGATGAGTGACCGTCCACCACAACAGATTAGAGAGGAAGCTGCCGATAGCTGCCGGTACATAGTTTGGTAGGAAGACCGTAAGAAGGTAGTTTTTTGAGAAGTGTGGCATGCCATCCTTGGTCAAAGACCTTGGAAATATCGAGAGCAACAATCTGAGATTCGCCATAAAATTCGAGAGACTTGTTCCAGTTATGTGTGACAAAGCTAAGGAGATAAGCTGTGGATCTTTGGTGACGAAATCCATACTGTCCGTCGTGGATGATTTTGTGTTTTTCTAGATAATTTAGAATTTGCAAGTTGATGACTTTCTTCATAACTTTTCTGTCAACAGAGAGAAGAGAGATGTGTCAATAATTGGACGGAAGGGATTTATAAACTTTCTTCGGAACAGGCTGCACACGAGCAGTCTTCCAGCTATTTGGGAAGATACTTCTGTCATAGGAGATCTGGAAAAGACGGGTGCAAGTTCTGGAGCGCATTTTTTTAGAACAGTTACTGGTATGCCATCCAAACCGGAGGACTTTTTGGTGTCAAGGGATAAAAGAATCTTTTGAACTTGGCCTTAAGTATTATGTCGGACATTTTGTAGGGTACAGACATATCAGTTGGAAGAGTGAAATTGGCAGGAAGAATAAGGGTGGAATTGGTAGTGAATTGTTTGACAAATAGTTCAGCTTTCCCTTTAGAGGGGGAGATAGTTTCGTTGTACTAGGTCAGTGGAGGAAAAGTGCTTTTACAGAAGTTTTGGCTAATGTTTTTGGCACGCGACTAGAAGGATTTACTGCCGTTGGAACAGGAAAGCACTTTATTTTTTATGCAGCTGTTAAAAGTATTTTTGGATCCCATAGTGCTCGGAATATTTAACCCTCCGTGGGCCGCGCCAATATTTGTACATAATCGGTAGCGCCAGTGTGGTAGACCGCTAGAGCTTTTATCGTATGTAGATTATCAACAAAAGGATTTTCAGTCGATACAATGTTTTCTAATAATTTTTATCGGATTGCTTTCCCCTTTATAATTGCCACTGTCTATTAAGTATAAATCTTACGGTCACAAGAAAAATCCTCTTTTACACGATTTGTATTTTGACGTAACCGTAAAAAGACAGTAAAATCTAATAAGAGAGCAAAAAAGCAAAAAAGAAAGGAGATTATGACGGAGTAATAATCAATTTATGTGATGATCCTGATTTAGTGAATTGGTTTCCTTTAGCATCAACTTGGATTATAAAAGAAGAGCTTTATGGAATCATTTATGTAATATTTGTTAGGAAAACTACAAGAAACGGATAATATTTTTGATGTCTTAAGAGCAGTGGATATTCAGCGCGCATTATTACTATTTTGTTTTTTTGACGTTCTTGTTGATCATTTATTTGAAGCTGAAACCAATAAATCTGCAATGTTGACACATAAAAAGCCGTATAATTCATCAACGAAATGAAGCCCGGCATTTATTATCACTAAGACCAGTCGAATTTAATATGTGGATGGGATTAGTGTTGCCGGATTTTTGCGTGACAAGGAGCAAGACTGGGTTTTGGAGCCGTTGAACTGAACAAGGTTCTTGGCACCCTAGTCTAAGATTAATGGAAAAGGGATAGGTGCATAGATCTGCGTCTATTATCCAGCTTTTGATTCAAGATGTGTCTGGAAAAATGAATGTTGGTGTGAAGAGTACTATCGTCAGCATAACTGTGAAAACTAACTTCTCGAAACCTAACTAATCAACTACAAGATCCTAATAAAAACCGTCACTAAATCCTAAACTTTTTTTCCCGGTGCAAATTTTCTTTTATACTTTTGCAAAAGCAAAACATATCGCGACTCGGAAAAATGTAAAAAAAGTAATGCAAAATTTATAATTTTTTTTGATAAATTACTTGTCTCTTGTATAATATACGTACATGTCTTCACGGGATATTTATTGATAAATTGTAAAATTTACCCAATGAGAAATAAACAGGAATGCCCTTTGAATGGTGAACGATCCTGCAAGAACATTTAAAAATTCACAGCTATTTATCATTACGTCCTCGTATAAATTTAATTACCCATATGGGTACAACGACGCAGTACTTAATATGATACGATCCGACTCTAAAAGTTCAATTAAAATTTAATCAGCATGCTCATATCAGAGTTTTACAGCAATTTTACGCGTAAAGGGTTTGTCGTTAATATTTTACGCCTTATTCAGATTCATTAAAAATGTCGTTTGACTGGCGTTATTATGTGAGAACTAAAATTAAACCTATAATAATAAAGTTTCATTTACTGGTAAATTAATTAAAAACTTATTTTACTTTTAAGGCTAAAAGCCTGTTTTATGGAATTGTTCATAATAAACTTCTTAACTTGAATGGTAGATTTTTCACTTCATTTCGAATCGCAGTTGAAAGATAAATTTTCATCCAATTTTAAGATACTTTGGCAGCCTGAAGGACTTAACTGAAGAAGGATACAATCTTCAATTCAATCAGTACTATTTCAATTACAGACCTATCTCTCTTCTCTCTGCTGTCAGCAAAGTTTTGGAGAAAGCCATGAATGAGCAAAGTCTAAAATATCTAGGAAAACCCAAAATCATCCATGACAAACAGTACGGATTTCGTCACCAAAGATCCACAGCTGATATCCTTAGCTTTATTACTAAAGCCTTGCAAACGTAGGTGATTCCAGGGCTGGAGTTACAAAGCGACGGACGACGTCGACGACAGGTCGGCAGGCGACAGAGCGACTATTTTCAGTTTCGCAGTAGCAAGCACTGGTATCACGGCGGGCTGCTTATCGGATACATTCGCGTTTAGCACAGTCACGGCGATGCCGAGACCTTGTCTTTTGTCGTTCGGGTAGAAAGTTCAAAGATTTTTATTACGCTTTCCTGACCTAAAGTACAATGGAAAGGAAATAAAATGTTCAGTTTGTGACACTTGCATCGTGGTTTGGAGTTCCTGTAGTTGCAGACAATATATTCAAAGTAAAAGATATGTGTTAAACCTGCAGCTGCAGATGCCTTGTTGGGGCCTTATATATGAACTAATATTTGTATTAAACTGTGGCAACATTCCTTTCTACGAGCTTCAAAACGAATATTTGCGATCTTTTTGGAGAAAAGTGGCAATTACGGTACACTTTTTTGGAACCATCTTAATTGATGTGTAAATATGTAAAAATGTAAACAATGTACAAAATTTGTAAAAAGTGGGTCCAGTATTATTACCGAAATAAAAGTTTATTTGTTTGGGACCCAGATCTTTTTGTTTGCGATATTCAGGTGCATTAGTGGCAACTTCTACAAACGGTTTCTGATTTTCATTTTTTCATCAAAAAATTTACCACTTAGACGACAAATGGTTCGTCAGTTTCCTGACGTAAAAAGATTTCTTGCCGCGCCCCTTTACCCCCACCTCCCACCCTTTCAGCATTATTTAACATATTTTAGACAATATTACCTCTGACCTCAATAACCACGAAAATGACACATTAGTCAACATTCCTGGAAAAAAATAACCATCTCCCTCTAATCCCCTTCCCTTTATTTTAAAGTCAAATTCCAAAGAACCACCGTGCCATCATCCTAAAACAACGAAGAAAATATTTTTAAAATCGATTTTCCCATTTCAAAGTCTGTTCATAACTCTTTTTTTTTTTGGTTTTATATACCTAGTTTTTTCAGCATCTACCCATTTTAGCGAGACCATTAGCGAGAACTCGTCTACATACAGGAATTGAGAAACTGTTTTTTTTAAGTCGGTTAGAAGTGTTAGTGAACCAATCTCCTGATCTATTTTCAACAGTAATTTAAGCTTCAACGAAAAATTGCCTTGCTATTAGATGAACCTCATACTACGAGTAACTTTAACAAAAGCAAATTCGTGACTTTTGTCGAGAATTTTGTCTTGAAAATTCCGATTCAAGAACGGACGTGACCTACCGCATAAGATTTTTCCAACTGGGTGAGTTAAGGATTGTTTTAGCGAGTTTTTGGCCACGATTTACTTAAGTTTGCACAACACGTAGTAAAATGGTCTGTTATTTTTGCTACATTATTTTAGATTTGTTCAGCTTTTGTTATAAATTTTTATGAGAAAGGAACAGTTTAGTTAAAAGTTGTAAAATTTATATTATTGACTGCCACACTAATTGCACCTGTAATAGGTTTCAGCAGTTAATTTATACGAGTATGAAAGGCCTCAAATCGCATTTTTTTTTTGATACGTATTTTGGCTGATCTACTGCTTAATACCATTTAATTGCTAACACTCGCGAGCCGCAAAAGAATGCAAGGGTTAGACAGCGAGGTGAGGAATTTTGCAATAAAGGCCATTCTTAGCATTAAAAATCGAAAAATTATATATACATAATTTTCATTGCGCTTTCTAATAACAAAATTTACAAAAAAATAAAGACAGACCAATAATCGTATTCAAAAAGGAAAGCCGTCTGCCTCATCAATGGTCCTGTCCAAGTAGCTAATACACAGATAAAACTGCTATGCTATTGTCACGAGTCAAAATTCCTCATTGATTTATTCTATTGATTTTTGTTTGGTTTATTTAAAACATTTTATTAAAAGATTCATTCACATATTAACGATGATTTGACAGTTTGTCGTTCAGTGAACTTGGTAGTCTCATTAGCGGTCAGCTTGATTTTGTTTAACTTTACGGAGGAAGCCAAGTTATGCTGATTTAGCAATGCTCCGGGTATTGATCGCTGAATGACAAAGTGATAGGCAGTCGTTCCGAAATAGATGTCGAGTTAAGACATGTGCCCGTTGGTCGGGAGAAGAGTCGCCTTTTTCGCAATATTAAACTAAAAATCTAAGTAAGTATTTACCTTTGTTCATTATGTTGTTTACAATTGTTTTTTAGAGAATATATTTTATTTTTACAACTGCTTGAACTTCATTTCCTCCATACGATCCCAGAGACTATCAGTTAGTCTCAGTCACAAGAACCCCCGTTGTGACACTATTTTCAATAATAGTATTATTCTTGACCACTGTCACATTAGTTATATTAAAGTGAATATTGTCTCAACAAAACATCATTGAAATAACTAAAAAAAACATTGCTTTAAATATAGACTTATTATTAGAGTTCGCAAAAGTAGTCTTACTTCTTTGAAAACTATATTACCATTTTTTTAATTACAAAAATACTAGGTATTGGAAACCAATAAATTACTAATATTCCTTAGAGTATAGAATTGTAAACTAAAACATTCAATTATTTGACGAGAATGCTCAAATATAATTGGGTGACAAATAGATATTTGTGGGCGGTGTGATTCAAATTAAAATATATTTTATTAAACGAACAAGAGCTACAGTTTAAATAATAAAATCTAAAAATTAAGTGAAGTATCCTCATATCATTTCAATTAAAATAAAACTGATGTAAAATATATAAGGTATTAGAGAAATAATCAAAAATATTAATTCAATGGGTTCTATTGTTGGCTGAAATATTAGTTCTATTGCTCGCGGAGGGAGGGGTTCAGATTGTGCTGTTGGTACCTATTTATTCGTTCAATCGTCGTTTAAGCTTGCAGCCTGTTTGTTTATTGCGTTATACGTCAAACATAATACATCTCTGGGACTGGGCATCTCGTTTCAGTGTTTTATGGTAAGTAAACAAATCTAAACGGTTTGCAAGAATAAGTTTGTTTTTTTATTTGTAAATCTCTCTTGGCTGGTCTATTATAAGACTATTTACTAAGCCGATACGTATTGTTAAAAAGCTATTAACATTAAATATGATCGCGAGTTTATTGTTGAATTTGTATTTTTTAGACATGGTTTCCACCAAATCTAGCTGTAAATTTAGGAGATTCGAATGCAGTATTATGAATCAAATTTGTTCCATCTTGCATCCAAGTCAAAAGCAGACAGCAGATGCAAAGAAGCAGATCCTATATTTGGAGTGAAATAAATAGAAAATGCTCGCGTCAGTGTGGTGTTAATAAAATGTGTTTTTTATATTGAAATGTTTGCAGAATGTCTAAAAATGTTTTCTTTCTATTAGAAGTTACATTAAATTAATTACTGTTGTAATTGAAACAATAATAGCTATTTTGCATCAAATGAGGTGGATATTCTTACAAATAGACTTCTAGTGAAACCAATGATAGCTTCTATTGAATTTAGAATAGGGTATTACTGGCATCAAATAATTGTTATGTTTGAACGATCCATTAAAAACCAATGAAACCTTATATTTCAAGCAATCTTATAACCTATTGGTTAACAATGATAAATTAATCATTGAAATAAACCGAATTTGTATTGTGCAATTCGGAATAGAGTGTGTCATTGAGTGAATGGGCATCCAATTCAATACCGATTGTGTTTTTCCTGTGTAGAAAGAAAAAAGTATTTATTCTGAAAAATTTTGTTTCCGCTGTAAAATTTCCAACCGGCACGTTACTCATGAAAAAATGTACAATAGTAAATGCTCAAATGAACTGACCAGAACAATAAAACATTAACGAGGCCATTTTTTTATTTGGCTTTGTTCATGTCGATGCAATTTCGGTTTCAATTTAACAGCGGGCTTTTGCCGGGAACGCACGGCAGCGGATATCCAAAAAAAAATGAGCGTAATTTCATCCGATACAAATAAAACACGTAAAACACGTAAAAACTGCATTTTTATGGATCGTTGAACACGTTGCGCGGTTTGCGAATCAAAGCAAGTTTTGTTAATAAAATCAAAAAAAAAAAAAATATAATCAATTAAGCCTACGGGCTTTGAGATATTAGGTAAAAAGATGGCCATATTTCGGTTTGTTAGATTGCAGGACACTCTAACTCCAATGAAGCAGGTACTTTCGGAGGACACAATGAAGATAACTAATAAATAAAATCTTATGTAAAAAATTCTTTTTAAAAACAAGCTTTTATTATTTAGATGTACTAAAACGAAAAAAATAAGTATAGTAGTAGTATAAGTAAAGTAGTATTAAAATTATCACTGAAACAGATATAATATTGTATCTTAAATGTATTGTCTTGAAAGCATATCGCGGGCGAAAAGTTCATGCAGGCATTAATTTTGTTTGGCAAAAATTTGAAGTAGATACCGAAGTATGTATTTTTTTCTTTTCTATTCAGGCGACAAGCTTGTAACAATAAGTTCAACATTATATCCGTTCCAGAGACAACTTTAATACTACGTTTGTTCGGATCCACCTACGCAACCTACGTCCACTTATAAATAGCATTCAGTATTGCCCCAATGAAAAATTATAGTAATTTTTTTCATTTTAATACATCTAAATAATAAAAGCTTGTTTTTAATAAGTATTTTTGACAAAAGATTTTATTTTCAAATTTTTAGTTACGTCTTAACCTATGCATTTCTTCATTTGCTTCAAACCTTTTACCTGTTATAGTATTCTACTCGTCAAATCCTTTCATTTGATACCCATATCAAGGGGATTGTAAAGAAAAAAGTAATCTGCCATTTTGTGGCGTCTGCCATATTGGGTTTAAAATAACGTCACATAGCTTATCGTATCCTACTCGTCAAACCCTTTCATTTGATACCCATATCAAGGGGAGTGTGAAGAAAAAGGTAATCTGCCATCTTGTGGCGTCCGCCATATTGGGTTTAAAATGACGTCACGCTTATGGTATTCTACTCGTCAAACCTTTTCATTTGATACCCATATCAAGAGGATTGTGAGAGAAAAGGTAACCCGCCATGTTAGAGCGTCCGCCATATGGGATTTAGAACAATTTTAGATATACTATGTTGTATTGTCACAGGACTTATACACGTGTGCAAAACTTCAAAACTCTAGCTTAATTAGAACAAGTCAAAATTTTGATTGCAATATTTGACCTCAACATAACAGATGGTGTAAGCTAAAAGCATGTAAAAAAAGCAAGATCATGAAATGCGACAAAACTGGCAATTAAAGATGTAACATATTAGTCACTGTTAAATGTGGCAACGTCGTCGCATTGGTATTTTTGTAGGTTTTGGGGAATGAATAAATTGATTGATATATTGCAAGTCAGTGAATTTCTGAGACCGGCTAAAATATAAGTATTGTAGTTTTTCGGGTGTGTCATTTACCCCTTCGCATCATACAATAAATACAAACTTTGAAAATTGGTAAACTGCATTAACTCCGAAAGATAGGAGTTATAACGACGAATAATCGACGTAAAAAAAAACGATTTTTCTCTCGCATCGCACCAACCCCTTCCTTTCCGGCGCCGCCCAAATTCCAGCTCCGAGATTCGGAAATTTCTTAACCTAATTTAATCGTTTAAAGCAAAGGTCACGGTCAAAATATTAACTCACTTAAGCAAAGCGAAAACGCTACACATCAAAGAAAAAACGGGAAGTTTTTAAAAATTCATTATACACTTTATTTTCGCAAGTTTACAAGTCAAATTACGCTACAATTGCTTCCGAGCTACTCTTTGTTTAGCATCGGCCGCCCGGCGTCGTAAAATGCAAATTTGCCACCAATTTCTTTACAGATACGGCGCTGTTTTATGGACGAATATTGTTTGAATTAAACGGAGTTCTGTATATTTTTTTTCCTTTTGAACAAACGACTTTATGTCCTGCATCGAAATTGTGAAAATACATTGCGTAAGCGATTTTTTTATATTTATTCATTTAGTTACAATATCCAACAGGTTAACCAATTATAGGATAAGGAAAAAGAAGACATAAAATTAACACAACTTAAAAAAAATTAACCATAACAATGGTAAAGTATAACTATACTATGGAGAAAAAGTTAGACAAATATCCTTTTAATTTAAGCAAACAAAATATATCTACAGTCTTTCCTATTGCATTATAATTCTTAAACATTTGACAAAACGGTGACGAAATAAGAATATTTGTCCGCGGCGCTGACATTAGAAAGAGATTAGACCTCCTAGCCTCTAATCTAGGCACCCTAATTTTTATATAATCTGTGAGGCCTATAAATTTAATTTTATTATTTAGTATCCTAGACAAGAACACGACATAATAAAGTGATCGCCTAAGAGCTAATTCAGATAAATTAAATCTGCTGAGCAGCACATCGTGCGGATATCCGATCGCTGGCCAGAAGCCATCCAATCTAAAAACAGATGCTTTCGTAAATTTACGCTTAATAATTGTTTCCAAGCTCGAAATGTGGACCTGGTAGATCGGACTCCACGCAACAGATGCGTACTCAAGTCGTGATCTCACAAAGGTCATATACCTACAAAGCACGAAGAGTAGAGGCCCGTCGAAATTCCCTAGAGTTCCGCACTTACCCAACCCTTTAGATGCACTGTTAACCACGTATTCAATATGATCTATAAACGACAATTTAGGGTCAAATACTACACCAATATAGTATAGTATTAGATCTCGAAAGTATAACGCCATTCACATCATAATTATAAATTATTGGATTTAGTTTACGAACAAAAGGCAAAACATTGCAAAGGATTGAGTGAAAGTTTATTTTTTCGGCGCCAATCAAAAACCCCATTCAAGCTATTCTGAAGCCCAATAGTGTCCTCGGGTGAAAATATTTCGCTCAAAAGTTTAAAATCATCAGCATAAAGTAAGCAGTCGACCTCCAATCCCGAAACAATGTCATTTATAAAAATATTAAAGAATAGTGGCCCATGTACGGATCCTTGAGGCACACCAGAAGACTGCAGAAATCTGACAGACTGACGGGACTGCACATATTGATACCTGTTATAAAGGTATGATCTTACTAATTTTATTAACGGCCCGGAAAAACCAAAGGATGTTAGTTTATTAATCCAGACGGCATGGTCAAATCTGTCAAATGCCTTTGAAAAATCTGTGTAGATAAAATCCACTTGACTCTGTCTATCTAGCCGCTAACAGAGATACTGAGTAGTACACACAAGATTAGTGACGGTCGACTTACCACCCATAAATCCATACTGATGATCAGATATTATATTCGAGACGTGCCCACCCAAAAATGCATGAAACACCTTACTAAAATTACAAATTATGGCAACAGGCCGGTAGTTATTAACGTCACTGAGGTCACCCTTCTAAATACCGGAGAAATGCGGAAAATTTTCCAAGAATCCGGGAAACATGACGTCGACAAAACTTTATTAAAGATTAAAGTCAAAGGGTGTAAAAATACAGGAAAGCAATCATTAACAATAAATGATGGAATGAAATCGGGACCCAGTGTTATGTTCGGCTTTAATTTTTTTATAGCTTTTTTAATATCAGACTCACTAACAGATGTTAAAATACAAGTGGGATAATCATTTGACAGTGATGCATCCTGCAGCAGATCGAAAGGGGCAGGGGACGTGGTACCATGCTGAAAAGTCTGCGACAACAACTTAGCAAAATTATTGATAACTTTTTGAGGTTGATCTATTATTTCATTATGATAATTCATGGTATATGACATAGTGGAGCTGTTATTCTGTATATTTAAATAAGACCAAAATCTATTTGGTTCTTCGGAAATGTTGGCTTCCATATTATGAACATTGTTGGTATGTAATAGTTTAATTTCAGGTTTTATTTCCAAACGCAAATTAATAAACTGCTCATAAAACTGAGTGTTGCCTGTTTTCCTGAATTTTCGGCGTAATTTATCCTTGCGCTTTAATTTATCTACTTATCATCGCTCCATTAAACCATGGTAGATATACGACCAAGGCCGGTCTTTTAGTAAGTACATGGGACGTGAATAAACTTTTCGATAAAAGACTGTACCATTAAATTCACATCATTATCAAATTCTCTCAGGAAAGACCAGTCAACGTAGACATCGCAGCATAGAGACTGGGAAAGTCAGCCTTCTTAAAATTAAACTCACCGTTTACCTTTGCTGGGTGTGCTTTAGACTTTTTTTACAAATAGAGTGCTCCACAGAGAAAGCAGGTTGTTAGCCGTCCTGGGGAAGCAAGGCATCAGAGGCATCACTCACCCTGGAAATCATGTTAGACAGAGCCAGATCAAGCAAGCGATCCTGAAAATTCTTTACCTTATTACAATTCATCAAATCAACGAAATTAAAAAAAATTGACAAAGAATTGAAATTAGGCGAAGAAACACCACTGATGGTGTACATGGTGATACAGTTAATATATTCGGGTATATTGAAATCGAAGCCCACCCTGGCCAAGGGGTTGCAGGTAGGGGTTTGAGTATGTGCTCAAAAAGTTTCTCCCTCGAAAACAAAATCGACGTGTCCGAGCGTTTTTTTCATAACAAATACTAAATACCCAAAACGGCTGACGTTTGGTTTTCGTTTGGTCACCCTGTATATTTAATTTTGAAACTCTTATTCTGTAGGCGTCTTTTCTACTTTCTAATAATTTAATTATATTTATTTTTAGGATTATAATCCTTTCGTCTTCCTTGTTATCGCCAGTAATTAGATAGTCCGCTTTATTCTCGAACGGGGATCCACAGTTTAAAGGACATCGTAAGACATAAGATTTTATTATAATTTAAAGTCATTAAGTCTTTTTTAGAGCCTATTAACCTCGTGACGTCACGAATAAAGAGACTCCCCTTCATTAAAAATCGTTAAGTTTATGTTTTAATTTAAAATGTAGTCATTTAAGGTTCGTTATTAGAGTCGCTTCATTATCTGAGTGTAGCTTTTAAAAAATTATCTTGAAATATACGAGAGAGCAGCTTAAAAGTCATTAAAAAGTCCTCCTGATTACATAAATTATAAAATGCTGACTAATTTTTCAGTTGTGATAAATACTTTTTATAAAGAGGAACTTTACATTTTGCACTTCGGTATTACGGCTGCACTAGAAGATAAAAAATATCTAATTTCAAAAAATTCGGAGAGGTAGGTCCGGATGGTGGCAGGGGAATTAGATCCCACTGCAATGTTAACTAACATAATCCTTAGCAAATTGTTCTTTCATATTCATGTCGGGTGATCTCGTTGCCCGAGTAAAATTGTGTCGAGACTTATGTGTTCCGAAGTTTTTGCGACATATTTTCGAATTTAGTTACTAGAAACACTTAAGAACTGTTTGTTTCGAAATATTTTACAAATCACAGTGTCGATACCTTTTCGACACGCGGGCATAATTATTTTTCGAAACATTTTTAGACAAAATTATAAGGCTGTGGTACGACACACGCGCTTCCAAATTGTAGCGACACATTTTCAAATTAAGTTAATCAAAACAGATTGGTATTTTTCTGTTTCAAAATATCTACCAAACAATGGTATCCATTCATTTACGAAACTTGGGAAAAATTTTCGAAACTTCCAGAAACATACACACTACGACCTCTTCGGAACAAATTTTTACATTTTATCTTTTTTTTTACATATGGGAAGAAAACAACAGTATAAACATTCCTCAAGGTTTTACAAGACACTAAAAAGAAAAAAAAATAATTTGAAATTGAAAAGGGAAGAGTAAAACCAAATTCGACACATTTTCTATTAATTATAGCTGCATGATGTGTGAAACATTAAAGAAACCAAATACTAGAAATTGGGTGTTGACTCCATTTTAGACCAGAATAATTTCCCGTTTTCTGGCGGCCATTTTGCAAAATGAATGTTTATCTTGTTAGAGAATAAAAGGAGCGGCTGAGAACTTCTCAAAAATGTTAACTAATGGGTCATTTTCGGGGTTATAAAATCTAGTTTTGTCTGGTAAAATAAATGTTAAAAAGTAATGTAGGAGTTGGGCGAAATAAAGATATAGAAAAGGCTAAAGCTGTTGGGATGAATGAGATATATTAGGGTCAAAAAGTCAATAATTAATGCACAGTACAAATAAAAAGATAAGGTATAAGAGGAAGGGGGGATAAGTGCACAAAAAATTAAGAAATATTTTTTTTATTGAAATCAACCGACTTCACAAAATGAAAAGCACTAAAACGTATGAAATCTTTCCTTTACGTATTTGTTACTGAGGTTAATGGTAAGCTTAATTTTGTTAAACTTTAGGTAACTTGTACACTAAAGTTTTCTAGTATAAGGATCCGTAATGATAATTCATGACGAGTTAATAAGGAGTTATGCCGACTTCAGAGTTTAGAACTATGATGTAGAAGTTACCTAAATTTGATCAAATTTAAACTTTAACGTTCAGATTTACTAAGGAGCTTTAGTACTGCTTTAAATTAAGATCTTCTAGTTGATCAGTTATGTTTTGACAAGTTTTTGTCCTGTCATTGTTGATAAGTCATCATTAAAAACGAATGAATTATTCTGATATTTCAGCGATTTGCTTGGTTTCAAAATGATTTTCATCTTGGAATGGGTTGCTTGAATTTTAGTTCTATTATTGTCGAAATAACGTACTAAAATTTCCATTTTCTTTATAAATTTGCGAAAAAACTCAGAAACAAATTCATAGTATAAAACTTGGTTTTCTTATTCTTACACTTGTCAGTTTAAAACTTTTGGTTGTCAAACTAACCGGACTAATGTTGAAAAATCTGGCCGTAAATCTTTAAAAGCAATATTATCAAGGCCAAACGTAATGAATGCAAGAATGACAATATACAGTGAGCGGCAAATGTAATGCATAAAATCGATAACAATTCAAGGAAAACGTTTTCGAAAAAATGCTAGGACACGTAAATTTTTATTTCAAATTTTTCGTTTTTTGACATTAAATTGACGTATACAGGGTGACCCATGTCCCAACCTAGGGAGGTCTGCTGCTCCTGAGGGGACCATTGTCTTACAAGCGGATTATGTTCTGAATAATTTGAAAGCCCATGTAGGAGATATGACGTCATCGACGGTTTTTTTAAATGAAATACTCCATTTTTTATGGCATCATTGCATTCTACAGAAAATTCTGAGCATTTGTCACGTAGCATACCCCATGTCTAAACTCTATTGTTTTCGAAATAAATTACGTATAAATTTTAAAAAACGAATTTTTATTAGATTTCATAATTAAAATTGAGAAATAAAATATAATTATTTAATTAAATGCTCGAAATGGCACCCCTGTAGTTCTTGACAATAAGCAAGTCTATTTACAAATTCTTTTAAAACATTTTGGATTGCATCTTCAGAAACTTTTCTAATCTCGAACCTAATTCTATTTTTTAAATCGTCTAAATTATGCGGCTTTGTAACATATTCCTTTTGCTTCAAATATCCCCATAAGCAATAATCCAATGATGTTAGATCCGGGGATCTGGCAGGCCATTCTAATGAGCCCCTTCTGGCAATCCATCGCTGTGGAAAAACAGTTTCTAAGTAAGTATTCTCTAACGGGTCGTGCGAAATGTGGCGGTGCACCGTCTTGCTGAAACCAGATGTTACCGTTAGGTAAGTCAGGCTCGTTTTCATTAAGAAACATTACAACAAGAGTAGGAATTAACTCGTATTGAATAAATTCCAAATATCCTTCCCCATTAAGATTTTCTTCGAAGAAAAATGGTCCCATCATTAATTATTCCCGCCCAGACATTTAGTTTTTGTGGATGTTGTGTATGGGCTTCTAACATCCAATGTGGGTTACTTGTACTCCAATATCTACAATTTTGTCGATTGACGGTGCCAACCCAACCTGATCATCTTCGTTAAGTTCATGGAGCAGTTTAATTTTGTATGGGTAATATTTTTCTTTTTTTAATAAACGTAATGTAGACCGCTGACTAACTTCATTTTGCTTGGCAATATCTCTGGAATTGCATTGTGGGACTTCTTCAACTTCCAACAAAATATTAATTTTTGTATCATCGTCAATTTTCGGCCGGCCGGTTTTTTGCAGATCTTTAACTTGCCCAGTCTGTCTAAATTTCCGCTCAATCCTGCTGATAGTGGATTGGTTTGTAGGACGATCAGGATACTTTGCGTTAAACAAATCACATACCTCTTGTTGAGTCCTGGTCTTGTCACCACAACCAATAAAAATTAGAATTTCTATTCTTTGGGTTTCTGTTAAGTGAGCCATCGTGAGAGATTTTCACTGCTTTGATTGTGAAAAGCTTAATTTTATTACCAGTGATCGTAAACTAACTTGCTGATAAAACTAATTTCGACATTGACATTTGCTTGTCATTGCTTCTGACACGATTAATTGTGATAACGACCAAGTGAAGACGTTGTTTTCCAAGCCAACCATTTTTTTTTTGGGTGTTTTAGCCGATAACAAAATTTCGTTATTTTAACATTTATACGTAATTTATTTGGAAAACAATAGAGTTTAGATATGGAGTATTCTACATGAAATATGCTCAGAATTTTCTGTAGAATGCAATGATGCCATAAAAAATGGAGTATTTCATTTAAAAAAACCGCCGATGACGTCATATCTCCTACATGAGTCACCCTGTATACATCAGTTTAATGTCAAAAAACGAAAAATTCGATATAAAAGTTTACATGTCCGAGCGTTTTTCCGAAAAAGTTTTCCTTGAATTGTTATCGAATTTATGCAGTACATTTGCCGCTCACTGTATAAGTAGACAAATACAATAGCCCACTTTGCATCGGGTTCAAAATCCCCGTGAAATTTTTTATGTTGTTTAATTAAGTCCCCACTCAAAAGAGAACAAGATAAAATCTAAACTCCCACAGTTTTAATCCAAAATCCAGTCTCCATTAGACCTGAGCCATTAGTTCTAAATTGCCCCAAGAATATCTCCACATTAAATAAAAAATGACGAAACACTGTTCGGCTAAAAAACGCCACCGCGCCAGTCGAAAATTTCGGACCAATTTACGCAACCATGCTCGTCATTTTTCATTCGATATCTCTCAAGAAAAGAATGGAGCCACTTTCGAGGGGATAGAAAAATTATAAGTGCGGTTATCGCAGTATTTATTTGATGGGTTATAAAGACATTTTTTATCGCGCGTGCAAGGGAGTTGACGTAGCAGTCAGAAGGATATGGTTACATCTATAAGATTTTTTTGTTATATTTTCATAACGAGAAAAATGATAATGTAGATATGTTTATAAAGAATTTTTCTATCGAAGACATTCCACGTAGACTTCGAGCTTAAGCACTAACGTACCGTGGGCGTCTGGAGAGAAGGGAAATGCAGTCTGTTGACACGGGATTTGAAGGGTTGGAGGTTGAAACGGAAAACAACTGCAGGACATTATTTGTTCCATAATCTGGAGACCCTAGGTATGAATGAGCGAGAGAAGTAGACTGCTGTAGGCTTTTGTAGCTGGACAGTAAAGGAATGTATAGAGAAAAAAATAGGTAAACTATTCCAGTTAGGTATGGTGAATACAGGCAGCTCAATGTACACTCGAAGATAATTTTTTCATTTCTAACAGGCACATCAACCGTTGTAAACAATACGATTGATCACGTGTCTGTCAATTCCGAGCAAAAACATGAGAAAGATTAAATTTAAGAACTTAGCATAAAACAGCGCCGTGTGGTTTAGATATCATTTGACGTCACTTGACGCCGCCCGAAAATGACGGCTTTTTAAATTGAAATAAATTATACCGAAACATAAAAAAATGTTAGCTACATATTAGTAATTTTTCTTAAAATAGTATTTTTAGTTTTATAATGACTTTCCTAAACCATTTAAGCTACAAAAAAATACATGTATGTTCCCTATTATGTTGTTATTTTTTATTAATTAAATCATTTTAAGCGCATTAAAACAATTTGTTTTGTGAGTGTGTGTAACGGACAATGAGCCGTAATTAATAGCCCGACTATGGACAGCGGACTACCATGTTAATTGAAAACCACTAAATACGATCAATTTTGAAACTGTTGCGTGTTTGGCGTCGGCGTCGCGACGGTATTAATGGGTCTGGCCTAAAAATTGTTAATCAAAATTCATACGTCAAAAATATATTCGGCCACTCCAGAGCCATATCCGTCTGATATGACAGTCAAGGGTTTAAATCGGCAAGTCTAAGAATAGAAGAAGAAGCTTTAGCCATTTTCAACGTCAGTTAGAAAGATGCGGAGATTATGGAGGCCAGGTTTTTGAAAAATAAATAGATGTGCCCTTAATTTTTTTTAAATTTTAATAAAACAAGAAATTTTTCACGAATATTACGATTATTATTTAATAGGTATTCTATTATTAATTTTCTTTAACCTGTATGAGTCTGTAATTTTGAATTATAAATATTCTTTTCTCTAAAGACAACATCTTTATTATTTTGACAAATACGTCACAGGTGTAATGAAATGAAAAAGGTGACAATGTGACAGAAAAACTTTGATTTTAAAAGAGTAGTTTAGAAATTTCAATTTTTCTTGAAAATCTGGAATAAGAATTCTTTTAAAATTTAAAACAACTTTTTTATTTAACATTTTGCATTAAAAGACATAGATCAATGGGCTTCTAAGCCATTTGCCCCAGGGCGCTTTGAACATTCGCTATGCCACTGCAAAGAATTGAAAATATTTAGTAAATGGTCTGCAAAAAAGAAAATAAACAGTTTCAAAAAGAAGAGGTAATTATTCTACTATAATTTTCCGACATTTCAAAAACTTACAAACCATCCACGTTATGCTCAAGGTACTCAATGTTAAAATCTATGTTAATATTAAAACATAATTTGGATATTAGCAAATATTATGAGGTGATCGTCTTTCTCAAGAAAAAGAATGTTTGATTTCAGCAAAAAAAATCTAAAACTCTAACAAGAAACAACGTAGAGCAATTCCTGAACGAGGCTCCAGATAATATATACCGTTTTACTAAAGATGTCACATTAATTGGAGTGGCAGACGCCTGCAGTCATGAAGAATTAACATAATTGACCCTAGATAACATTGAAGACAAAGAATCCTTGATGCATATTACGATTCCTGATAATAAAACCCGCATCAACGCAGAAGCTTTGTAGTAAGCGGGCAACAAAATTTAAACTTAATAAATAAATATGCATAATTGCGACCACGAAGTACGTCCCATAGAAGACTTTTCTTAAATTACCAAACGGAAAATGTTCTGTCACATGGTGGATGGAAGTCCACAAAAGTTGCGGAAGGATATGTGGACGAGTCTTTACAAAACAAGAAACAGAATGCACTCGGATCCTCCAAAACCACGCTACCGCTTCCAAATCGCAGCAACCATCAGCAGTTGACCTTCAGCCACCTCATGTTGAACATACACAAGACATAAATAATTCTGGAATGGTAAGGAATCTTTCTATACCAGTTAAAAACCAGTCAGCTTCGGCCATAAATTTAACAAATGCAAGTATGTAACTGTTCTTTTACGATTAATATTGTTAATAACAAATGAAAATAACATAAGTTTGGATTTTGAATTGTATTTTCACTTTGACGTCTATACTGAAATAAAATATTTAAAAAAATACGTACTAATTAATATATAATAATATAACTCATTGAATTAAAATTTTTTATTATTTCTCTAATACCGTATATATTTTATAACAGTGTTTATGTTAATTGAAATGATATAAGAATAATAATTCACTTAATTTTAAGATTTTGATATTTAAGCTGTAGTTATTGTTCGTTTAATAAAATATGTTTTAATTTGAATCACAGCGCCCACAAATTATATTTGAGCATTCTCGTCAAACAATTTAATGTTTTAGCTTAATTCTATAACAATTCAATAATAGTAATTTATAGGTTTCCAATAGTATTTTTGTAATTGAAAAAATGGTAATATAGTTTTCAAAGAAGTAATACTACTTTTGAACTCTAATGATAAGTCTGTTTTTAAAGCAATGTTTTCTTTTTATTATTTCAATGATATTTTGTTGAAACAGTATCAACTTTAATATAACCAAAGTGAGAGTGGTCCAGAATAATACTATTATTGAAAATAGCATAGCAGTTTTTCTGTGTATATAATAAAGATGAGTTTAAATGCAAGTGTTGCGACATCAATTAGAAAAGTTGTAAATATCATTCCTATAGAAAGTTGGAAAAATTTGATCAACTATGTTGTTAAAGTCGAAGATCCCTATGTTTCATTTACTAATAATATACAGCAACTTATTTTTAATGTCAATGAAAATGACAGTGACAGCCAAACCGAATTAAATATGTAATTTAATTTGAGTAATAATTTTTATTGTACAAATAAATCGAATGTTCGAATAATCGAAGGACATAAACAATGTTTTAATCATTCCTAATTTAACAAGATTTTGTTTTTTCCATAATTTTCCGAATTTAAATCACCCGACTCTGACGCCTTTTAAAAATCTTGAAATATTCATATTTACATTTACAAAAGGCGACGAAGGAGCCTCAAACGAGCTGTATTTCGCTTTGGGTTGACCTGTTTTCATTCATTTTATGTGCCTAGTTGCCCAATACCCCGACAGCATGATAATAGAAGTGAACCGAAAGTGGCGCGCCCTAATGATAAGCCAGCCATTTTTTACGTTAATGCATGGTCTTCGCGATCCGTTAAATGTACGGATATGCAAATATCCTTGAAAATACAATATCGAAATTGAAATTTAAAACAAAAATCGTCAAAGCAGCAGCACTGGATAAAATCTGGAGATTTACCATAGCACTGTACAAAGAAAAGGAATGGGCCTCTCAAACGGGGCAGAACCCGAATCAGAGCGTGATAGACCGGAAAAGACGATTCCTTTGTAATCAAACTGCGTGAATTCGGGGGGCGTGAGTGATTTACGCTTAAAGGAAATGTGGGTTTCCCAATTTCGTTTCAATTGAACAAACGGAAATGCCGCTGTTACGTATTTGAATTTTTTTACTAAACTTGTTCAATTAACGTTCAACTTTGTGACAAGAATAACTTGAAAATTGTATTGTCATCTCTACATATTATTAAAGACACCGTCTATAAACGAAAACTGTCTGTATGACAAATATTATACGGGCGAGGCCACGAATGTGTTGCTAGTTTCCTATATTAAAAAAATTAAATTTAAAAGAAAAAGGGAAATTTCTCTCTATATAAATATATAGAAAATGTTGAATTTTCTTCGGTCGATATAGGTAATATATATCTCAGAAAATGCAAAAGCTTTAATTTTTTCTCTAGTCCAAACACAAGACCGTACAATGACATAAAATAAAATAGTAGGACTATTCTTTTTGATTCTGGTCTGGATGCCCTCCTGCTATCGCGATTTCTGGGCCCCCGCCCTTCATCAGGCAGGCTTACACCCAGGGTGGTACAGACCACATTTCGACCAGAATCAAGGAGAGACCTTATATCCAAAATGTTTGGAAAGGATGGGTAAGATGCAGCGGCTCACGCCAAACTACTTTCCATATATTGCTCCAAAACTTGCTGACACACAATAGTAAAATAAATGTCGAATTTTTCCGACAGTGCAAGAGAGCCGCTGTACGATAATATAGGGATATATATATATATATATATATATATATATATATATATATATATATATATATATATATATATATAAAAAGAAAAGGTAAAGAAATAGCGACAGTACCAGTTATGAAAGCGAGGGAAATATTGGGGAAGCTGTCTGTAAGGTAGTGCTAGACACGTGTTTCGTGCTTATTAGCACTTTTTTTTCATGGGGTTAGAGGTATCACGCAGGGGCTATTGCAACCTCCGTGGTGATGTTGGCTGTTGCCCAGAAAACTCTGGGTCTCCTGACAAAATACCACAAATGAGTTGGCAGGTCCCTGGTCTGTGAACTCTTTGTGATTTTCTTTTTTCTTCTTTTTTTTTTCTTAACTTCCAAGTTTCCCACCTATTAACTTGGTTATGTGCTACTGACGAGTGCTAATAAGCACGAAACACGTGTCTAGCACTACCTTACAGACAGCTTCCCCAATATTTCCGTCGCTTTTATATATATATATATATATATATATATATATATATATATATATATATATATATATATATATATATATATATATATATATATATATATATCTAATATTTGTTGTCTACGCAATGCTATATTTTTTAATAAACCTATTGTAATCAAAAAATTGCCACTGTTTGAAAGTGATTTAAAGATATACATATAGTGTTTTTTTTATAACACCAAAACAAAAATTGTTTATCCATGGTTATATTCAGTTGATGATTTTCAAACGGATTGATTGGCTTGGTGTGGATTTATGTATTTTTTATTTTATTAAAAAAAAACAAACGCAGTTCAGTAAAAACATTTTTCCAATTAATACACGAAAAATTGTTTGCAGAGTGCACTATTTAGATTTTACTTTTTATTTAAAAAACGTAAATGGTTTTAAGATAAAGGGATGGGGATGTGTACATTTGCAAATTAAAGGAAGATTGTGTATTACATCTTATTGCTTCCTTTGACGAGTAAGTAGATCGAAGTTTGTTTTCTGACAATTTTAACTTTATTTTGTTTATTTCTTTATTTTGTACTAATTTTTAAAGTTTGTAGCTGCTACTTACTTACTTTTTCGAGTCCGAATCGTACATCTATAGCTTTTCAGCCCAATAGCGGGCTACGTTAATGGCATTTTCACTGGCAATCCACATATCATCAATGGAGCACGATGCAAGCCAGAGTGTGCACTGTATATGGTACATGTTTTGCAGTTCCCCACAGTCGCACAGGCACAGTTGATTGTCCTGGACTTTTCACTTCAGTTTGTTCGTGATATCAGTCCTTTCCTGGGCTGTTCCTGCCATACAGGACGTGTCGCTCCTCAAAAGTTTCTTTGAACCTTTTTACGTGTTCTGCGCATGTTCTTCTTTCAGTTGGGGCTGAAAAACCTACTGCTCTATGGATTTTGTCGATAGGTGTCGCTTTCATGCATTCAGTAACGATTCGGCACGTTTGATTCAGAACGATATCGATTTGATTTGTGTGTCTGGATCTACACTAAACCTGGCATGCGTATTCTCCTGCGGAAAAACATAGTGCCTGTGCTGAGGTTCTAAGAATCTGCAGATTAGTTCCCTATCTACTTCCGGTGAGTTTTTTGTATTATATTGCTTCTTGCAGTTACTTTCTGTCTGGTATTGTGGCAATGTTGTTTATAGGAAAGCGAGCGTGACACCCAGATATATCTTCAAATATATATTTTTCTCAAAATGCGTTTTATAATATCTTGGCTATAGTCTACAGGCTAAGCTTAATGTATTGAAAATATATAGAAGTCATAATGCTGTAAGTTTATACAATTTCAACTCTTTCTTGAATAGTCTAGATCATTTTTATACCGAATTAAAAACGATAATTTTTACAGAATCGAATAAAGCAGTAAACTGGTGGTTTCCCCAATTTTACCTAGGTATCATTGCCCCAGTGCATTTTTTGCTTTTTTTGCCATAATATTCCATATTAGTTTCGTTTCGTTCTAACAATTAAAATTGTTTATAAAAATTAACTCAAGAACTGCTCATTCAAACTTAAAAGCTAGGTGGCGTTGAATGCCCTTTAAAACGATGTATCACACGATATCCCTCACCATTTGATATTTTAATGGTAAAAGTCAGTCTCGCTTAAGGGTTGAAACTTAGGGAATGATTAAATCAAAATAATATGTCCTCATTAAAACTAAAATCTACGTGTCCGAATGTTTTTCTGTTCATTACGTCAAAAAGGAGAAATCCTGTGTGGTTATATATTATATAAAAGTTGCTTAATGTCTCAAAAAGCCTAAAAAATGTCGTCACTAAAAACATAATTTGTTCTAATATTTCAGCGATGTGCTTAATATCCAACGGATACGGAACGTGTAGCTAAACTGAATTTAGTCGTACAATAACAGCGGAAAATACCTACTTAAATACCTTGAGAAACCGTTCTCTAAACCACCTGAAAATTCCATATACAATAAGGATTTGAATAAATCGTGGTAAAACAGCTATTCTCCGGGCTATATGCCCCCCCCCCCCCCGAGCGCTGGATTACATACCAAAATTTGCCGTATTTTCTTCTAACACAATTAGATAACAAAATATAAAATACTTGTTTTGGTTAGGATGTCATCATCTGCAGACCGGTTTCAAACTCTTTGGTTCTCATCAGTACAGGATAGACGAACATACCTACCTTCCGAAAAAGTATATCCTTAAAGCTACAATGTCGAACTGCATAAGCAGTCTGGGTCTCCGGTGGCAGAGTTGGTACGGCGCCAGCTTTGCAACCGAGAGGCGCGGGCTCGAATCCCGCCTCGACCATGGATATTTTGTGACTGTTGTTGGAAGGTGGTAGAGGAATTCTTCCTCGACCGAGGTGGTACCACCCCACACATCCTCTTAAAGGGCTGGTGAAATCCCTAAGGATGTTTCCAGCTCAGGATGTGTGAGTCGATCCCCCAGTACACCCACGGTACATAGTACTTAGACTTCGGTCTTCGTGGGCTGTCAGAAGATAAAAAAAAAGCAGTACGATACAGGTAGCGCCATTCATTAGCAGTTTTAAGCAGCCGGTGTAGAGTTTACCGTAAAGTAAAATTTTAAAAAATATGAATGAAGTCTACTTGTCAGGGGTACATATAAATACGTAAAATTGAAAAACAGTTCTCTAAACCACCTGAAAATTCCTTACACAATAAGGAGTTGAACCAATCGTAATAAAACAACTATTCTCCGGGCTATATGCCCCTCCTTATTGTATAAGGAATTTTCAGGTGGTTTAGAGAACTGTTTCTCAATGTTACGTATTTATATGTACCCCTGACAAGTAGACTTCATTCATGCCTACTTTAAGTTTCCTTTTCTTTATTAATTTCAATTCACACAAAAGCGTTTTATATTTTAAAGATAATATTATTATATTAATTGCTTACTTTAATAACAACTTTTTATCCCTACTAATTTAAAGCGTATTTCGAAATGTCATTACCTAAATCAATTAAATCTCAATATTGTCAAACCCTATTTGCTGTTCCCTTATGCCCCCCTAATAATTTGTTTATAAATAGGGGGAATTTGTCTCCGGTAATCGACGTAAAGGACTTCGATGGGACACTTGACGATAAATTTAATTTCCAACTTTGCCATTCCGTTACAAAAAGCGCCGAAATCGATGTGACAGGTTTTTAAATGCGAATCTGGAGGTGATAGGACTGTATTAAGCTCCCAAGGGACTTGACTCTTATGGATATTTCTGGATGTAATCAGATTTTTATGCATTTCTTTACTAAGAATTTTTTCTACAAACCTAAAATAACAGTTTTTTTATCTGTGACAGTCCACCTAGGCTTCAAGCCTAACTAAGCACCGTGGGCATCTGAAGAGAAGGGAGATGTAATCTATTGACACGGAATTTAAAGGAACGAAGGTTGGGAGGGAAGGGAAAACATCTGCAGGCAATTTGTTTCATAATCTAGAGAACCTAAGTATAAGGGCGTTAGAGAAATGTGATGTTTTAGGTTTTTGTAGGACAGTAATGGGATGAGTATGAGACGCGCTTCTTGTTGTTCTGTTAGGAACAGTGGTTAGTTCTTCTGAGCAAAAAAAAGTGGAAATATCGGTGGAATAGTGACAGATTCCCAACAGCACGGCGATGAGCGAGAGAAGGTATTTTTTTGTGAGGAATGGATCATTTGTGAGGAGTGGGTCATTGATGAACCCAACCAACCAACCAATTTTTAAGCGTTTTTCCCAAAAAATGTTTAAAAAATGCATAAAAATACATTATATATATTGTTGAATTCGTGCTTCAATAAGCTTTCATCTCATACCCTACACGATGCCCTTTTTTTCCATTTCTCAATTTACCTCCTGAAATGAACTCCCAGAATCAAAATTCAACTTTTTATACTTCACGTCTATAATTGGGCCACATCCAAAATGTCACATTGAAAAAAAAAATAGATTCACCCCCCAGGGGCGCGGCTAAAACATATTTTAAAATTTTGAAAAAAATCAGCTCAATTGTATATCCTTCTTCCAACTTTTTTTTACTATGTCAACTGAGATTTCCAAAAATAATTTTTTTTCGCCTATTTCGGCCCACCACCAGAATCAAAATTCGACTTTTTATACTTCACGTCTATAATTGAGCCACCACACTCCATCTATGTGCTAAATTTCAAATTTTTACGTCGAATAGTTTCAGAGAAAATCGCCTGTGACGGACGGACAGATGGGCGGACGGACACCGAAGTGATTCCATAAGTGTTCCGATTGCAACTGAACACTAAAAATTAAAATTAAAAATATTATTTATAACAAAAATTACTGCCACTTTATTACTTCTATTATTTAGTTTAGTTGTGCATGAAAAGATCGGCAAAAATAGCTCTATTTTCCATGGACTGAATTTCGTTTTAAACTTAAATACTTAAAAGTCAAAAAGCGAATATTTCTTGATACTTTTTACCCTATTATAATCTTTATTCAAAGCTAAGCCATCCAATCGGAGGCATCGCAAGACAAAATCAATTTTTCGAAACCAGTAAAACTGGGTTAGACGTAGGTAACTAAATAAAAGTAGAAAAACTAGAAAAGCGTTTTCTATTTTACAGTGACAATATTTTAAAATTACTGCCATAAAAGCAAATTGGGATATAAAGTGAAGAAAAAGAACGGAATTGCCGCGGGACTTGGTTTAAACAGTGAGATTTTATCGATTTTATTACGCCCGGATTTCTACGTATGTTTCTATTTTCGAGGGATTTTTCTAGAAGAAAGCCTACTGAAGGAGACTCTTGGCGGGTTAGTGATGTTTACAGATATGGCTGGAAAGTGGAAAAAGTGAAAAGCAGAATTTTGAAATTTTACTTGATAGAATAGGCAATATGTATGCAATTAAAATAAATCTTTTTTTTGATAAATTAAATAATTATGGCGGTTGATTTAATCCATGTATTTTGATTTTAATGAAGGACCGCTTTTCTTAACTGTTTTCAACATTTTTCAGTAAAAACTGAATAAGACTATGTAAGAATTTGCTACTATTTTAAAAAGTATACCTAGTGTAATAGAAAAGACTGATTACTTTTCTACAAATCATGACTTTACCTACATCTGCAAAAATTAAAGAAGTAAAAGTCTCAATGTATTTGTATAAAATATATTAACTGTTACAGGCTAATTAGCTCCAATAAGTTTTTTCTTGTCGTTTATGTTACGCTTTACTTTGACAGTAGTAAATCATAACCTCAATATTTGTGTCTTTCGATAGGATTTATGATACCATAAAAATAAATACACTGATTTTCAAAAGTCTTGCACCACTTTGTAATGCCATCCAGACGTAACCTCATTTTAATGTTAATCTTAGACTCGGGTGCCAAGAACCTTGTTCAGTTCAACGCCTCCAAAACTGAGTCTTGCTCCCTGTCACGCAAAAGATCTGGCAACGCATACCCCATCCACATGAATGACCAAACCCTACAAAACAATGAAACATTCCATCTTGTTGGCGTCGCTTTCGAATATGATCTCAGCTGGTACAAACACATTACTTCAGTAGCCACATCGGCAGGTCAAAAGCTTGGTTTTCTCTTTCGAGCCAGAAAATACTTCTCCCCTTCCAACTTATATACTCTCTATGTTTCCCAAATAAGACCCAACCTAGAGTACTGCTCCCACATCTGGGGAGCGGCGTCACCTTCGACACTTAACATCTTTGATTCTATCCAAAAGAGAGCCATTCGACTTATCAATGACCCAGCCCTCACGAGAAAACTCCCTCCTCTCGCTCATCGCCGCGCTGTTGGGGATTTATCCCTTTTCTACCGCTACTTCCACGGATTTTGCTCTGAAGAACTAGCCGGTATTATTCCCCCCTTGACTGTTCCTAACAGAATAACAAGAGGCGCGTTACGTATTCATCCCTTTACTGTCCAGCTACAAAAGTCTAGAACAGACCACTTCTCTCGTTCATTCATACCTAGGGTTTCCAGATTATGGAACCAATTGCCTGCAGATGCTTTCCCTTCCCGTCCCAACCTCCAATCCTTCAAATCCCGTGTCAATAGACTACATTTCCCTTCTCTCCAGACGCCCACGGCACGTTAGTACTTAGGCATGAAGTCTAGATAAAAAAGATATCCTTATTATTAAGTATTTGATTGTTTTTTTATACTTCACGTCTATACTATCATAATTGAGCCACCACACCACACCTCACCACACCATTGCTAAATTTCAAACTTTTACGTCGAATAATTTCAGAGAAAATCGCCTGTGACAGATGGACGGATTCCATGTGTTCCGTTTTGCTAATTTTATCAGGGAACACTAAAAATACCTGCATATTCTCTATTATAATATATTTCTTTAGCGTTCACCAAAAGCAAACTTAATTTAATTATTTAAATTTTACTTCGGTAAGCCTAATTAAGAAAGCAAATAATTGCAAGATAGTTATCTCGACGTAACTGCCAAGAATCCTTTTCTGTCTTATTCGGATTCTTTGAATTTAAAACGACGCAGAATGACTCTTTTTCCATTTTGTATGAACAAATTCGCCCTTACGAAACTTTTTCACTTAAACTTTTCACTCCCACTTATAACACGGCAATTACTCGACGAGGACGCAAAAACAAACGAATGCAAAGTGGATTCTAGGCAAGTTTTTCTGAGACTTTCGTTCTTTGCCATCTTATCTTCGTTATTAAACTTTTCGCGATTATCATTTGTACAGGTAAAAGTGTTCTGTTTGTTTTCAAATTGGATATTAAAAATTGTATTGGATTGTTTGGAATAATAATATAGAGCAAGAATCAAACAACAAAAGGCCACGAGCTTAGTTTGCCGGAAATCGATATATCAGTGGTGTAGTCAGTGGCGCACCCAGGATTTTGCCTTGGAGGGGGGGGGGGCTGAATGGTGAAATTCGGTTAATTTTTTCAATTAGTAGTGCACTTTTTTTAATTTTTGTGTGTCTAGGATGTTAGTCTGGGGGGGGGGGGGGGCTGCAGCCCCCAGCCCCGTCTGGGTGCGCCACTGGGCGTAGGCCCTGTAAACCAAGCTTTTTTAATTAAATATTTATTGGAACAAAAACTTTTGCAAACCTTAAAACGGATGATTCTATGATTGTATGAATTTATTATTTGATACTGTATACATAATGTACATCGGTATTCATAAGTTCGCGTTATATGGAAAAAAATCATTCCCTATTTTAAAGGAAATTTTGGGTATTCTTGATACAAATTCTTACACGCATAAAAACGTTTTTAAAGTTATAACAGTTGAAATTAAATATACAAAATGTCAAAAAATGAGAAGAAACTTTTATCAAAAATATAATTCTCTGAAATCAGAAATAATAAAATCTTGAACAATATTCATTTTAAAAACAAGCTTTTATTATTTAGGTGTAGTAAAACGAAAAAAATAAGTATAGTTTTTTCATTGTGGCAATGCTAAATGCTGGGTGGATCCTAATAAAAGTAGTATCAGAGTTATCACTGAAACAGATACAATATATTATGTTATATTTATTGTCTTAAAAGCTAACATGCCCTGTGATAGTCTTGTTACTGGCTTCCTCTGTACGCGAGTATGGAAGAAGTTCCAGTGCGTTGTGTTCAAAGTAGTGTCTAGTGAATTGTAAAACATTATTGAACCGTTTTTGCAATGGATGATATTCCTTCAGGTTAGTACACTGATTTTTTACCATTATGTAATATCTCACATTGGTCCAAATAATTGTAGAAAAAAAACGTTGAGCATGGACAAATTTACTTCGACAATTAAACTAAAAAATCGTTTGTGTAATGTTTCGTTTGGGCTCCGTGTAAGTCCGGCTTAACATTTTGCTTTTTTGTGATAAATTAACTTGTCTAGTTGTATTTTCAAGCAAAAGAGTTTGCGCATGTTTGCGGCATTTTTTTAATTACGCAAGATATTTATCGATAGTACATAAAAATTTTTTTTAGGATCGAGTTCTGATCGTACATTTATATCAAGATGTGTTTTGTACAATAAAATAACTAGCTCTTTTAAGAATAATATAAAATATCAAATAAAAAGGATTATATCGAAAATCGTACTAACATTTATCTCGTAAATAAACATCGGTATTTAACTTCATATTTTGTAGTTTTTCTGTTGTGTAACAAAAATAGCAACCTATTAATTTATGCCAACGTCTGGCCCCTATGTGCGACGACTTGTAACGCTACGTAACATCAGGTGGGTACTAATTAACTCTTTGTAACCTACTTTTAAATAAAAAAAGTCTTTATTTAAATATTTTCACAATAACATTATGCCGACTTATTCTTATAAAACATAGTAATCAAAAACGTGACACATGGTTTATTAACACCATTACATTATTTTTCACGAGTTTCTCAACGAATCGCCATTTGACATTGGTGGCCATTTGAAAAAAAAATGTTGGGGTGGCTTGCAGTTAGAGGGTTGAAGGGAGACGGCTAAAAATATTGCAGAAAATGAGTAAGCAGTTCAATTAATTGATGTGTTTTAGCAGTTTACTCAAAAATAACGGATTAAAGAAATATGAATACTATTTCTGAACCACCCTGTATATTACATATGCGAGTATACGTTTGCGTTTGTTACTTTTAGTGCACCAAATGAGTTTTCTCTATTTTTATTCTCCTTAAAACCCTGGAAATGACAACTGTATTTTGTCATTTTATTTTAGCTCTAGATTTAGCAAAGATCGAGTACAAAAGTAATAAAATTCTTTTGTTTTATTATGTAAATTTTAGAGGATTTTTTCCATTTTAGTCCTTTATTCTCCGTTTTATCCGGACGCCGACGCAGGAAAAAGAGAAACCTCTCGAATATTAAATTAAAAGAATACATCCACGGGTAGCGTAACTTTTGCTTATTTATCCCCAATTTGGGCTCTTGCGAGGCACTAAATCACCGGAGCGCCATTAAGAACTAAGGGTTTTTTATGATTCTTTGGCAACATCGCCGCTTTGTGCGAAGACGCGGCGGCATTACGCCAGATTAAAATAAGAGCCTGCTGGGATATTTATCTTCGTTGCAGGATGGATGCCCGAAATATAAGTTTCGAGAAGAAAAAAATGCTAAAAGTTGGAAGGTTTGTGGCGGGTAAAATATTAAGTACGGGGCACATTAAGGTAAATACGGGTGCCTTAAGGGCGGGGAATACGCCCGCGGAAAGTTAGTTCAAAGTACAATGTTGAAGGTTTTATGTCCTTTTGTTAAACTTCAAGTTTTTTTCAATTAATTACCTTTTCAGGTCTGAAATTTTTTGTCGCACTAAAAAAGAAGTAAACTTTTTTTATTCTGTCGTTTCTTTTTTGTATCGGCCTCTTTTTATATTTTTTTTTTCGCTAGAAGGAAGTGGGTTTGCGGATAATATTGCAATTTGTAGCACCAGCAGGAGAATCCCTAAAATAGAAAGTACCTAGAGAGCAGGGGGCGATCTTTATAAGATAGAGGCATTTAAATCAGTACGGTCTTTCTCCCAAACTATGTACTTGGATCGGTAGCTTTCTAATCCAGAAACACATCCCATTCACATGAATGGCCAAGCCCCACAAAACAAAGAAACGTTAAATTTAATTGGCAACGCTTTCTAACACGATCTCTGCTGGCACAAACACATCACTTCAATAGCCACATCAGCAGCTAAAAAGCTCGGTTTTCTCTTCCAAAACCCCTAAGGGCTTATTGCAAGAATGTGATAAGCCACAACAAGTGAAATACCAATACAAATTTGAAATATCCAGCTTTGAAGTTTTAAAGATGGCTTAAAAATCTATTTTTATAGCTTCCAGGACAAGACTTCCATCTATCCACTTCATCTGAATAGAATATTTAGGCTAATGAAAATAAGAAACCACATCCAAATATACTTTTTTTAATGAAAAATGGGCCCCTTTACTGTCTAGCTACAAAAGCCTTGAACATCCCACTTCTCTCGTTCATTCATACCTAGGGTCTGTGGAACAAATTGCCAGCAGATGTTTTCCCTTCCCCTCCCAACCTTCAATCCTTTAAATTCCGTGTCTGTAGGTTACATTTTCCTTCTTTTTAGACGCCCACGGTACGTTAGTACTGAGGCTTGAATATTACGTGAGCTGTCCAAAAAAAAGTTTTCAAGAAAATGTTTTTTTGAAAAAAATTCGGAGAATTTTCATAGATCTGTAGTTTAATGGTACAAAAAAAAAACAAAAAAATGCAATTCTCGACTTGTGATGGTCTTCCTCCAACGAATGGCAGTTAAATAAAAATACTTTCAACATGTGGACTCATGTATCCCTAAACAGAATTAAGATTCATCGGACTAAATAAATAATGCCAAAACATCTGTGCCCTTCCATATGTTTTCCGAACGCTGCCCATAGACTCATAAACGATCAAATTTATCGTTTACAAGTTAAACGTACCCATATCCAAAAGCAAAAATTATATACCCATTAATTTTCCTCTGATACTATAAACCCTTATGTTTTTTATTTCCCTACATTATTCCCGTCTGATGCGTCACACAAAAATAAATTGTTTTTCTTCTTAAAACTTTGACGTAGGGCCATTTTTATTCAGCCTGTGTCGCGTACGTGTTCTGAATGCCAAAAACTTCGAATTTTGTCGGCCGGTACGTTTTACATGCATATTTTATGTTTATGGTTTCACAGGTTTTTTTTTGTTACGATTTTCACTGAATTCTGCCGATTTATAAAACCATAAAAGTAAAAGAATGGCAGTATCGGATTTCCGTTAGCTTTCTTCGCAGATTTTTAACAAAACTTTTTTGTTAGCATGTAACAGGGCATTTTTTAAGATGTATATTGCGTATCCAAAAGGACACGCAGGCCTTCACACTGGACACGTTGCAAAAGATAAACGGAACCATAAAATTGGACTATCGAAAAAATAACAAACAGGAAAAGTATCTAAGAAAGAGACTTAGCGAACTGCGGTTTCCACCATTGAAAAGATTAAGAATCATTTCACATTTATATAAAGGTAGCTATAAAAGTAACCCGAAATAAATTATTTTTATAGTATTTTTAACAAAAACTCTTTCAATTAAAATGAACCAGAAAAACTCATCCAAATAAAAAATTAATAAGTCCATTCTCGTTTCGCTATTTTCGTGCCTATGGAGTTTCACTATTCATTAAACGAACCGTGCAGAAGCTATGCAGAAAATTAATGAAGGCATTTTATTTCATAAAAACCTCAAACTGATAAAATTTAAGTAGCTTGCATATGGTGGGCGATTACAGTCTGGTTACATTCAATAATAATCCATTATTATAAATCTGAAATCCTATTCGTATGATTTTTAGTGTTCCGTGAAACGGAACACTAATGGAATCACTTCGGTGTCCGTCCGTCCGTCCATCTGTCACAGTTTCTCTGAAACTCTTGGACGTAAAAATTTGAAATTCAGCACAGAGATGGAGTGTGGTGGCCCAATTATAGACGTCAAGTATAAAAAAGTTGAATTTTGATTCTGGGGGTTAATTTCGGGTGGTAAAGTGGGACATGGAAAAAAATTACAGGGGCATCGTGTAGGGTATTAAATGAAATCTTATTGAAACACGAATTCAACAATATACGAGTATATGATGTATTTTTGTATGCACTGTTTTAAAGATTTTTTGGGAAAAGCGCTTAAATATTGCTGTACCCCACCCATATCACCAGAGGGATCGCTCAGAAAAATCTAAAAAAAAAACATGACCATTAAGAATTAGGTGTAGATTGAACAAAAATTATCAGCAATGAAAAATTCTAGCGCGGTCAATTGTTATAAACAATTTAATTGTTTATTTCCTTATAACCGCTGAACCATTGTCAACTTTTGTCCTTACAGGTTCTTCGAAATTTTTAATTTGGCCCACTCTGCCCCGCGCATACGCAATGTGATACGACGTTGGTGCCGTTGGCGGCTGATGGCACGGAAGTACAGCTTGCACTTGACCGCAATTTTTCATGACAAGTGATATAAAGTGCCCGTGCCTTTATAAATTTGCAGGTCATTCATTGTTTTCTTTATTTTTTTCTCGGTACTTTTTGTGCTTTCTTGTTGAAACCAATTTTTAAGTCAAATTAGCTAATGCAATCGTTAAAAGCGAGCTAGTCTGCGTTTTTATTAAACTTCTATTTCCAGTGTCGATGCAATTCCGGTATCAATTAAACAAAAGGGTTTCCGGGCAGTGCTAGAATAGAATTAATGAAATTCGATCGCATAGAAACAATCGTAAAAAACGGGAAAATAGGTACTAAACACATTTGTATGCTTGGATGAATTAAGAAAGGATTCGGTTTTCCGTATACTGTGAGCACATCAAGCGTGAAGCCTGTTTATTTGTTGTTTGTTGTGAAAACATCGTACCCCAGTTTTATTGTTTTTTTTACAGATCGTTTAAATATAACAGTTAAAAAATCTTGTTTAAATTCCATCATAATTAACTTTTTGAAATTGAGAATTTTGAAAAAGTTAGTAGAATTTCTTTCTGTAAAGGTAACAAAAATATTTTTTTTTTCAAACTTGTTACATAGAAGCGTAGAGAGATTTGGCACCGCCACCGCAAGTACTGACGTCAAAACAAACCTTTTTTTCTGTGACTGACATTGCTGCCTGTTTTTTTATATGTCCATGTATTTATTAGCAGTGGTACGCAGTTAGTAAAAAAATGTTTGAGGGACGATATCTACCTTTTTTTTATTATGAATTGCTATTTATGAATATTTTTATTCAATCTGAATTCATTCCAGGATATACCGGTTTCAATATATGCAGTGAATTTCATAACACCCTGTAGATAAAGATATTTAATTAAGATATATAACTTTAAGACTAAGACAGATATGCCGAGCAATTTATCCTTCAAAAATAATATAAAACAGAAAAACTTTATTCGCCATTATTATTTCAATCGTCTCTTGCTAAACCCAATTTACTTAAATAGTTACCCCTATTTATCATAAAAAACAAATTGTTTTCTTTCTTAAGACTTTGATGTAGGGCCATCTTTATTCAGCTTGTGTCCTGTACGTGACGAGCATGCCGAGCAGTCAAAGTGTGTCGACCAGTAAGTTTTACATACTTTAAAATAATATTTTCACGAATGGCTTATGGTCTCGACGAGATTTTCACATCACACTGTGAAAGTGGATTTTTGAATCAATCTTTTATAATGGACAGGTTTAAAGAAATTTGGACATGCAGCGCATTCAAAGAAGTTCCCTGTTACTTTTGTGAAGTCATGAAAAAGGTTTTAGGACCTCTGAATACGAGTTTTTTTTTATTAGAAATTCTAATACTTAGACCAATAAAAATGCTTTTGAATGCTATTTCTTTATTAACATGTATACTTTTTGACTTTATAACAATAAACAAAAGAGCAAACTCTTTTCGACATGATGAAGATTCCATCTGGTACAGTTACATTTATTTTTGTTTGCAACTGTACTGAAAAACTTTCAAACTTAAAACTTCTGAGGTGTAAAGTTTCGTTTAACATTCTAAAAACAAATGCACTCGTAGGTTTTCTTGCTGTTTATTTCAAAGTTTTGTTTGGTGGAAACGAACAAGTGCTTTTAATCCGCTTCCAAACTTTATTCTATAATTAAAATATATGCTATTTTCTTTATTTTATTTTTTGACCATAATTATGAGCATATTTAATAAGATGTTAATAAAATACATGATTTATTCTGGAAGCTTAAATCAAAATTGCATGTTTTATTTAGTCGTGAAGATTTTTGTAATAGTGCGGGTGCTGTTGCTATTTTACAGCTCTTGTTAGAAATGAACCTTAGTGAAACGTTTTCAGAAAGCGTAAAATTATTAGAGATTTGATGTACTATTCCAATGACGACAGTGGAAAGTGGGAGGTGCTTTTCGACACTAAAAAGAATTAAGACTGTGTTAAGAAATACAATGGCGGAGTCAAGGTTAAGCGCTTTAGCTATGTTAAGCATTGAGAAACCTTTTATTAGAAGTATTTATAATTTTAATGAGCTAGTGATTGAATATTTCTCCCAACAGAAGGATAGAAGGATCGACTTGATATAGAAACACATTTAACTACATAAAAGGTGAGACAATTATTATAAAAAAATAATATTTAAAAAGCTTGCACTAGTTGCCCACAAAATTTGAACTTGTAAAAAAACCCACGGGCCGCGTCTGCACAATATTGCCCACCAAACACCACACGCGAGACCCGTCATATTTTAGGTCCGGAAAAGTAGATTAAACTTCCGGATATTCTGCGATAGCAGGTGACTTCTACGAATATTTGGTAACCTGTTTCCACCGCAAAGCATGTCGACACATCGCGGACGGTATAGTTCCAGCGCCTATGGTCTGGCATTTTGATTTACATGATAAAATCGAAATGTGTCTACACTACAGCAATCACATTTTTAATATCGGACTTTGAACTTAGTACTAATGCTGCGAAATTTAATTTGGACGTTCCTATTGGGATAACCTTTATAAACTAATATTCCCATAATATTAAACCGCGTTTTGCAATTGCTACAAACTTAAATTTACATTATAGACATAAAATATTTTTAATATGGAATAAACTGTAAAATTGGTAAATATTTCATTAAGTTGGTTTAATTAACATTCAAAATTACATTGCTTTGACGGTTTGTATGTAACTAGACCATCAAATTAAAGTAATTATTGCCATATAACGCAGTTATTTTAAAAATTTATAGTAATATTAAATCCACGTGCATCAATTTATTTTGAACAAATTTTGCTGTATCAAAAACGTAGTTCCAGATAAAAGAAGCATTTGTTGTCATTTACATTTTGGCAAAGCATCTTAAAATTTAAAGAAAATCTTTTTTTGTTTTAGGAAGTTTCCATTTTTTTCATTTTCTCTTAATAAATAGTCCTAAAAATATATGTATTTTTTGTTTTTAATTATCTGTAGAAATAAAAAAGTTATCGTCCTTGAAAGTCTGAAATGTTACGCTCACGTTGGCTGAGGCTCGATGACGTCAATCGGCCCACGCCGTCAACAGCGGAATAGGCGCCCGTTTAATCTTTAGTGTTATTCTTACCGGACAGGATACAATGCATGAAAGTAAACACGCGAAAGCAGCAGCGGGCCGCTCGCTCGCCCGGCGACCATGGGGCGACAGAGTTCTGTATTTTGACGTCACGGCCGATAAAAGCCACGCGCGAAGTTATTAAATAAGAAATTGAATAAGTTCGTCAATTTTGAAGATATCGAGATAATTTTTTTTTGTTTGACAAGTTAAGTGAAAGACTATTAAATGATGTTGAAGTTACTCGATATTTCTGACATAGGAAACTTCCTAATTGGCAAGGAAAATTTTATTACTCAGTTAAAAACACAAGCGTAATAAAAACGACGACATCTTCATTTACTAGTTTATGCGGCAATCAAAAGAAATGAAATCTTCAACAATGCCATGTTCCTTTTAATACCATTCTGGGACAATGAGATTTGAAACACAAATTCTGGACTAAATTAATAAATTACCTTCATAAATTTTATCATTCACAAAATGGAAACCTAACATTTGTCTTATTATTATTTTATACTCAGCTAGCGAATAATAAATATCTTCGAGACTGTGATGAATCCCGCGAATTTTTATAATGACACATTTTCTGGAGATTACAAAAATATACAACTTGTTAAGGATTAAAAGCCTAAAGCTCTTAGAAATTTAACCGATTTTTTTTAGGAACTCTCAATTCGGCGCGATACCGTAATGAAATTTTGGAAAATTTTGTAAGCGCCTTAGACGATGAAGAGATGCGACAAGGCTACTCCTAGCAGGACGGCGCACCAATTCACGTAATAATTTAAATTTTTTGGGAGAATTTGTCGAAAGCCCAATCATTAATCGTAATATGACAGTTAGGTGGCCACCACGGTCCTGCGATTTCACGCCATGCGACTTTTTTTATGGCCATACATTAAAAACTCGGTTTTCAAAACCCCTTGTGACAATTTAGAAAACCTACGGGCCAGAATTTCAAATAAATTTCAGGAGATTAACAACTCCCCCCAAGGGCCCACCAATGTTTTTGATGTTGCAAAAAAAAGAATGAGAACATGTTTGGAAGTAGAAGGTGGACACGTCACTCATTTAGTTTAAATTTATAATTTTTCAGTTCTTTGTTGTATACGTTTTTTGAAGTTTGAGAGATTCCAGAAAGAAGGTGGCGTGTAGGACTAAACAAAAACAAAGAGCAGAATCAACCTTTCTCAACAAATGGTAGTGAACTACTGAAAATTATTTCCTACCCGTCCCTTGGATGAATTAGAAAGGATTCGGTGTTCCTTATACCGTGAGCGTATCGAACGTGTAGCCTGTTTATTTGTTGTTTGTTATGAAAACATCTTACCCTAGAGGTCCAGTTTAAGAACTTTAGGAAATACGTAATTAAATCAAGAATGGTAGTAGAAAGAGATAAAATAGCATTGGAGTGTTGGAGCTCAGAAGTGTTGCTGTCTCTGTTGGTTGCTTAGGAAATACGTCTGAACACTCGGTTACACGTATGTCTTTGTCTAATGAACTAAAAAAGAAAAAGTGCGACTTATAGATTTATAAATGACTCGGAGCGACTTTAAATAAGCCTTTAGAAATAATGTATTTAAGAGTTTTCTAACCTAAATTTATTATTATTTAGCAGGAAATAAAATATTTTAGGGCTTTTATTACTTTTAGTAAATCTTGTGATGCTTCTAACGTATTTTTTGTACAAAAATATAAGGTAAAATAAGATGTGGCCAATGTTTACAAATTGTGTTTACAGTGTCGCTTAGAATGGTTTGTTTTGGGTTCAGAGAATGTTAAATCATCCCGTATCCATTCTTAATTCATCCAAGACTCGTCCACATACCAACGTTGCCAGATATTCGTGGCTAACATTTTCTTTTTGCCGACAGTCGATGGAAAACGTTCGTTCGCACTGCTGGCCATTCGCACCAACTCGCACCGCAATTAATTCGTTGCGAACGACTGTCCACACTTGACGACCGCACGCGAATAAACCTTGGACAACGCGATTTCAATGGCAACGTTTGTCAGGTGTATTCCCGGCTTAATGTGAGAAAGAAATCGGATTGACTGTGAACTAATCTCGGAATTTTGATCGATTTTCTCAAAAATTCCACAGTCTGATGCCCATTGAACAACTTTTATTAGATCAAAATTTCTGGATTTCCTTTGATCCAACCGACACTGCGTGGAGGATAATAAACCAGGACTAGCATGCGAAAATAAATTCCCTCCCTAAATGATCGTGCCAAAAGCGGCTAATTAAGAGCTGTCGTGTCCAGGTCGAAACATCTAGATTACCTGGTAAAGACGTAAGAAGAAAATCCTTGGAATAAATTAAGTTACAATGACATTATAAGAAAATTCAGCGAGTATTACTTAATCTGACAGCATATTTTCTGGAAATAGACCTTGTTAAGGTTTAAGGTCCTATAATGCTTCAGAATTGATAAAAACCGATTTTGGGTAAAAATTATCTTTTAACAAAAATCCAATTATTAAAATTTTGTATTCAAGCCAATATATTTTTAATACTAACAGGAAATTACAAAATTTTTACTCTATCCGATAGAAAATTTATAGAGATGTGCCACGAGAATGTTCTCTAGCGAATATTTCTGGAGAACGGTAAATTACCGAGAATATTTCCAAGAACGAGGAAGTTCTCGGGAAAATTCATATTCTCGGAGAATTTATGAGAATTTATGAGAATTTACGAAAATTTAAGGTAATGTATTTTAATGCCGCTATTGTATCATAGATGGAGCTTGGAGCATCTTTATCTTAATTTTTTTTCTGTGTTGTTTTAAACAACTTGTTTAGACATGTTATTTTATACAATGCGTTTCTAAGTTGTGTTTCATAAATAAAGTTACTCGGAAAGTCGGAAATAATGGAAACAAAAATTTAATGTATCTTTATTTTAACTACCTATAATGCGTAATCCGTTAACTTACAATTTAAATATATTCTAAATTAGGTATTGTGTAGTGCTATCTCTTTATTTTTTTCAGATAAAATTATTGTAAAAAGTACTTTTCGTAAAAAATATGTTCTTTCAATTTATGCAGTCAAAGAAAACATAAAATTCTCCAAAATTCTCCGAAATTTTAGATAAATTCTCATTTTTCTCGGAGAATATTTCCCAAAAATAAATTCTCGAGAATGTTCCATGTCTACAAATTTATACAAAAATATACAACTTGTTAAGGTTTAAGGGCCTTCACTGCTTAGAAGGTAAGAGGAACAAATTTTAGGAATTTTTTTCTGTTCAAACTACTTTAAAAACAATTATATTTATTTGTATATTTTTAATACTATGAGAGAATCCCACGAATATCACAGCTAAGTAACCTTTAATAGTGAGTGGGACAAAATATTTTTCGTACACTGCTACAAATTCACAATTTCTCATTTTAAAATTTGCTCAGGTTTGTTAAATTCACGTTTTCTTAACATACTACTCTTCGTAAATTATTATTTGTTTTTAAATAATTTTTTGTAATATTTTTCTTTTTAAAAGACACCAAAATCCTTTTTCTAATTCGCCATTAATCTCAGTCATCTCGGGCGGCCCAGTAAATCAAAGCCTTCTGCTCTCCGCCATTTTTCGCACAGCGGTGAATTATGAGCTCGGTATTTGCGAATAGATCACTAAATTAGCTCCTGGTAAAATGTGGCACAAATACAAAATCATCCCAAAAATAAAAAAAAGGTCTTAAAGAAAATATTCAAGCTTTACTACGGTAATGTTTCCACATTTATGTATATTTAAATTTTAAAAAGTCCTATGTAGTTAAATATAATAATTAATATAGATATTCATGTATGGGAAATATGACAAGTATTCTAACATTAAAGTAAAAAACAAAAAAAATGCTTTTAATTTTTTTGCAGTATTAAAAAAATAATGACACTTGGTGAAATGGTAACTTTGCTGTTTATTTATACAAAAAAAAGTAAATTTGAACCATAGACGTTAACTTTAACACACTTTAACTTTATCACCCAAAAAACAAACATCTCAAAACCATACAATATTAGGTCTAATGAACTTCAACAAATGAATCTTTAAATGAAGACTACTAACGGATGTGACCTCCAGGCGGTTTACTTGCAATCGACCTCCGGAAATCCTCTGAGGTATGTTAAACCATTCTTTCTGAAAAGCTGCCAAAAGCTGTTTAAAAGTTTTTGAAGCCACAGGTCGATTTCTGATCTTTCGAGCTCATCCCATAAATACTCAATCGAATTGAGATCTGAGCTAAGAGCTGGCCAGTCTATAACTGGAATTTGAGGTTCTTTCAGAACTGTCTTGTCTGACCTGCTACATGTGATTTTGCATTATCATGCTGAAATTGAAATCTAGGGCCTATTAGGGCTATGGCAGGTAATATATTGGTATCGGGCACCATATTTTTCAGGAGCAGCATCGAAGTTTGCAGGAGTATGTCAGATCCTCCTCCAAACCTGTCTATCTCCTGGACTAGTCCTTTACGATGATGTTCACGTATAAGTGTCCAAGTTCAGAGACGACCATCAGTCGGTTCCTTTTGTGATTCAAAGTTAATCGCAGCTCTCGGAGTGGCATCTTTAATCTCAGATTGTTTTGGCATAGCGTTTTTCTCTTGATTTCCGTACAAACTTAAATACCGAAAAATTACATTATACTAAAACTGCAAAGGAGTTTTATTACTAAAAAAGTCTCTATACAATCCAGTAAGTAACAAAGATTCCTGTTTAATGCTTAAATTCCTGCAAAAAAATTGATTTTAAATAAATCAGAGAAACGAAAAAGTAATTTAGACAACGTACGTGTGGGCAATTTAGAATCGGCAATATTTTTTGTTGCCGTGCAAAAACTGTCAAATTCATACATAATTTATACTTTGCGTGCCACAATTGCTTGCGCCCGGCCATTTTTGGATCATCATTTGGCCCCAAATCATTTTTACGGCCCCGAGGTTAAAACGCGACGATATAAAGTTTACTTTAGTCAAAGCGTTCGGTGTCATTATGGTGACATAATGCCTGCGAGGTAGGGTTTGTAATTTTTTTTTAATGTATCACACGACAGTAACGATTTTGTTTTTTTCGGAATACCAAAAATCATGAAAATCAAGTTCAAAAACGATTAGATTAACAAACCTGAGCCGACCACGCCCATTTATTGCTTTATTTTAGTTTAATTGTTTGCTTTATATTATACATATTTGTATGAATATTTTCACAATAGAATCGTAGATTCATATTCTGTGGGTATTTTTTAACGTATTAATATAAAGATATTTTATGATTTATTTTAGGAAAGCAATATTTAAAAAGAATATTGAGGTCCTAGTGACAGAAAAAATTACACCATAGATCTCTTAAAATATTTATCTTCTGAATAGAATGGGTATACCTACATGTTAAAGTTAAAATTTTAAATAATTGACTGAAAATTGCTTGCAGGATATGAATTTATACTTAATATACTCATAATATTATTGTTAAAAACTTTAAAGCCGAAAAACCATGTCAAAATGAAATTAAGTTGGCCACCATGGACGCTATTGGAAAATGCCACCTTAAAAATTAGTATAATCTACAGGGAGCAAGATACTCATTTCCCACAAGTATGAAAGTTTGCCGCACGAACCGTAGGCGACCATACGAATTAGAAAGGAGCATTTCGTGCGAGTGGTAGAGGAAAGGAACCTAATTTGTGATACTTTTTTTAAATCGAAAAACATACGCATTTTTGTAGAACATTATATTCGTTTTTGTGTTACTACTATTTTCACAAAAAGTAACTGAACTAAACTGCTGGCCACTCGAACTTACACAGAGAGATTTTTAGGCAAAATTTAAAGTTCAATATTTTCAACAGGAATGCAAATTTTTGAACGCGTCTAGCAGATTTTGAGAGCTAGTTTTTTTCGGATTAAGCTGCATGACGTATATTTTTCGCAGGACCATAGGTTTATTATATACGGGGTGATCAATGAAGTCATGCAAAAAATGTAAAAGTTTGTATTTTTGTATGAGTGAAATTTCCGCAAAAAATTTTTTTGGTCGTTGCAATATGGTTCGTTAATAAGGTAACATCAATATCTCTAGACGTTTTTGTCACTTTTTGGATTAAGGCCCTTAGGTCTTGTACACACTACTAAACATACAATTTGGGTAGCAAAATTTTTAAAATGCTATAACTTGACATTGGATTGACGGTTCTTGATGATTTTCACGGATTTCGAATCCTTATTTCACGTAGATTTTCTATAATCTAAGCATTTTATTTGGGGGTTGAAATATACAGGTTGAAATTTACACATTATACCGGGTCGATAATAGACAAAAACGTAGCGACAAGAACAAGTTTATTACATTATATTCTACAATATACAAGATTGGTTAACAACGGCCAAAAGTCAATTCTTACAAAATTTCTAATTCTAAACCTAATTTAAAGGTTCCTGCAATCCCTAAAAAAACCCTACTTTGAAATTGACGCGTCGCGTAGAAATTACAGCCGATCATAACTATGGGCATGGGGATAGACAAAGAACTGAATGACTCTTCGAGACAATAAACTGGGGTGAAAGTTTTGGACAGAACAGTGAGAAGGACATTAAACAGAAACAACTTGAGGTGAGAATTTATTTTTACAAAAACTTAAATAATGCCAAACCTTAGAGCGCGTCGTACCCTACGTTTTTGTCTATTATCGACCCGGTATAATGTGTATACCGGGTATATTTCAACCCCCAAATAAAATGCTTAGATTATAGAAAATCTATGTGAAATAAGGATTCGAAATCCGTAAAAATCATCAAGAACCGTCAATCCAATGTCAAGTTATAGCATTTTAAAAATTTTGCTACCCAAATTTTATGTTTAGTAGTGTGTACAAGACCTAAGGGCCTTAATCCAAAAAGTGACAAAAACGTCTAGAGATATTGATGTTACCTTAGTAACGAATCATATTGCAACGACCAAAAAAAATTTTTGCGGACATTTCACTCATACAAACTTTTTGATTTTTTGCATGACTTCATTGATCACCCCGTATATAATAAACCTATGGTCCTACGATAAATATAGGTCATGCAGCTTAATTCGAAAAAAACTAGCTCTTAAAATCTGCCAGACGCGTTCAAAAATTTGCATTCCTGTGGAAAATATTGAACTTTAAATTTTGCCTAAAAATCTCTATGTGTAAGTTCGAGTGGCCAGCAGTTTAGTTAAATGTATAAGAAATACAAAAAAATGTAGTTTTAAAATAAAATGAAACCTGGTGCCCTAATTCGAGACACTATGCGTGCTAAATACGAGGCAGTGCCCTAATTTAAAATACTACTTTAAAATTTGCCACCAGCTGGAGCACTCATCATTAGTTCTATCTTCAAGATTATTAAGGACGGAACGAATACATCAGTTGCATGCAGGTAATAACTCTTAATAAACTGCCTCTTTCTGCTGATGTTAACGATTATGTTTGATTTTTTCCTCTCATAGAAAGCACTTTACTATGCTTATGCTGAACTATGCTGATGATCGTTTCGTCTACATTAAAAATTCAGTGGTAAGTTTATCCAATTTTCTCTAATTCCGTCTCATAAGGGTTGAAAACTTTGAAACATTATCAGGTGTAAATGATGAAACCCTAGCTGCCGACATTCCTTGAGGTGTTCTCATGGAGAGTTCTGGATGTGTTCTCAAGACTAAGGGGAGCCAGTTCTTACCAGCTGACTGACTATTAGAATTAAAGGGATGGTTTATACCTACCTCTAAAGGCAAGGTCAAAAGCCAAACGCTTTATATCACGTTTCCTCGAACCAAAAATTCTTTCGTGCATATTTTACTACCTCATTTCAAAAGGAAGAACTGTTCTTGGTCCGATGGATAAAGTAACAAGTTCCTATGGCAGTGTATTGGACTAAATGTATCTTTCAATTGTGCCCCTTAGTACACTATCAATCTTGAACGCCTTTAAATAATCCATTTGCTTAGATTTTACTGCTTCAACAGCTTTATTCATATCTTCGGGATTTCATTTCTTGCGTTTAGATTGTGAAAAAAAATTATTTCGTTTTTTCCCGTAAGTAAATAGCAACGTGTATTTATAAAGTACTAAATATATATATATATATATATATATATATATATATATATATATATATATATATATATATATATATATATATATATATACAGTGACCGGCAAAAAGTTCGCAACATATGGGAAAAATTTTTATTAGGAGAGTATCGGAAAAACTTTCCCAGGGGATCGGTTCTGCTTGTCCGATAACCTAAAAATCGATTTTGACATACGTCAAGTGACCACTGGTATAGCGTCAAATTAAAAAAAAAATTGTTAATTTACAAAAAGTGAGGTTAGTTGACGAGATATCAAAAAAAGTTATTTGAAAAAATTGCTTAGAATTAAATTCTTGGTCCTTGTGCAAAATTTTAAGATTTTATTTAAAAAAATTGGAAAACTCAATTTTTTTTAAATATTTTTTTATCGATTTACAAATTTCCAGTTTTTTTCGTTTAGATAGCTTGGCTAATGTAAAGCCCATGTATCTGGATGAAAATAAACGAATGTAGTAGTTTTTTCTACAATTGACAGGACAAAATTTAAAAAAACAGGGTTTCGCCGGACGCTAGCTGTTGCAATGATTTGTATCTAGCAGCAGTGTCAAAATTTTAGAGACATTTCAATGAGATTACATTGAGAAAACCTTAATCGTCTTAAATATATCTGAAGTTCGACTTTTTGTAAAGTTAAGGGGATTAAAATAGATAATAAACAAAAAATTACCTGTTTATTTAATCGAAATTTTATAAACGAAAACCAATGTAAGAAAAACTTAAAAGTAGTCAAATTCTGTACTAACAACACAAAAAATCATTGTTTTTCCTTGGGTGCACAAAATTTAAAACTCAGTATGACCACCATTTCTCTCCATACATACTGTTGTTCTCGAGCGCAACTCTCGATTAACATTTCGGAGCATTTTACGATTTATTTGCAATACACAATTTATAATGACATTCTCTAAATTTTGTATATTCCTAAAGGGTCGATGTTTGTACACAGGGTTCTTTAGGTATCCCCACATAAAAAAATCTAACAGAGTCAGATCTACAATTCTACAATTGACAGGACAAAATCGAAAAAATAGGTGTTCGCCGGACGCTCGCTGTTGCAATGGTTTGAATCTAATGAAATGACTGTATCAAGATTTTATTAAGATTTTTCGCACATAAATTTAACAACCAGGTCTATTTAGTTGTACTTAAAACTACCAAAGCAGGCTCTGAAATTAAAACAACCAAATAATCTAGTAGGTTAAAAACAACAGAAAAATGTCAAACAAATTATAATTTGTTTGATTTCAACCTATGTCATTGGTTTATGTCTCGCATCTTACTAAGTTTGATATTTTACATAAGTTTATTAATATTTTATTCCTTAAAATGGCACCCACACTACTTCTTCAGGAAAAGATAGAAATTATTTTAATTTCTGGAGATAATTACAAAAGCCATAGAGAAACAGCAGCAATTTTTAATGAGAGGCACCCCGATAAATCCCTCCATTATTCCACAGTATCTCGTCTAGTCAATAAATTTAAAGAAACGGGATCGGTAGAAAATCAGTATAAAGTTTCCCGTGAAAAACCGGTAACAGGTGACGAAGGTTCTCTGGATGTGTGTTTGTCGATCACAGAAACACCCCAATTAGCAGTTAGTCAAATATCGGAGATCACTAACATTCACGAAAGATCTGTGCGGAGGATATTAAAAAGAAACAAATTTCATCCGTACAAACCTAAATTTGTACAAGTATTAAAAGATAGGGATTATGACGCCCGCTTCGATTTTTGTGCCTGGTTCCAGGGTATGATTGAGGAAGATTTTAATTTCCCAAAGAACGTTCTTTTCTCGGATGAAGCTACATTTACCTCTAACGGAACCGTCAGTTCACAAAACTGTAGATGGTGGGCCACCGAAAACCCAGACTTTGTAATTCAGAGTAAAGACCAATATAGTTTTAAGGTTAATGTGTGGTGCGGAATATTCAACCTCAGAATAGTGGGACCTTTTTTCTTTAGAGACAATTTAAATTCAGAACGATATTTAGAATTTCTACAAACTGAGATATCTGACTTTTTAGACAATTTGTCATTAGCCGAAAGAAGAAATTTATACTTTCAACAAGACGGAGCTAGCATTCATTCCACAAATGAGGTGAAGAGATGGCTGGATCAAGAATTTGGAAACCAGTGGATAGGACGGTTTTCTGAAAATCCGTGGCCTGCGAGATCACCAGATCTGACTCCGTTAGATTTCTTTATGTGGGGATACCTAAAGAACTCTGTGTACAAACATCGACCCTTTAGGAATATACAAAATTTAGAGAATGTCATTAGAAATTGTGTATTGCAAATAAATCGTAAAATGCTCCGAAATGTTAATCGAGAGTTGCGCTCGAGAACAATAGTATGTATGGAGAGAAATGGTGGTCATACTGAGTTTTAAATTTTGTGCACCCAAGGAAAAACAATGATTTTTTATGTTGTTAGTACAGAATTTGACTACTTTTAAGTTTTTCTTACATTGGTTTTCGTTTATGAAATTTCGATTAAATAAACAGGTAATTTTTTGTTTATTATCTATTTTACTCCCCTTAACTTTACAAAAAGTCGAACTTCAGATATATTTAAGACGATTAAGGTTTTCTCAATGTAATCTCATTGAAATGTCTCTAAAATTTTGACACTGCTGCTAGATACAAATCATTGCAACAGCTAGCGTCCGGCGAAACCCTGTTTTTTTAAATTTTGTCCTGTCAATTGTAGAAAAAACTACTACATTCGTTTATTTTCACCCAGATACATGGGCTTTACATTAGCCAAGCTATCTAAACGAAAAAAACTGGAAATTTGTAAATCGATAAAAAAATATTTAAAAAAAATTGAGTTTTCCAATTTTTTTAAATAAAATCTTAAAATTTTGCACAAGGACCTAGAATTTAATTCTAAGCAATTTTTTCAAATAACTTTTTTTGATATCTCGTCAACTAACCTCACTTTTTGTAAATTAACAATTTTTTTTTTAATTTGACGCTATACCAGTGGTCACGTGACGTATGTCAAAATCGATTTTTAGGTTATCGGACATGCAGAACCGATCCCCCGGAAAAGTTTTTCCAATACTCACCTAATAAAAATTTTTCCCATATGTTGCGAACTTTTTGCCGGTCACTGTATATATATATATATATATATATATATATATATACATTATATATATATATATATATATATATATATATATATATATATATATATATATATATATGGCTTCCCAGTTAAGATACTCTCAAATTAGGCAAACCTCAGTGTCTTAAATTAGAAATTTCTTATATTACAGTTAAAGTCGCCATTTATAGGAAATTAATAATTAATTATAATATGAAAGCTGTCTCCTAGCAACCAATTTTATTTGTTTAATTTAGTGACGGCGCGCGGCGTTATCTCAACTGCCACTCAGAGAATCCACAATATTTAACTTGGATGGATAAGGGGCATTCTACCAATACCTTACCTTCATCTAACTGTAAATTATTTCCACGAGTGCTGGTTCATTTCATCTCTATGCGCAATCTCTGGCAGTTGCTTTTTGTAGACATTAAAATACATCAATTTTCACTAAACACTATGTATATTCATCTATTTACATATTTACACAACTCTTCATTCCGAGTTGTAATATGAATATCCATTTTTACATGACACTTTAGTCTCGAGATTTTAATTTTTGCATAACACTTCGTCGAAAGTTCTTATAACGTAGTGTTATTATGACTAAGTAATTACTATAACGAGGATTTTTTAACATTATTTGTTAGACAAAATTAGATTTTCTAACCTCAATAACCTGCCAAATGACATATTAGTTAACCTTTTTAAACAAATTCCCAGCCGTCCCCCCCCCCCCAACGTTATTTCTCTTATCATCTGATAGACACATTAGATTTTCTGGCCTCAATAACCCTAAAACACTGTCGAAAAATTTCTCAACCGCTTCGGTTTTACCCTTTTCACCTCATCCGCTTTATTAATTTTTTAAAGTCACATACCAACAGAACCACCACCACGTTAAACTACAATGTTAAACACAACGGAAAAAAATCTTCACGAGTTTTTTTAGTTTTTATAATTATTCTTTTTAGGTTCCACTCACTTTAGCAAAAACCCCTCGAAATGGGACCATTCGCGAGAACTTATCTACAAAACAAAAACCTAAACCTCCTCTTGTGAGGTCGATTAAAAAATTGACTTTTTGGTAATCATAAAAACATCTAATTTAGAGAGATATGACTGCAGTGTTTTCTTAAGAAATAAAATCATCCAATCTCCGGAAATCCATTCTCGTGTATATGTCCCTATTTGTCAAACAAAGTAAAACGGTTTACTGTCCGCAAACAATTAAACAAATGGGCTAAATCTAGCCCACCACAACTGGTGACACAGTCTATATAAATAAAGCCCCGCTATCAGCCCGGACCAGCCACTGGAAATTTACTTTTTGCGGTTAATTCGGGTCGCAAGCGATGCGGTTTATGACCGAAATAAAAACAACACTCGTAACTTGTGCCTTCTAGGCATATTTTCAAGATTAAAAGGAGTTTTTGCGAAAACTTGACAGCATTCATGAAAATTTGTTCAATTGCACAACCCGCTCTCAGTACACTCTATTATTGCTTTACTTGGAAAAAGTAGTTTTCTTCCACAAAATATACACATCGTAACAAAAACCTAGAACATCTCATTTCATGCGCCCATTGATACCTTGGATTGTAACGTAATTTATCCCAAGGATTTGTTTCCCCTTTACCAGGTAATCTAGGTGTTCTGACCTGGGCACGACTGCTCCTGATTAGCCGCTTTTGGGACGATTATTTAGTGGGGAGGAATAATTTATTTTGGCATGTTGGACCTGGTTTATTATCCTCCACGCAGTGTCGATAGGATCTAAAGATATCCAAGAACTTTGATCTATTAAAAGTTGTTAAATGGACGTCAGACTGTGGAATATTTAAGAACGTAGATCAAAGTTCCTTCAAACCGTTTCCTTCTTCCCTTTCTCACGTTAGAAATCAAACACTAAGCTATCTACCTACACACATTTAATCTGAAAAAATACAAAAAATATACTTATACTATGTTGACGACTCTTAGAGTTTCTAGGCCGCACACTCGCTGTTCATTAGGAGCCGAACCCACTAGCTGTCTGCTTTGTCTCTCATTTAGTAGTTCAAAAATGTCCACTACACCTAAACCTCAGGTTTTGTTAGCCTATTCTCCACTCTCCACTAAAGCACTTTGTATCCGTAGCGATTACTTTCACTCCTAAAGTACAGACAGTGTACTAGGACATACTACTAAAATATGTATTATATATAAATTATTAAAACACTGTAATCTTTTCGATTGCATAGAACACCTATAGTACAAACTGCATACTAGGAAACTATATACTGGTATAATAAATAGTAGTACAAATTCTAAAATCTTATCTATCGCCTGCAACTTCTAAAGTTCAGATAAACAAATAGTGTACTAGGAAACTATATTTCCCTGCGGACACTTCGAAATAAACTGATTATTAGAGACAGTAAAAACTTCGTAGACTTTCACTGAGCCTATGCTACAAGACTGTCTCACAGATTATACTAATCACTTTGATACTAACTTGGAAATCTTACTTATGGGGCTTAATAATTACCAGCTTTACAAATTTATCTAATGAATACTGGAATTCCCCATACTTTCAAAATGTCCGGGTGTGGCAAATATCCATCACCTACGATGACCAGGCCTGCAGCCACAATTTTTGTTTGGGAGCGGGGCTTGATATCAAGCTTCATCAAAAAATATACAGCCGGATTTAATATTTCGTACATCCCTTAATATTCAACAGGAATAATCGTAATGGTGAATATTCTTTTAAGGGCGCTTGTTTAAAAAATAGCAGTCATCGTTAGGATATTTTTTTGAATTTTTTTGATTAAAATTTCGAAGGGGGGCTTCAGCTCCTCGAGCACCCCCTTTACCTATGTGCTTGACGATGATCCTTCTCACTCAAAGGTCCCGCTGCAAGAGAGCTGTGTATCTTTTTTTAGCTTTTATATTTTTATTTTAGCAGCTTACCCAAACAAATAGAACAGTTCCTGTCCCTCATATATACCACTACATGAAACTGTTACTAATTTTGTGCTTAAGGGAAACAACTAACTCCAGATACTCCAGAAATTTACTTTACAAATTTTGCAATTACTAATATCTATATCTGTTTGTCGATTATTTCCAATCTCTATAGGTCACTTCCTTTCTGGAGTCTCTTCAGTTTCGCCAAACCTACACAGTCACGGGAGTGTATACAGTTCTTACCCCGCCTCTATTTACTCTGAACTACTATCTTGTTACAATGCAAGAATTTAACACAGAAATATAAATGGTTTTCCCTAAGTCTAAACATATGAAACCATAATAATATATTAAAAAAAAAACATAAATATAGCCAGACAATAATAAACCAAATTTACAGAGCCTATTTTAGAGTACACAAGGGTATTGACCCAGATAGCTGGAAGACTACTCGTGTGCAGCCTGTCCCGAAGAAAGGTTCCAAGTCCCTTCCATCCAATTATAGACCTGTCTCTCTTCTCTCTGTGGTCAGCAAAGTTATGGAGAAAGCGATCAACTTGCAAATTCTAAAATATTTAGAAAAACACAAAATCATCCAAGGCAGACAGTACGGATTTCGTCATCCAAGATCCACAACTGTTTTCCCTTCCTGTTCCAACCTCCAATCCTTTAAATCCCGTGCCAATAGACTACATTTTCCTTCTCTTCGGACGCCCACGGTAGGTTAGTACTTAGACTTGAAGTCTACGTGGAATGTCTTAGATTAAAAAAAAATAACAGAAAGCGTAGAGCGTAAAAGACAGACTTCACTACAAATATAGGTCAAATTCAGGCGCGCTCAAAAGCTGCTCGTTCTATAAGATATCTGGAGTGCTAAAAGGTGTAATTCACTAGATTCGTTAATAATAATCTATGTAACTGGGAAATTAGCCCCTTAAAACAGGACAAAGACTTGTCAAAATCCAACTAATCAACTAACGAAAACAAACCAGATGGCTTAACTACATTAGGCGGTAGTTAAAATTTTTCTGTGCCTAGTCATCTACAAACCATTTTATTCAATTTAAAGAGAGAGAAATTTACTTCATCTGTTCAGTTTCTTTTCGCAGAAATAAAGAATAATCCAATTTTCATTTAAAAGCTTTTCAGTCGTAAGAAAAATTTAATTAAGCAAATAATTCCATAGCGAAGGTCTTTGAACCTCGCAAATGTTCCTTTAGAAAAACAATGGAAACGCCTAAATCCCCAACAAAAACTAAAAAAAAGGTTGTACGGATATTTTTCCTTTATCGAATTATTCCAAGTAATTTTTTTAGGGTTCAGACAAAATGAAAATCCTACGGACGAAACTTTTTTTCAGTCCCAATTTAGGGAGAGGTCAAATGGAAAAAGCAACAATAGAAGATTTGCATTTTATATACAGGGTGGCCCACCGAAAGCTTTCCACTCGGGTTTATTTTCTTTTAAATAAATAAATCAAAAAACGCTCGGAGCCGGTCACTTCAGTTTTCAGGGGGACATATTTTGTTGGTATTTTCACCTACCGTGCCTGAACGCATGGGCGCCAAATGAAATTTTAAAGTTGCATATTTCTGTTGCTAGTTACGGGACCCAGGCAAAGTTTGGGGTTTTTGATAATGAGCTTACTAGGAATGTTTTGGTAAAGAATTTTTTTTTTGTAATTTGCGGAAAAAAATTAAAATTTTGCTTTGCCCCCTCCCCCTGGAAAGAAATGAACACTATTAGTTATTTTATTTATTGTTTTTTTTCTAAACAAATTTTAAGAGAAAAGAATGTGTTAGTAAAAAGTTGTAGTCATTGGAATTTTTTAAACTTAAAATATAATTTAAAAATAATTCAAATGACTATAACCACAGATCCATAGTAGCTATATGGATCTGTGCTATAACTTACTACTACCTTTTTTCTGGAGTGGACCAAAGAGCCTCCAATTCCTGTTCGGGCTGGTACCAAAGTTGAATCACCCCAACGATTTTTTCATATTTATGATTAGTGTACCATCATCCCAACGATTTCTTTTGTTTATATAAGTGTGAATCGCTCCAACGATTCCAATCTTGTGTATAAATATATACATAGGGTTAAGTGCGATTAAGTCGGTATATTTAGCTCACTCCGCCTTATGATTTTGTTGTAAATTATGATTAACAGACTTTTTGTTAGTGAAGAAGACCACAAGGCGACTTCCAGTTTGTGCCAGTTTGAAAAACGGGTGGCGCGTAATAGAACCCATCCTAAGGGCTAATTTGCATGCGCTCAGCAACAGCTTGCTTCGCCCCGAAGACCTCGTTTTCTCTAGTTTGCTTTTATTCATTAATTTAATTTTCCTTCCTTTTGACTTTAAGCGGTAAGTACTTAGTCAAAGATACTCATCATAGTATCTTGGGCAGTTTTCAACTTTACACTTTTTCCAAAACAAAGTGCGCGCACGTTTAAAATTCGACTAAATTCAATAAATTCAGTTTCCTGGCTGACGTCATCCTATGACAAACAACTGAACGTAGTAGGCAATGTGGCGATTCAATGCAGGATACGGCAACACCGCCATGCGTCCCTTTGGCCGTATCAGTACTAACAGGGAATTTTTAAACTTTCTTCGACTTACTTAAGTGAATTTAAATATAACGATTAACTACAATACAAATAACCATTGTGGAATAAATAACCTCAGCGTGTAGTAGTTTTTGCCAATGATGCTCATGCATAAACATCATTTTTAGGTTATAAATTATCATGTGTTGACTGTTTTCTGTTCTCTTAATATATTTGTGTAATAGTTCAGTATGAATTTCGACAATTACGTACGTTTTTTATAATTTAGTTTGATAACCTCGTTTAATTTAATCACTTCATTTTACGAAAATATTTAATCTGCAAACTAGCAGCTTACAAAATTCCGAATAACCCCTTTTCAACCAGTTTTAAAAACTTCAAGAACATAATTAACACTTTCTCTTCAGATTCGCTATATTAGAATGTAATCTAATTTTCATTAAAGGACTTTAAAATAATGAAGAAAATAGAATTAAGCGATTGGGGATTTATTCTTTAACGAGTTTATATAATAATATTTTCTAAACTGCCAAGAAAATATAATTAATAAAAGATTTATTTAGGGATAGGGTGAAAGTGCACGTGCCAAGGAGGGCAAAGGATTTCCTGAAGGAAAGAAAGTAATAAAAGATTGTATAGACAATAATGAGGTGTTATTGGAACGGTACTGGTGAAAAATGCATCAAAAATAAATAGATTATTTATATCTGGAGGCCCCACCGCAGTGCCGTAGCAAGGTGTAGGCAGAGTAGACCCTGGCCTAAGGGCGACTCTAGAAGCTAATTAGGTCTGATAGGGTCACAAAAATCCTGACTTGCCTTCAGTCAAATTTAGCCAAGCTACGGCACTGCCCTACCGCGCCCGCCGATAATAATTATTTAGCGAAAAATAATTTCAAAATTTGGGAAAAACTTTTTTCTAATTTTGACATTTAAAGTGACACTTTGTAAAACTGATTGACGTTATGAAACGTCTTACTTTTTGTAACTAGTTACATAAAGTAAAATTTTATGCAATTGGTGACGAAAAATGTATTTCAAAATTAGTGACAAAAAGAATTATTCTATTTATTAAACTGTTATAATACACGATAACAACATAAATTATAAATTAATTAATTATTATTAATACACGATAACAACATAAATTATAAATTAATTAATTATTATAAATATTGATAACACAATTATTGCAATTATTTAAATTAATTCCCGACGACATACTTTTTTCATTGCTCGAACTTGCTGTTATTTGGGAGACGACGCACGTTGCATTAGATGTTTTACCAAATATTTCTTGCGCTATAAGTTTTTTATTATTCATGGAATTTTCAACATATCCCTCCGCAACAGAGCTAGATTTCCAACCTCCGTGCCTGTTTAATTTTAAAATATCAGCGCCACTGTCTGCTAGGAAAGTGGCAGAGCTTCTTCTGAAGCAGTGGCCAGTATATAGAACAGGATTTGAAAGACCAAGAAATTGTGCAATAACTTTTGGCAGACTGCTAAATGTGTTAATTCCCACAGGATTTCTGGTACATTTTCCATTCGCATATTTTACAAAAAATCTGTTGTGTTTAAGAATCTGGGGACGCAACTTAATATATTTTCTTAATATTTCAACAAGATTCGTATTTTCAATGTCTCCAGTGGTAATTGCAAACTGCCGTATAACTTTTGTTTTTGAAGGTGGGATATCAACACGAAAATGGCTTCCTTCGTCTATAACATTTTCAACTGGAAGAAATGTTAATTCTGCTTTTCTGCACGCTCCTGCCATTCCAATAATCATTGCAACCTTAGCCATTAAGTATTCTTTGTCATCAGCTTCCACTAAAAATTTGGCAAAATCTTCTTTACTAAAAACTTTTGACTTTTTAGCACTGTACCCGTCCGCTCGCCTTTTAATATATGCTACCAAATTTGTATATTTTTTAATATCAATATTCCTTTTCAGATTTAGTTCAGACCTTAACATTGAGTAAAGTGTCCATAATGTGGAAACTTTTAGATCTTTCTTACCCTCAAAATATGCAAGTAAAACTTTCTCATTAACATGTTTAATTTTCTTCTCATCACACCACGTAACAAATTTTTCGTATGCCAAATCATAAACTGCCTTTGACTTTTTGGGAATTACTGATACTAAAGCATTACCTGCTGCCTCTTCAATATCGCTTGGTAGCTCTTCAGATCACTCATTTTTTAAAAATAAAACTAAAAATATATCAATCTCGCTAAAAACCTTCCGTTTAGACTTTTTTACAAAATGTCAAACTGACAACTAACATGAAGTAACAGCAACAAACTAGATTTATGTTTTAAAATTTTTATCAATTATATTAAACTTTATTTTTTTATTACTTTCTTCAAAATTAGAAAAAATCTTGTATGCAATACGTTACGAAATGAAATTTTGTGTAACTTGTGAGTTTTTGCGGAACTCACTTCGTTCGTTCCGCAAAAATCTCACGCGTTACACAAAATTAGGCATTTCGTAACTGATGGCATAAATAGCTATTTTGGAGTTTTACATTTTTTTGGGGGTCAAAATGAATCCAAATTAAAATTCCGTATGCATTACCGGAGAGGGCTCGAAATACGTAAAATCGGTAGATATATTTTAAATTCTTTGTTTTTAGTGTTCCGTGAAACGGAACACTTACGGAATCACTTCGGTGCCCGTCCGTCCGTTCATCCGTCCATATGTCTGTAACAGGCGATTTTTTCTGAAACTATTCGAAGTAAAAATTTGAAATTTAGCACAGAGATAGAGTGCGGAGGCCCGATTATAGAGGTATAAGAAGGTGAATTTTGATTTTGGGGGTTAATTGCAGGGGATATATTGGAAAATGGGAAAAAATTAAGGGCATCGTAGATTGTCAAATGAAAGCTCATAAAGCACGAATTCGGCAATATGTATGATGTACTTTTGTATGCATTTTTTTAAACATTTTTCGGAGAAACGCTCAACAATTGCTCTCCCCCACCCTTATCACCTAAGGGATCGCTCAGAAAAATCATCAAACATTGAGAATTAGGTGTAGATTGAGCCAAAATTATCAGGATTGAAAAGTTCTACCGCTATCAATTGTTATCAGCAATTTAATTGTTTATTTCCTTATAACTGCTAAATCATGGGTTTTAGAGAAACAGTTTTTCGACAAAAAGTATTTCTCACGATGTAATAAACAACTTTTGACCTTACACATTTTTCAAAATTTTTAATTTGACTCAGTCGAAACGCTCCGCGCATACGCGATGTGATACGGCGTTGGTGCCGTCGGCGGCGGATGGCGGGGATGGGAAGGGAAAGCATCTGCTGGCAAGTTGTTCCATAATCTGGAGACCCTAGGTATGAATGAGCGAGAGAAGTGGTCTGTTCTAGGCTTTTGTAACTGGACAGTAAAGGGATTCATACGCGCCTCTTGTTGTTCTGTTTGGAACAGTCAAGGGGGGAATAATACCGGCTAGTTCTTCAGAGCAAAATCCGTGGAAGTAGCGGTAGAAAAGGGATAAATCCCCTACAGCGCGGCGATGAGCGAGAGAAGGGAGTTTTCTCGTGAGGGCTGGATCATTGATAAGTCGAATGGCTCTCTTTTGGATAGAATGAAGGATGTTAAGTGTCGAAGGTGATGCCGCTCTCCAGATGTGGGAGCAGTGGGAGCAGTACTCGAGGTTAGGTCTTATTTGGGAAACATAGAGAGTATATAAGTTGGAATGGGAGAAGTATTTTCTGGCTCGAAAGAGAAAACCAAGCTTTTTAGCTGCCGATGTGGCTACTGAAGTAATGTGTTTGTGCCAGCTGAGATCATGTTCAAAAGCAACGCCAACAATATCGAATATTTCATTGTTTTGTAGGGTCTGGCCATTCATGTGGATGGGGTAAGCCTTGCCAGATTTTTTGCGTGACAGGGAGCAATACTGGGTTTTGGAGGCGTTGAACTGAACAAGGTTCTTTTCGCCCCAGTCTAAGATTAATTGGAGATCTTGGGAAAGGGATGGATCTGTTGTTGTATTCTCTTATTATTTAAGAAGAAAAACTCATTTAAAGTAAAGAACTATTTTTTCACGTTTAACTTCAAAAATAATTATTAACCAGTTACAACAATCAAAACATACAGAGTATAATAAAAAATATGCTACAATTCATAGGAAAGTTCATCTGGAATTCAATATCTGTAATAACTAATAAGTAACACAATATGAACAATTTCATTTTTTCTATATATTAAAATTCGCAAGTGAGCAGTGTTAGCATTGTCCCGGCAAAGTTCGCAACGCTGCGTAGATTTGGCTAGGTTTGTCAAGGTTTTCTAAGGACTAAAAGAAAATATTGAAAATTGAGAAACATGTTCTGGCCTGGGAAAATAGAGTGGATTCAATAAGTGTTGGGTTTAATTAATTTTGATATGAAACATTGAAGTTTTATAATTTGCAAAAACAATTGAAAATGTTCCCTTAAAATAAAAGAAATTCTATATTATATTAAAAAAATTCCAAGAATTCTTCTTTCCAAATTAACCCTGACCAAACCGCAAAAAGCACGCTTAGCTTCATTACTACCCCCTTTCCCAGCCCTCTTTAATTCTCTTTTCGTGATCGTTCGGCCGCGAACGATTCTGCTAATTATTTCTGGCTCGCCAGTCTTTCGTTTTGCCAGACCTTCGTTTTCCTAGAAATATGGGAAAGGGGGGACTAATCAGGGACCAGGGGGGGCCTGTACAGTTTGCGCGGATGAAGGAATGCAGTCATTCGAATAATATTGTTCATTGATTAGGGTTTGTGTAAGCAAAAAATCGTCTAGACATTAGTAAGCAATAATGTATGTTGGATTATTGCTTAGTTATCAGTTGATGGCGCGGCGTAGGCAGGCAGCCTACGTAAATTTTATGCCAGGTCTGGCATAATAATATATTGAATAAGCATTTTTTACTTTAGAGTATTTTTAGCGAAATTTATTTTTGAAACAGGTAAAAAGACTTTTTTACATTTTCTGCCACATTACTTTTATCATATTAATCTATTAGAAACTGCCATCGAAAGTAAAGTAATAAATTATAGTTTAAAAAACTAAAAAACACGCTTTTATGAGTAGCGCACTGAAGAATTAAAAATAATTATTTTCCTGGTATAGCTGTACAAGTTAACAGAAAATCGGGGTGTGCAGTGCGCGCATCGTGCGGAAAGTAAAGCAACTAACAAACTGCGCCTCCCTTTACTCCGCACACATGCATACCCCGATTTCCTGTTAACTTGTACAGTATATATACAGCTATAAAACATTTGGTCTTTAAATAACTAATTAAATCTAAAAGCGTGGGGCGCACTTCCGTACAGGGGGTTATGAAATTCACTACATATATTTGAATGAGTGACTCCTGGAGTAGTCTACAGACATACCCAATACTTTTTTTTCTTAAATCGAACATTTTAAAAATTTTAAAAAAATACCCTAGAACCCGTCCATGTTCGACGCACCTGGCTGAGCGATCACATGGCCCGACAGAAATCTTGACAGAAAATTGCGCCCGAAAAACTTACAACAATTGAATTTGTTGTAACGTTGCCAGACATATAAATCTTTAAGGATAATTAATTTTCTGTTTTTAAGCGTAATTTAAGACAAAGAAAAAAAATGAAAATTTTCCTAAGAAAAAAAAACAAAAAAAAATAGTAAAAAGGCAATGCGAAATCAATCCTCTTTGTCAGTAGCCTCAGTTTTAACTAATATTTGTGACACCCTGTATTAGGTAATAAATGAGATAAGCGTTATTCCTACTAGCATAAACTTTCTGCAATGAAAAAGTTAAAAATTAAAACGAAAAATACTAATTGAGCACAACTACATAGTATTTTAAAAGTATAACCAAAATTCTTTCATTATAGCATTTGTACAAAAAAAAACACATTATTCTGTTTCACGCAGCACGTTCAGAAAGTTGATATTCGTCCTTTTGTTAAGAAAATTATCGCAACTTACCGATTCTTTTGAAAAGATCCCCATAAATGTGTTTTGCACCCGCAAACGTTACCATAATAAGTAAATATTATTTAAATTTCAACCCTATTAGGCTAATTTAAGAAACGCTATAATCAAAGCACAAACTAGATAAAACTGATCAAAATATTAGTTAACAACGGATCGACGAAGACCATTTTCTAGGTAGTGAAAAGAAATTATATTATTATTTAAAAAATTGATAGTTAGTTTAGTAGTCCATTGTATGGTTTTTATGCTGTTGTTAAAGGTTAAATGAACTGTAAAAACTTATATATGGCGCACGGCGCTTGATGACATTCAAAATGCTTCATTTTCGATCTCTCTTTCTCATGATACATGTATCATGTTTCTTTGTCACGTTCTGCCTTAGTGTCTTGATGGAGAAGCTGGCGCTGATTTGGCGCGAAAATTTAAAATATGACGCGTGTTTGTATTGTTTCCTTTGAAATAAACCAAAACCAGACATTTTATAAACTGGCGCATGCGCCAGAAAACTATTATGCAACCATTATTTCTATTTGCAGTATATTTTTGGGTTGCATGTCTTTTGTTAAGGCTCAATGACATACCTATAATGTCAATGGCAAGAAGAGTTGTGTTGTTTAATAAATAAATAACTTTTTAGTTTTTCAGTGTTGATAGTAAAAATACCTTGGGTTCTTTTAAGCATTGTGTTTTAATTAGTTACATAGTGGAATGTTTTTTAAATTAATTCCTACTGTTTTGTTAGTGTCTGTTTAGATTTTACTCTAAAAGTATCAAAGACAAAAGTTTTCGTTTTTAATATGGCGGATAGTGATAAAAAGTATGGAATATTTGTGTTTCACTTTTGTTAATTTTAATTATTAGTTGGTATTCTTTTTTTCATTATTGACTGTACTGTGTTCTTACTGCTAAATATGACTGTTTCAACAATGGAAGAGTTTATGAAGGTAAAGTTTATTATTAATTTAAGTTGTGAAGAATTTCGCTTAAAAATTAAGGACGATATAAATAAACCTGTTAATAAAAGAAGCCAAATCTTCTGTTAAATTTCATTAAAAATAGGCAAATACAAAAATGCATGCTTAAGCTAATTTGGAAGTAAAATTTTTGTATAGGTACTCTTTTTCCTCCAAAAATTTCTTGTCTTCCAATTTGAACAAAATTTTACTCTTGGTTTGAACAGCATATACTTTATTTTTTGTGTAGTATTTTAAATTTTTGAAATTTATTTTTTTTGGAATAGTTAGTTGGATTTCTAACTTTAAAGATATCAAAAATACTATAGAAAGACTTGGCAATGTCACAGCGACTAACTGACTTGACTGACGTTAAAACAAAAGTTTTTTTCTGTAACTGGCATTGCTCGTTGTTTTTTATATGGCTATGTGTTTATTGTCAGTGGTGCGCAATTACTGAAAAAATTTTTTTTGAGGGGCGATATCTACTTTTTTTATTATGAAGCGCCATTTATGAATATTTTTCTTTAAACTGAATTCATACCAGAATTTACCGGTTTCACTATATGCAGTGAATTTCATAACACCCTGTATATAGCGGTCTAGGTATAATAAACAAAATATAGATACAATAACAAAAAATAAATACCGACCTACATACATCTATTATAATTTTCTTGTTGAGTAATTACAATATTTTTATGATATACATGTAAATTATTTTTTAAGATTTAAATAATAGTCATCAAATCAAAATTAAATATATTAATCCTATCAAAAAGATGAACGTGCAAAATTAGCCAAATTGCCTTCTAAAGACCATTTATTTGTTCCCAAATTATAGTAATAATCTTCATTTTGGAAATTAAGCATTATTATCATTCTAAACAAACTAGTGTAAAAGTTAAATTACATTTATTAATAGAACAGTCTCAAGCAGAAAATAATGTTCTTCAAAGAAAATCTGTAATCTTTGAATATTTACTTGACGCTTTTAAAACATTACTAGCAACAGATGTTTTAAGAGGGTAATTTAATTGATATACTTTTAGTTAACAGTTTCCTCCTTTAATTTGTATTAAATAGACGTAATCTTTGTCTTACTGAACCAACAAGATTCTGTAATAGGTACCTCTACAATGTAAAGTTTTGGTCACACTTTGAAACCTACTGAGTACTAAGTACTAGGTACCGTGGATCGTGAGTGTCTTAAGAGAAGGGAAATGCAATCTATTATTGATACAGGATTTAAAGGATTAAAGGTTAAAAGGATCAGGGCAAACCTCTGTAGGAAAATTGTTCCATAATCTAGCGACCATATAGGCGATGCCGCTCTCCAGATGTGAAAAAATATTCTAGGTTTAAATGGAAAATATTCTAGGTTAGGTTTATAATTGTGTATCCCGGAGAAACTACCTATTCAGTCGGGATTAAAAACCCTATATTCTGTTCTGTAGAGCAATAAAAAATAATTACAAAATGAGGTAGAAAATTTTATAACGAGGGAAGTAGGAATCGAAGTGAATAAAGCACGCATATAGGATGGGACGAAAAACCTGCAAAGTAGAACTTTGAAATACAGAGGCAAAAATGGAGATAATGAGAGACAAGAATAAACTAAGGACACATATAGAGAAATTTTTTATAGATAATGAACTCGCAAAGAAAGAAATGGAAATACAAAGAGAAATAAAGAAAATAGCAGAAATAGAACGAAATAGAGGAAAAAAGATAAAAGTTGGATACCAGAAAATAATGATAGATGACCAAACATGGAAGTGGAACAAAAAGGAAGGAAAACTGAAAATATGTTCATAAAACTGATTAAAGCAGGAAAGACAGGAATAACATTGGAAACGACTCAGACAGAGGAAAAGGACATGAGTAGGAAAATAAATGAGAAAAATAATACAATGTGAATGGAAAAAAGAAAAAACAATGATTTGAAAATGGAAACCTGGACTGTGATATGATAAGTGAACAAATAGAGATTATGGGAATAACGGAGACAAAAAGAAAGGGAATGAAGGAAATACATAAAGGATACTGACTGTTTTGGAGTGGCATCGAAGAAGGGGATAGAGCTGCTCGTGGAGTAGTATTGATACTAGCACCAAATAAAAGAAAATATATTATAAAGAAAGAAATACAAATAAGAGACTCATAAGATTGGTAAATAAAGAACTGTGGACAGTTATAGTTGCAGATGGAGAAAACGAAGATGCCGGAAAGGAAAAAAAAATATTCTCTGAAAATCTGCAGAAGAGATAGATAAATGAGGAGAGAATATAATTATTATGGCGAATCTAAATGGAAGAGTTGAAGACAAAACCGCTGGAATGGAAGAGCATATGGAAAAATACGGGGAGGAAATCAAAAACAATAATGGAAGTAGCATTATGGAGCTGAGAATGGAAAACAATTTTGTTATAACAAATACACAGTACAAACGCAAAGACGTACACAAATATACGAGGGTGGTATCCTCAAGAAATGGTCAGTAGACATAAATGGAAAAATATAAAGGATGTCAAAGTATCAAGACAGGTGGAAACAGGAAGTGACCACTATATGGTTAAAATGGATATGAAGAGGAAACAGGAAGAAAAAAAAGACAAAAAAGAAAAGGAATATAGGAAAATATAAAGAGCTATAAAGTCAAAGAGGGCGAGTGCCGAAAGGAATTGAAAGAACGGATACAGTACATAACATAAAATTACACGGAAAAGAAATACAACAAGTGGACAGCTACAAATATTCTTTAAAGGTACCAAAAATATTATTTCTTGAAACTTGTTATATAGAATTATTACTGAGAGACTTGACAATCAACCCAAGCTAACTGTTTTTTAAATGGCCATGTTTTCATTGCCAGTGGTGAGCAGTGGCTAAAAAATACGATACCTAGCTTTTTATCGCGAAGCGCCATTTATGAATATTTTCCCCCCATATGCGAATCTTTCAAAAGAGAAATGTGCATAGACTTGCACTTATTATCCAGTTTGAGATTTGAGACTTGTTTGCGCAAATAGATACTATCGTCAGCATAAATCGAATTAACCTATCTTCAAGTACATAAAACTGAAATCCGTAAGAAACTTAGTCCCATTTTTATACTTCCTTATTCGGTCAAGCATTCAAAGAAAGAAAAAGCGAAACGTAATAAGGAAATTCATAAAATAACTCGCTGAATTTTTACTACTTGAATAGCAGACAAGGTTTATTATAGTTACGAAAGCTCTAATTTCCTCAAAAATAAAAAGAAGTATAAAAGAGCTATTTTACACTTTATAGAGCATATACCGCATAATAGGGCATCCTTTTTTACATTACGACACAGCATCCCGGTTTTTGTAGCCGGGAGAGGGAAAGAGTTTAGTATAAAGTAGCTCGTTTATTCCCGACAAGGGCATTATAGTTTTTGTTTTGATGCGTCGTTTTTCAGCGTGTTGTCTGACATGATTAATAATGTTGTAAGATTAGTTTACTATAAATATATCTACAGGAATGTTTTGGGTTCTGCCGCGTGACGGATACACATTGTTTTAGGGCACGACAGTAAGAAAAATGGACTATGGTAATGGAAGGTTTACAATGTCACGTAATGATTATTTATGTTACAATTTGGAGAAAAACATCACGAGAGGGAAGTAGTAGTAAGTAACCACACAAGTGCTGAAGCATGACCTAGTTCACATTTAAGGTAAAACATTGTATCTGCGACCGCTTAGAGAAGAAAAAAAACAATAAAACTCGGTCAAGTGCAAGCTATAGGTACTTGCACAATTATTGTTCCGTGCCATCAGCCTCCCGCTTAAAATATTAATAGTAATGAACCCGCGTTTTAACTGAGTCAAACTAAAAATTTTGAAAAACTGGTAAGGACAAAAGTTGCTCCCTACATCGGCATCGTGAGAAATATTTTTTGCGAAAAACTTTTTCTCTAAAATCAATGGTTGAGCAGATAATTGAATTGTTTATAACAATTGATCGCGCTAGAGTTTTTCAATCCTGATAATTTTTATTCAATTTACACCTAATTTTCAATGTTCATGATTTTTTTTCAGATTTTTCTGAGCGATTCTTTTCGAGATAAAAGTGGAGGACACCAATTTTTAAGCGTTTTTCATAAAAAATGTTTAAAAATATGCTTAATAAGCTTATAATTTGACACCCTACACGATGCCCTTGAATTTTTTTTTATTTCCTAATTTACCCCCTGAAATTAACCCCCAGAATCAAAATTCAACTTTTTATACTTTACATCTATAATCGGGCCACCACACTTTATCTCTGTGCCAAATTTCAAATTTTTACGTCGAATAGTTTCAGAGAAAATCGCCTGTGGTGGACGGACAGACGGGAACCGAAATGACTCCATAAGTCCGTTTATCGGAAAGTGACTTGGTCCAAACTTTCAAAATCTATTAAGCTTGTACTAGATAGAGAGATAGGTAGTTTTATATTAATACATTTTATTAAAATGTAAACGCAAGAACCATTCCTATTCCAAAAAATTTGCAATTTAAAAAAAGTGAAACCGGCTACATAATTCTACTGAACGACATAACAACAGAAACAAGCCAAACATCGGCGATTGATTTGACCGAAGTCATAAAACATGGCGCTTCTGGCAGCCGAAACACGATTTACAGTGACTATCCGGCATTCGACGTTGTAAGGGGACGAGCATCCAGAACGTAAATATCCAGATTTTGTCCGCATAAATAAAATAAAATGCTCGGCATTTATCTGGATCCCTGGGGAGAGACCCATTAACCATTCCGATTTGCGGAAAATTGAGCGAAAAAATCGCCGAATTATGGCCGACATCACGCAGAAAAAGAATATTATTTCGTAATATTTTCAGAGTAAGTTATTGTTTTATTGATAAATGAATTGTACTGGTCGTTGCGGGGGAAAGTGCTCGGTTTTTTAATTCATTGATGTTGATAAAGCTCGGCGGATTTAAATACACACATATCCAAAATTATTACATATACAGGGTTGCTAAACGAACACGAAACATCGGCCTTTTTGGGTATGGTGGTGCTGAGGGTTAAAGTCTACGTGGACTCTCTCAGATAAAAAAAACTTAAATGGCCTAGTTCTTCATAAATTTTCAAAATATTCATATCACAAAACATTGTTTGATTCTAACACTTGCGAATTTAAACCTTTCACTGTTTATGTAGATCCGCTACTAACTGTATGTAAGTAAATAGAAGTTAAAAATAGTTTAACAAATTTGTAATTATATCCTCAAGTTGATTTATTCCAACTCTTTGACCAGGTGTTCGTCGGTCGAGTAAGACAACTCCCTAATAACCAGCGGGCCTCGGACCATATTTCATCCTAATCAATTTTTCAGCGCCAATTTGCGCTCAACCACCCAATTGCTGCGTTATTGAACGGAAAGTCCGTTAATCTTACATTCGCTGTGTTCTATATATATAGCAAATTCATTTTCAAGTCATTCTGGATAGATGTTATTTCAGAATTTAGAAATAAAATTGAAATAAAGCCATAATCTAAATATTAACGTACTGTGAGCGTCTAAAGGGAAAGAAAATGTAATTTATTAACACGGAATTTAAAGGATTGGAGGTTTGGAGGGGAAAGGAAAACATCTGCAGGCAGTCCGTTCCTTAGTCTGGGGACCCTAGGTATGAATGAGCGAGAGAAGTGGGATGTTCTAGGTTTTTGTAGCTGGACAGTAAATGGGTGCATACGTAACGCGCCTTTTGTTGTTCTGTTAGGGACAGTCAAGGGGGAAATATAGCTGCTAGTTCTTCAAAGCAAAATTCGTTTAAATATCGGTAAAAAAGGGATGAGCGAGAGAAGGATGCTAAGTGTCGACGGTGATGGAAGAGACTTGGACCCTTTCTTTGGGACAGGCTGCACATGAGCAGTCTTCCAGCTGTCTGAGAAGATACCTTTGCCATATGGGATCTGGAAGGCGAGTTAAGATAGGTCTCAGTTCTGGATCGCATATTTTTAGAACAATTGCTGTTATGCCATCCAGACCGGTGGACTTTGTTGTGTCAAGGAATAGAAGCATTTTTTAAACTTATTTACTTTAAGTATTTGTCGGACATTTTGTGGTGTACAGAAGTAGCAGTTGAAAGAGCAAAATTGACATTATGAATGAGGGTGGAATTGGTAGCGAATTGTTTGGAAAATTGTTCAGCTTTTCCTTTAGATGTGGAAAACTTTCATTGTCAGAAATCAGGAAAAGTGCTTCTACAAAAGTTTTGACTAATGGTAAACATACAAAGAAAAAATTGAAAAAATCAAGGGCTATAAGATCAACTGCTGTAAGTCAGAAAAAATCGACCTTGAAAAATTGATCAGTATTATTGAGAGTAAAAATGCCTTACTTTGGAATCAACTCTGAGAGAAATATCTTTTGACTCTGAGCTGAAATCGCAGAAACTAGAAAAAATCAGAAAAGAATATAAGTTCTTTATTGACGAAGCCTCTAGAAGGGAAGAAGAATTAAACGGAATTGTAGAGCAAAATGACAAAACAATTAAATAGCTGGAAGATAGTGTAATGAAGTGTAGAACAGAGCTTCAATCAAATGAAAATATAATATGTGCTACGCGTGCCACACAAACTACTAAAGAAAGTGAGCTCACAAGCTCGTGGTCCAAAAACCGAAAAAAACTCCCTTTGAAAAAAGTTCACTAGATTACATTTTCCTCCCCTTCAGACGCCCAGGGCACGGTATTACGTATACGTAGTACTAACGTGTTAGTACCTAGACTTGAAGTCTACGTGGTTACTTATCTATTCTACCTAAACTCACGACTTTCTTTTCCCCTCGTAACTTAAACTAATTTATCAACTAAATATTTAAATACCGCTCTAAGTTATGGTCTCCATTGCCAAAGACAAACCATGTTTCCTACTCTACGAAGAATGGGAAATTCACAGTGGAAAGAGCAACACAATGGGACTATTGAATTTCGATTGGCAATCAAGTGCGCGCAACGAATGTAAGTTCACTTAGAGCTCCGACTGCGGGCCATATATAATTAAACAAGTTTCAGGAGGCCATTGAGGGCGGAACGGACGCGAAAGCTGGCATAAAATAATGCAGGAACTTGGTAGCGAACGTGCGTCGTCGACAAAGGTGGGGATTTCGGCGAATATTCCGGTTTGCTGCTGCAGGTTATTTTCGGGAATGGTATAAGGTCCCATTTCGTTTTACGGGCCTTCTGCATCGGTAAAACAAATATAAGAATAAGGCCAAGACGCCAAATTCCGCACACCATTTTGTTTTCGTCGTTGATAATTTTAATAATTGTATGTACCATTGCGCCCAAAAAAAACTAGGACAACAAAATTGTAATACTGGGAGAGCTGAGTTGTAGCTCCCAGACTTTAAGGAGGTACTCTGAAGGTGTAAATATTAACACCTTACCCTGTAGAAAGCCTTGGTTACATGCAAGATCGTTACCTTTTGTACTTTGCGATACGAGGTGAAATCAAAAGTATGTTTTTATTTTGTCCCAATTTTATGGTTGATATAGATAAAACAGATATAGATATAGGAACACCAAAGATATAATTTTGGATTATAATTTTTTTTCAATTAATCAAAACAACATATTTTAAGCCTATATTAAACATGAACGAAAAATCAAAAAGCGATCAAACCTTAAAAATTAAATCAAAATCAATAGGTAAAATATTAAATCATTTCTAAATCTAAATTAAAACACATTTTACATCTTTTTTAATATTTGGTCATTGCACCATTTTTGATGATAACATCTTGCAACCTTCGCGGCATACTTAAAACTAAGTTTCTCGTAGTATTTACGTTGATTTCATCCCAAACATGGTTTATTCTTTCGCGGAGTTCATATTGATTTATTGGCTGGAAATTATGCTTATTTATAGCCTTTATCATTAAACCCCAAACGTTTTCGATCGGGTTGAGATCGGGGCTCCTCGAAGGCCATGGTAAAACACGAATATTATTTTCCTCAATGAAATTTTGAGTAAAACGGTCTTTGTGTATTAGAGCATTATCGTGATGGAATATATAATCTTGGTCATAAACTGCGCTAACCGAAGGTATCATTACTCATTACTTGGTGGAGAATATCGCAGTATAGCGCTGCAGTAAGTCTCCCCTCCACGGTCTGACAGGCTCCTGGACCCCTAGCACTAATCCAAGCCCAAACGTTTACAGAGAAACGTCCACTTCTATTAGTTTTGTGAGTATATCTCTCATCATATCGCACACCAGATGGCCTATAAACACGGAATCTCCCATTATTACAAGACAGAATTTTTTTCGTCTGAAAATACCACTGTTTCCCACAAATTATTCTGGTTGAGGTATTCATGGGCAAAATCTAACCTGATTTATTTGTTTCTGTCCGTTAAAAATATTTTATTAGCGGCACATCCTTATATCAGAATTGAGAATTCACCTCCGAGCCATATTAACTGACCCTGGGAAATTGGTATCTTCTTTGGCCTTTATGGTGGTTTCAAAGGGGTGATCTCTTAAAAAATCAACTAATTCTCTGTCTTGATCTTGCGTCGAAAGTTTGAGGCGACCAGAACCTGCTTTTCTAATAATAGCTCCATGCTCTGCAATTTTTTGCTTTGCCAAGAACACGGTATTTTTATCGACTTCTACTTCATCTGATATGTTCCTTATACTGACACCGTCTCGCAATCGACTGTAGATAATTGATTTTTGCTGGGGGGTTAACTGATGCATATTTAGGAAGTAAATGTAAAGTCAATTATTTAAATAAATCAAACTGACAACCGTCCCATGATACCTGTATGAGGTTCAACCTAAGGTAATACGTAATAGTCTAGGAGATCACAGTTTTCAGCAAATTTTGTTGTCCTAGCTTTTTTTGGGCGCAATGGTACAGGCTGTTCGAAAAATCTTAATGAGGGCTAATATCTTTGCTATTAGTAAAGATAGAGACACGAAAGTTTATGTGTATCGTATTAGTTAATAAATATACTTTTTCATGTAATTTAACTTTTTTAACCCACTTGAGGGGCGACGCTAGAGCTATGAAGTTAAGGTCAAAAATTTTAAAAGCAATCCTGTGCCGTGTGGTACTTTATTTTGAAGGTCTTTATTTTTAAAAAACGAGACATTTTAATGCAAACCCGAGGTCCGTATCTTAATTCGTTTTTAAATTACAACCCTTTAAAAATTAAAAATCGCGAACAAAAGTAAAAATTTAAACACTTTCCTTTATTTCTCTTATTACTTTAAAGTTGTTCAAAATGACCACCATGAACTCCTTGGCAGTAAGAAGGTCGATTTTCACGTCGATTTTTATTGTCGTTCATAGTAATATGTAATATATTTTACAGCTATGTGGGTTAGAAAAAGATGGAGCTGAGCTTAGATGGTGCCGATTTTTTGTGAAAGTGGATTTTAAAATTGAAAAAAAAATTAACTGTCATAAATTATATTATCGCGTCTGCCATTGATATATTGTATTAGGGGCGCTATACAGATAATAAATTTAGGGAAGAGACGTCCAGAGTGTTGAATTTTTTAAACCATTTCATCGTCTTTTTAATTGATATTTTTGACTTTAATAGAGTTTCTACAATCATATAAAAAAGGAGATAGATATATAGGTACAAGTATTTTTTTATGCATTTTGTTAAACATTTTTCGCGCAAAACGCTTAAAAAGTGCTGTTTCTCACCGTTATCACCAAAAGGTTAGCTCAGAAAAATCAGAAAAAAATCATGAACATTGAGAATTAGGTGTAGATTAGATTATTTTAAAATTACAATATTATAAATAAAAATAATTTACGTTTATTGTTAAGTCCGGACCTGGCCTGCATTATGTTACAATTTTTCGGGATCAATCCCGGAATTCCGGGATTTTGTTTGTTCGATCCCGAAAATCCCGGAATACAAATATACGTCCGGGATTGCAGGCCCTAATTTCAACATATGCTTTAATAATTCTGAATATGCATTAATAAAGATTAAACTGCAACTTACAATTATTATTAATTTGTATACCAAATTGCTTGCGTAAAAATAAATTTTAAAATATTTGGGAATAGGTTTAAAATGACAAGTTATTTTGCGCGCAGTGTATTTTGCATAGAAGTTATGAATAATGTGAAGAAGAATCATGTCCAGTCTCCATGCTTGAATCTGTTACTGAAATATTAGGAGGAATTATCCAGGAATGAATTTAAGGGGTAGCCCGGAGGGATTTTCCCCCCGGAACAAGAAAAACCTCCCCCGGGGAATACCTGTAAAATATAGAAATTGATTTACTTAAAGCATAGTTTCCTAAAAATAAATTTTATTCTCCTTCAATAAGAATGCCCCCTCCTCCGGAAAAAATGTCTGGATTCAACACTGGAATTATCATCTGAATCGCTTCGGTAGGATAACGTTTTAATAAAGAAACGCACTGTACAATAGAGTCATTAAACTAAAAGGAGCAAACACGAGCAACGGTTTGTTTTACTCTTTAAAGGTACAATATCTCTACTTCATTAATCCAGGTTAGTGTGGAAGCGCGAGGACGTAAACTTTAATTACTGCCAAAATAGTATAATTGATGAATACTGAAACCTCTTTGTAAGAATCTATTTACACAAAGTATGGAAAAACCATAGCACAACTAATATAAACCAAATAAGTGCAAATATTTAGTACATCCATGAAGGTATTGAATCAATAATTTCGCAAAGTTTGTAACGCGTATACTAAAACAGTACTGACTTCGCAGAATCGTACCAATAATCAAATAATATTTAACACAAATCACTATTTGATCGCACTCTAGTGGTTTCCGGAGATATTCCCGCCTGAGAAAGGTCGTACATAGTATTAGGGTAGGGAAAATAACGCAGTATGTGTAGTTAAGAAATATAAGCAAAGGTAATTTCAATGTTCAATTTCATATTTTGAATAAATGCCAAATTTCTGGTTTCGGGCCTCACTGTGCGGTGTAAGGAACAATTTTTAGATTTACACGTTCTTCAAAGTTTTTAATTTGGCTTTGAATTGCCGTGAATTTGATCAAAAAATGTCTGATTTTTTAGTTTTAAAAGGAGTACTTTTGAATTATGAAATAAAAAAAAATTGCTGATAAGCCCATTTAAAAATAAAGAGAACTTTTCGATTGAACAATATCTGTTCTTTAAAGTAGCAACAAAGTTTTGCATTATCTTTATATTTTTAGTAAAAGAAATGTTGAAAAACATCATCAGTGTTCAATACCAAATACCAGAACTTTAACTTTTTTACAATTAAAAAAGGAAACTTTTTGTATTTCCACCTAAAACTTTAAAAAATCAACCCACCCTACTGTTTTACAATGTACTTACAATTTTCTGTAATATTTCCAACCGTCTCCTTTCAATCCTCTAACCCCCAGTCACCCTAACTTCCCTTTTCAAATGGCAACCTATGTCAAATGAGGGCTCGTTAAGAAGCTCGTTAAAATCTGAATGTAACATTATCTTTAAAATGTAATTTAATATTTTTTAAATGAGTTTTTTAAAAATGCTATTTTGAGCTATAAAGAGCAAATCTGATGCTGTGTATCTGAAAACCCAATCAAACCCAATCAAACCCAATCAAAACAGGAATATTGATGAAAATACTTTAAGGTCGCCTGCTGTACGTAAACACGAGGCTTATTTCTACTTAAAAAAAAACCTTCACAACTGTTTTTTGTTGCAAATAGGTATTTAAGGCCCTTTTAAAGCTGATTACATTAAAAACCCAACGTAAATCGGTGAAGCCACAAAGTTTTTCGCACAAGAATGCCTAGCACGGATCATTAATTTTGAAAGGAACCAATGTTCGATAAAAAATATATCCGGGAAGTTCTGCCAAAATATTTTTTTCATGAGATGTTTATATATTTTTTATTATGTTATTTTTGTAGCGTATTTTTTACAAAAATATATTTATGGCCGGTTCTTTTAATATCAGATAAAATGATGGAGGGAAAGTTTATATGTATATATTTTTACGTTGGTCAAAAGAATCATCTGTATGCTTCATAAGATAAGTTCTTGCCAAAAAAAATGTAATTAAACCAAATCATAAATATTTTGTCAGTCTTACACATATCTGTGTATTTTTTAAATACGACAAAAAATCCAGAGAGAGTAAAAAGGACGTTTTGAAATGTTACTTGTGGATTAGATTTAGTTTAGGAATATCGAACATACTAGTAAATAAAATTTTGGATTTATGGAAAAAATCAAGAAGTCCCACAATGACACGAAAATATGTTTTACAGTTGATCAAGACGCATCATGAAAAATATTTAAAGCTTTTGAGTTATCAAAGTGCTAAAAAAATGAAATCTTTAATTTCGACGTTCAAGAATTTAAAGTTGATATTAAGAAACTTCTGATTTTTTCATAAATCCAAAATTTTATCCGCTAGTATGTTCGATATTTCTTACTTCAAAGGATTTTTCTTTAAAATCAGCAGGAGAAAAGACATTCAAGGTCGTGACTTGTCTTTGAAAAACTCATGTCTCTATTATTTATACTGAAAATAAAATTAAAAGCACAACAAACCACGACTTTAACGAAGCAATTGCGACCAGAGCCTAGGTAATATTAATATTAAACATAAACAAAAAACCGACGGTACCAGCCGGACGGTACCAACAACAAGGCATGCCAGAGACGGTATAGCTCTAATGTTTAAAGGCTGGTATATAGAGGGTGGAAGAAATATTTTTTTGTTGAATGCAATTAGATGTTTTTGTATATGAGTACAAGGGAAATCTATTTATCGATATTCCAAATCAAAATATCGAATCAAGAAAATATAAAAATCGACCGACAACCAGCTTTAGCTACATGTAGAGGATGGAAGACGTAAATTAATTAAAATTAGTTATATATACTTTTTTACAATTAAAAAAGGAAACTTTTTGTATTTCCACCTAAAACTTTAAAAAATCAACCCACCCTACTGTTTTACAATGTACTTACAATTTTCTGTAATATTTCCAACCGTCTCCTTTCAATCCTCTAACCCCCAGTCACCCTAACTTCCCTTTTCAAATGGCAACCTATGTCAAATGAGGGCTCGTTAAGAAGCTCGTTAAAATCTGAATGTAACATTATCTTTAAAATGTAATTTAATATTTTTTAAATGAGTTTTTTAAAAATGCTATTTTGAGCTATAAAGAGCAAATCTGATGCTGTGTATCTGAAAATCAGCAAGAATGTGGAGAATTTTGTTTGCATATTATTTACCTGGTAAATAAAATAACATTCTTAATAATTTTTATTTTTGCACTTTTTAACAGGCTTTTATTAATTTGACCTGTAACTTCTTAATATATTGTAATCAAATTTTACAACTCACTTTTCACCCACTTCTAATTGTCGTATTGAGTTAAAACTTATGCAATTCCGGTGACAATACAATAATATGTTTTTTTCTCATTAAAAAAAATATACAGAGTGTCTTCGAATTGGAAAAATTTTTATTACTGATTTTACGAAAAAGTGTCTCTTTATAAAAAGTTCTGCATCGTGAGAAAATAGCATTGCCGTTCAAAAAATTTGATCTAGTATACAGTGTGGCTCAAGAATGTAAAAGTCCTAATCCACGTGAAGCTAAAAAGGCATAAAATGTGTTATTTAAAGGTAAGGTTATTTAAAGGTAAACTGCCGCTGCAAATGTACTGGAGTTAATTTTTTTATGTTAGTGAATTAGGTTTGGACAATAGAGAAGGCCCCAAAAATAAAATAAATTTTTTAACATCGTCTTTACAAAAAAGTATATCTTCATAAAAAATTCTACCTTGTAAAAAAAAGAGCAGGGGTATTCAAAATTTTTATCTAGGGCATACAGGGCGGCTAAAAAATTTAAATTTAATTGTGACTTTCAGCTTTTATCCCATATCACGTTTTTAAGTAACCATGCTCTTGACCTAAAAATTCATTATACAATAAGGATTTGAACAGATCATGGTAAAACAGCTATCCTCCGTGCAATATGCTATGCCCCTCCAAGCGCTGGATTACATACCAACAAAATTTGATGTATTTTCTTCTAATACAGTTAGATAATAAAATACTTGTTTTGAATGCAAGAAACTACTATAGGAAGAAGGAAGCCTTTTCTTTAGTTAGGATGTCGTCACCTGCAGACCGGTTTCGAACTCTTTGGTTCTCATCAGAACAGGATAGACGAACATACCCATACCCATTTCCGAAAAAGTATATCCCCCAAGCAAACCCAAGTAAATTTTGGTATGCAATTCAGCGCTCGGAGGGGCATATAGCCCGGGGAATAACTGTTTTACCCTGATTTGTTCAAATCCATATCGTATAAGGAATTTCCAGGTGGTTGAGAGAACTGATTCTCAATTTTACATATGGATAAAATTGACAGTTGTATATTAATGTTTACATACTTTTTATTTGTAGTCAAATTTAACGTTTCGGTCTTTTTTTCCTTTCGACCTTCTGCAGAAATGTTTATTGCTGAAAGAGATAGCTTATGCCAAAAAAAGTGTTTTTTTTTTCGTTCATTTTTAACCTTTCTTGTCATTTGTATAAAGATAACATGAAAAACACACGTACCTTGAAAGAAAATCCTTGGCAGGCTTCTCCAAACTATATCCCAAAAATCATAGATATATGTGGACATGCACTTTTTTTTGTTCCTTGCATTACTCATCTTTAATAAAACAATAATTTATAAGGGTGAAACAAACACAATCTTTAAAAATACTGCAGTATGCATCGGTATATGCATAAGTGAACACTGTCGGAATAATACTATTGACAAGCGGAATTTCTGTTTTTTCTTTCTTGTTTTTTGCCTCCCTCTTGTAGCATTTTCTCTTGGTGTTTGTTTTTTTATCTTTTTGTGAAAATAGGGAGAAGGAAAAATATGTTTATGAGTTAATTAGTGTTATTTAATTATGTTACGGTAAATTTGGCTTAGATTTTTTGTATCGGATTTTAAATTTATGTTTTTTGAGTTTCTTTGAATTCCAATCATTTCATAAAATTTTCATTTTTTGGTGTTACGTTTTCTAAATGGAAAGTATGTATGCTTTTCTATGCTATGGTTGATTAGAGCCATTTTGTTTTTTTTTATCGTATTTATGGCTGTTAAGTCGATTCTTCAAATATTGACTAGTTTGACCTATATAAACACTGTCACAGTCTTTACAAGGTATTTTATAGACTACAGGACTTTTTTGTGTTTTGGAATTTTAGATTTAAGGGTGCTAAAGTTTCCTTTGTTTAAAAGGTTATATCCTTTATGAGCGACTGTAATATTACGATCACTAAAAGTTTTTTATTTTTTCTGATAAGCCTGGGATATGTTATGGTAGGGAAAGAAAGTTTTTGTTCTCTGAGTGGTTGTTTGGTTGGTTTTTATTGTAAAAAATGTGTATTCTTTTTTTAAAGATATTGTTTATTAGCTTTTCAGGATAATCGTTTAATTTTAGTGCTTGTTTTGCTTTTTTAATGACATTTTCTCGATATTCGGTGCTGGGCAATTTTATTGCTCGGTCTGCAAAACCAATAATTACTGATTTTTTTGGGGAAATTGGGTGCTGAGAGTTGAAATTTACTTATCCGGATCACTATGTTTCTTTTGTGTACCATTCTGTTTTTATATGGTTATTTTTATGATGAAGGGTTAAATTTAAAAAGTTGATTTTGTTTTGTTATTCCAATTATATTGTAAATTGAAGTGTGTTTTGGTAACTAAGTATTTTGATATATAGTCATTATTTTATATTTTATTTTACGGTCTTCTTATACTGCACTAGCCAAGAAGCCATGTTGAATATTGGCTAAAAAATTTTATTACAGAGCTAAGAATTTTACGTGGAACATCAACTTGTTATGTTTATACAGAGTGGGAAATATAAAATAAATAAATTTCGTGTGTATTTTTTAAATTCTTTAAACTGTATTCGCCTGTCAAAATAAAGATGCCAATATTAATAAAGTTCTCACCTCATTTGCACTTATTTCGGTGAAGCGCCCCGTCGCCATTTCCTATTAGCCTTTAAAAAGTTTAAGGGTCTCCGGAAGTGCGTACGCGCCCCGATAATAAGAATATAATGATAAGGGATGAGAATATGAGAACGGGGAAAGTTTTGACAAGAATTATTGTTTGCTTTTAAGCCAAAAGATGTGTTTTCGCCGTTTTCCCGGCGAAAGCATATCGACGGCTTATTGTAATCTGTAATGAAAGGGGGAGCGAAATGTCGAGAAAAAACAACTTTGAATAGGTTAAGGGAAACTTTCTTGGCAATGTTACAGGTCACGATGTTATTTTAATTTATTATTAATTTAAGTTTATGATTTGTTTTCATTTTCGTTCTCGAACAATATTTTTTTAGCTTTTTTATGCTTTCAAAATTTTTTTTAAGAAAACGATTATCCTAAATCATTTTCAATATGGGTACATATTGTTGAATTCGTGCTTTAGTAAGCTTTTATTTGACACCATACACGATGCCCTTGAAATTTTGTTTCCATTTCCCACTTTACACCCTGAAATGAACTTCCAGAATTAAAATTCAACTTTTTATAGGTACTTCACGTCTATAACTGGGCCACCAACTCTCTGTGATAAATTTAACATTTTTACGTCGAATAATTTCAGAGAAAATCGCCTGTGACAGACGGACGGGCGGACACCGAAGTGATTTCATAAGTGTTCCGTTTTACGTAACACTAAAAAGAAGGTATAATGTTTTTTCAAAAAAGCCTTCATATCAAAATCACGAATGGGTATGTTATATGCGTAGATGCAGTCAGTAAAAACTCCTGTGCAAAATCAGTCGTTTTCATGCAATATCGGCCACACCTAATCCAGAGATAGTAAAAAGTGAATTGCAATGGTACCAAGTAAAGAGTACATAGGATCAAGCTAATTTTTTAAAACACGGAATTATAAAAAAGTTAAAATAACTGCAAAATAAAGTAGATTATTAGCATTTATCTTGCTTTAGAGTATTACTGAGACAACCTTCTGTAATTTGCCTACGCCCTAGTCAAGTACAAATTAATTTGTCTAGTTTTTTCATTATATACATTATTATACATTTGCAAAATATATTTTATAAGGCAACATCAGTACAATACCGCAAAATTTACGAATTTGATATGACCGGCCAAATTGCGGCTATGGACCCTTAAAAGGTACAAGACACCAAACGTAAGTTGGTTGAGTTTATGCGGGTAAACTCCCTGAGCTCCTGGGTTTCCGCAAACCCCCAAAGTTTTCTTCAGGGTCAATGTAACGTGTCGTCACTAAAGAGTAATTTGGGTGTAGTAATAAATTATTTCGTGCTTTATTATATCGGGTCTTGTTGTTTCCAGCAGGGTACAAAATAAGATAAGTTAAATACGTTAAAATATCCCATACAATTTTCAAAAAGATATTTTATACTGGAAAAGTAATTGTTTATGTTTGTGCATCAATTCCCAACCAATTTTGAATACATTATTTCTAAGTGTTGCAACTTTTCTGTTAAGTAGAATGCATATTTACTTTTTTACCTTTTAAAATCCATCTAATTTTAAACTACACCAACTCTATAATGAACATTATTTTCAAAATTAATAATAATAATTTTATTACCTCAATCTACTGTTAATTACTTAAGCCCGCGCGCTTATTTTCTTAGGGAAAATACGCAGGAAACCACAAAACTGCCTGTTTGACGTGCCTTAACAAAACTGCGGTTTCCTGTTCTAAAAACCTACGCAACGTAAGTCATTTCGTAATGTTCATGTGGTTTCAACCCCTGCGAAACAATATAGTTTTATTCGAATATTCGAGCCTTAAAGTTTTCCCCGACCGAACATGTTGACACCTCTAATTTTATTTAAATAATGTGTGATGTATTATTGTTTTAGAATTGTTTAAGTTAGGATTTGAAATTCTGCAATACTTATCAGTGTCTATATTTATTTATAACACAAATTTTCTATTAAGAATGATGCGAAATCCTAAATGAAAATGTGTTCCCCACAAATGACTTCAACGTTTGTTGTTTTCAAAATACTTGTTTCTGGCAAGTAACAATAAAAATGAACCAGTGCAGATTTTAAATGCAACAAGCTTGAACGCTTACTATTCTTTCTATTTATTAAATGACTACGAAACGCCCAGTAGGGTAACGTTTTTCACAGAAGACGTTAAAAGATTCGACGCAGTTCCTCAAGTGATTTTAAATTGAAAGAAAAACAAAATGGCGGAAGCATGAAGTAATTCAATAGACGCAGATCTATGAATCGATCCCTTTTCCAAGATTTTCAATTTATTTTATGCTTGGGTGCCAATATCCAATATGGCGGACGCCCCAAGATGGCGGATTACCTTTTTCTTCACAATTCCCCTGATATTGGTGTCAAATAAAATAGTTTAAGGGGTAGAATACAATAAGCTATGTGACGTCATTCTAAACCCAATATGGTGGACGCCACCAGGTGGCGAATTACCTTCCTCTGTACAATCTCCTTGATATGTATATCAAGTGAAAGGGTTTGACCAGTAGAATTCGATAACAGGAAACAAGGCATAGGTAAGACGTAACTAAAAATTTGAAAATAATCTTGTGTAAAAAATACTTTTTAAAAACAAGCTTTTATTATTTAGATGTACTAAAACGAAAAATGAGTATAGTTTTTTCATTGGGGCAATGCTGAATGCTGTTTATAAGTGAACGTATATCCTAATAAGTAGTATCAAAGTTATCACAGAAAGAGATATAACATATTATGTTAAATTTATTGTCTTAAAAGATTGTGCCGTCCATCGGGAAGAAAAAAATACATACTTAGGTACTTGCAATTTCAGCCAAACAAAATTAATGCCTTTATTAACTTTTTGCGCGCGACGAGCTTTTAAGACAATACATTGTACCTAATCTATTTTCAGTGATAACTGATACTGCTTTTATTAGGATCCACCCACGCCACCTACGTCCACTTATAAATAGCATTCAGCATTCCCCCAATGAAAAAACTATACTTATTTTTTTCGTTTTAGTACATCTCAATAATAAAAGTTTGTATTTAAAAAGGAGTTCTTACATAAGATTTTATTTTTATAATTTAATTGCAGATCAAATATGTATCAAAATTATTTACCGAATATGAAACTCGTTATATTCCTGATCTGATTTAGCAAAAGCAATCTTTAAACCGAAATAGGCTATCGATTATAATCAGCAATGATCGTCCGGCGACCTTTCGGAGATTTAAGGGCAAAATTGCGAAACCTCGGGCTTTTCGCTTATCGGCGGAACGACGACGCTACGTCTGGACAACGGCATCGACAAAAAGTAGTGAACAATATTGGCAATGGTGGTGTTTATTTGAAAATATTTATATATAATAAAAATTGTCCCTATCTTTACTGTAATGTATTAATAAGAGATTTTAAGGACTGGAGGCTGGGAAGGGAAATAAAAACCTCTGCACGCAATTTCTTCCATAATCTAGCTACTCCACTATTGTTTATCTATATAGTGGATATACAAGCCATCTTGAATTTGATCTAAAGGACTTTAAAAGACAATTCTAGAAATACTTCTTGTCTGCCTAAATTTCATAGTAAGATCAACAAAATCTTTTTTTTGTTCATAACTTTTGCGTTGTGATTGCTTTACTTTCATTTTTCCCAATTCAATAAACTATGATACACAGTTAGGTTAAGAATATATGTATATATTTCGGCTTACGAATGTCCAGTTGTAATTGAATTAATTAGATCCTTGCAATGTAACAGCATGTTAATATCAATGCCAAAGGTGACTGTAAACTTTAGTTAAATATGTTACTTAATTGAAAATTTGGAGCGGCTCTGAGTATAATATATGAGATCGAGTACAAAAACTTTAATTTGCTATATTGATAACAGTATGCAAGAAGCATTAGAGTACTAATATAATTTCCTGGATATTTCTGTTCTTAGGACTCCCCATACCAGTTTAATTATTGATTAACTTGTTTGTGCAACTGGAGGTGTAACCACCTTTTTAATTTATTCGACTACAAAATTTCCTAATTTACTAAATGAAGAAGGCCTGTTGCAAATTCGACGGGACAACTGTATAATAAATCTTTTAAAACTTTTATGCATATTAAAAATTTAAATTGTCATCGATTCCCCAAAGACCTTTTTAGAAATTCAAACGAACCAATTGTGAAACCATCAAACTCAGGATTAAAATCCGGCTGAGAACGCGGGATGACACTGCGAAAACAGTGAAGAAAATGGCGCACGGTATTACCAATATTACACTTTATTTTTATGTTCCGTCTGTTTTCAATTTTCAACAAGGTGCTAATGAACATTATTTTATAGTAATTATATTGTTCTAGTATTTAATAATAACAGCTATTTACCTAACAAGTACGGAAAGTGATACTTTTCCGCACGCGACAGCAGTTGACCCAACGACGCGAAACGGAGTTCGCTCAGCAGCCGAGTGAAAAAAATACACTTTTCGCACGTGTTGAGTACAATGCTTTTTCTACGAACGTGGGAAAATTAGCTATACCGTATCCAATTTATTTTGAGAATAATGACAGAAACCCATTTTACAACGGAAAAATCAATTATGTCTCTGTCTCATTTTTTTCTCTCTCTTCTTCTTCTCTCTCATACTCGTAAGATTTTTACAGCTGGTAGAAAGTTAGGTTATGAGGAAGATAAACGTGACATATTATTTGAAGCCTGTTCCATAATATAAGTTGTTTTTGCAGTGTAAAAATATACTTAAAAAGTTTATATAAATTTTATATGATATTATTATTAATAAAATATATTAGCAGCTTAAATTCCTGTGTTCTATGAATCTGGGAGTGACTAACAACTACTAAAACATTACGCAAGGTACATATTTGTTCTCCTTTACATCACTTGGGCCGGGCGTTGTGGGAATGAGTAACAGGAACGCTGACCCAATATAATATTGAGAATATTTGGCATTACAGAAGATTTCTTTAGTTATTGAGAAAGTAGTGAAAATTGCGTCCTAGAACCGTTTGGTTTCAGTTTAAAGCTGAAATCACAGTGTCATTACAACGTCTATATATACTTTTGGAACTAAGAATCAACATTTACAGTTAAAAATTGTGAAACTAGTTGGTATTTTCGATTAAACAATTTTTATCGCGTCTTTCTTACACAAACGTCACTGTTCGCAGGTAGGCTGTATTATAGATCTATTTTCATTATTTATCGGAGAATAGGGAATATTTTTTAAACTTATTATAAATTGTTTATCTTATTAAAAATATTTACTCATTTTAGCTATTTTTTCTTTATTTATTTAAAAACTTTTCCTTCGATCCTTTTATACAAACTATTGGTTAGAGGGAGTATTGTTACTTGGGTAGGAAACAATTTTAAGCAGTATAAAATAAGAAGGGTAATGTCGCTATGCTGAGATTTTTGCAAATACTGCTTGTGTTCAGTAAAAACAAAGGCATTTTGCGATAAAATCATAAAACTAACGTAAGTATTTTGTCAGGTTAGAAATTTATTTTTTATGACAATTCCGATTAAACTTTCACAGTAGACAACCAGAAATACTTACACAAACAAAGCCGACTGTGATAAAATGTTTTATTTTGCTTTTTTATGGGCAACAACATCGTTTTTATTTGTCTTTTACTAATGCCCCTTTTGCTAACAAGGATAGAAAGAAATCGATTTCGGATTCGGTTATTATCATGTTCGGTAGTCTTCGTGTAAGATAGGATAGTCTAATTGTCCTATTGTGACCCAGTAGCGAAGCTTTTATCAAAAAAGGTCCCATTCTTAGTCATGCATACATACAGTTAGCAGATGTAAATTTTAAAAGCATTTCTCATTCGGCATCTTTTTATCGTAGGACGTGCCAGGACATTCCATCATAAATCATTAAAAAGATTCTTTAAAATGATCCAGATTTTATGGGTCACACCGAGCCTGAAATATGTTTTGGCCTGGGAATGCTTCCGGATAAACCGGGATTTAAATTTAAATGAAATCGTTGACCCTGCTGTATGAAAAATACACTGAATATTGATGAATGTTTCCTATCCATGGCTCCATTAAAACGATATTAAAATTCAGGGTTATGAAAATACGGGGTCAATAAAATCACCCTTTGTGGATATGCAGGGGGTTTTATGAAAGGTGGGGGGCCATGAGCGTAGCCAAAGGGGCGCAGGGAGTACTTGGCCTAATAACTGGAAGTTAAATTGGAAATATGCATGCATTTTTTATTGCATAAATCGTTTAAGGAAGTCATTACAAACCCAAGAAAATTATTTTGAAGAAAATTACTAGGACAGTTTCGCTAGAAAGTTTTTTCTTTTCGGTATAATTTATTCCAATTTAAAAAGCAGTAATTCTTTTGAATTTTTTTAGGCCATTTGCTGACCCCTCTTTGGTACCTAATAACTCGAAAACAAAGCGGCGGATCGAAAAACGGATTCATAAGTAAAACTCTAAAATCGCAAATACTGTCTTTTTGCAATGCATTTACGTAAACCTGAAACCACTGGAAAATGGATAGATTTGGAAAAATTTTAATTTTTGACCCAAATTTTCACGTTTTTTTTTTATCAAAATGGATACAAATTAAAATCTCATATACGTCATCGGAAAGGATTTGTCGTGTGTACATGTTATCCGTATTTTTTAGTTTCTTCATTCTTTATAGAAAGGGAGCAATCGCCGCTTAAATTTAGATTTTTTTAGTTTTTTTGCACTCCACATCGGCACCTTTGAATCACTCTCTATTTTTTCCTACTTAATTTCCAATTTTTTAACGCTATCTTATAGAGGGATGATCAGACTAGTGTTGTAAATATCCGTATTCTTTAGATATCCGAATCATACGGAATCGGAATCAGCTAATATCCGTATCCATTATCCGAATACGTATCCATCTCTTGACCCGCGCGAAAGCGGTTACAGATCATGTATACGTATGCATGCAACACTAAAACATTTTCTATCCGGATACACGGCTAAAATAGGTAGGTCGATGCGGTATCATATCATTCGATGTCGAATTGCTCTTCTCGGGTTAGGGATAGGAAGGCACCGCGTCGCGCCGTTCTCGTTTGAATTCGGTTCGGGCGAGGCGGGACTAGTTTAACCAATGGGTCTTATCCCATATGATACCCGTTCCACGATAACTATGCTATCTTTTTTTAGGAAAGGTCATTAGAAAGAGAAAGCATAAGATCAAATATGCCACATCGCAGACCGTGTTGTTCGCTTACAGTCGATTCCGATTCCGTTTTCTCTTTGCACTTTGCATTAGTATCCAGCCGATGCGAATTTATTTTGATTCCGAATCAAGTTCTCGGCCGGTTACGGATAATCCGGATTCTTTTAATATTCGGATCCAACGGATTTTTGGATACGTATCCTTACATCACTAGATCAGACTTTAAAATGAATACCGAATGAGTCATCCAGGAGCGTATTTAAGGGGTAAAAACTAAATTTTCTTGATTTTTTCCAACAATTCCCATTTTTAAACGACATTGTTCTTATTTAGTGACTTTTTTGGGTTTATTTTATATTTTAATTATCTAAGGATACCTCCCACTAATTTAACTTGCTTATTTTTTCAAACGAAACAAGTTATAAAGAAATAGGTTTCGAGTTTTCGACCATTGCTATGAAAACACAGAATTGCAGTTCATTTACGTCGAAATTATCAAAATATTCGCAAAAATGTCAGTTTTTGTTGCAAGATTGGAAGGTTCCTGGGCCGATTTCGGATTGAAATAGACATAAATAAGATTTTGGGAACCTTCTACATTAAGTGCATTGATATTTCCTTGGATCGCGTTTTACAAGATTCGAAATTCGCGCGAAAATTTGCATGGTCTGGAACAATGAATGTTGGAGTGAAGAGTACTATCGTCAGCATAACTGTGGATGGGATTGGTGAGCGCCGGTCATTAATGTGAAGAAGATATAGGGTTGATGCCAGTACTGAACCTTTGGGTACGCTGGCATTGATCGGTAGAAGTTAGTTTAGTGACCACCCGCCACGACAGATTCGCGCCGATTAGAGAAATCTGCTGATCCAGGTACATAATTTGCGAAAAAGACCATAAGAAGATAGTTTGTTGTGGAGTGCGGCATGCCATATTTGGTCAAAGGCCTTGGAAATATCAAGAGCAACAATCTGGGACTCGCCATGAAATTCGAGAGACTTCTTTCAGTTATGTGTGACAGAGATAAGGAGATCAGCTGTGGATCTTTGGTGACGAAATCCGTACTGTCTGTCATGTCATGGATGATTTTGTGTTTTTCTAGATATTCTAGATTTTGCAAGTTGATTACTTTCTCCATAACTTTGCTGACACCAGAGAGAAGAGAGGTAGGTCTATAATTGGATGAAAGGGACTTGGAACCTTTCTTCCGGACAGTCTGCACACGAACAATCTTCCAGCTATCTGGGAAGATACCTTTGTCATAGGAGATCTGGAATAGACGAGTAAGATGGGTGCAAGTTCTGGAGCGCATTTTTTTAGAACAATTGCTGGTATATGCAATCCAGACCGGAGGACTTTTTGGTCAAGGGATAGAAGAATTTATTAAACTTGTTTGACATTAAGTGTTATTTTGGCCATTTTGTGAGGTACAGACGTAGCAGTTGGAAGAGCGAAATTGGCAGGAGGGATAAGGTTCAATTGATGGTAAAATTTGTTGTAATGTCAAACAGCTTTTAGATCTATAAATTATTATAAAATATGATGGCAAACTGTTCGATAAGTTAAATATTAATCCGCATTGTGCTCTTCAAAAAAAGGGGGTGACTTTTTTATACAAAAACATTGGCATATTAATATTAATCCTGGAATAATTTGCTCTGTTTCCTACAAAGTAATTTTCAAAATATTCATAAATATTTAGTGACTTTATTTTACGGTTTCGTTTTTTAGGTATTGTAAAAAGCTTTGCATATAATTTTTAAAGCCTAATAATACTTTGTGTGGAGAAATTTGTAATAAATAATTACCGAACCGGAATACCTTGAAATCGGTTACATAAAAAAAAATTTTTAAAGAGAAATTTTTTTTCAAAAAACTAAACCAACTTCACAACTTTGTTCAAAGTTAGGTAACTTGTACACCGAAGTTCTAAACTTTGAACTTAGCCCAATTTTAAAGTATAGAAGAACCCTTAATGATACATTAATAAATTGTTTATAAAGAGTACTATTTTTAGATATTTATTACTGAGGCTAATGGTCAGTCTAATTGCGTCCGACTTTAAGTAATTTGTACACAAAAGTTCTGAACTTTAAAGTAAACGCAACTCCTTTTTAGTTGGTTATGAATTATCATTACAGATTCTTATACTGTTAGAACTTCGGTGTACAAGTTACCTATCAAAATTAAGTTTACCATTAACGCATTAACCACAGTTGTAAATACGTAAAAATATTATTTCATACTTTTTACTGCTTTTTCTTTCGTGGAGTTCATTTCTTTGAATTTTTTTTCTTTTAAGTTCACCTATTCTCCCTCCCCCTTTGTCTTATCGCCCCCTGTTTAAATTTGTAATGTTCATGTAATAATGAATTGTTAGACCTCATTAACCCCAAAAATAACAGTAAACATTAAAAAAAAATTCCGCCCGCTCCTTTTGCTCCTCTCCCCTGCCGTAATTTTTTTCCATCCGTTACATGAACTTATGAACTTAGCTTTTCTAATCTCAGTAATCCCGAAAATGACCCATTAGTCAACATTTTTGGGGAAGTTGGCAGTCGCTCCTCTTTTTAAACTCACCCCCCCCCCCCCCCCGCCATAAATTTTCTTACCATCTGTTACACAAAGTTACATTTTGTGACCTCAATTACTCCGAAAATGACATGTTAGTTAACATTTTTTGGAGAGATTGCCAATCGCCCCTTTTTAACTACCCCCCCCCCTCCCATTTAATTTTTTTAACATCGGTGAGACAAAATTAGATGTTCTAATCTCAGTAACCCCAAAAATAATATTCAGCGGCTCCTTGTTACCCCCCCCCCCCCTCCCCTTCCCGTTAATATATTTTTAGCATCTATTAAAGAAAATTGAGACCTCGATAGCATCGAAAATGATGCTTGTTTTTATTAACATGTTTGGAGAAATTCCCAGCCGCTCGTTTTATTCCCTCTATCCTCCCAACGGTATTTTTTCACATTTGTCAGAAAAGATTTGATATTGTGACCTCGCCAGCCCCGAAATTGATATGTTGGTTAACATTTTTGAAAAAATTCCTAATCACTCCTTTTTATCACCCAGATTCTTATCGCGTATGCGCGGAGCATTGAAAAACGTGCAAGAACAAAATTTGTTCCTTACATCGTGAGAAATATTTTTTTGTTAAAAAAGCCTTCTCTTAAACCAATGGCAACATAAGGAAATAATCAATTAAATTGATTATAACAATTGATAGCCCTAGAATTTTTAATCCTGATAATTTTGGTTCAATCTACACCTAATTCTCAATGTTTGATGATTTTTCTGAGCAATCCTTTTAGTGATAAGAGTGGGGGTGAGCAATTTATATATATATATATATATATATATATATATATATATATATATATATATATATTTATATATATATATATATATATATATTATGGTTTGATTTGTTTCTTGGATCCTACTTGTATATATTTTTATTTGAAGGTTATTGGGTTTTGGATCCCGGGGAAAAATTATAACAGTTTTGTGGGTTCTTATTCACATATATTTGACGTTTCGGTCATATTTTTGACCTTCATCAGAAATCTTCTTAAGAGCTTCGAACGAAGCCTTCAGCGGTGCACTGGTAGATAACAATTATGTTTACAAAAGACAGTGACACGGACATAATCACAGTTAAAAACATTTAATTTATTAACAACATTTATCTAAAAACGCCACGTCAAGCACCATTTGGTTTCATTGCAGAACTGGTTCTGCAATGAAACCAAATGGTGAACTAGTTGGCGCGAGCCAATACATCTTACCCATCCTTTCCGAACATTTTGGATATAAGGACTATCTTTGATTCTGGTCAAATCGTGGTCTGTTCTTCAGCCACCCTGGGTGTAAGCCTGCCCGCTGATGGGTAAGGGCCCAGAAATCGATAGCAGGAGGTCACCCAGACCAGAATCAAAGATAGTTCTCATTATTTTTATTTTTCATTCACGGCCATTTCGCTGCACTAGCGAAGAAGTAAATCTTCGCATTTACATTGATTATATTACCTATAGGCCAAGAAATCTTCCATTTTTCTACTATTGTTGTACAATGGTGCATTTGTACCGTCGACGTCGAGAAAATCGACATTCGACATACTTTCGAGTATTATTGTGTTAGCAGCCAAACATTTTTGGAGCAACACTGGGTGAACTAGTTGGCGCGAGCCACTACATCTTACCCATCCTTTCCGAACATTTTGGATATAAGGACTATCTTTGATTCTGGTCAAATCGTGGTCTGTTCTTCAGCCACCCTGGGTGTAAGCCTGCCCGCTGATGGGTAAGGGCCCAGAAATCGATAGCAGGAGGTCACCCAGACCAGAATCAAAAATAGTTCTCATTATTTTTATTTTTCATTCACGGCCTATTCGCTGCACTAGCGAAGAAGTAAATCTTCGCATTTACATTTATTATATTACCTATAGGCCAAGAAATCTTCCATTTTTCTACTATTGTTGTACAATGGTGCATTTGTACCGTCGACGTCGAGAAAATGGACATTCGACATACTTTCGAGTATTATTGTGTTAGCAGCCAAACATTTTTGGAGCAACACTGGGTGAACTAGTTGGCGCGAGCCACTACATCTTACCCATCCTTTCCGAACATTTTGGATATAAGGACTATCTTTGATTCTGTTCAAATCGTGGTCTGTTCTTCAGCCACCCTGGGTGTAAGCCTGCCCGCTGATGGGTAAGGGCCCAGAAATCGATAGCAGGAGGTCACCCAGACCAGAATCAAAGATAGTTCTCATTATTTTTATTTTTCATTCACGGCCTTTTCGCTGCACTAGCGAAGAAGTAAATCTTCGCATTTACATTTATTATATTACCTATAGGCCAAGAAATCTTCCATTTTTCTACTATTGTTGTACAATGGTGCATTTGTACCGTCGACGTCGAGAAAATGGACATTCGACATACTTTCGAGTATTATTGTGTTAGCAGCCAAACATTTTTGGAGCAACACTGGGTGAACTAGTTGGCGCGAGCCACTACATCTTACCCATCCTTTCCGAACATTTTGGATATAAGGACTATCTTTGATTCTGGTCAAATCGTGGTCTGTTCTTCAGCCACCCTGGGTGTAAGCCTGCCCGCTGATGGGTAAGGGCCCAGAAATCGATAGCAGGAGGTCACCCAGACCAGAATCAAAGATAGTTCTCATTGTTTTTATTTTTCATTCACGGCCTTTTCGCTGCACTAGCGAAGAAGTAAATCTTCGCATTTACATTTATTATATTATATTATATATATTATATTATATTACCTACTATATATATATATATATATATATATATATATATATATATATATATATATATATATATATATATATATATATATATATATATATATATATATATATAGAGGTATAATTTAAAATATACAATCGAACATTTAATGTTGAATCAAAAATACACTTTATGGGTGCAGGCCTAAAAGAATTTCCTTTACTGTTGATTCCCCCGAGTAGAGGGATATGATGCTCCCCGAGTCTCCGCATGCGCAGTAGGGTCGACCTTGAACGCCCAGGTGTGCTATTGTTATTTGGCCTTGATATGCGCAGGTGTTATTCCAAGGTCAAGGTCAAGAACTTGGCCTTGAACGCGAGCAGATGTTTCTTTGTTTGGTGATGACCAGGTGTACGATGCTTATTTCAAGGTTACATTTGCGGTGCATATTTTCAATGAATGCGAGCAGCTGTTTCTTTGTTTGGTGATGACCAGGTGTACGACGCTTATTTCAAGGTTACATTTGCTTGGCCTTGAACGCGAGCAGATGTTTCTTTGTTTGGTGATGACCAAGTGGACGACGCTTATTTCAAGGTTACATTTATGATGTTAGTTTACCTTGAGTTATTACTGGGGTGTAACATGTTTTGGTATGACGGTCGAGTGGGTTGGGTCTAAATGTGGATCGGTATATATGAGGGTAGGGGGGGTTAAATTTTAGTATAGAACATTGTGTTGAGTAAAACGGTTCAAGCAAGTTAATTTGAAAGTCATGGCGTACGTGTGTGAAAATTGTGGTAAATCATTTACTCGGAGTTATAATATGTTACGACATAAACGAGAATCGTGCGTAGCACGATTTGAAAATATGCATGGTGGAAAACAGCGAAAAGTTGACGATGGGGCATCAACATCCGAGGTGCGTACTTGCACTTGCTGCAATATAACCATACCAGCAAATCGAATGGCAGGTCATCAAAGAACAATACACCATAAAAGTAATGCATGTTCACCAATATCAGCTGGTGTTGAGCTAGTGTCCAGTGCTTTTAGAAATAGGATTGCCACATACCGTATATCAAGTGATAATGAACATACTGACTATTCATTATTTTTTGATGAAATTAAAGCAAGAGTGTTAGAGGTAGTAAGTGACCTAGTAAGAGTGCGTTGTGCTTTGAAAGTTAATATGGTGGTTGTTGGTCGGTATCTTTTACCAACACAAGATAATATGTACAGTGACAAGTCATTTAATACACGCAATGAAATTGTCACTTCAGGAAGCGATTTGGAAGAAATATATCAATCATTAGTGGAAGCCATGAAGACTCAATCGACTGAGTTTCAGGAAAAAGATTCAGGTATGTTATAAATTAACGACTAAAAATAAAATAAATACTTATGTCATTCCTTTTTGTTTTCGTAGGTTGGGCTCTGGAAAAAATTCTATACCTGGAAGTAAATGTCAACGAGTATAAACCTTTTGGTGGATCTTCATATATAAAGTTACCCCGATTCATCGAATTGAAAAAAGCCATCATCAATGTGTTTAATCAAGATGAGTGTTGTTTTGCGTGGTCAATCGTGTCTGCTTTGTGCCCCACCACTAGAATGGCATCACAGATTCAATCTTATCCACACTATTCAAGAGTGCTGAGTTTTACAGGTATAGACTTTCCAGTAAAGTTGCGTGATATATCAAAATTTGAAGAAATGAATAATATTTCAGTTAACGTTTATGGTTTGCAAAAAAATTTCGAAAATAATATGTTAAAGTACGAAGTTGTCGGTCCATTAAGGTATTCGGGTAGAAAACTTAACAGACATGTCAACTTGTTGTTAATAACAAAGGATTGTAGTATTAAAGATGATGATGAACATATTTGTGATACGCGTTGTTCTAAAAGTCATTATTGTTGGATAAAAGACTTATCGAAATTATGTTCCAGTCAAATTACATCACGTAGAGATAAAATGTATTTTTGTGATGGTTGTTTGATATATTTTAGTTCACCATCATCTTTGATATCACACCAAAAAAATGACTGTAACCACAAATATTCATTAACACCATCACTAAATTTAAAAATAGATAAATTTGGAAGGAGTGTAAGTGAAAATATATTAAAATTTGACAACATAGAAAAGCAAATGCGTGTACCGTTTGTCGTTTACGCGGATTTTGAATCGGTGCTTAAACCACTGGATACAGTGGAACCGAATCCCACAAATTCTTACTTAGTCAAAAGCATCAAACATGAACCGTATTCTTTTGCGTATTTAATTAAGTGCTCCTTTGACGATTCGATTTCAAAATTTGAGCTCTACCGGGGAAACGACGCAGCCCAGGTTTTCGTTTCTCGACTTGAAAGTGATTTAAGATCTCTTTACAATACATACTTAAGAGATATAAAAGCAATGGAAACTTTAACGGCTGACCAAATAGCGGAGTTCAATAATGCCACAAAATGTGGTATATGTGAACGACCTTTTGAAAATAATAATTGTAAAGTAAAGGACCACTGTCACATAACTGGGAAAAAAAGACCTGGTGCTGCTCATTCGATTTGCAATTTAAATTATAAGTTACCCAATTTTATTCCAATTATATTTCATAACTTGAGCGGGTACGATTGCCACATGTTTATTAAAGAGTTGTGTCGTCACGGAGACAAGATCGATGTTTTAGCTCAAAGCAAGGAAAAGTATATTTCGTTTACGAAAAGTATTTACGTTCACGATTATGTCGATAATAAAAGTGGGACAATAAAGAAAAAATATTTGAAATTGCGGTTCATCGATAGTTTTAAATTTCTATCAACGTCACTGGAAAATTTGGGTAATGGATTAGCTGTGGGTAGTTTCAGGGAAACAGGAAAATATTTTTCTGATAATGAGCAGTTTAATTTAATGCGTAAAAAAGGTGTTTTTCCCTATAGTTTTGTCGATTCAATAGACAAAATGAACCATCCAACTTTACCCACAAAAAATCAGTTTTATGATAGTTTGTCAGAGGAGCACATTAGCGATGAAGATTATGATAGAGCTAAAAAGGTGTGGGACACATTTAATTGTAAGAATTTGGGGGACTATTCGGATTTATATTTGAAATCTGATGTTTTATTATTAACCGATGTTTTTGAACAGTTTCGCGATACTTGTTTAGAAACGTATAAACTGGATCCAGCACAGTACCATACCCTTCCAAGTTATTCGTTTGATTGTATGTTGCGTATTTCTAAGGTAGAGTTAGAGCTATTGACCGATATCGACACGGTTCATTTTTTCAAAAAAGGTATTCGAGGCGGTATAAGTCAGTGTTCAGAAAGGATGCACGCTGCCAACAACATATATGTACCAAACTACGATCCTAACGAGCCATCATCTTTCATTGTTTATCTTGATGCAACAAATCTGTACGGTCATAGTATGTCGCAAGCATTACCATTTGGCGGCTTTAGATGGTTATCAGAGCATGAAATTTTAAATTTAAATATTATGGATGTGGACGATAATGGTCCAGAAGGATACGTTTTGGAAGTTGACGTTCATTATCCGGATACGCTATATGATGATCATTCCGACTTACCCTTTTTAGTTGAAAATATTGTACCACCCACGGAATCGGCAAAATTTTCAAAGTTAATTCCGAATTTAAACGATAAAAAGAAATACATCATTCATTACCGAACATTAAAACAAGCAATCAATAACGGCCTAATGGTAATGCAAACACACAGAATTTTAAAATTTAATCAATCCCCCTGGTTAAAGACATATATCGACTTAAATACAGATTTGCGCAATAGGGCAACAACAAAGTTTGGTAAAGACACTTTTAAATTAATCATTAATGCTGTTTTCGGCAAGACCATGGAAAATGTGGAGAATCGTAATGATATAAAACTAGTCACCCGATGGGAAAATGACAGGAATAAAATTGGGGCACGAGCATTAATTTCTCGTCCTTATTTTAAAAGTTCAACGGTTTTTAATAAAGAATTCGTTGCCATTCATATGGATCGATTAAAGGTAACTTATAATAAACCAATTTATATCGGATTTTCCATACTGGACATGTCGAAAACAGTAATTTATGATTTTTTCTACTCATTCATTAAAGCAAAATTTGGCAAAAATGCTTCTTTACTGTATACCGACACAGATTCGTTAATATTAAAAGTTTACACCGAAAATTTTTATCGTATAATTGCAGAAAATCCGGATAAATTCGATACATCCAATTATACCGAAGGAAATATTTTTAACATAAAAAAAAGTCAGTCAGTAGTAGGTAGAATGAAGGATGAATTTCCAGGTGATCCAATAATAAGTTTTTATGGTACCGGAGCCAAAGCTTATTACATAAACTCAATCAGTAGCGAAATTAAAAAAGCGAAAGGTATAAAAAAACGTGTAATTGAAAAACAGCTTCACCTGGAAGATTATCGGAATATCGTAGAACGTGGTGGTCAGATATTTCGAAAAATGAAAACCTTTCGAAGTTATAAACACGACGTTTATACCGAAATAATTAATAAAGTTGCTTTATGTCACCACGACGATAAACGTTATATTATACCATCAACAACAAAAACTCTACCTTGGGGGCACCCAGACATAAAGTTTTACGAAACAAACCCTGAAGATAACCTAAATATGTTAATACAAGCTATGCAAAGTTTTTTACCCGAAAATATTAGTTATAATTAGAAAAATGTTGGAAAGTCTATGTTTTAGAAAAATAAAAAAATATTAACTCCAATGTCACGTAGTTTTATTAACCACTATAGTAATAGCAATAGTTGAAATTTTATAACGCAGGATAGGAAAATACATAGATAATTGTTTCAATAATATGTTGTTTTATTTTACAATATAGTAATAAAGTTACAAAAATAAAAATTAATTAATGTCTGGCTTGTAAACTTCTCGTAGCATCCATTGTCTTCTCAACATATCAGATCTGCTAATCGGCCCTCGTCGACACATCAGCGTTCCACAGTAATGACACTTAACAATCCTTACTCTCAACAATTCAATGTAACTGTAAGATTGCATGTGGTCAGTCCAAATATATACTTCTCTTTTACAATTATAGCAAACAGCAGAAATTATTATTTGTGCTCCCGAAAAAGTCTCAGCTGGACGACTGTTATCTTGATCTGCGGGCAACATTATAGTTTCTGATAATAGGCATCGAAGGAAAGAGAGTGTCTATAAATATGGGTTGTCTGGGTCATATAACCTTGAGAGCACAAACAATAACAGAAGTAAGGACACACGATTACCTTGAAAATATGTCCTTGAATCGCTGTTTAGCCGTAGAACGCAACCTTGTAAGTTGAATTAACTTGTTTGGCCTCTAAAGCATCAACCGTCAGATAGGGTGGGGGAGTTTATGGTGGGGTGATAAGTATAAATTTGGTTTGCTAGGCAGAGCATTTCATAGTTCGCTAGAACAGTTCGCCAAGTAAATACATTCGTCAGTTAAGTGCAGTGAGTTAGTTAGAAAAATGAATTCCGGTAGTGAGTCGTTGTTAAATGCGTTTAACTTGGATGGAAGTATCCAAGCAGAGTTGATGGGGCAGGACGTTATTGACCTGCTGACCCCGGGTGTGTTTGACGAGTGGCACAATGACGACGTGCTAAACACTGCGTTTGTGGAAGAAGAGAATGTGGGTGAAAAAAAAGTATCTTCGGCGGTTGATTACGTCAACAACTGGACGGAGAAGGACGGCGGGCGCATCAATATCATAAGTGATGTGGTGGTAAAGAAGGCGAGGCGGCAACCCACTACGAAGTTGGAAAAGCTGCTGAAATTGCCAAAGACAGCCGGCAACAATAAAAGTCAATTTTATGCAGCTATGGAGGGTGAACAGAAGAAGAAGAAGAAATTCGTGTTCAAGCGACCAACAGTGCCAGTTCAATACCCCGATTTTTTGGAGACGTCACAACCACCGAAGCCTCTGTCACCGGTCGTCATCATTAATGAAGGCCCAAACTCGACAACGCCCGAGCCGCCGAAGTCCATGCCTCCGATTGTGTTGGTGGCCGACGCTGACGAAAAATCGCCGATCGCGAGTGCGCCGATATCGCCAATAGTTGGGCGTGGAATGTGCCGCAAACCATTAAAGAAGCGGTGCAAGCGGCTATTCGAGGCGGTTAGTCAACCCCGTCAACCTGCTGCTGCTTCTTCTGCAGAAGTGCCGATACCGGACTGGATGGAAGAGTTTTCTCCAAGCCAGAAGTGTGCCTTCTCCGTGGCTTTTAGTGCGAGGCAAAAACTAGTTGATGAACTAAAAAAGAACGATAGTGATGTGGCGCAATACGAGAGACAGATTAAGGAACTGCAGGCGAAAATTGAACAGTGTAAAAGTGAAGGGGAAGTGTGTAGAAAAAGACTTAAGTTATTGGACAATTTTCCATATAATTAATTTTAGAATTTTATTGTAAATATAGAGTTAAGTTATTTTTGTAATAGTGTTGTATATATAAGTAAAATAAAATGTTTTTGTATATATGATAATAAAAAGTTAAATGAAACAATATTTTTTATTTCTAAAATAAGTATGCGAAAGTTACACAAAATAAAATAAAAATGCAAAATAGAAAAAAGAATAGACGAAAAAATGTAGGGCCGTAACTTTAGGTGTGTAATCATTAGATGCACACAACTTAAGTATGCGATAAAGTGTTATGTCTGTGAAGAGAGGCTACCCGTTACAATGCCTGAGAACATGCATCTTATTTGTAATAAAATGTGAATTTTATTGCAAGTAAGATAATAGACCAAACTCTCGGCATTTTCGTAGAGAACTTACTAGAAATTTAGCTAGTTCTAACGTATGGTAAGAACGTACATGTCTTTATAGAGTAACACAATATTTTCCAAAAGAAATTAATTCTTGAGAAATATCATGTTACTTGGGATGTGACATGAATCAACTACAAACTACGATCAAATATTTTGTAGCCCTGAAAAGGGCTGATTTTGTCGGGGTAGGTCGGGGAGGGCATGGTTCCGGGATCAGTTGGTGGAATCAGCTGGACCATCATCATCCTGATGGTCCGTGATCCACCAAGTGGATGAATCGGCCGGACCGTCATGACCTTCCGGCGGCGGTGGTGGCACCCAATCAGTGCTGGAGTCTGGCTCCATGTCTTCAGCCGACAACTCCCCATTTTGCCAATCCATGTTTGGCAATTCCAGACCCACATCTGCTTCTTCGACCGCCCGCTCATCTTCCCAGGCATTAAACATATCTTCTGCCTCGATGTCTAGAAGTCGTTCGATGTCCAAGAGTAGGTCATCCATATCGACATCATTCATGTCAACGGTATCATCGCTAAAAACCGATGAACCGCGACTCAATGGTCTTTCGAAATCCATAGTTATATCTTCGTACTTTAAGATTTAAAAATGAAGTGATTCTGTGACCCGCTCGTAACCGTTTAAATAGAGATAATCTACCCCCTCCACCACTCCATCCCCACCTTTCCACCGCCAACAAACTAGAGTTTATTATACAAATGCCCTCCATCCAAAAATGATACTGGCGGACTTCACTGTCGAAAACTGCTTTTAGTTCTCAAAAATGGTGTAATTGTGTTGTGGAAAGGTGACCGACAAAGAAACTTATGCTCGATCCGTCTGGACTTACATAATTTCTATCTAATGTCACAGATGCCGTGGCATTAGATAAATACAAGTAAGATCAAAATATCCTGTACAGATGCCGTGGCATTAGATAAATACAAGTAAGATCAAAATATCCTGTCATCCTGAAAAGGACGGATTTTGCAAGGAAAATTATAGTCGATCCGACTGGACTTATATAATTTTCTACCTAACACCACATGTACTATGGCATTAGGTAACTAAAACTACGATGAAACATTCTGTGGCCCTGAAAAGGACCGTTTTTCAAGGGATAAAATCTTATTTGTAATCAGGCTCGATTACAAATAAGGCACGCACTCTTATGTTGTAGAGTACCAAGAGCTACTCCACAACCTTTACAGTTCGGTATGTGCGCGCGACTACCGAAATCTTGGGTTACATGACCACTGAAGAATTGGTCACCAGCCGACTTGTTTTCCAAGTCGGCATAGCAGCCAATACACCAGCCGTCATCACCCACCTTCACCAGGTTTAAGATCTTGCACACCCGGCGGGATCGGACGGGGAAAACTTTCCTCTGTCTAAGTGCCCAATTATCCAAATTCCTAGGAGTATCATCGCTTAAGTATCCATCATCATCTGATGATGCCATGTTGAGATGAGCGAATGTAATGAAGTAAGCAGTCGACTCGAGCTGCTTTTAAAGACCTCAGCTTCCCCCACCCTTGCTAAAAATACAGGAGGGGATGATGGTGCGATTCTATGACGACTACCAAGATATGATAGAACCCTTAGGAGATGACAAACTTAAACGCTGAAGGGTGTTTTACGTGCAAAGATATAAGAAAAAGAAATATATAAAATTCAGTTTTGGAAGGTCTAAAATTGCACCAAAGACCCCCAAAGACCCCCAAAAACCTCGAAAAATCCCGGGGTGGCCACTTCGTGCCCCCCCGGGCCCCCCCCAGATCGGGGGCTCCGCCCCCAAACCCCCGCCAGGGGCTACCGCCCCTGGACCCCGTTTGGCTTTTGCGCAACGGAGGCGGGCCAGCGGGTGGGCGGTGGGGGCGGCCGGGGGGGCGGGGGCGGCGCGGAGGTTAGGTCGCTTCGCGACCTAACGACGCTGCTACGCAGCTAGCGTAGGGTCCAGGGGCGGTAGCCCCTGGCGGGGGTTTGGGGGCCTCGCCCCCGAACCCCGGAATAACAGTCAAATTGTACAATTCACATTAGTTTGGACCTGACTATCTTTTCATAGTTCCCTGTTTTCCCTAAAATACATACCTACTCCCTAGGTCTTTTTTTGACCGACCTCTTATTACTTTTAATGACTCAAGTCACTCGGGTCTTATTTAAAAACGATTATGCCACCCATCCCTCATGCCTTCGCCCTATTCCCCACAGCTTCCCTATACTACCCCTTTGAATTAATTAGAAATCTGAAAAATGTCTTTTTCAATTTTTCCAAATTAAAAATTGAAAAGTCATTTCCAATCACAAAAAGTTGACTCTAAAATATTTTCCTATAACTTTTTTCGATCTGAGCTACACTTCTCCCGTTATTCATGAGCAAACCCAATCAAACCCCATAATTCTTGAAATTTTGATTAGTCTGATCATTTTGATCATAAAAAGTTTTATGTCAAATGTTCTGAAATGTCCTTGAACTATCAAATAATAATAATAATATTAATAACAAAATTCTTATTATTTGTATTGGCTAAACAAACCCAAGCAAACCTGAGCAAACCCACAAGTTATGTGCTTGTTGTCATTGCTTTGATCCGAAATAAAAATATTTTTGTTATATAAGGGTTAATGTGGTTGCTTTTTTTGTTAAAAATATACAAAAATAAAAATCTTAGTGGGTCGACAAATATCGATTTTTAGTTCCAAAAATATACGTCTCGGAAATAACTAAATGGATACAATTTTTAAGTTAGAAAAATAACAATTTTAACGGATCTTGGACCTTTAACTTAAAATAAGTTTTAGACACTTCTAGGTAAATTATCGAAAAGAGTTATGCAAAAATGCCAACGTCTATTTTTAAACGTCCTGAAAATGTCATCCTTGGTCATCTTTGCATTTTTCACCGATTCAGTGTCAAACACAAAGTGACTAAGAATATCTAAACTACGATCAAATCTTTTGTGGCCCTGAAAAGGGCCGTTTTCACGGTGGGTTGGAGAGGGAAACCTAGAGTGGTTGTTCCCCTCTCGCGATCTGCACCGATCGCGGTGCAGCTCGCCGTCTTCGCACCTCCAGCCGAGTGCTGCGACGGCTCCGGCGACGCTCCGTGAGCTCTTCTAACAGAGCCGCCCTTTCTTCAGGACCCAGCAGCATCTGTGGTCCTTCCACCACTTCCACGGGCTCTGTTGGAGCCGGCTCCGGTGGTGGTTGCGGTCTTGGGATCGGCTGTACGATAGCCGTTGGCTTATTCGCGTTTTTTAAACGCCAAGCCTCCCAAAACTCGCTTATTTTGGACTCCCTTGTCGTCCTTAACATCAGCCTGTCCCACTTCATGGCTGGTTGAGAAATGAAAATTGTGATGGCTGCTCCCGCTTTTAAAAGCATTTAGGATGGTGGGGGGTGAGAGTGGGGGTGAGAGTGGGGCTAAACAGTTGTAACATATCCTTTCAGAGTAACAAAATATTTCCTATAGAATAGATTTCTTGTTCGAAATATTTTGTTACACTGAAAGGATACGTCTGTTTTTGTCATACTTAAGAGCAGGTTTGCCAACGTTCTATGTGAAACGACACAAATTCAGATGTATCTTTTTGAGCGTATCAACCCAGAGTGAATTTATTGTTTAAAATATGTTTCTTGATAGAAAGTTATGTCACTTTGAATAACTAGAGGCATATGCGTTCTTATCATACATAAAAACTACAAGCTAAATCTTGCAAATGCTCTTTCTCTCGCCATCTATGTATGATTTAAACACATAATGCATCTCTCACCCAAACTAACACAATTTTTCCTTCGAGAAATATCTTCCTTAGGAAACATAGTGTTTAACTACAAACTACGATCAAATATTCTGTAGTCCTGAAAAGGACTGATTTTGTCAGGGGACAGGCAGGGTTGTCGTATGAGGAGCTTTATTTGTAATAGAATTTACATTCTATTGCAAATAAGGCAAGACTGCTGATGAACGACGGTAAACAGTCTCTCCCTACACAAAGCACACCTCGAGTGGTTCCGCCTTTGATCACCTCGCGAACCCACTGTAAAATGGGTTGTGACGAAATGAACATCCATAATCGCAGCTCCAAATCCTCTCGTGTAGCAGTTCATACACAAATCTCTAGACCCCCATGAGACGTAGGATTGCATGATGCAATACCTAGGTCTAAGCCTACGCGGTCTGCGTACGAGCCTATGTTGCACATTTGGTGCGACTGCCTGCTCGTCGTCACTAGAATAACCATTATCCGAGCTTGACGACATTGTGGCTTCGAGTGAATTTAATTTTCTAAATCCCGTCTTATATACTTTCTTTTCCCCACCCCTCTCCTAAATTTCTCTCTATTTTTCGCCTCATAACCTTATTTACCAAAGCCCCACATTTGAAGTATTAAAATAAGGCAATAGTAAAAATAAAACGCAAATATGTCCTTTATAAGTTTATTTTAAATATGTAAAAATATATAATTTGGAGAATTACATAACTTCAAACTAATGTATTGATTTGTTAGTAACAGAACCATTAAGTATATTGTAGCTAAAAAATGCATCGTGAATAACTAACGCGTACACTTTAATGTCTTTAGGAAATTTACTTTTGCGTGTTTCAAACTCCAATTTCACGTCCACTGTGGACGTCCTCACGGCTTCTGGTTGGTGACTGCAATCGATTACGAATAACGGATTTTTCAGATAGTCGGCAAAACTCATCATAGGATCGCTCAGTTCTCGCTGGTAGTAGCTAGCTTGAAAATTCTCATAATTATAATAGGCTGCGGCATACAGTTTCTTTGAAAAATCTAAATTCCATCTTTCGTACGGAAATACGGCAGAGTTCAGATAGAGCCTAATATCACTTATATCGGCCGTTGTAAATTGTGTGCTATCTTTTGCTCTGTTGTCGGACGAGCTAGTTGGTTGAAAACCGATAATCAAATATCTCGGTTTTTCGAGACTCGTGCTAGTTCTTAAGGCCCAAACGTCTGACGATGTTTCTCTCAAAGAAGGTAGCTCGTAAAGATCCCATTTACGGTAAGCCATTGGAACGTTTGCGTTACTGCCACCTTTATTCATGCGTGATAATATCTTTAACTTCTGTCGATCGTCTGGAATAATGTGACGAATTTTCCATTCAATTTTTTCAATTGAAATGTCTGCATCTACTTCGCCGATATAGCAATTGTTGAAAGTGCGGGCGATAATTAAAATCAACTCTTGCTTGACGTTAAAAATACCCTTTGAATAATCCTCTGCGAAACCCATGAGATATTTTAGAGGAAGCTTGCCGGAGAACATGTTACTTGTGGAATCTAGTATCCCTTGATTTGCTTCGTCTAGACCCCATCCGCATGCCATGAGAGCTCTATTTTGTGCGGCACCCAATGACACCATAGTTTTCATCGTTGTGGTAATTCCGGGTTTCCGAACGACGGCAACTTGCTCCCCTCCCATTTCATAACGACATTCGTCGAATAGAAAGGCGATGGCATTATTTGATAGATAACATTTTTTACTAACATCTTTGGGTTTAAATGTTCCTTCGATGTAAATGTAACTATCCGATATATCCAAAATGATATCTTGAAAGTGTACAGGTATACGAATTTCATCGGAATTGCGGAATGTTGGAGAACCGTAAGGTTTATATGTGTGTTCTTGAAAACTAATAATGGAGTTATCAAAAATGGGTTCGGTAAAAACTTCGATTTTGTCACTGCTAGCGGCCATCATTTTCTAATTTTTCTCACTTTCAAACCGATCGATTGTAGAAATTTGCAATCTTTCGCGGAGAGCTGGCGATTGCTGTGCGGATGTGTTTTCGATCGTCCGTCTGACTTGCGAATGAACCTTGACTGTGTTGTCTGCTTACTTTTATGTCGTTTAACTGAATCTTGAATTGTTGACAGCTTATGCAGTTGACGGTTAAAGCAAAAACCCATTATACGATTTTTTTCAACTCTAGTTTAACTATTATTTTCTCACCTCGAAAATCGATCAAATCACCGCTATCGTCCAAGATGCGTAGAGTAATGTTGTCGATAAACTGACGACCATCCGGCATTATCGGCATATAAATATTATTTTGCGGTTCTTTAGAGATTTTGTAACCGGGTTCGACGTCAATATCAAATTCAAATAACGTATGACTTTCCAAAGAATTCAGGTATGCTCCGGAAATTATATTACAATCCACACGTACGATGCGCACTTTCATTATGTCCACGATGGTACTTGATTCGTGTCGTTGTCCACCTTGCAGCAGCACAGAGCCAAATCCGAGCACTTTGCCGATACTATTGCTACCTCGAAAATCGATGCTATATTTTGACTTTAGCTCACATTTTAACGTATTATTATTGGCTGTTAATGAAAATAAATCGGTACCAACTTCATTGCATGACTCTTTTAAAGCGGTGTACATGGCTTTTGCTATTTCATTAATTTCGTAAGCTCCTGGTGGAATCCTTACATACTTTGGTATCGCTGTTTTCAAATGGCTGAATGAATTATTGCTTTCGTCGATATTAAAAATCGAATTATATGTGTAAAATCCCAGCAGTGCAACTCCATATTTGTCTGTTGTATTTAACTCGATGGGTGGGTAAAAATCCGCACTTAAAACACTTGTATGTCCTGTTAGAGTGAATGTGTAAGACATGACTGACCACGAAACTATTTGTGTAGCTATTTTATTGCTGTTTGCAACAGTTAAATGGATTTAAGCTGAAGCGTTGCTTTATTCCTTTGGACGTTTTTAAACTGTTTTCTGCCTTTATATTCACATCGTTAATTTTGCAATAACAACAAAATATTTTTTTTGGTATCGGTCCATCGCCCTCGTCCGAATCTGAATTATTGCTATTATAATGTTCGAAACAGTATTGATATTTCAATATATCGACGTCACTTTTTAGGTGATTAGGTAACCTATCCCAAACTAGTGCTATTTCATTTGGAGCTAATGCGATCAACACTTCTTTGGGCGTATTTTCTAACTGTTCGGCAGTCATTTTTTGTAATCCTCCGACTTCACGATATGCTTTAAGTGATAGCAACATTTTGGTGTAGTTGTCACGTTCCATTTGGGGTGTCAAAGACATACTTTTTACGATTGTAAAAGAAACTTCAAACACAAATGTCCACACCAGACTGTTCCGAATTCTTGTTGACGGTCGTATGTATAGTAAATTTTCTTCGTCGCTTCGGAACCCATCTGCAGATATCGTACCAATTCCATAGGTGGGGGTAAATCACCGAAACTATCGTAGTATGTTACATCAGAATTGCTTTTTCTATATGCTACCCAATGAGTCCCTACACCCGACATACTATCCAAATTTATAATGGCGGCCTCATAACGTTTGGGACCGCGTACAGGTAATGAATCTCTCATATATACGCCTCGAAAGTGTGGTATTTTCATTTTTAAGGCGTACTTTTCTATATCAATATTGGATAGTGGTCTTTGAGGTAGGGATTCTATTAGTTTTTTGATTTCTTATTTTTGCCGTTGTTTATATATAATCCCAAACCTGTGCGATATGGTTTCAAGTATAATCCATTTCCTCTTGAACTTAGATGTAAGCCGGTACCTATTTTTTCTGCAGTAGACTTTTTTACTGCTTTTACGGCACGCACGATGCCTGCTGCACCACCTGCTAATGAACCTAAGGCCGATAGTCCTGCAAATATTGGTATTAACGGTAATATCCCCCCAGTCTTCGGAATTGGAATGATTCTAGGCGTGCGAATTTTTCGTTTGCCACCGGCTATTCTTAGGGATTTACGTGCAGCTACTGCAGCTATTTTCGATGCTTTCATGATATTTTTCTCGACAAGTTTTTTCCCACCAGCTTTTAACAATTCTGATCGAACGGGTCGTCTAATAGATGATCCAAAAGCTACTTTGTGTAGTCGCTTATGTTTACCAACGCCTTTACCTTTAGTGTGGCGGCGGCGGCGCTGGAAGCGACGTTTACCTCTAGTGGATGCTTTTCTCGATTTTGATGATGATGATACACCCATACCAAAACGTTGTTTCGCTTTCATAATGTTGGTTACCAACCAAGCTGCAGCTTTTTCACCAGCGCTAGAGTCTTTAGATTTTACTCTTTTCCACGCGCTTTGCTCGAGTTCCTGATCTGCTTGGTGGCGAGCACTTAAATTTTCACTATTACGCAAATAGGCTAAATCGTGTTTTTTGCATGCGACATCCAAAGAATTAATTCCTTGATCTCCTCTTGCCACACGTTTTACTACTTTCGTCCCGGGCCCGCAATACTGATAGCCGGGAATGTGTAACTCAAACGGTAGCCTATTAATTACTGAATTAACAATACCGCTTCCAGTCTTACTTGATAAACGAGACCGTCTACTTCGTCTGACGAGCGACATCTGAATGATAGTTTACGTGAAAGTTCAGTATAAAATATAGATTTTGTTAAGATGCGTGTCGTCAATCTTAAACAAAAACTTCCCGTCGATAATCTCGATGTAAAGGTCGGATCTGGACTAGAACAAAAATTATTTAAAAGACATGGTCCTTTGCTACCGTCATCTATTCGTGGATTATTAATAGGACCTTCAAACTGTGGAAAAACAAATGTTATGATTTCGCTGCTTACTCACCCCTCGGGACTGCGTTTCGAAAATGTTTATATCTACTCAAAGTCGCTCTATCAACCGAAATATGAATATTTAAAGAAAATTTTATCACCAATCAAAGGTCTTGGCTACTACGCTTTTAGCGACGCAAATAACATTGTGGAACCGTCAGATGCTAAACCTAATTCAATATTTATTTTTGATGACGTTATGTGTGAGAAACAGGACGTTATAAGATCGTATTTTAGCATGGGACGTCACAAAAATGTGGATGCCTTTTACTTGGCGCAAACGTATTCTCGTGTTCCTAAGCAGCTCGTCCGGGATAATGCCAACTTCATTATTATGTTTAAACAAGATGAGATGAATATGAAACATATATTTTCCGATCACGTTTCACCCGACCTGACGTTTACACAATTTCAAGAGATGTGTGCTAAATGTTGGGATAATAAATATGGTTTTTTAGTTATTGACAAGGACAGTGATGTAAATTCGGGCAGATACCGCAAGGGATTCGATAGTTATATATTCCTATAATAATAACTTGGATAATCATTTCATCGTTGAACGGTGCTTTGAAAGCATCATGAATGAAGAAATCGAATTAAAACGAAAGCTACTGGAAACTACAAATGCGGTTAGAAAAAAATTTAAACAAATTAAAGCAGCTAAAGTGCAGAATGAACATGATTTGGAAAAGTTTTATGAACCAGTTTCTAAACCACTAGAATCTATATCTAAAGCCGTAAAGCAGCAGCAGCAACAGTACGCAACTAAAAAATCAAGTACTACGACTAAACCACAAAGTCGGAGTAGCAGCAGCAGCTCGGTGGGAATGGCGAAAATGTTTGAAGAACATCCAACAGAAGCGGATTTTGAAACATCTACACCGATTTCGCAAAAAACACAAATTCCTACACCAAAACGTGGAAATCGTGAGTCACTGTTCGAAACCCCTTCCCCATCAACGATAACATCATCTTACACATCACCACACACATCAAGTGGTAGCAGTTCAGCCGCAAAAACTATTCAAGATTATTTAAATGGATTAAAATTCGAACCGTCCCGTTATGATACCGTGTATGGTGTACGCTTTGGTAAAAAAGACAATAAATCAACAAAATATATTGGCAACTTGGTGGTTCGTTTTCTAACAAACGGAAAGATGGTGTTATACAAGAACAAAACAAACATTGCTGAATTCGATGGAACGGCTGAGCTTTACGATTTGATTTTTCTAAAAAATCCAGCATGCTTAGATAATGAAGACGAAATTAGTCTAGATGTACTTCGAAAATACCAAACCATTTTGAAATTGACGGATGCGGCCTACGACGGTTATGACAAGAAACGTGGTTTAAGGGAAACCCGATGGAGAAAATATTTACGAATCATAAAACCGCTAATTATGGGAACCAAACTGGGTGGTGGTGGTGTAGGAAGAAAAAAAGGCGACAACAAAATCCAACTACCAGCAAAAAAGCGCCTATCGTCGAAATCATCTGAATATGTTTATTGGAATAAACCTAAGGAGTTAGTGGATAGATTACGATTATTGTGGGGGTCAAAAGTAGCTGGACATACCGGACATGATAATGAGATTATGTCAATTATGGAAGAGCTTCGAGAAGAAGGAATAATATATTAAGTTTTGCACGTAGTTGCCATCCTCAGTGTCTGATAAGACGTGGAACCTTATAATATGGATCCTAGCCGAGAAAAAATTAAAGTCGTAAATGAATTACATAGGACAGCAAGGAAAAATTTTGTTAGAAGACGTACAGTCATAAAAGGATATCGAGATTTGTGGCAAATTGATTTGGCGGAAATGCAGCAATATGCTACTGACAATGATGGTTACCGTTACATTGTTGTATGTATAAACTGTTACTCCAAATTCGTGTACACCAAAGCAGTTAAGAATAAGACCGGTGTTGAAGTTACGAATGCCATGAAAAGCATCATTGAAGAAGCATCATATGCACCAAACAATTTACAGAGTGATCAAGGAAAGGAATTTTATAATAGCACCTTTCAAGCCCTCATGAAAAAATATAATATAAACCATTATTCCACATATAGCACGAAAAAAGCGGCAATTGTTGAGCGTGTTATAAGAACTTTGAAAAATAAGTTATATAAACAATTCTCGGCTAGAGGTTCTTACAGATGGTTACAAATATTACCAGCTATAACGAAGACCTATAATAACACTAAACACCGCACCATTGGAATGAAGCCTAACAGTGTAAAAGAGGATACCCCTATTAAAGCATATGACTATTTGAAAATTGCTCCGAAGAAAAAAAAATTTCATTTGGGTGACGTTGTTCGCATTAGCAAGTACAAAGGTGTATTTGACAAAGGATATACGCCTTCCTGGTCCACGGAACTGTTTGAAATAGCAAAAGTTAATATTACAAATCCACCCACCTACTTGCTGCAATCATTGGAAGGTCAACCTATTAAAGGATGTTTTTACGAAGCAGAACTGCAAAAGACAGCTAGCCCTGGTGTTTATTTAGTTGAGAAAATTCTTAGAAAACGCAAGAACAATCAAAACGATCAATTGTTTGTAAAATGGTTAGGTTTTCCAAATCAATTTAATTCTTGGATAGACAAATCAGATATTGTATAAATATTATCAAATAGGTTTTACGTTACGTATGTATGCATTATAAATAATAAAAATAAATATTGCTTTTCATAATTATTCGTTTTATTTTCAATTTAACAGTATAATTATGTTTTTAAATAGAACTTTATCTAGGTTGGTTTCCATTTTGGTTTTTTTGGATCCTTTATCTTCGTTGTAGTATACCGTGCAGCATGTGAGTGAATTTGATACATTTTTTCCTTAAGGTACGTAATTTTGGTCTCATCATCTTCAAACATTTTTTGAAAAACCGGTACTAGCACATTACTAAGTATGGTATTTATCTGCGAACCAAGTTGATGAACTTCCGTAAGGACATATTCTTTGGTAGCAGCATCATTATCATTTATCGGTTGGGCAACATTCCTTAATAATTTTCCCTCTATATCAAAATGTCCATCTGAAGTAAGTTTAAATCCGATTCCGGGCAACCCTCGCGATAAGTTGTTACAAACAGGAGTTTTCTGTCGACCAAATTTATCAATTGTGTTGTTAACACGACCCATTTTAAAGTAAAACTAATTCACTCTCTTTATGTTCAGCCTATATATAAATGACATAACTAATAAAAATTCATTTTACAATACACCATGAAGCAAGTAAGATTTGACGAAGAAAGAAATATTATCCACCGTATGTCTGTTTGGTGTTTTGCATATAGACAAGCCAGACAAAGTAATTTTCAGCAACTAATACTTGATAGATATCGTTTTCAAAGGAGAATTGGAAAAATGGATGTAATGCTAGCGAGGATTTTAGAACGGAACCACAGAAATAATATATATCAAGAGCGATTTGTTAATTCAAATGTATGGTGAATAATAAACATATTTAGTACAAAAAGATTTTTATTAAGATTTAAATAATACATACACACTATCATTAGAAAAACGCACTTTTTCACATAAATTTAAAATTACATGACTATCATAAGAAACTTTTACACTATATCTAAATTGTCTCTATTTTTCGGAATTACCAGCGCTGCCCTTCTTGGTCGAATTCCATGGTCTCACTATTATTACGTTCTGATGAACCTCCTCCCCCTACTCCTCCTCCTCCTCCTTCTAAGAAAACAGGACTTTGCGGTGATTCGTTAATTATTTCGAGATCTTCAAAATTGCTTGAAGAAGTCCAGCGCTGCCCTTCTTGACTGAATTCCGGCGTATCGTGATTATTATGTTCTGATGAACCTCCCACTGAGACAGCGAGACTTTGCAGAGATTCACTAGAATTTTCACGAGATATTTGTTGCGGTGATTTCATCCCATGTTTCTTATGGTACTCATTTTGACACCATTCACAGAAACCCATTATTCCACTAATAAATTCCCAATTTTCGCAATTGGCACACATCTGACGACCGTTTACAGAGAATGGGCGAACAACTGCAATTTGACGTTCACTTTTTGGTGACTGCATTTTGAGAAAATAAATTACTATGTAGTATTCTGGAAGTACTGAAATGCAGACTGAAACAAGAAAGTTTTGTGCCTCTATTTGTATCTGTTAGGTGACCTTCAAACCCCTCCACTCTCATATCCCATGTAAAATCGAGGTCACCATACACAGAATAGACTTGTTTCTTTATCTACATGCGCGTAATACGTATACGCTGAATAGCTTTTTCTTGATTCAACAATTTTGAATCGATTTCCTTAAGTCTTTTTGTAACAGATTGCAAAAAATCTTCATTCGCCTCTTCAGCAAGCTTTTTATTCATTTCATTAAGTTCTTTTCTAACATATTCCAAAACATCATTATTCACTAATTCACTAAGTTTTTTAATAATTTCACGCCTTTGTTCAAGAACATATTCCTGATTAGCGGCATCCCCAGGATTCTTTGGTGGTGCTACATTAGTTAAAGATTTCCCTTGTATATCATATTGACCATCATCGGTCAATCTAAATCCAACTCCTGGTTGTCCAACAAGAACAATGTGATTTTGGTCATTAAATTTTTGGCGCCCAAATTTATCAATTGTGTTGTTAACACGACCCATTTTTAGCTTAAACTGATGTGATTTTTGTGAAGGTTGCCTATTTATAAAAAATTAAACAATAATTTAGGTACATAATCATTTATTTAACATCTCATGTTATTATATTATACAGTGAATTAAAGATTTTCTTCATCTTCTTGAACACACTCCATTTCGTCATCGCTAACAGTAGCCAATGCTTTACTATCAACTTCATTGGTGACTGCTTTATTTCCAAGGTCATCAAGAATAGTGGTATCATCTGCGGGAGCCAAACCATATTTTGTAGCTAATTCATCGGGTAAATGGGGCACTTCGAATAGGTAGCTTCCCAATTCTTCATTTATCATTCCAGCGCAAAATTCGTCCAGATCAATGGTTCCATATAGGTATTTCTCGCAAGTATGTGCTCCAGCCGTGAAATTTACGGCGTCTTTCATATACTTCCTATACTGACTTTCACTAAAACCCACATCGGATTTACCATAATTTGCAAAGTGTACTATTTCTTCAGCCAGCTCTCTTAATTTACATGATAACCAATTAATGTACATATCTCGATTTTCAATGACAGTAGGGCAGTCACACATCTTAAATAGAAAATAATGGATATGTGATTGTGTGTGACTGTGTGTTTTTCGATATATACTTAACAAGAACTATTTTATTACATTTTAAATCAACATTAAAATAGCCTAATCAACAATATATTACAAACAACCAAAATTTAACAACGCTCTAGTATTACCTCCAGAGAATACATGTGAGCTTTGCCCCAAATAAGTTAAGGTGTACTGATCACCGGAGTTATTCATCATTTCAATAGTATCCTCTGTCAGAATTTCAGCTACGCGTGATGGTAAAAATGTTTCAAATGTTGCTTGATGTGTTGGATCAAACAATGTGACGATAATGGCTTTTCCAAAACGTGAAGTCAAAGAATTAATTTTTTTTATCATATAAATTTTGCCCACCGTTAATGTAGAGAATTTTCTACGTTCCAGAAATTGAATATCTTGGTTTATCATATTATTAATTTCGGCTATGGTCTGCTTTGAAATGCTCATGATTTAAAATACAATAAAAACAATTACTGTCAAGTACCTTGAATAAACACTTGTAGAACACACCACAAACACAATACTTTATATGCCAAAGCAACAGTTAACGCATACGATGTATGAGTGACAATGAAAGCTATTTTCGAAATGAGCCATATTTATTAGGAAGTAATCCAAGGTCAAGTATTTATTTATGGTGGGAGGAATACATCCGACGACCTCGAAAAATACAAAACAAATGTAACCTTGAAATAAGCGTCGTCCACCTGGTCATCACCAAACAAAGAAACATCTGCTCGCGTTCAAGGCCAAGCAAATGTAACCTTGAAATAAGCGTCGTACACCTGGTCATCACCAAACAAAGAAACAGCTGCTCGCATTCATTGAAAATATGCACCGCAAATGTAACCTTGAAATAAGCATCGTACACCTGGTCATCACCAAACAAAGAAACATCTGCTCGCGTTCAAGGCCAAGTTCTTGACCTTGACCTTGGAATAACACCTGCGCATATCAAGGCCAAATAACAATAGCACACCTGGGCGTTCAAGGTCGACCCTACTGCGCATGCGGAGACTCGGGGAGCATCATATCCCTCTACTCCCCCGCGAATTTTCAGAATTTCAATGAAATAATTTGGACTAAAAATGAAAGGCTATATCAAAAGCTATTTTCCTGCTATTTTATTTACTAAAAATAATGTAATTAATTGAAAGGTACAGTAAAATTTCTCGGAAGCTGTCGGTTTACGACGGTCCATTCAGATTTCTGAATGTTAATTAATTGCCAAAGGATATTTTTAACTTCAAAATGAATAAAATAACTTTTATACACAAAAATCTCCAATTCTGGTAATGATTTCGTTTATTACGGGGTTATTGGCAGATGATAAAGGGCAAATGTGGGTGTAAGATTTTCATGTAGTACCTACATTAACAAAATTAAAAAAAAAAAGTTGCCTCTCAAATGTAATGTATGTAGTATATGTAGAAATAAATCAAAGGTAATTTTAAGTTGGCGGATTTGAAAAGCTTCTTGTATATAGCAATATTTTTTCCTGATTTAAAACATTTATATAACTCCATGCAAAGAACCTATCCGCTTTTCCTTTAAAAAAAAACTTCTGGAATATTTTCTACTTATCTAGATTTATTCTCATTCCAAAGAATATCTTTAATATCACAAATGTACCTGACTACCGAAAGAAACGCGGCTTCAAAGGTTTTGAGTTGTTTTTAGACATGTTTGGAGGGCAAAAATAATAATTTAATATTGGAATCTACCTACGAGTGTATACCAAAAAGTGTATGCATAATAATTACTTGAAGATCGATGCAAGACGTGCTGTAATCTTGATTGATCTAAAATATAAATAATACTATGTATATTGGTTGTTTTTTAATCTATGGTTTGGACTATACTTTAATCTCATAACTTCATTTCTTGACGAAACTTCTTTGCAGATTTCTTCACAATATCTACCTTTACTTCCTCTTGCTTTTTATTTCGAACTTTTGACCCAGTTAAAACCCAATCTTAGGTATCCGAAACCACGCTTTGTTAAAGTTTGCTTTGAGCAAAGAGAGAGAGCTTGTTCCTTTTTAAATGAACCGAAATTCTTTAAACTTCATTCTAAAGTGTTACATAATGGGAAACTCTGAATAAAGCTCTTACATTCGTAACTGAACACGAGAAGGAATTTTAGTTTGAGAAGGTTAATTCTACGGGAAGCTATTAAATCTTTGAAGTTTGATAGAGAGGATAAATCGGCTGCAATTTATGAGTTTGCTTAGATTAAAGAATTCAAAAGGGCCTCTATAGCGTAGAAGAATTTAATTTGAATATTTCTTGTTGTCAGATAAAGGTTGCCATGCGTATACCAAAAGGTCATAATATCATCATATTAGATTCCAAGTAGTGTAAGTTCATTTCTTGAATTTTTGGGAAATGATTTTAAATCAACTAATAAGATGTTGGTATTAAAACAGAAGTGTTATTGCGTTAAGCTATATTTATTGCTAGGTTTCTCCCGCAAATTCGTCTGCCTGTTATAGGTGATAAGAGTGTAGATGTCATGATTATGAATACATGAAACATGAGTTAGGTTAGGGTTAGGTTAGTTATATCTAGAGGGATTTCAATATTACATGACGCAAAAATTGGGGTCGGACACAGGTAACTGATAGAAAAGGTAGGTAAATGAAATGAAATTAATATTAGATTTTGTCAGGTTATATTTATGAATTATTGCTCCTAAAAAATATATTTTTTTGTCAAAAACATGAACCAACCGTACAAAAGGACAAGCACTGAAAAGTATGAAATATTATTGTTACGTTACGTTAAACTACTGCGGTTAATGATCATTTTGTTCATTTTCATAACATATTTCTTTTCTTTTTAGTGCACCTATCCTCCCCCCCCCTCCCTTCATCTTATCTCCCTCTCTTTAAATTTGTAATAGCCATTTTATATTAAAGTTTCTGACCCCAATAACCCCAAAAATGACATATTAGTTAACATTTGTGAATACCCCACCCCCGCCGTTAATTTTTATAACATCTTTTAAATTAGCTTTTCCTACCTCAATAACACCGAAAATTTCACATTAGTTTACAGTGTTGGACAAATTGCCAATCGCCGCCCCCCCCCCCCCCCCCGTTAATTTTCTTAACATCTATTACACAAAATTATATTTTTGACTTTAATCACCCCGAAAATAACAATATTTTTGGGAAATTTGCCAATAGATAACTTTTTTAACATCTGTTAATCTGCCAGATAAAATTAGATTTTATGACCTCACAGCCCCGAAAACGGACACATTTTACATTTTTGGAAAATTTCCAGCTGCTCCTTTTTATTCCCCCCACCGTTAATTTTTTTTCCTGACCTCAATGACCCCGAAACTGACATATTCGTTATCATTTTTGGAGAAATTTTCAGCTCGTCCCTTTTATTCCCCCTTCTCGATAACTTTTTTAACATCTGTTAGAGCAAATTGGATTTTTTGACCTCAGTATCACCGAAAATGACAAATTGGTTAACGTTTTTAATAATAATCTAACATTTTTGGAGAAATTTTCAGCCGCGACTTTTTACAATGATTTTTGTTCCTAATATACCTAGTTTTTGAAATTTTGAATTATGTCATTTCTGATAGATTTAGGGGTGCTAAGTACGTATATTTCTAAATCGTTTTCGTTTTTAAAATATGCAGGGATTTGTTGCTCATATCTGCGTTAAGAAAACAAGGAATAAACCAAACGAACACCTAGATCTATAGGTAAATCTAAGTCGAAATAGAATTTATCGACAACAGTGGCAAAAAAGTTGTATCCCAACAGAATATTTTTTAAAACATTAACATCTCACCTTTTCTTTGCTTCTCACCGCTTTAGAAAATATTTCACAAATAGCAAATTATGTACCTACCTACTGTTAAATATAGTTGACTGACTGGCACAACTTCTAGGTTGTAGTATTTCTTACTACCCTTCTTAGTAGAAGACTGCAGAATGTAAACAAGGGGATAAACTTTATAGCTTCTATTTTTAACGTTACAAATGGTGTTATAATTATCATACAAACAATTTTACTATTTTTGACATTACCAAAAACAAACGACTACTGTAACAACTTCAACGCATACTCTTTCTTTATAATAGTAGCGCCATCTCTACATGAAAGCTATAACTAGAAACCAAACCACAGAATCGTAAACTATAGAAAGGAAAGCATTACTATAGAATATAACGTGACAGTAAGAAAATATATATTAAATTAAAACTTGTAAACCGATGATTCACGGGCTCTCTCTATAACAGTGGCGATCCAAATTGCAGATAAACTTTTTCTCCCGATGCCCAACGCATTAGAGTTATCCTGGAACTTTAACAAAAAGTTGTGACACCCACTTTTTCTCCTGATTACTCACTGAAAATCCAAAATCATGCAGATATGCTGTTTTCTGTGTTTCCGATATGAGTCTTCCTCTTTTTGCGAATACAAATTGTCCACAAACGCAACAGAATCTAATTCACACGTTCTGTAGCTCCGTCAGTCATTTTATGCACAATCACAGCACTTGCTAATATGCAAAAAGTACCAATATTGGAGTTTGAATCCAAGCAATCAGCGCGGATAGGCAAATAAAATGCCATATTCGTAGTAGCAAAATGTGACGCGATGAAAATTTTCAACTACCGTTTTATAGTAGTAGAAGGTGACTGTGAATAAGAACATAAGGATTTCATCTGAGGTATATCAAAAATGTAAAAATTTGTAAACTAGTGTATTTTGAGAAAGGTAGATTTACAAAAAGAATATAAACTGTCTGTGTGTATGTATAAATAGGGACAGGCTCTAAAGATTTTCAGATATTTGGATTTTATTAAAAGCGTTGCCTGCTTCCGAAACCGTTATTGAAAAAACATATCCTCCGGTAACATATAGGCCTTATATTCGAACTTGACTATGCGGAACATGTTTACTCATACGTATGAACAAAATAAATTTTCATACGATTGATGGATTTTCTCCCGAAAAGCCCCGTGTACACATTCGCGTATGCGAATACAAAAACAGGTTATTTTTAGTACTTCTGTGAATTTCTTGATATATTTCTATTTACAAAAACGCTTTTCGCGAAATTGAAAAGGGATTTATCTCTTAGTTCTGAATACGCTGAATACGACTTGCCGGAAAAAATATTTCTTGAGAGAATATCCCAGTTAAAATTACATATAAAGCAATCTTAAACCATCTAAAAAAATATTTTATGTTATATAAAAAAAGTATGCCTGACCCTAATATATCTCTAATATAGTATACAGGGTATTCCAAACTCAGTAGCCTATTAGAAGTATCTAGAGAACGAAAACAGGTAGACGTTTAAAATGTGGGGGCAACACCCATAGGAGAGACCGTAATCTCCATTTTAAAAATATTTTGACATTACCGCATTGCCAGATCTACTCGTACCTGATACCAACTATTTTTTTTTAGTAGAATTCCCCGTATATTATTACATTTTTAAATTCCATGAAACATTTTGAAACTTTTTTATGAAACATGTCCTATATTGTCCTATACCTATCTTGAGCCTTTTCGGCATTAAAAATTATTTTTTAAGAAATTTGGCAACAAACATGTCTGAATAAAAAAGATGACTTCTTCGCAAGTAGCTATACGGTATCCATTTGGTTTTGAGAATGATGACAGAAAAAACAATTGAACAAGAATTAACCCTATTGGTCAGTTCCATGGACCGTTTACACCAGAACATATTTTAGTGATCACAATATTCATCTTTTCTTTCCTGATAATCACGGAGGAATCAGAGTTCTTTCTATCCATGTTGGCGAAAGTGCATTAGACAAAGACAAATAAAAAAAGGATTTGTTCAAATTTTTATCGTACATTCTTTGCTTGCGGAAGTATTGCTGGTTATATACTTCGAAAGATAGTCATCGCAAAATTCTTTTTTTTTTCCTGATAAAATCCCAGCGGAATCCGGTTTCTTTCTATCCTTGTTAGCAAAAGGGGCATTAGTAAAAGACAAATAAAAACGATGTTGTTGCCAATAAAAAAGAATAATCAAACATTTCATCACATGCGGCTTTGTTTGTGCGCAAGTATTTCTGGTTGCCTATAGTGAAACAGTGAAAGTTGAATCGGCGTTGTCATAAAAATAAATTTCTAACCTGACAAAATCAAAATACTTCCGTAAGTTTTATGATTTTATAGCAAAAGACCTTTGTTTTTACTGAACACAAACAGCATTTGCAAAAATCTCGTTTTTATTAAAAAAAAACAGTGTCAGCATAGCCACATTAACCTTATTATTTTATAGCATTTAAAATTGTTTCCTGCCCAAATAACAATACTATCTCTAACCAACAATTTGCACTAAAAGGATCGGAGGAAAAGTATTTAAATAAATAAAGGAAAAATTTCAAAAATGAGTAAATATTTTTATTAGGATAAGCAATGTATAAGGTTAAAAAATATTCCCTATTCTCCGATATATAATGAAAATGGATCTATAATATAGCCTACCTGCGAACAGTGATGTTTGTGTAAGTTAAAGACGCGATAAAAGTTGTTTAATTGATTATGCCAAGTAGTTTCACAATTTTTAACTGTAAATGTTGAGTCTTAGTTCCAGAAGGATAGATACACTTTTAATGACACTGTGACTTCAGCTTTAAACTGAAACCAAACGTTTCTAAAGCGCAATTTTCACTACTTTCTCAGTAACTAAAGAAATCTTCTGTAATGCCCACTATTCTCAACTTTATATCGGGTCGGCGTTCCTGTTACTTATTCCTAGTGTTGGGAATAACCGACTTATTTTAATAACCGACTACTGAGTATTCAAGTGATTTTAAAAACCGGATGATAACCGGTTTTTCACTCGACTACTAATATTAATACTGACGGTTCATCGTTCATCTACAGCATTTCAGCAGAATTCAAATGATTTTATTTTAAGAACTAATTTATCACTCGTCGATTTTTCACACGAATTCGAATGCGAATGTTTACATACATCGGTGTTGAAGCAAAGGGTTAAAAGTTCTTAGAATTCAATATTTTTATTTATCTTTATCGTCAGTCTAGTCTCCGTTGTGCTTTGTGGCGAGCCGAACAATGATTCTTTTATATTGATAAATGTATATGTAGTTTAGTAAAAACCGAATTTTCGTCACTCGAATTATAACCGATGATTCAGGTTATTGAAAAACCGGATGATAGGTTATTTTTCACTCGAGTGATCCCAACACTACTTGCGACGCGACCTTGAAGGACGCGACAATCGAGAATCGAGTGATTTAACTCGGTAGTAGGTAAATCAGCAACTAATTGTAGACGTGTTGGAAAATAAAAACCGATTTTTCGTCACTCGAATTATAGCCGATGATAACCGGATGATTCAGGTTATTGAAAAAACCGGATGATAGGTTATTTTTCACTCGAGTGATCCCAACACTACTTATTCCCATAACGCCCAGTCCAAGTAGTGTAAAGGAGAACAAATATGTACCTTGCTTAATATTTCAATAGTTGATAGTCCCAGATTCATATAGCACAGGAATTTAAGCTGCTAATACTTTATATAAACTTTTTAAGTATATTTTTATACTGAAAAAACAACTTATATCATGGGACAGGCTTCAAATAATATGACATATTAATCTTTCACATAACCTAACACCTAACTTTCTACCAGCTGTAAAAATTTTACGAGTGTGAGAGAGAAAGAAGCCGACAGAGAAAAAAATGAGAGAGAAAGAACATGAGAGAGAGACATAATTGATCTCTTCGTTGTAAAATGGGTTTCTGTCATCATTCTCAAAACCAAATGGATACCGTATAGAAGTATGAATTTTTGGTTACGGTTCCTCAATAGGCTGCTATATGGTGCTAATATGACATGAAAATTACATTATCGCTTACAGGGTGTTTACAAAATAATGCGCTTTTGGTAGATCATTATGAATGAAAATTTTGCAGGTATTTTAAATGGAAAACCCTGTATCTGATTGAACTCTTCGGTATTTTTCGAACATATTTCTTTAGATGAAAATTTCTTGCTTTTCTGTCAGCATAAGGTTTGACATTAGTCATAATTACAAGTCTTCAAGTAATGAAGGAACATGACTATATAACGTAGGACGAAAAAAATAAATAACTACCAATTTATTCAATAATAAAATTATTTTTGCTAACTTCCTGTCTAAGTAGCCAAGTTGATATCTACTGAAAAATTAGAAAAATATTTATCATCAATAAGAATAATATTAGAGCTTTCAATTAATTTATGCCTGTTAGAGAACGTTTTTCTAGATAAAATTTTAGAATTATTCCACTCTATCCTACGGACCTCTTTCCCAAACGTGTTCATTTAATTTACATTTAAAAAATTCGCGACGCCTTATGAAATCCTGATGTTCTTTATACCTAACACTAATTAAACAAATTAATAGAATAGGTAAAAATCTTAATGTCAGAACAATCGTAATACCATTGAGTCTCTTGTAACTTACGCTAAACCTTTTAATGCAGATCAAGTTTCTAAAACAGTTGTTTATAAAATATCATGTCAGTGTGCCAAATTTTATATAGGTGAAACATCTAGGCCAGTTAGTGTTAGGTATTAAAACCTCAGGATTTAATAAGGCGTCGCGAATTTTTTAAAAGTAAATTAGGTGAACACGTTTGGGAAACAGGTCATAGGATAGAGTGGAATAATGCTAAAGTTTTATCTAGAGAAACTTTCTCTAATAGGGTAAATTAATTGAAAGCGCTACATGACGATAAATGTTTTTCTGTAGATATCAATAGAACTTGGCTACCAAACTTAGACATGAAGTTAGTAAAAATGATTTTATTATTAAATAAATGGGTATTTATATATTTTTTGTCCTACGGTATAGTCATGTCCCTGCATTACCTGAAGACTTGTCATTTTGACTAATGTCAAACCTCTTGCTGACAGAAAACATCCATAGAAATATTTTCGAAAAATACCGAAGAATTCAATCAGAAAATTCATATATCCTTTTTAAATTATTTTTATAATTACTTAGTTCATTTTTAATTTAGTTAATTCGAATTTATAAGATTCTTTAATAACGAGACTAGAGACTAGGTCTTGAAACGTCAGAAAAACTATTTTGATCAGATTAGGTTTAGACAGAATAATATACTACACTACAGATACATTAGGGCCAGGCATACTTTTTTAATTAAAAGTTACTGACAGTGTACAGAACATTATTTCTTTGTAGGATTTGTTTTTTGTATTTTAAAACGCAATGCCTTTTATGATTTAAAAAAAATTAATTTTTCTTAACAGTAGAAAAATAATAAATCTTTTCAATATGAATCCGCCACAATCATAAAGACATTATTTATTAATCTTAGTAATAAATACGTAAAAATATTATTTCATACTTTTCTTTTTGTGAAGTCGGTTGATTATTCCGAAAAAAAATATTCATAAGAAACAGCTTATCTTCTTGTATTCGATGATCTTTGCTGACTAAACTTCTCTGGCAGTTGAGAGTTTTATGTTTCTGATAATAACATAAAATGAGGTCATAGTTTTTTTTTGTAATATTCCCTATGAAAGGAAACCTGTCACTACATTATTAGGTATAAACTGTGGTACAAAAGCTAATAACACTATTAGCGTAATTAATTTTTATAAGGTCGCGTTGTGAACTCTCTTTGTCGTTATTTTCTCCCTTCGAAAATTGAAAATGTAATTAATTAGTTAATTAACTCTTTCCGTATAATAGCCGTGTACAACGTTTAGGTAGGTAATTAAGTTTCGTTTTGGTAGGAAACTTTATGCAGCTGGTGCAACTTCACTTACAAAATACAGGTTGTAGTAATGGTACATGAAGCAGCAATGAATAGTGTGCTGTTATTATGATCTAGGTTAACTTACCACAGTCGGAGAATAAAGAGAGATAGGGAAAAGTAGCCTAATAGGTGTCATTACAGACCGCGTTCAAGGAAGCCAGCTACAATCTGCTTCATTTTAACGGGGGAAAAGGGCTCACTAGTCGACAAAATTGACAAAGATGCCAAACAACACGATTATAAAGACGCAGATGAAACGAAAACATTCCTCGTTATAGTAGTTAGCAGATTGGCTAAAGAGGATGCCACTTTCTTAATTTGAGTCGCCAATTCCCGCCCCTCTCGTGATCGTAATGATGTTGTCGCCGTCACTGTCGACGTTTTCGCATTCACGGCTTTTTTTCTCGAAAACGGTCAAAGAGGAAAAGTTTAGCTTCGGTAAAAAGATTCAGGTACACAGGGCGTTTCGTTTCTCAGCTATTAAACGTCAACGTCAAGTCAAAAATTTTCGTGATTTCTGCTGAAATCGAATACAGGTCGCAAAAGTAGATTAAATCGATTTAAATTTTCGGAAGTAGTAGAGGACCCGGAGCAATTATAGACGTGAAGTATAAAAGTTAAATTTGGGTTCTGGGTATTAATTTCAGGGGGTAAATTGGACAACCGAGAAAAAATTTAAAGGGAATCCTGTAGGGTGTCAAATGAAAGCTTATTGAAGCGCGAATTCAACGATATACAGGGTGTTCACTTAAAATTTGCAATGCTTATATCTTTAAAACGAACTGGGATAATTAATTTCTATAAAAAGCTTTCGGTAGGTGTAGTCGGTCTCTATAAATTAGAGTAAAAATTAGACCGACGCCAGTGATAGCCCGGGCTTCGCGACGCCACAAATATATCAATCGATGACTGGTACCTTAATAATATCATATTTCAAAAGTTTGTTAAATTTTAAGAGATTTTTGCTCTTTACTCAAAGTTTATATCTCCACTCGTTTTTAAGATATAATCGGTCGAATAGCCAATTTATTTTAATTTAAATGATCCTATTTAGGGAAATATCGAAAAATAAATACAACTTTATGAAGGAAACTTTTAATGCTTTATCGTAATTCATATTTGAAACTTCAATTTGACGTTTCGTCTGGAAGACATCATCATCAGGTCAATTTTTTTAAACCAATATGTATGTTTGTATGTATGTTAGTAAATTTAGGTCAAATATTGCCATCAAAATTTGGACTAGTTCTAATTAAGCTAGAGCTTTATTAAATGAAAGAGTTTGACGAGTCGAATACGATAAGCTATGTGACGTCATTCTAAACTCACTCTACTACTATATACTATATATACTATATCACACGCCACAAGATGGCGGATTGCCTTTTTCTTCACAATCCCCTTGATATGGGCATCAAATGAATGGATTTGACGAGTAAAATACGATAATCTATGTGATGTCATTCTAAACCCAATATGCTGAACGCCACAAGATGGCGGATTACCTTGAATGAAAGGGTTTGACGAGTAGAATACGATAACAGGTAAAATTTCTTGTAATAGTGATGCATTATCAGAAATGCATAGGTTAAGACGTAAGACGTAACTAAAAATTAAACAATAAAATCTTGTTAAAAATACTTGTTAAAAACAAGCTTTTATTATTTAGATGTACTAAAACGAAAAAAATAAGTAGATATAGTTTTTTCATTGTGGCAATGCTAAACGGTGTTTATAAGTGGACGTAGTTCGCGTGGGTGGATCCTAATAAAAGTAGTATCAAAGTTTTCACTGAAACAGATATAATACAGATATAATTTTATATTATATGTTTCAGTGATAACTTTGATACTACTTTTATCAGGATCCATCCACGCGAACTACGTCCCCTTATAAATAGCATTTAGCATCGATACATTTATGAATATACAAATTCAAATCAAACGTAAATGTTACAAATAATCATGTCACTCTCTACGCACAACGGACATGCAACTTTTAAAATGCAAAGCCAGCTTCGAGCAAAATAATTAAAAATCACTCTTTAGAATTCATTGTTTACTTTGCAGAAGTTAATAATTAGTAAATAGTTGCTTTTTACTTGAATTGTACTACCAAGCTTACAAAAAACCTTTGGATTCACGGGTTGGAAAGATCGCTTATAGTAAAAATTATAATCAGCAGGCGTTGTTAATTTAAAAAGTTTATAGATCCGTTAAAATTTAAATAAAGTTTTACCTCCGCATCTGCCGACAAATACCCGGTAATCCCAAAACAACTATTTTTTAGGTTATAAACTTTTCTATTGTTATCGGTATCAGGCATCGATCCGGCAAGATTATTTTGGTCATGAGGGATACACAACTTTAAAATGTATTTCCTATTCGGAGGAGATTCCTCTTTTATCCCAATCCCTGTTCTGGCACGGCAGCGGCGTTATATAAATTTAATCGAAAACCTCATTTAAAGTTTGGAAAAGGAAAAAAGGTTTCGGGAAGAAAGTAAAACACACATGGAAGGGCCCCTGAGGCGACGACATGTCATAATCACAATTACTTTTTTACCCTTATCTCTATAATGGAATATATATGTATACGAACAACTAATTCACAGTCTAAACGCTTATTTATAAATTTTCTTATAGAACTGGCCCATGGACTGTGAATGGCCTTATCCAGCAAGTCTTTCATAGTATAATAATACTCTATTCGAAAAGCTTATCCTCATGTACTTGTTTACGAAACTTTTTTTAAGGCGATAAGAATACCACCAAAAAATTGGTATTTTCTCAATGTCATTTCGATAATTTCAGATCTATTTTTAACACAATTAAAATTTTATTTCAATTAGTGGGGGTGGCGGAGGACTCTCTACTACTCTATTTTTTTAACGTCTTGCTATCATTAGAAGCGTATTTTCACACCGCAAATTAAGAAACTGCAGCAATATTTATTACATTTTATTTTTAAAATATTTTCTTCAACAAGCCGCCATTTTGTTCTCAGGGCGAATAATGATGTAAAATTCTTGGATTATAAAGTACTCAATGAGACCTTTACAATGATGTATGGCGATACCCCTCTTTCCAATTACTTTTTTTCCAAGAGTCACTTGTGCACCAAAACATAGTATTTTTGCTCTAATTACCTTACGCCAACTTTCAATTTTCTAAATGTAACGATTCAAAAATTAGGAGGGGGCACATTAAAGAGCCGCACTGTATAACTGAATTTTCTGGCTCCGTGAATTTTTAATAATAAAGATTATCCCCTCTCATCCCCTCGTCTTTATTTTTTTAACATTTGCTTTGCAAAATTGGATTTTTGACCCCGCTGTACTACACAACATTACAGAACAAAAAATTATTTTCATTCCTTTGTACGCTCTTCCTTTAACTTTTTTTACAGCGAAGTTAAATTGCCTGACCTTAATCACCTACTAGATCCCAGGGTTACTTCTCCGCAAATTTAGATCAGCGACTGTGCCTACCCATTTTATATTTTATGCGTGACGCAAGCGAACCATCGGGTAACATCTGGTATATACCAAAATTGTTGCAAATTTCTAGTGGTTCGTCGATATTGCTTGTCGGTGTATTTTCTTGCCTGTCAACTGTGAAGATTGAATTGATTTTCCTACTAAATAAAATATACAATATATCAGTAATTTTCTTACTAAACTTGAGTGAAATTATTACTCTCTTCCAATCACGCATCTAAGCACCCGATAATCCCAAAGGGGATTAATTTTTTAGGATAGAGAAGTTTCTACCCTTATTGGTATTAGACATCGATCTATGGGGATTATTGTGGTCATAAGGGATACGCAAATTTAAAATGTATTTCCTTTCCGCAGATTTCTCTTTTATCCCGGTCCCGTTCCTGTTCTGGTGGAGGCGTTATGTGAAGTTTATTGGAAACTTAATTTAAAGTTCGAAAAAGGAAAAAGGTTTCTCTAAGCTGGTGAATCGTATAGATACGCGTGTTTGTTGAGACGTGTCGATGGAGGATGGATTTTCATTTGATAGAAATGATGGTTTTCAAAGACCGTATGTACCTATAACATGACATACATTTACTTAGTTTCCTTTATAACGCTTTATTTAAACTTAAATACCTACTATTTGCGGATCTGCAAAACATTTTTAAAAATATTTTCTAAAAAACAATTTTTTGTAATATTATTTCAAAAAATTTTCAGAAATCATGTATTTTTTTCAGAAAACGCTATATTTGCAAAACCATTTTTTTTTAATTCTGTACAACTGACCTTAATGGTTTGACCTTAAAGACAAAGGTGTTTCTGTCCGCTTAAAAACTGCTTTTAAGAACGTTTTCACTCAGGATGCCCTAAATCGCAAGCTTTCTCTCTAATCGGCGCATATCAGTAGTGGTGGACGTTCACTCATCTAACTTCCATCCTATCAATGCTGGGGTACCCAAGGTTCAGTGCAATCACCAACCCTATTTCTTCTTCACGTTAATGACCTGCTCTCTTCAACTACCAACCCCATCCACAGTTACACTGACGATAGTACTCCAACATTCATTTTTCCAGACGAGTCTTGAACTGGATAATAGATGCAAATCTATGGGCCTATCTTTTTCGGAAGATCTTCAAAGAATCTCAGACTGGGTTGCCATCAAAAACTTTGATCAGTTCAACACATCCAAAATCCATCCTTGCTCCCTGGCACGCAAAAATTCCGGCAACACTTATCCCATCCAAATGAATGGCCAAGCCCTACAGAACAAAAAACCGATCCTGTTGGCATCGCTTTCGAACATGATCTCAGCTGGCACAGACAGATTATTTCAATAGCTTCATCAGCATCAAAAGGGCGATTGACAATTTCTTTCAAAAATGTGAACCAATATGCCGTTTTTGTGGCTATTAAGGTCTAATTTTGTGTAACAGATGTTATGAAAATTAACGGGGGGGGGGGGGGTGACTGGCCATTTCATCAAGAATGCTAACTACTATGTTTTATCGAGATCAGAGAATCCAATTTTGTCTAACAGATTAACAGATGGGGGAGAAGCGATTGGCAATTTTTCCAAACGTCTTATTCGGGGTGATTAAGGTAAAAAAATATTTTGTGTAATAGATGTTAAGAAAATTTACGGGGGGGGGGAGGATTGGCAGTTCCTCCAACAATGTTAACGAATGTGACATTTTCGGGGCTATTGAGGTCAGAAAAGCTAATTTTGTGTAACGGATGTTATAAAAATTAACGCCGAGAATAATAACGGTGGGAATATCTTCAAAAATGTTAATTAATGTGTCATTTTTGAGGTTATTGAGGTCAGAAAATCTAATATAACATGGGCATTACAAGTTTAAAAAGGGTGAGGTAAGATTAAGCGAGGGGGGGGGCGGGTATAGGTGCACTAAAAGGAAAAAATTCACAAAGAAATGACCAAAATTAGGGTGACCATTAACCGCAGTAATGAATACATAACAATATTATTTCATACTTTTTAGTGCTAAAATATTTTAGGAGCAATAATTCATATATACAACCCGACAAAATCTAACATTAATTTCATTTCATTTACCTTTTCTATGAGTTACTCGGGTTTGATCTGGATTTTTGTGTCGGGTAATATTGAAATCCGGTCTCTAGATAAAACTAACCTAACCTAACATAACTCATGTTTCATGTATTCATAATCATGACGTCAAAACCACACTATTATCACCTATACGTTCCGGGCGAAGTCACGGGGGCAAGCTTGTAAGTCTATATTTAAAGATTTTTTATTAGTTCAGAAATATTTTATTGAGACAGCTAACTTTAATATAACTAAAGTAACAGTGTTCAAGAATAATACTGTTACTGAAAATAGCATAGCAGTTTTTTCTGTGCACAGCGCAAAAAAACAACTTAAATAAAACCGAATCTGGTACAAACAAATTCATGGACACATAAAAAGTATTCCGTCGGGAATATTATCTCCAGAAGGTCTCTTTCCAGGTTTTAGATTAAAGGGAATTATCTCGCACCTCACGGCAACGAAAACGAGACTATTTTTTGTCAATAGGACTTACCAGCTTTATTAATACCGAAATATGGGATTAACGGAAAATTGGTATTTGGTTGGGACTCTTTGAGGCTGTTTGACAAAAGGGATGCTTTAATATAACATTATAGTTCGGATTTGATGTTCACTTACTGAAATATTATTCGGTACTGGAGAAACCTGTTTTCAAGAAAACCTTAAATAGGGCTCTTAATTTCTTGTTAATATATATTTTACTGTCCAAACTAATATACTTATATATTATACTGGATATTCCATAAGTAATGGTACATAGTGCAATAGCAGATTCCTTATGGCGAAATAATGTGATTTATTTAAACTGGCCTAATTCCAAAGTTGATAATAACCAAGATACAGGGTGTCAAAATTTTAATTTTTTCTATTTTTTCCAATAATTTCTTAACAAAACGACATATCGGCCTCAAATTAGCAATTTGTGGTTTTCTGAGACGAGGAATTCAAATTCGTCCATACTTTTGGTGTCACTTTTAAATGACATAACTTTTTTTTGTGCTTAGTATATCGATCTGGCTATTGAAAATATTGATTATTCTACTTGTTCTACGTCAAAAAGGTATACTTTATTGGTCGCTAGGAGTAACCGTTTTTGAGATAATAGCATTCGAAATTTTGTATGCAATTAAATACATGTGATGCAAAAGTAATGGAACATAGAGCAGCAGTAAATTTCTGACTTCAAATTATTATGAATTAGCTAAAACTTAGTTCAAAAGTTGATACTAGAGGAGATATTTGAGAATCTTGAGATACTAAAGATTTTCTAATAAAAACACTTATTCGCGGGAATACTAATTCAATTTTATTGAACCTTTCTTATTTGATAATTAGTTTAATAACTCTTAAAAGATAATAACAAATATCGCGAAATTATCTTAATGAACAGTTTCCTGAACGATAGATGGGCCGTGGTGGCCCCTTGTCTTGGCCGACGCGAATTCCGGATTTTAATCCTATGGACTTCTGTATTTGAAGTCATTTGAAATCCATTGTTTATGACTGTTAAATAAACAACCATAATGATTTAGGTTAAAAAATTATAAATGCTCTTCACCTGCTCAGAAATGATAGGAATCTTGTTTAAAATCCGACAGTTTTTGTAAAGCGTACAGAAACATGTATTAATGTCAATGGTGACTATCATTTTTACTTCTAATAATTTTGTTAAAGCATTATTAACTGTTAAGTGTTATTAAATAAGAAAGTTTTATTAAAATTCCGCATGATTAAGTATTTTTATTAAAAAATCTTCAGTATTGTAAGTCTCTCCTGTAATATCAACTTTTGGGCTGAGTGAATTTAGCTAAATCATTATAATTTGAAGTCAGAAATTCACTCTTGCGCTAAGTTCCATTACTTTTGAACCACGCGTATTTAATTGCATAGGAAATTTAAAATGCGAATATCTCGCAAAACAGTTACTCGTAGTGACTTCAATAAATCTACATTTTTGACGTAAAAGAAGTGGGGATATTCGATTTTTTCAATATTCAGATCCATATACTAAGCTTAGAAAAAGTTATTTCATTTAAAAGAAATGCGGTATGCCGTTGGTGGCGCCCTCTACTAGTGATATCAAAAGTACGGACGAACTTGAATTGCTTGCCTTGAAAAATCCTCAAATCCCTAATTTTGTGCTGCTATGTCGTTTTGTCGAGAAATTATTGGAAAAAATCGAAAACAAAATTAAAATTTTTGACACCCTGTATCTTGGTTATTATCAACTTTGGAATTATGCAAGTTTCAATAAATCGCATTATTTCGACATAAGGAATCTGCTGTAGCACTATGAACCACCCTGTATAATTACATATTTTGACACTGCAACAGTCAGATTCTCCAACGCTAGTCCGGTCTAATTTGACAATCAAAAGTTTTAAACTGACAAGTGGAAGAATAAGACAACTAAGTTTTATACTATGAACTTATTTCTGAGCTTTTTCGCAAATTTATCAAGAAAAGGACAACTCTAGTACGTACTTTCAGCAATAATAGAACTAAATTCATTACAGCAACTTGTTCCAAGATGAAAATTATTTGGAAACCAAGTAAATCGCTGAAATATGACAATAATTCATGACGACTTATTAACAATGACAGGACAAAAATATGTCAAAACATAACTGATCAACTATAAGATCTTAATTTAAACCAGTAATAAATCTTAAACTTTCTTAGTGAATCTGAACGCAAAATTCTACAATATTTCCCTTGGTCCTAGAATACTGAAATTCAGCACAGAGGTAGGGTTAGCCAGACAAACAAAAGGAAAAATTTCAAAAACCTGAAGTTTGTTCCTTTCAACCCTAAAAGTTGGGAGGCGATATAGAATATAAAAATAGGTGGATCATATTCCTATGAATTGTGACTCGATTTGGTGTTATTGTAAATCTTGTTGCTCAATCCTAGTATGTAAATATTCATCAAATCCTGGTAAACTTTACACGGGATCACCGCGAGAGCATACTCTTCCAAACAAAAAAAAAAGAAGAATTAAAATCGGTGCACTTGTGCCGTTGTTATCCACAGAAAAAACTGCTAAGCTATTTTCAATAATAGTACTGTTTTTGACCACTGTCACATTAGTTATATTAAAGTTAATCTTGTCCCAACAAAACATAATTGAAATAATCAAAAAAAAAAATATTGCTTTAAATATAGACTTATTAGTGAACGTCAAAAGTACACCTACTGTGAAAACTATATTACCATTATTTCAATGACCAAAATACTATTGAAATCCAGTAAATTTCTAATATTCCTTGGAGTGTAGAATTGTTAGAGCCAAAATATTAAACTATTTGATTGGAATGCTTAAATATAATTGGGCGAAAAATAACTATTTGTAGGCGGTGTGACTCAAAGAACAATATATTTTATTAAACGAACAAGAACTACGGTTGAAATAAAAAATGTAAAAATTAGGTCAATAATCCTTATATCATTTCAATTAAAATAAACACCCCTTTAAAACATATAATGTGTTGGAGAAATAATGAAAAATATTAATTCAATGGGTCCTAGTGTTGGCTGAAATGTTATTTCTATTGCTCGCGGACGCCCTTGGAGAGGTTAAATTTTTTCTTTGTTTCTTGAATAGTCGTATGCCAAAAATAATTTAGATCTCTTGCAAGACTCGAGACTGGAGTAACTTATTTCAGTGTTTTATGGTAAGTAAAACAAATCTAAAAAGATTTGCAGTAATAAGTGTGTTTTTTATTTGTAAATCTCTCTTGGTTAGTCTGTTTTATATGACTGTTTACTCAGCCGATACGTATTGTTAAAAAACTATTGACATTAAATATGATCGCAAGTTTATTGCTGAATTTGTATTTCTTAGACATGGTTTCCACCAATCCTAGCTGTAAATTTAGGAGATTTGAATGAAGGGTCAAATTTGTTCCATCGACCGAGGTGGTACCACCCCACACATCCTCTTAAAGGGCTGGTGAAATCCCTACGGTTGTTTCTAGCTCTGGATGTGTGAGTCGATTCCCCAATACACCCACGGTACATAGTACTTAGACTTCGGTCTTCGTGGGCTGTCAGAAGATAAAAAAATCTAGCATCCTGTACCCATACAAGCCAAAGGAGGCAGTTTTACAAAGAAGCAGATCCTATATTTGGAGTGAAATAAATATAAAAAGTTTACGGTGTTCGCGTCAGTGTGGTATAATAAAATGTGTTTCTTTAATATTTAAATGTTTACAGGATGTCTAAACAATGTATGTTCAATTGGTATCCAATTCAATATACGATAGTGTTTTTTCTGTGTACGTCAACATACGTTTACAATAATAATATTTAAAGAAACAGTCGAATTGAGAACCTTCTCCTTTTTTGAAGTCGATTGTTAAAAAACTCACCCACAATAAAATTATAATAAAATAACTACAACTAGCAAACATCTACGACTTTAAACTACGTTTCCATTAATCTAAATCTTCAACACCTAATTTCTACCAATAAAAAAAAAACAAGTGAATTCTTGATGTCGAGCCAAGTACAACATTGTTTTAAGTAACACTAATTCACGTTTTTATAATGCGTACAGTCACATGAAATCAATTTTGGTTGGAAATATAGGTAAGCTTTGGAGAAATTTGTAAAAGAAAAAGTTTCAGACCCCATAAGTAACAATCCTGTTGAATTTGGCTCTACATTTTAACACTTTTTTATAAAACATCTTTTACCAGGGTTATCGGGATCAAACGACAACGTCTTCTCAAGTAGCAACATCGATTTAAAAACTTTTCGCTGACTCACGACTTGTCTTTCGCATTTTCCTGTTCCTGTTGGTGTCATGTCCATTAAACCGAATGGCTCGCGGCGGGAGAAGCCTGATCGCCCCTGTCGTGTATTTACCTAAAAAAGCAAATCAGATATCGTTGTAAAATAAGGAAAGAGATGAAAAAAATACTTCGAGTCTCATATTATTAGTAAGACAAATATAACTTTCTACGAGTGGTAACCTACATTATAAAAGCAAAATATGTTTATTTCTGACTAAATCACGTCTCAACGGAGCAGCGGATCGCGATGAAACGTTGCATAGGAGACGCTTACGTCACGAAAAGCGTGGATTTTGCGACATTTCATGAATCCATAGAAACCTGGACAGTGCGTTATAATTTTAGTTACTGTAACCGCCTCAAATATTATTGTACAACCAGTCAATTAAAACGCACACAAAAAATTACGTCTGTTGGACGGATAATACAAAAAATATCAAGTTTTAAAATTCGCCCAAATTCAAAAAATGTAGTTTTCCACTTGACGTTATCCTACGAAAAACAACTGAACATAATGGGCAATGTGACCAGTCGTTGATCAACCAGCGACAGTATGTATGTCGATGCAATCAACCCGCAAAATTTTTGCAGCGGTGCCAACACTTACTTTATTTCTTAAATTTGTGAGACTACGTCACCAGAGGCCATCCCCCTCAGATTCTTGCATCGCTTGTAAAATCACGTAAATGACGCTTATGATACTTATGGACACGGACGATATACAGGGTATTCCAAACTAAATGGCCTATTAGAAGTATCTGGAGAACGAAAAAGGTAGCCGTTGGAAATTTGGACACCCATAGGAGACCGTTATCAGTCAGTGGCGGTTCGTGGTTTTTGAATATGGGGGGTGCAAAGCAGTTGTTAGGGGGAGGGGGAGGAGGGTTAAAGGTGAGGAATGAAAAGCGCCGAATGATAGCTTGTACTATTTTTTTCAAAACGTCATAAACACCGTTGATTTTATTTCTAAATCGGGTGTTGGACGACCCAACTTTTTGAATGCAACTTTTTCTTCAAATGGAACAGGTCTATTTTCTAAAATATATTTTACAGAATTCATATTAACAATGAAAATACCGAAAAACAGAAAACAAAACAAACTATTTAACGCCAAAGGCAGGAAGGCTGCTGCAGTTTTGAGACCGAAGCACGTGTACTATGCCGACCGTTGTCATAGCAACCACAGATTTATCCGCAATCTGATTGGTCATCGAGCATCGCGTCCTTTTGCGTGACATGATCTCGCGGTTGTTCTCAAGCCGAGACCCTGTGGAAGTAAGGATTAGGTTCGCGCTTGATCCACCGTTCAGATTATAACGTGGACTTTTGCCAAGGTACTCGAAACTACCTTCCAAGCAAAAACGCTGCATTATTTATTTGTGCTTTCGCTGGCTCTGTAATTTACGTTACGAGGATAATTTGAACAGTTTTTGGTGCTATGAGTTGCTTTAATGAAATAAATATTTTATGTATTTATTTTATTTTATTATTTTAGTTGGTAATTTAATTGGGGGGTGCGAGACCCTGCGCCCCCTGGCAGTAGCCGCCCCTGCGTTATCTCCATTTTAAAAATATTTTAGACATTACAGCGTTGTCAGATCTACTCGTACCTGATATCAATTTTGTTTTTCTAAATAGAATACCCTGTATATTTCCACTATATATTTCTTAAATTCCATGAAACATTGACAAACATGTCTGAATAAAAAAAAATTTGCCACCAGCGTAGCTATAAATATGAATTTTTGGTTACGGTTCCTCAATAGACTGCTATATCATATTATATGAAAATTAGATTATCGCTTATAGGGTGTTTACAAAATAATGCGCTCTTGGTAGAACACAAAAGGGCATGTTTTGCAGACATTTTAAATGAAATACCCTTATGTTAGTGGTACTTAAAAGAGCAATTAATTCTTTATCTAAAAGTATTATGTGATGAGATGTTTTTAGCGGTTCTGGACTTATAAGCGAAATAATGCAATTAAAGTAAGTAGTAGGCCATGGCGACTTTCCTCAAAAACAACTAAGCAGTCATGACTTTGACTATTTTGGAGTTTGTATAATATTCAAAGTACATTTACTATTACTAATTGACTAATTGATACACTGAAATAAATTTAGTAAAAGTATTATCAAGCTGTTGGACTAAATAAAATGAATATATTATGTAATAATAATTCTTGTAGCTGAATTGTTTGAAAAGCTGGCCGTTCTCCCTTGAGCTTTCTTGAAGTGTTTCCATAACATTATTACTTGTAGCCTTTTGAATTTCAGTCGGATCGAATTCTTCCATTGCTTCTTCCACTCTGACACGCAGTTCGTCTTTTGTGTTTACAGGTCTCTTGTACACACTTTATTTCATTCTATCACCAAAATAAAAGTCTAACGGGGTAAGATCGGGAGAACGTGGTGGCCAGGTCCATGGACTTTCTCGTCTAATCCGTCTATCTTCAAACATATTAAAAAGTTCTCTACTGACCTTATTTGTGCAGTGAGCTGGAGCTCCATCCAATTGATAAAAACAATTTTGATACAAATTGAGTGGCAAATCATCTAAACAATCGCTGACAGTTATCCTTAAAATCTCTAAATATTTTTGAAAGGACAAAAATTTTAAATATCCGTGTTGAAATAATTATTATTATCCATTTTTAACTAACTGTCCAGTTAACTAACTAAACACAAATATTAATAATTTAGACACATATGACAATAACTTTGACGATCACTTCGACAGTCAAACAGCTTTTATGAATCTTTTATTTGTAAACATCACTTGCAGCTCATGGCTGCCTATGTTTTTAGTTAAGAAATCTTCTTGGGAATCCCATCAGTGTTGCTGTTTTGGTTTTTGCTCATAAGTCCAGAACCGCCAAAAACTGGTATCTGATCACATTATACTTTTATCTAAAGAATTAATTGATCCTTTCAGTATTGATTTCAATATATGACCAACTATTCAATCAACTATTCATACAACTGGCAACTAACCCTTTAAAGTATTATTTAAAACGTAACTGCCATGTCTGTTCTTTTTGATAACAAAAACAAGCATGTTATTGTTCTAAAATTGGTTGTTTTATTTTAAAAAGTAGATCACCCGTTGCAATATATACTGACAAACAAAATTAAAATTTGATAAAAGAGCAAAAAGCCATAAACATTTTCTGGTGCATGACGAATTCGCGTTATTTAATGATTTTTGATTGACTAGTAAATCACATTTACCTGTTGTGTACACATTAGCTGTGTTTACATCATAAATTTACTAAGTTATTGACACATCCAGTAAATAATGCCATTTCAATAATATCAATAGTTAATTGTTAATTATTAATTAATTTCGACGTATTTGTTCTCAATAAATAATCAATCCTGATAGATCGTCAATTGGGTTAATATAACCTTTATTATCTATAGTTTTCGGACTATACGTATATGTATACAACGCGTCTCGAAAAGTTCTATAAGGGTTGTCACTCATTTATGACCTTGGCTTTTCGAAATTTCGAAAAATACTTTTTTTCACGATTATAAATTCTTTTCAACGAAAGAAGTAAAATATACCGAATAACTTGTTTCTTATAAGAATACATTAATAGTAGCTCCCACAATAATATGTTTTCAGACTTTAAATCCCATATAAAAAACATGTATTTTTCTTCCGTGTTTTCCCCATATTCCGTAAAATATGCCCATGTCCCTGCTAGATTTATTACTTAAGCCGTCACAAGCACGCCATTTTTATGTATTATGCAAACTGTGCCGTCATGCAAATCAAGTGTAAAACACCACAAAGGACGGAAAAATTGAGTTGGAAACAATGTGACATTTCCTGGAATTTTAACGCACGTAAAGAACTTTTTTGCAAAAACAGTTCAAAATTAGTCCAGTTAGTTATTTTTATAAGTATTATTAATACCATAGTCTAAGTAATACCTAGATAAACACTGCCGTGCAATGAAAAGCGGGTCGCCCTTGAGACATTTGATGAGTTACTCAAAAACGGCTACTCGAATAAAAAACTATTACTACACATTTATTATTCCTCATTTTGAGATCTCTCAAATAATGATAAAAAGTGCGGTGTTGCCATTTAAAAAATATTATTGAAGTGGCTACAGTACAATCTGGCAACGCTGGATACTCTTTTTATCGATTTTTCTTAATTAGGTTAATTCATACAACTTTTCTTTTGGAAGTACTAGTCTATCTCCTCCAATAAAAAAGTTATGTCAGGTTTTAAAAATCTTACACCGTGTACTTATTATATTTCTATCCATGAATGAAACGAAAATCAAACAAATCTGTATAACGCATTAGAAATTAAAAAATTTTAATATTTTTTATCCTTACACGATAAGTATTATTGTCAATATTTCCATTAGTAAATACATAACCTACTATTACCAGTGCCTCTTGAAAATGGACCCTCGACAGAGAGCTTCTATTACGATCATTTTAAATTTAGGCATAAAACGTACAGTAGACCGTAAACGCTGGATGAAAAATTGGTTAAAAAACCAGGCTTGCTGCTTTCATTGTTGACTGCAGTTGACGTTACACTAAGGATTGATCCAATATTAACAGCGGACCCTCGACCATCTGTAATACCGACAGAATCCCTCTACTCGCTGATATTTGAGCCATTCGACTTATCAATGACCGAGCCCTCACGAGAAAACTTCCTTCTCTCGCTCATCGCCGCGCTGTTGGGGATTTATCCCTTTTCTACCGCTACTTCCACGGATTTTGCTCTGAAGAACTAGCCGCCATTATTCCCCTCTTGAGTGTTCCTAACAGAATAACAAGAGGCGCGTTACGTATGCATCCCTTTACTGCCCAGATACAAAAAGTGAGAATATCCCACTTCTCTCGCTCATTCATACCTAGAGTCTCCAGATTATGGAACAAATTGCCTGCAGATGTTTTCCCTTCCCATCCCAACCTCCAATCCTTCAAATCCCGTGTCAATAGACTACATTTCCCCTCTCTTCAGACGCCCACGGTACGTTAGTACTTCGGCTTGAAGTCTACGTGGGATGTCTTAGATAAAAAAAAAGTTATTGATGTCTGATATTCGGAAATTCGAATTCGCGTCAGTTCAATCCACCAAACCATCAAACCATCAATGGGGGGTTTTAGTTGACGCTTGGGACGCTCCGAGCACAGAAATTAGACATTGTATATTACTTCTTACCTTGTCATCTACATAGGACATGTTAAGAACGTATGTCTGAGATTTGCGCTCAGAGAACTCCGAGCGTTCAACTCGAACTCCCCCAATATATCCACCATCAATATTTTTGTCAATGTAATAACATATTGGCAGTATTATTGACCATTTAAGGTAGGCTTAAGTATACCTACCCAAAAATGATTTTTTGCAGGATTGGGGACTGGAGCAACTTATTCCAATGTTTTATGGTAAGTAACACAAATCTATAAACATTTGCAATAATAAGTAATAAGTGTATTTATTTGTCTCTCTTGGCTACTCTAAGACTGTTTACTCAGCCGATACGTATTGTTAAAAAACTGCTAACATTAAAAATAATATTATCCCAAGTTTATTGCTGTATTTGTATTTTCTAGACGTGGTTTCCACCCAATCTAGCTATAAATTTAGGAGATTCGAATGCAGTGATAAGCGCCAAATTTGTTTCATCTTGCATCCTGTACCCCAAAAAAAATATAATACTGTATCCAGACAAGCCAAAAGTTTTGCAAAGAAGCGGATCCTATATTTTGAGTGAAATAAATATTCAAAGTTTACCGTGCTCGCGTCAAAAATTGATGTTACTAAAATGCCATTCTCTTATATTTAAATGTTTACAGAATGTCTAAACCATATTAATACTAAATAAAAATTATTTTAAAATAATAAAACGTGTTTTAGTTGTTTTAAATATTGGTATAATTGATGTAATAAAAATAATTCTAATATTAAATAAGAGTGCATTGTTCTTCAAAACACATATATTATTGAATTTAAATAAAAATGTTTTTTTTTCCATTATAGGTTACATTAAATCAATTATTACTGTCGTAATTGAAACAATAATAATAGGTGTTTCCATAAAATAAGGTGCATATTCTTACAAATAAACTTTTACTGAAACCAATGATATATTTTGTATTGAATTCAGAATAGGGTATTATTTACATCAAATAACTCTTATATTTAAACGATCTATTAAAACCCAATGAAACCTTATCTTTCAAGCAATTTTATAACCTATTGCAATGATAAACTAATCATTGAAAGGAACCGAATTTGTATTGTGCAATACGGAATAGAGTATGTCATTGAGTGAATTGGTATCCAATTCATTATACGATAGTGTTTTTTCTGTGTATTTTTAAAACATATCTGCCATGTCTCTACTTTTTGATAAAATAAATAAGCATGTTATTTGTTTAACATTGTTGGTTTTATTAAAAAAGTAAATGCCGAAGTACCTGTTGAGACACCCTGTATAAACTAAAATAACGGTTCCAAGATCTCTATAAGAGCAAAAATCCGATGTTAAATTTTTAAGGCTACACATTTTACACCGTATTAACTTCATGACGAGTTAACCAAGCAAAAAATAAAATGACCTTACTTATCAGGTCACCATAACACTAAGCAGCCTTAATAAAGGCGGATAGATTAAGCCGATTTGGTATACACAGTTTAACAAAGGCCATGAGTCAACCGAACCCCCAACGAAATTGGTCGAAGTTAGCTGCGGACCCGAGAATTTCTCGAAAACAAAAGAAAATGCCAAAAAAGGAAAAGATAAATTTAACCCTGGTCGTTTTTCTTTTTCTTGTTTTATTCGCCGAAGTAGCGCATAAAGCAGATATAGTTTAAAGTTTATTTTACACTTGGGTAAGACGAGGTTTTTTTCCGGATCGGATGCCATTACTCAACGTGTAAAAGAATATATTATTACGATTGTGCCACTGTTAGATTTACATAGTAAAGGGCGATTACGGGACGAGGATGACATACAGCTCGCGGATGGACACATATTAAGATATATATAGTATATAATCTGCAGATAAAGTTTAGAAGAGGACAAATTTTCTACCAGAAGAACAAATATGAAATATGATTTAAATTAAACCCTATGCCGAAGTAAAAGAGGTCATTAAAAAATTTAAAAATTATTAAAAGTAACGAGTTTTATCACATTCTTTTTTTAGTCCGAACTATTCTCTCTCACACCTGTAACCAGAGTACTAGTTTCTACATATTAAACAATAACTAGACTTATGGACATGTTTGTCAATGTCTTTATTAAATGAAGCAATAATTACTTAATTCAAAACACTTCTTATTCAAGTGCAATTCTAAAATAATACGAACATTTAATTAAACCCAAAAGAATATATGTAATATAAACTACACAATACAATAAAGATATCAAAATTTAAAAACTCCACCTCCATATTTAACACATTTTTCTAATTGCTTGGGTTTGCCTGTAACTTTACAATTTATTATCTATGTAGGGTAAATACCCAACAAAAGAAATTTGACACTCGACGAGGAAACAAAAATGCTAAGAAAAGTCTAAGACAATTTTCCTTTACTTAAACATTTAGGGAAAATGACTTTATTAATTGTCAATCTACCGGTTAAAAAAAGGTAATTGACAAACCAGAAGGGCGCAAAATTTCTCGGTCACGTGACCCGCAGGTTGACGCAAAAGACGCTAAATACGGTATGTAAATGTATGTCACTAGACCCATTTGTCTTATATCCAATCAATGGTACCTGACATCACTAAAGTTAATAACTAAATAAGTTAATAAAAATAAGAAAAGGTAAACGTTGCCTGAACCGTAGAAGTCCTTCTGGGTGTAAGAAAGATGAGGCGTAGAGTTGAGCTTCCCTCTGCGTGGGACTCCCAGTGGGAAGGTGTGTCTCCTGGTACTGATCAATGTCTTCCCGTAGGAAAAAATGTGTCTCCCGGGAAAAAGTCACCTGTATCTCCCAGCGAAAAGATAGTGGAAAGAAGTTTTCTCCCAGTGAAAAGATAGCGGAAAGAAGTTGTCTCTCAGTAAAAAGATAGCGGTGTCTTCCAGTGAAAAGATATCTTGCCAAATTTGATCCATTTGTCCTCTTCTAAACCCCTTCCGCGGACACTGGAAGTGATAGAATCCCGTGATACTTAGGCGTTGACCAAAATTAAAGAGTGGAGTAGATAAGTCGACTAAATGCCAAGAAGCTAGTTTAGAGCTATTGATAAAATAACCTTTGTAAGATTCATTATAGGAACTGTGTACTTCTTAATTTTGTTTCTATACCTAAGTGCGCTGAAAAATAGTTAATAGTGAATCTTATTTCCCCCTTGACTGCCTCCCTTGAGGATGCGTAGTGATAATTCATAAACAATTAATAATGAGTTGCGCTTACCTTAAAGTTCAGGACTTCTGTGTACAAATTGCATAAAGTTAAACGCAATTAGGCTGATCCTTAGGCTCAGTAATAAATACCTAAAAATATTCTCTATATTAAAATATTCTATACTTTAAAATTGCGCCGAGTTCAAAGTTTAGAACTTCGGTGTACAAGTTACCTAACTTTGAACAAAATTAAGTTTACCATTAACTACAGTTAGAGATACGTAAAAATATTATGTCATCTTTTTACTGCTTTTTCTCTTGTGAAGTTGGTTCATTTTTTTGAAAAAAAAAATTGTCCTTTCAATATACGTACCTTTTTACTCTCCTTCAAAGGCCGATTATAATAAGTGTCCATTTACCTTTTGCAGCGTGTCCACCTTGAGGTCATCCAGTTGAATACGCAATACATATGTTAAAAATATGTTAGCCTGGAGCTTTGAATGTTACAGATATAAAACACAAAATAATTTCCTTTCAGATGTACAAACAGTTCTGTCATCGAGATGCGTATTTTATTTCTATTGCAAAGAGAAGAAGTAAACATCATATAATTTTGATCAGGTTAAGATTATTAACACTCAAGTGCTGTTCGAATCTATGGTAACATATACATATAGAAATTGCTGTCCTAGTTTTCAGGCGTCGTCGCCTGGTAGCTAGGTCAGCGCAATAACGTGTCTTCGAGCAACACCCGGTCCCATAAATGTCGCCCGTCGCTCCGGTTTAATGTCTTTTAAAACCCGAGAACTCTTTCGCTTAGACCGGAAAATGCCGTCACCCCCGGATATACTTCATCCGGTAAGATAAGGCTTTAAGCGAGATAGGGAACGGTATCGTTCGAAGTTGGTTACATTGATTAAAAAAAAATGCTGCTGAACAATTTTTCAAAAATCATACTTACCTTGTTACGGCTTTTCACTTCATATTTATAAAATAATGCAAGTTTTCATAAAACTTTAAAGAACACTCTTATTTTGTAAAATAAATTTTCAAAAGCAGGTACACTGAAAACATGTTTCACGAAATTTCAGAAAAAGAGAAGGGAAAGTTATATATCGATACGTAATCTAAAGGACTGGAGGCTGCAAGGGAAAGGAAAAAGTCTGCAGGCAACTTGCTTTTTTATGCACACACGCCAATCCCAAAGCATACTAAACATTTTTCTGCAGTGTCTAAGTCTAAATCTTATCCGTTAGCAAGTGGTTTTGCTTAGGTTTGCAAAAAGTCGACTACTATTTTTAATACACTGCAGGAACAAGTTTATTTTATCGAAATACAGCAGTCTCTATCAATACTGAAAAAATTTAATGCTCTGTAGGCTTTTACAAAATTTAACATATTGACATTTTTTAATTAGGAAGCTTAAACAAGCAAATATGGTTTAAAAAGGAAATTCGGACGGTCTTTTAATGAAAATTTCCATATGTGCTAACGTACATACTATGCATTTCTATACACTCACACACAAAATTGAAGTAAATTAGTTTTAAATTTTACGAAGAATTTTTGATGCTTTTAATTTTAGATGGTAAACTTTTAAAAATGATTTCGCTAAAATAGCTTTATATTAGTTAATCTTGGAAAAGTATGTCTTCCCGTTGTTTTAAATTTCTAAATCTTTAGAAAATAAATATTCTTAATACATTCTTAACGTTGGAAACGTTTAAAAAAATGTCCTCGGCGTGTTCAGATGCGTTGATGTGTAATCAAAATTCTAGAGTAATTCCAGGAGAGGTAGAAACTTGCATGTTTTTTTTATCTAAGACATCCCACGTAGACTTCAAGCCTAAGTACTAACGTACCGTGGGTGTCTAAAGAGAAGGGAAATGTAGTCTATTGACACGGGATTTGAAGGATTGGAGGTTGGGACGGGAAGGGAAAACATCTGCAGGCAATTTGTTCCATAATCTGGAGACCCTAGGTATGAATGAGCGAGAGAAGTGGTCTGTTCTAGGCTTTTGTAGCTGGACAGTAAAGGGATGCATATTATGTGATCTTTTTTTGTAGGTCTTACGCTACAAGTGAAAGAAAATATAAGAAATCTTTTTTTTGTGGTGTAATGTGCCAAGTTAATTGTAATTTTATTTCGATGCTCCTGATTGCGTATTTTAAATTAGCTTATACACGGTGTCCGAAAAGTCTTAGTACGGGCAAATATCTTTGCCATTAGTTAACACCAAATTTTAGAGGTATTCTATTGGTTCATAAATTTAATTTTTCATGTAATTTAACTTTTTCAATCCCGTTACTGGATGACGCTAGGGAGTTGAGGTCAAAATTTTTAAACAAAACCTTATGCCGTGGTAACTCATTTTAAAGGTCTTCAAAAAATCAACATTTTACCGTAAATCCTAGGTCCATATCTTAATTCGTTTTTCAATGGCAAGCCTTTAAATATTAAAAATCGTGAAAACTCCTTGGCAGAAATAAAGTCGTTTTTGGAACTAACTTCTCACATTTTCGAGAATGGTAGGTATTACTTCTTGGCAGACGTTGGCAAATCTAACTCATCCAAATTTGAATGAATAGGAAAGAAAAAAATATATACCTACCTATTATACTTGGGTATCTACTTACAATTTCTGCCAAACAAAATTAATGCCTGTATGAATTTTTCGCGTGCTACGAGCTTTTAAGATAATAAATTTAACATAATATATTAAATTTAAATCTGTTTCAGTGATAACTTTAATACTACTTTCATTAGGATCCACCCAGGCGAACTACGTCCACTTATAAATAGCATTTAGCATTACCACAATGAAAAAACTATACTATTTTTTTTTTCGTTTTAGTACATCTAAGTAATAAAAGCTTGTTTTTAAAAAGTATTTTTTACAAGATTTTATTTCATTTTAAAATAAAAACAATCTTATTTTATTAATTTAAACTTTTTTAATAGCCCCTAAGGGATTGTTGTTTGTATAAGAAATATAGGTTAGTCCTTCCGTGTTTTTATTTTCTTAAAATTTTAAAAGTAATAATAAAATTGCTGTTTGGAAACTTTTTACTTTTGTAAATTTCATTTCATTTCAGAAGTAGAGATTTATAAACCGTTGCCGCCGGGGTACAAGACTTGATCAGCTTGCTTTTCCGGTTTCGAAAAGTTTAATTACCAAACATTGGAGAAAAAATATAAAAAATGCGGTCAAGTGCAAGCTATACTTGCACAATTAGTGTTCCGTATGCGCGGAGATGAATGGTGAGCGTTTTTGACAGCCCAATTAAAAATTTTGAAGAACGTGTAAGGACAAAAGGTGTTCACTACATTGTGAGAATTATTTTTTGTTGAAAAACGTTTTATCTTAAACCAATGGTTCAGCAGATATTAGGAAATAAACAATTCAATTGTTTATAACAACTGATGGCGCTAGAACTTCATAATCCTGATAATTTTCGCTGAATCTACGCCTAACTCTCAATACTCATGATTTTTTAAAAATTATTCTGAGCAATCCTTCTGGTGATGTGGGTGAGGGACAGCAATTTGTAGGCGTTTCTCCCGAAAAATGTTTAAAAAAATGTACACAAAAATACATCATATATATTGTTGAATTCGTGCTTCAAGCTTTCATTTGACACTCTACACGATGCCCTGGAAATTTTTTTCCATTTCCCAATTTACCCCCTAAAATTAACCCCCAGAATCAAAATTCAACTTTTTATACTTCACATCTATAATTGGGCCGCCCACTCTATCTATGTGCTAAATTAAAAATTTTTACGTCGAATAGTTTCAGAGAAAATCGCCTGTGACAGACGGGCGGACAGACGGACTGACGGACGGACACCGAAGTGATTGCGTTAGTGTTCCGTTTTGCTAATTTTAGCCCGGAACACAGATTTAGCACGGAACACAAAAAAATATAGAGCAGTGTCTCCATTTATTGCTTTAAATTTATGCACATGATGCCTCAAGCTTTTATACCCATAATAAGTTTTGTTAGTACGTACCAGCTCATTAGGATACACGATTTTTTTAGGAAATGAAGTATTTTACAAAGTTTGTTTTCCCACGTCTCCACATTAGGTTGAAAACATTCTGAATTAAATTATCCTCTACCGGATTAAAACTATCTGCAAATCCTTCGATAAAAAATAGACATTTTTCTGGCAAAACACATAAAAACGATCGAGCTTTGAATCCGCAGTTGCAATGCTTTTTGGCTCTATTCCAATTTTCCTTGTGATTTTAAATATCAATCACGTTTCTTGACTTTTTAAGTAACCGTTCTTTTATGAATGATTGTAGAAAGAATTTAGCCATGTAAATTTAAGTTAAGTGAAAGAAATACAGAGTGGCGCAAAACAAACAATGCAAAACCTACAAAAGTTTAAAAATCAGTCAGGTTACCTATATGGTGTTATTCTGAAGCAATTTAACTTGTTATACAAGGTGGTCAACCGAAAACGAAACAGGTACTTTTAGGCACTTAAAATATCACATTGTAACACTTCAAACCTTGTGTAATCGTATAATTGTTGAGAATGATACATTTCTTTTTGGTGCCAGGTCAGGATAAGCAGTATAAGTAACATAAGTACGATATAATAATTAAATTAAAACGAAAATAAAGATAAAAAGGGTGGTTATTTAAATCAGTCTAAACAACTTCATAAAACTATAATTCAGCCCAAAGCATAATGCTGTATTAAAAGATAATGGTAACAGTTATTATCGTAATCATATTCCCCGTTTTACGACACCAATAAACTTGTTTGCTTCCCGTAGAAACCAATATTTTAATATTTTCGTTGGAATATCAAATATCCTCGAAAACCAGGTCATTTTAAAGTAAGCATTTCATTTTCAAAAAGCCAATTTAAGCCATTTCGTTCGAATTGGAAAATAAGGAAACAGTGGAAGTAATGCTATAATTCTTTTTAAGTATAATTGGTAATTGGTAACCCTGACCCGGCAGGAATAGCTCTTTTTGTAACATTTATTATGATAGTACTAGTTTTTACTCGCGGCTTCATTCGCCGTACCCTGGTGAGTGGAAAACTAATAAAATTATGAAAAACTAAAAATAACTCTTACAGATCCACAGTTTTTGACGTCTACTGTTTTCAATACAAATAATAATGTAATTCAATTAAGTGAAAAGATCCATGTTGAAGAGTCATTTTTAAAAACAACTATCAGCAAAAAATATTATTAGTTTTGAGCATATATTTCTTACAATAAACCTAAGCATACACAAAATAGCGCACTACAATAGAATACTAAGTTCAAGTTTGCCCTTTCCAATTCTCTTCTATTCAAGTATCATTTCTTTGTAACCTCTTGCAAATTTCCTTTTGAGACCGGCCTGAAAATTTGAATTTCCTTTGAAATATCTCGAAATAGGTGAAACCAGTGACCGAAAGTCCTTTAAAACATTCTTTGGAGCGCCTTTCACAACTAAATTCTAATGCCTGCCAGCAGAATCGGAGAGGAAAATTTTCAAAGGAAAATTTTTATGGTTATGCTTCTTTAAAAGATATTTAGAGGTTCGTAATAATACAAAGTTAAATATAATTTATTAAAAATTGTAAATAGAAAGTCTATATGCCCATGTAATACAGTATATTGTCCATGGACGGGGTAGACAAGATGACAAATGGACCAAAAAGTTAAAGATACAAAGGCTGTGTACCGTTGTCAAACCTGATTAACCACTCGGTATAATGAGGTAAACCAATGGTAACGCTGGTTCCTGAAAGAACGGGTTTTACTACGGAACGCAAATCGGTCGTTTCTGTATCGACTCATCCTAAAAACATTCCAACATTTTACAACAGACGATTTTTAACATTTGTAAAAAATAAATTTAAATTTAAACAAACAAGCAAAACATAAACAAAATGACATAATAAACTGGAAACCCAGCGAGGAAGCATCGGTTCCTTCGGTGACATTAATGACAGATATTTTTCAGGAACTGCGTTTCCAATCTTACCAACTTTTCAGGTTACCGATAATTACGGGACAAAAAAACCGTAACCGAAGCTGAGAACGGTACACGCCCAAAATAAGGTCATTCTTTATAAAAGTTCTTGCTTGCTTTAAAAATAAAATCGACAATCCCAAAAATGTATTTTTGTACAGGGTATGCAAAAAATATATAAACGTAAAATTTAGTTAAGAGTAAGTTTACTTTTTTAAATTTTAATGCAAGCGTTAAATAAAAAACTGGTTTTAAATTTTAAAAGAATTCTTATTCAAGATTTTCAAGTAAAAAATTGAAATTTTTAAATTACGCTTTTAAAATCAAAATTTTCGGTCACAGTGTCACTTTTTTTTATTTGATTACACCTTTGATAACTGGGACGTAGGTACTTGTCAAAAAAATAAAGGTCTTTAAGGGACTTTTACGTAAGGACGCAACATGTCGGCCGGCATGTCGGCCGATTTGTCTGTTGTAATGTAAACAAAATGCATTTAATGTGGGACAGTCGGACGACATGTTAATGTCGGATGCAAAAATTATCCCCACATATCAAGTCGGCGTTTATTTTTCACTACGTAAACTCTCAATTTGGTTATTACGAACGAAGTTCTCGTATCCACTTTGCAAGCCAAGATCATTCATGAACGAGCTATATGCACTTTCCAAAGGTCTCTTTGCCAAAAAACTTCTAACTTACTTCTTTTGCGTTTCCGTTTTGACTCTCCAGTATCGCATGACTTCCTGCCAACCAGGCGCGTCCGTGAAATTTTTGTATATCTCTGTTGCTACATATGGCGCCCATGCCAAGTTCAGGTTTTTTAATAGTGAACCCACTAGAAATGTTTTGGTAAAGAAAAAACAATATATTGTAATTTGCGAAAAAAAGTTTAATTTTTGAATTGACCCACCTGGGAGAAGAATTAACACGCTTAGGTATTTTATTTATCATTTTTTCTAAACAAATTTTACATCATTTTGTCGACAACTCTTAAATTTTAAGAGAAAAAAATGTGTTAGTACAAAGTTATAGTCATTTGAATTTTTTTAAACCTAAAATATAATTTAAAATAAAACCTAAAATATAATTTAAAATAAAAATTCAAATTCATTTGAAATCAGAATAAAGAGATCTTTCACTTGAGCTAATAATATACAGGGTGTTCCATTAAAAAAAAAATATGACAATTAATTTTTTCAATGTTGTAAAGTCGATTTTCTATTTCCGCTATTACCAAAAGGTACTACGTGAAAAAACCTAAAACTTTTGTATTTAAAGTTTTTTTCTATAGCTCGTAATAAGAGCTGTAGGTGGAGTCAAAATATAATGAATAACCCTGTACATGGTACCACCTTCGGAGTATAATCAGCAAAAATAAGATCAAAAAACAACGTGCTCAAAGTATGCCGTGGAAAGGTAATATAGGTAAAAGGTATAGGTAAAAGAAAAATAGAACTGTCAAGTTCTGAAGTTTGATCGAAAGTTACTTTAAAAATGGTAATGGTTCAGTGGGTTTAATCAACACGGGACGCTATTCACGATTTTCAAACAGAATATCCACACATAGTCATGGGTATCGACCTGGTTCGCCAAGTTTTGACTAGGTCAGTGGTTTTGTTTGGAGAAACAGGAAGTGTGAATAGAAAGGAAGGCAGTGGGAGACCCAAAGATGGCACTGCACAAGAAGTACAAGAATTGGGGCAATTTGTTAATGAACGCCCACAAACTCCTATTCAGCGTTTAAGCCAGCAAATAAATGTATCCTACTGTACCTGCAATACAATCCTGAAATGTGACCTGCATATTATGCACGCTTATCGTCTAAGCTCAGTCCAAGAATTGTTATCAAACGACAAGCCGCAGCGAATGCAATTTGCAGAGTGGTTTATTGGTAATTTGCATAATAATAGAAACATATTTGAGAAAAGTTTTTTACTGACGAGGCATGGTTTTATGTAAATTCTCAACAAATGAGAATGTGGAGTTCTGAAATTTGTTTATAGGGAAGCCTATGCATTCACAGAAAGATGGCGTGTGGGCGGCCATATCTAAAAGAATATGCCAGTTAGGTGGCCACCAGGGTCTTGCGATACCACGCCGTGCGACTTTTTTTTATGGCCACACATTAAAAACTCGGTTTTCAAAACCCCTTGTGAAAATTTAGTAGACTAACGGGCTAGAATTACAAATTTTCAGGAGATTAACAACTCCCTTCAAGTGCTCACCAACGTTTTTGATGCTGTAAAAAGAAAAATGAGAACATGTTTGGAAGTAGAAGGTGGACACGTCTCTCATTTAGTTTAAATTTATGATTTTTAGGTTCTTTGTTGTATATGTTTTTTTTTAATTCTGTATTATGCAATCACAATGACAACAATGTAATTTTCTTAAAAATAAAAACTTCAGAACTGTTTTATTTTTCATTCACCTATGCCTTTTACGTGTTACCTATATTAAGAGTAATAATTCAAGACATGCGTGATTGCTTCCACGGCATACTTTGAGGACGTTTTTTTTTTGATCTGACGATACATCCAAAATAATAATAAAAGAAACAGTCGAATTGAAAACCTCCTCCTTTTTGAAGGCGGTTAAAAATATAGTAAGCCAACAAAACCAGGGCATTCATATTATATTACACATTCCTGAAATAGGGTATTACAGTGAAATAAAACTTGACAAGGATTAAATTGGAACTAGAAACTCAATATATTATTTAAAAACTCATATCTAATGTCAACCTACAATTTTTTAAAATTTTAGGACAAATTCGTTACTTGTGATATTGTGAATCGATGGAAGTTTACTCGAAGCTCAGAAAAATACAAGAAATTGTTTGAATAATACAGTTCGCCGTTAGCCTGCAGGGTAAAATATGAGTGTAATTTAAAATGAAAAATTACTTTACTACCGCCATCTAATGAATCTTGCAGATATAAAGGGAACTTAAATTTAATATCGGAAAAATGTGCCGTATCACGAAGGAGTAAAAGTTAATATTTACATTTTTAGTTGGCAAAACTGGAGGACTCTAATAGAAACTATTACGTATAGGAAACTTGAAGCTTTTAATATGGGCGTTTAAGGCAAATTCTTAAAACTTTGGATTTTCTGCAGGCAATTTGGTCTCCATAATCCAGAGAGGTTGTGAATGAGCGAGAGAAATGGGATCATCTAGTCAGGAGGGGGGGGGGGGAGATGATAGCGGCTAGTACTTCTAAGAAAAATCCGTGAAAAAAAAGGGACACATCCCCAACAGCGAGGCGATGAGAAAAAAAGGGAGTTTTCTTGTGAGGACTGGGTTGGCTGGCTGAATGGCTTTCTTTGGCACGGAAAAAAATATTTAAACTTTAAATATAAATGTAATAGAAAATAATACATTTTATATTAACAGGAATCCCAGATTTTAAAAAATAATATAAAAATATATTAAAGCAGATTTTAATTTGTAAAAACCTAAAATATTGAAAAAAGTGAAATAATGTATTTTAAATGGTAAAATTAAATTTATTACATTGTAAAATATGGTTATTTTAAAAAGTAACATCTTCACTTTTACTTAATTACGTATTCTTATTAAAAATATTATATAAATGTATTAGGCATATTTCGGTCTGTCGTATCATTTAGTGATTAAGAATATCTTTTTTTTGTTTCTTAACATCGCAAATAATTAATATAGTTTTTAAACCACTCTGTATAATGGATATGATTTATAAATGGATATGAAGTTTCAGGTCTCAATTTTTCCCTTGCGTAATAAAAACTTTTCTTTTTGTCGATAAAACTCGGCGCAAATTTTGCCAATTTTTACCTGACAATCAGTCAAAGTCAGCCATTTTCCTTATCTGTTCCCATTACTGAAAGTTTGAATGTCTCATCGCACCTTCGTCTTTCTGGCATATTCAAATCAGCAGATCCGATAACGTGATTCTTTGCGGTGAAAAACCATGAGCTAAATGACGGTATCTTGAAAAGTAATAAGGGAAATATCTTTTCTGATGGGAGACATAAGACGGCATTATTTTATCGAATCGAGTTTAGGTTTCCGGATACATTTGAATTACGTACAGTTACGGCAATTGAAATCCGGACGGCACTTTGATATATTGTAAATATTACTGACTATTCTATTTAGCTTTTCACACCTATAAATACCTTAAATCCACCTATGTAAATTACAAATGGTAGTGTCAGTGTCAAAACTGGCATTTTTTCTGTCTTAATAAATGTCCACATTTGTGCATGACCATGCCGCACTTAAGCAAAGGAAGAGAAAGCCAAGATAGTCATGGTCAAGAAGAATTGTAGGCGAAAGACTCGCAGTACCAAAAAGTACTGTGCATGATATAAAAAGAAATTCACTAGACAGAAAAGTAGAAAGTGGCGGACATAGGATTTCCTCTGAATAGGAAGATAATCGATTGGTACACTTTCTTCAAAATTATTCTTTCCAATCTGCAGTAGCAGCAAAGACCAACTCCAATTTTCCGGGTGGCGTAAGAACTGCTTGAAATCGTATAAAGGAAATATCTAACGTGCGTATTCATTCTGCATCAAAAAAGCCTTTTTTAAGTCAGGATAATAAGGAGTAGCGGGTTGGGTTCCATTGCAATTTCACACAGAAGGAATGGACTTCTGGCAAAATGTTGTATTTACCGATGAGAAGGTATTTCAGTCGTATTATAATGGTTGTGTTAGAGTGTACGTACAGGCCTCCAAATACTCGTTTTGAAGAAAAATATACACAAAATATAAGCGAAAGTAGACGTTAGTAGATGCATATATTACAAATATATTATGTTGCCATCCATAGTTGCCGAATTTTCGAATCATTTTATTTACCAGCCATAATAACTGCCCTGTCCACACGGCTAAAAGAGTAAAAGAATGGATGACACAAAGAAATCTCCAGGTATTAGCCTTCGCGCAGCCCGGATATTAACCCAATGGAAAACGTCTGGAGCTTTAAGGTCAAAAAAATTAATTGCTGAAGTTTTTTAATTGGCGGTTTGAAAGTCTTCTGATGATAGCAAGAGGTTCAAAAAATATTATTAGGCCCTTCCCCATTTTCTCAATGTCATTTCAATAAGTTTAGATCTAATTTTTAAAACAATTTAAATTTTATTTCAATTAGTGAGGGTGGGGAAGGGCTTAATAATATTTTTTAATCGCCCGCTATCATCAGAAGCGTATTCTAAAACAGCCGATTAAAAATCTTCAGCAATATTCATTACATTTGATAGCCACACTGCAAAAACGATGAAGGTCACTTTTTTCGCAACATTAGTTAAAATACAAAATAATAGCTCACAGAACTAGTGGTAGTAGAATATACTGGCATAAGTCACAGCTGAAAATCTAGACGTTATTTAGAAAATAATACAAGTATATCCTATACTAAGGGTGGTAAATGTGTTTTTACAGCGCGTAGGTGAGTTTTAAAACTCGCCTAAGGCGCGTGCGGTAAAAACCCATTCACCAACTGCGTTATGTACGATATTTTATTTGTAACCATGCGGTAAACCTGTCAGTATTGTCTCCCTTGTAAATCTTTGAACGCATTTCCTGGCGTTTTTGCAGTGTGGTCTTCATTTTATTTTTAAAATATTTGTTTCAACCAGCCGCCATTTTGTTCTCAGGGCAAATAATGACGTAATATTCTAGGATCATAAAATACTCAGTGAGGCCTTTAAAATGATGTATCGCAAAACCCCTTTTCAATTTCAATTTTTTTCCAAGATGGTGTCCTGCAGCCATCTTGATTTTTCCAAGAGTCACTTGGGCACCAAAACATAGTATTTTTGCACTAATTGAGGTGAATTTTGAATTTTCTAAATGTAACTGTTCAAAAATTAGGGGGGGGGGGGGGGGGTGACATTACGATTCGAATAAAATTTATATTTAAATGTTATATCTTAAAATTATTTTCAATATCTTTTTAATACAACAAACCTGAGCAAACCTAAGCAACAATAAGAAATAAATATAAGATACATACTGCTGTCTATTCGTTATCCGAGTTAACAGACACAAGCAGAGACTTTGCTGCACTCTGTTGTCCTAACTTCTAAAAACGGGCAAATAATACTCTTAACACCATGGTGTAAAATTTAATTTAAACCGGCAAAACTTTTAACTTCGTAACATAGCAGTTTTTCAAGTTAGGAACACACTGCACTCACCTTAAACACACAAGTGGATGCACGAGAACCGAGAAAGTTAATAAGGCTATTAAAATTCACTAATTAAAGCTATTTGTTCCAGCGAGAGCTGCGCTCACTTTTGCCATCCTTACAATGTTAATTCCTATTATATAATAGGTATAACCAGAATAGTGTTCTGACAAAGGGAGCGCCATTCTGTGGAGTAAAGTTGTTTTTTTTTTTTGCTTTCAAAAACAATACTGTAATGATGATTAACAAATTTAAATGCTTATGAGAAAATGTACTAAACCATGCAATGAAATGACTGTTAATTTAATTTCTAATACATTTCATTAGACGACAATCATGGTACAATTTATTGACACTGCAGACAGTCAGTCGGTCCGTAACTGTCAGTTATTGGGGAAAAAACAATATTTGTAAAAACAAGATTTGATTTCACACGTCATAAATCAAAATCGGACTGGACGGCTCTGTAAATAGTGAAGAAACGCAGAATAGATAAGACGGGTTGAAGACTGCCGGAAAGAGATATGCCGATGCAAAGTCATAAGAAAAGGATGCCTGTCTACACAGAATGCTGAGGAATGTGAGGTGCTGCACATATTCCACATGTTGACGCTTTTCCTGCTGCAAGGACAAGATGCGGAATATGTATTTTCGTCGCGCACATGTAAATGTATGGCCATTTATATATCCATCTCTCATCAATTCGGCGGCTGTCTGTGTCTGCGAGAAATTTTCTAAATCAGGGAAGAAATCATAAGTTGGCAGATATTTTGACCTGTGTCAACCGCCGCCATTAAAATCTTAATATTGAGTATAAAATCTTTTTGTAACATGCTGTCAACAGTCACGAACACACGACCTGATGCATATAAAATCCAAGCGAATAACAAGCCTATTTACATTACTAATTAAACGGATTTGTCCGTAGCAACAGCAGCACTCACTTTGCCCGTAACTTACTGTGCTCATTTATATTATATAAAAGGGTAGAGCTGTTAGACCCTTGTTATAAACAGACTCTTTGGAGATATACATATAATTCCGCGTGACCTTTCACTAAAACGTTTAAAACTTAGTTTAATACATATGGAAAGTAATCAACTGATTAAACAAACATGTGTGTTTAGGAATATTAAGTTTTGATTGCTTTGGTACCAAAGGGAATTGAACTCGCGACTGTCCGAATTAACTTATACAGGGTGATCGATATCGAATGGGTCATAGCTTAGCAGTGGCTTTCCTGTTTCAATTTAGATCGATTTTACCTAATTTATCTTAGTATAAGAGTTCATAATATGAGCGATACAGTGTTAAAAAAAAATTTACAATATTTGAGTAGCTTACACCGCTGAATAGGTCGACAAGGTGCAGTTAAAGGGCCACCAAGATCTCCGGACCTTACGTCGTTAGACTATTTTCTTCGGGGATATTTGTAAGAGCGAGTGGTACGTTTCCTTCTTTCGCGGGAACGTGAAAAATCTGCGAAGTGTTGTTCAGTTTCGGAGAAGACCTGCTTTTAGTTCATGTTTGAGGCTGTCTCGAGACAGATTTGACCTCTTTCCTCGTTTACGGTTGCACAGCACACCCACGACTTTCTTGCCATCCTTCCATATAGATTGTTTGTTATGATAGCAGAAAATTAAACTGGATAATCGTGTTCCTCACAATATTGTTATCGGAATTAAATCAGACTGTTTATTTCGGGCTTAAAATCGGTTTAAACATGGAACCCAATTTTAATAAGGGCTTAATAGACAATTATCATTCCGCCTTTAATTTCCTACTTGATTGTAAGCAAGGGGAAATTTCTTAAAGGCCGAGGCCGTAAATCATTTCCATTAATTATACTCAAAAAGGCACTTTAGAGTTTATTCAAACGGCCTGAATTTCTTTTTGTGGGAATAGTAAACACTGTTTCTACTGTTCAGTTTTGGCATACTTAAATGTTTTCAGTTAGCTTCTTTAAAGCTTTTAAATTCATAATATTTTTTTTTAAAAGTGATCCAACTTTACAAAAGAAAAATAATTAAAAAGTATGAAATAATATTTTTACGTATTTATAACTGTGGTTAATGGTTAACTTAACTTTGTTCAAAGTTAGGTAGCTTGTACACTGAAGTTCTGAACTTTAAAGTAAGCGCATATTGTTTATGGATTATCATTACGGATCCTTATACTGCGAAATTGCGTCGACTTAAAAGTTAAGAACTTCGGTATACAAGTTACCTAACTTTGAACGAAATTTAGTTTACCATTAACCACAGTTATAAATACGTAAAAATATGATTTCATACTTTTTAGTGCTTTTTGTTTCGTAAAGTTGGTACAAAAAAACATGTTCCTCCTTTTTAGTTTACCTATCCTCCCTCCTCCTTCATCTTATCGCTCCCTCTTTAAATTTGTAATGTCCACGTAATATTAGATTCTCAGACTCCAGTAACCCAGTAAAATGACATAGTTAACATTCATAAAGAATTTTCCACCCGCTCCTTTCACCCCCCTCCCCACCGTAATTTTTTTTTGCATCCGTTACATGAACTTAGCTTTCCTGACTTCAATAACCCCAAAAATGACCTATTAGTTAACATTTTTGGAGAAGTTGGCGGTCGCCCTTATTTACCCCTCCCCCCACCATCTGTTATATAAAATTAAATTTTTAACCTCATATTTTTGGAGAAATTGCCAATGGCTACTTTATATCCCTCCCGCCGCGCCGTTAATTTTTTTAACATGGGTTCTAAATTTTCTGAGCTCAATCACCCCGAAAATGACACATTAGTTAACATTTTTGGACAACTTCCCAGTCTCTTTTTTTATCCCCCCCGGTTAGTTTTTTAACAACTACTAGACAAAATTAGATTTTATGCCCTCATTAACCCCGAAAATAAGATATTAGTGAACATTTTCGGAAAAATTCAAAGCCGCTCCGGTTTTGACCCTCTCCCCCCATCTACTTTATTATTTTTTATAGTCAAATATCAACACGACCACCGAATCGTCATGCTAGACACAGTGGAGAAAAAATAATCGAAATCGGTTAATTCGTTCAAGAATTATGCGTGAACATATATAAAAAAAATGACACATACGGGTCGAATTAATAACCTCCTCGTGAAGTCGGTTAAAATGTACGCAGAAAGAAATGCGCGGACAAAATTAGAAACTCCAAAGGGACAATATAAGACATGCGGAAACTTAAAAATAGAAAAATAGAAAATCGCCATTTTCTTGTCAATAAAATGTGATAAAAACACGTCATAAAGATTTAATAGAGAATTTTACAGGGCGTTAATCACCTATAAAATTTGTGAGTAAAGTTTTTCGACATCCTGTATATCGTCATAAAATATAACTAAATTTTACATAAATGCTATTATCAAACAAAAATATAATTATTCCAGGCAAAGAGATAATCATAGTTTCAAGGATTATGCAAGAAAATCATAAAGATTTAATAGAGAATTTTACAGGGCGTTAATCACCTATAAAATTTGTAAGTAAAATTTTGAAACATCCTGTATATCGTCATAAAATGTACCTAAATTTAACATAAGTGCTATCAAACAAAAATATAATTATTACTGGCAAAGAGATAATCATAGTTTCAAGGATTATGCAACCAAATTATAAAGATTTAATAGAGAATTGTACAGGGCGTTAATCACCTATAAAATTTGTGAGTAATGTTTTGCAACATCCTGTATATCATCATAAAATGTAACTAAATTTTACATAAGCGATATTATAAAACAAAAATATAATATTCCTGACAAAGAGATAATCATAGTTTCAAGGATTATGCAACACATATTAAAGAGAATATCATACCTCTTGTAATTATAAGAACTGTTTTGTATCTAGGACAGCCCACGTAGATTTCAAGCCTAAGTACTAACGTACCGTGGTCGTCTGAAGAGAAGAGAAATATAGTCTATTGCCACGGGATTTAAAGGATATGTAATAATTTTATTTCTGTGACTTTACTAATTGAAAATAAAAGGAATGAATAGGTGCTAAAACAACAAGAAAACCAAAAATGCTGTATCGGTAACATTCTAATAGTTGATATAGCGTAATGTCACAAAAAATGGTGGACAATGATTCAATATTACTAAGACTTATGTATCCGCTTTCTATTATATTTATTGTTGGTTTGTTCACCTCGTTTTGGTTAGCTAAAATCTCTATCTAAGTAAAAATCCAACAATAAAGTCAATGAAAGTTCGATAAATAAGTCTCGGTAAGGTAATGTGATGTTTTAAGCTGTATCGCCATTGAAGTTAAACTTGAATATTTATTATTTCGTTTAATCTTAAACTCTTTATCTTAAACCATTATAAATAATAAATTTTTGGTGCAAATCTTTGTTCTGCTCTCTCGAAAATTGAGGTTTATAGGGCTTCATAATTTAGAATTTATTAAGCCGTAAATCTTGTTATTCAATGCCGAAAGAACATTCTCGATAAGATTTATATCGTACTTTTAAGAAATAAGGTTCTCTTCGCGGACATTTATAAAAGCTACGCAAAGTTTAATTAATAACTTTTTTAATAAATAAACAAATTTGCTTATTTTCACCCTAGTTAAATCAATATTAGGTAATAATACATAATCTTTATATAATTATGTACTAAATGGAAATTAGGAAAAACACTAATAACCCTAAGTACTAACGAACAGGGGGCGTCCGAAGAGAAGGAAAATGTTATCTATTGACACGGGGTTTTAAAATATTAGAGGTTGGGAGGGAAAGGGTAAACTTCTGCAGGCAATTTGTTCCATAATCTTGGGTATGTATTAGTGAGAGAAGTGGAATACAGGCGCATAAGGTAATTTGGTTAATGACCCACCTAAATTTATTTTCAATGATCCACCTAATAATTTTCTTTGAAAAAAGTGCAAATTCCATGCGAAAACCCCCTAAAAAAGAATCAAGCCAAGTCATCGTCGAAAGATATTTAAGCTTGCTCCGTGCTGAGTCGTATTTTAAATTGTCCTCATAGGTTTAAATGGACGATATAAATTCATTAAAACTAAGGGAGAAACAGACATACGCGGTTTACGAAGTTAAAAAGAGACACAATTTGTCGACGGCCCACCAATAATATCGTGCCACTCCCACTATGGAAATACACTCAAACCGCCCCGTGAAATATACTCCTTCAAAACATTAGGTTTGGAAAAAGAAAAACTAAATAGATAGCTAACATGTGCATTGTATTGATGTATTACTAATTAGCGGTTAAACATAAAAATTTATAAATACGATCTCAGCCACTCCAGCGCTAGTCATCAAATATAGCAGCATCGGACCGGTTTTCTTATATTTCCAGCGTAATCCAGAGGTAGAATCTCAGCGAGTTGACCAAGAGGTCGTGGGTTCGCGGCTGTGTTAGGGTAGACTTTTTTTTAATTTTTGATATTTGAAAAATTAGGTCGCCTCTAAAAGGTATATTGGCAACAAGTTAGCACTTGTTCCTAGATAAAATATGTTTTAAATTATTGGCAATCTCATATCTACTACTATTACTATGTCTAGTCGCCAGTATTATATTTATTAAAGAAAACGGAGTTTCGGCAGCGTTCCCAATTTTATTTTACGAATAATCATACTTTTAGCTCAGAATAAACACCATCCATTTATTCTGGGCTTTTAGTACAAGGCGCGACCTCTATTGAGGAGGCGCTAAACGTATCAAAACGGAAAGCCGCTAACAATCTAGAGTACTAAAACACATAGAAAAAAAGTCATAAACATCTAGAGTAGCAATGTTCATTATACAACAATACCTATTTTATGATTTTTTGCGGTGTTTATTTAAAGGTAAATAATTTCTAGGCAAAACTAGGCACATTATTAAAAACCTTCCTTAATTAAAAAAGTGTATTTTACTTCTTGCGTTGATATCACTAGTTGCCTACAAAATATTGACCCACCTGTAAAAAACTCACGGGCCGCGCCTGTTGGAGTGTCCTGGATTTTTGTAGCGGGACAGTAATAGAATGCAAATGTAGCGGACTTCTTGTTATGGTAGAAACAGTCAAGAGAGGCATTAAAACAGTTAGTTCTTAGAGCAAATCCGTGGAAGTATCGGTGGAAAAGGGATAAATCTACACCAACGCGGCGCGGTTTTGTCTCCAAAGTATTTTAAAAAAATTTTCGAATGTATTTATGCTTTAAAAAAAATCTCCGCCGTTATCACCTAGGATATTGTATTTAATACAAACCTTAAAGCTTATAAATGCGAACTAAAAAATAAAAACTGGCGATTTTTTACGATTTTTAGAAAAATATTCTCTTTTGCAGGCCTATCCATGCTTAATACCGATCTAGGTACAATTTATGATTAAACTCTGCGTTTCGATATTTGGCAATCACAGATGACATCAACAGCTCATATTGGTTCCGTCGAAAAGTGCCTAGATCAGTAGTAGTGGGTAGTGGGCCGTATCAAGCTTGCACGACAGATCGCGTCGTTTTATGTTCGTTTGATTTTGGTGTTTTGTATTTGTGGTTTGTATCTGTGGGTGTTTTTTGTACTCGTATAGTGTGTATTTTATACATTTTACTTTTGGGCTATTATAGATTTCAGAGACTAGATTTTCTTGGTGTTTACTATTTAGGTTGTGTGTACAAGTCCGGTTCTGTCTTTCAGCCAACCTCTAAACGTAAAATAGACCAGACTTCAACAGGGTGCCACAAATGATAAGGGACTTGGTCACCATATTGCGAGATCTAAGAGAAAGTTTATTACAGTTTGGGAGGAAACCCGTAAGAAGGTAGTTAGCTGAAGAGTGCAACATGCAATACTTTAAATATAACTATTTTTGCGAGAGTAAAACTGTCTATAGGCTTTCATTTTCATGTCAATTATTAACTTTTTTTATCCATAAAGAGATCAGTCTTTACTTGCTTAATATTTACATATTAAATAAATATTTTAAAAACAATTAAACGGATTTAAATCTATTTCAAAAACTATACGATTATTTGCATTCTTCTTGTAATAAAATGCAGTGAATAGTGGGATGTTATCAAGCTGCTTCATATAAATTACCTTTAAAATAGAAACTAGAATAAAATTTTTATTATTTTGAAATATTTGAAACAACCGAACTTCATAAAAAAGATACTTTTCTAAATTTATTTTAATTTCTTGTTCCTTTAAATTAAATTGATATCAAAATAAATTCAAAATTAATGAGTTTAACGACTGGAGAAATAATTTATTTCCCTTGTTTGCCCTTATTTTCAAGAAGAGGATTTGAGCAATAAACTTAATTTACGCCTTTTTCGTTATTTAAATGAATCAATTCGAATAAAATGCTTCCACAAAAGGCTGCAAATAATGTAACAGTGTCTTTCTGAAATGCTTATTTTTTACGTTACGTGTCCGTAACATTCCAAGGCTTTCCTCGCCATCTTGTTGCTAGAACAGGTGCATATCATTATCTAATTGAGGCCATAAAAAGTCTTTTAACATATTGCGGTAGCGTTTGCCATTAACCATCGTCATTTTCATGAAATGAAATAATGACCCCACAGCAATTGAAATTTTTCTTTCAGTTTTTGTATTTTGGCTTTATTTTAGGTTATAAACACCTTGGTTAATAAAAATTTTGTCTAAAATAATTCATTTCATGTTTTCCTAATTAATTAACACTCTGTATATTTCATCTAAAAGCAGAACTTTTTAGAAAGAATGACTTTTCTTCGTAACATCGATAAAAATTTTCTTTCCTCTTGCCAACTCCATCCATCGACACACTGTATATTGTTGAATTCGTGCTTCAATAAGCTTTTATTTGACATCCTACACGATGCCTTTAAAAAAAAATTTTCATTTCCCAATTTACCCCGTGAAAGTAACCCCCAAAATCAAAATTCACTTTCTATACTTCATGTCAATAATTGGGCCACCACACTCTATCTTTGTGCTAAATTTCAAATTTTTACGTCGAATAGTTTCAGAGAAAATCGCCTGTGATAGACGGACGGACACCGAAGTGATTCCATTAGTGTTCCGTTTCACGGAACACTAAAAATGATATATATTTTGAAAATACATATAAAAAATGTGATATAGAAATATTAAAAACATTTAATACTAAGGAGGAATATGTATCAGATACCATTGTTGCCGATATGGGGCATACTGTTTTATGCATTCCCCCCGGTTACTGTATTTCTAACCTAATCGAGCATATTATGTGGCATCAGGTAAAATCAAATGTTAGAGCAGAAAATACTTCTTCGACTTTAAGTGCAAGTGTTGTCACATTAATTTCAAAAGTTGTAGATAGCATTATTATAGAAAGTTGCATGTAAAAACTCGATTAACCATGTAACTAAAGTCATAGATTCCTACTCTCATTTACTATAATCCACTTATTTTTAATGTAGATGAAAATGATAGTGACAGCGAAACCGAATTGAATCTATAATTAAATTTAAGTAATAATTTTTATTGTACAAATAAATCGAATGACATATGTAAATCAATAAACAATGTTTTAATCATTCGTAATTTAAAATATTTTATTTTTTCTAAAATTATCCCGACTTTAAACCACTCTGACTCTGGCGGCTTTTAAGAATTCTGAAATATTTATATTTACATTTATTGAGGCACTTACCATTTTGTCAAAAGGCAGCGAAAGAGCTTAAAGCGAATACTTGAATCTTATAAGCTTACAAGGCCAGATCTTTGGTAAGAATTCCAATGTACAGAGTTTCTTGTTTTATGCTAACATTTTAATAAACCTATTAAAATGATTTCACATGTGTTTAAAACGGAGCTCGCCAGCTAGTAATTAAGTAGGACCAGTTTTACAACTCAAGGGCAAACGCAATTTTCATAAAACTTTATGTAGGTTTTGATATTGCCTCTTAGCCTATTCACTTTTTCCAATCTTTACAACACCTAAGTGATGTCATACATAATTTGTCAACTTTTTAAACAAATTTCGTAAAACTAAAATAAAGATAAATATAAAAGCTTTTATTGCGAAAATTTTATCAAACTTTTTTACGACTTTCCTTTTCCTGTCATTTGGTTTACATCTAAATCCGAAAACTTTGGCCAAGAGCTTTTTAAAACTTTAGACCATATCAACATAGAAGTAACAAAGTTATAAAAACCCGTAAACCACTAAAAGTATTATGTATCAAAGCAAAAATGCCCCGATAAAACAGCATGGCCCTTCGGTTTATGTCGACAGCTTTTTAAACTTGTGTTTTTGCTTTGTTTTGCATGTTGTGAGTTTGTACAATGTTTGTGTTAATACGGTAGTAACTTCTCACGATTAAAAAAGACGAAAGACTTTACAACAGGCTCGTTTATTACTTTTCGAACATTTCAATTACTTTTAGGGGTGCTAAGTACGGAAAAAATATTTAAAAAATTCTGCCACGTCACATTAAGAAAATAATTAAATTAAAACTTGTAAAATACTGTATTATCAAGTAAAACAAATATTAAAAATGATTAGTTTTACTCTTCCTTTCGTAATTTTCTGGATCAGTTTCCCTTAAAAGAGCCCAGCAGTAATCTCCTAATTAACATACTTTCATCCGAAAAACCCTTCTGCCGATCTTTAAAAACTTTGAGCTTTTGGTGGAAACGCTCGCCCTATAGGTCACCGACTGCCTAAGATTTTAGGAAGAAAGTCCAGATGTGAGCGAAGGAAATATATAATAAGAGACATGTTTTCACCCATTGCATGATAGCTTTGTAATAAATTGAACTTTGAATCCAAGTAATCCGCGCGAATTAGCGAATAATACGCGACATTCGTAGTAGCAAAATGCGACGTGGTAGAAAATTTTCAACTACCGTTTTATAATAGTAAAAGGTAACTGAATAAGAATATAAGGGTTTCATCTGAGGTATATTAAAAATGTTTAAATTTGTAAACCAGTGTTAGTTAATACCTTATATGCATTATATGTATTCCTGTCCCACCACAACAATTTACAGCATCCCACTTCCTTTTGCTCATTCATACCTAGGGTCTAGATTATGGATAAAATTGCCTGCAAATATTTCCCCTTCCCCTTTCAACCACCAGTCCTTTAAATCCCGTGTCAATAGATTACATCTCCCTTATCTCTAGACGCACACGGTACGGTAGTACTTAGGCTTGAACTAACCATCCCAAATAATAATTTTGAAAACACCCTGGCTAAAACACAAAAATAATGAAAACCGTTACTTTCTTTTATACGATGATCAATCCTTGACACAGCAAAAATTTATAACTAATAGTATTCCCGTGCGAAAAGAGTAATGTTCAAAACTTGTACAATATACTATTAAAAAATCCAAATTTTGTTTTAATCATATTGCAAAGAAAACTAAATTTTCATGCTTAAAAGTACCGATTTATTTTCCGATGAAAAACTTTTTATAATCAAAACGCGCTGTGCATACTCTAAATGCTGTCAAAGCACTCTACTTTAAAAATCGTCTCGCATTATGCATTTAAAATAAACAGAGTTAATTTTTGTTTATTTTTTCAGACACCTTTTTGCGAATTAGCGAAATTTATTATTCGCTTTTTATTAGCTCCCCTTAGCACTCTACTGTTTATTGCCGTAATATAAATTTTAGCGTACTCGTAGCAGTTAACTTAATTATGGTCGTTTGGGGAATTTTCTTGAGCACTAGGATTATTATATTATATTCAACCCCTTAAGGTACCATAAGAACTAAATTTTATTACTTTTTTTTTATTTTATAGACCTAAGAAAATAAAAAGTATAAGTGTGAGATTCGACATTAACTTCTCCGGACCTGCCAATTAAATATTTTTATAACACGAAGTTTCACAGCTTTAAGAAAAATACAGCATTTCCCATAAATCTTTGGCCAAACGGTAAAAATCTTTATTTGGCTCAACTCTCGTGTGTATGTTGTATTTTAGTCCGTGGCGTTATAATCCTAGCGACTGCTGAGATTTCCTGAAAAACGGAAATGAGTACATTCACCAATTTTTAATACAGGGTTCGGCAAAATGTATTACCCATTTTATTTCATTAATAACACAAAAACGATTCGGTTATTTTGAATGAAAATAGGTTTAAATGGAAAAGTAGGCTTTGGAAATGCTGCTAGAATTGTTGACAGTTGTCAAAATGGAGCATTGGTCTACACAACATCGCGTCTTTTGTGTTGACAAATTGATTCAATTTAATTCAGTAATCGCTGTTCGGTGTTTTCGACGTCATTTTAATGTCCGTCGCTGTCCTCAGCGTAAGACTATTTTGACTTGGCGCAATAAACGGAGACAACTGGGATCTAGTATAGAGAAAAAGTCAAGTGGAAGACCAAGAACTTGTAATGAACGTAACGAAGAAAGGGTAAGAAATGCAGTTATCGCTAGTCCGAGAAACCCGCTGTTAAACATGCTTCGGTCCTTGGTTTGATTTATCGAAGCACGAGAAGAATGTTAAAACGCATGAATTTTCATCCATATAAGATCGCAATAACTCAGGAAATAAATGATCAAGATAAGATTAAGATTAATAGACTTGAATTATGTCGTCTGATTCATGATAATCACCAAGGTATCGAAAATATCCTTTTCATGAGTGACGAGGCACATTTTTATCTTAACGTCGATGTAAATAAGCAAAAATGCCGTTATTGGGCTCAAGAGAATCCTCGGGAAATTCATCAGCGACCTTTACAATGCCCTAAAGTAACTGTAAGGTGTGCCATTTCATCGTCTAGAATAATTGGGCCTTATTTGTTGGAAGAGAATGGTCAGACTCTCGAGATTTTTTTAGATCTTTACATTTTGGCGTCTCCAGATCACTAAAAACATGATTTCCCATTTTCATTCGTCTTTTTGTCGGTCTGTCTGTTCACGCGAAAATATTTGCCTGTAAAATGCCCCTGTCAATTACAAGAATTACAGACTTTTTTAAATTATGCAGGAGAATTTCACTGGAATATTATAGAATTGAATTTGATTCTTTTTTAAATGCTATGTGTTTGTTTTATTGCTGTTGGTAGGAAATGCCTTGTTTTAAGGTTTAAAAAATATTTGAAAACTTAACAGAATCGAATAATATTCTGCAAAGATCGAGACCTTCTTTCACTGGCGTAACATATGAAAATTAACCAGTATATAAAATTAAAAACTAATAGAAAATAATCCTAAAATCTCAAAATACGCGAACATAAATAAACTAAAACTAAAAAGTCTATAAACTTCTATAAAGTCCCTAAAAATATTAAACATGAGCAAGTGCCGGTAATTCCGATATGGAGATCTTAACGTAAAATTAGATGTTAAAAATACTGTCAAGCTGGTGTAGCCATTCATTACACTGTACAACTGACTATAACGTGCTATTACTTGTGCAACTTATCCGCTCCTAGACTGAAATTCGACCACGTATTACCCAAACTATTTCAACAAGGCACGCAAAGTGAAACAGAGCCGGGCGACCACAAAGAGCCCTTCATGTCTCCAAGTTGTGTATCTTGGCAAATATCTTCGGCTTTGACACTTTTTGATGCCCAACGGTCCTATTACAGAGTTTGCTTTGAACGTCAGGGGATCTAATTACCTTTTAAGACAAAGATGCATGCGGATATAATGTATGTAAGGTAAAGGAAATTTTATTTAATCACATTGTTCGAGAAACCCTCGAACAAAGAAATAAAATAAATCTCTCTTGATCGGTTTCATAACACTATCTGGACACCTTTAAATTTTGGAATTTTAGCACATTTCATTTTTTATTAATATTGATATAACTTTCGTTTATAAACAACCTATATTGTGGAAAATACAATATTTTTACTCAGAAATTACTTTATTGATATAAAACATGATTTTTATCAACTATTTTATGGTTTTGCAACATATTTGAGGTTATGGTAAAAATCAATTTTGATTGACGTTTTGGATTATGGAAACACAGTGTTGTCACATTTATTGTTGTTTTTTTTGGTGATTTTATTCCTTTTGTAAAATTTTGGCATTAAAGCAAAATTATGGATATTAGTTGTAAGTTGTGATTACTGTCGTCGTTTAAAAATGGAAATAAATAATAATATTGTAATATTATTATTTTCTATTGCGTCTGTTGAGGAGGGTTTGCTCAGGTTTGCTCAGTTTTCATCGATACCGGTATATATTTATACGTTGCATATATATATATATATATATATATATATATATATATATATATATATATATATATATATATATATATATATAAAGAGGAGAATTATTGTGAGCATGTCCGCTAAATGAACAGAACAAAATGAAAAGTTAGAATGGTAACCCGTACGACACGTGTTTCTGCTCATTGGCTTCATCAGGCCCACGTATGTGACCGTGCCTCTCAACATAAGTCGAGACGCACTCGTCACATACGCAGTTATGGGTGTAACCTTAAAAAAAAGAGAGAAAAATTAACAAGGACCACAAACAGGAGCCAGTTGATATTTTTGAAAAAATGTACTTTCGAAATACGGAGAAACTATTTTGAAAATATTTCATAAATCGGTTTTCTAAAAACCATCTTTGGAAAAGCGGTCAGGACATTTTTGAAAAATTTCGTTAATCCATTTTCGAAAAAGCCGTTTTTCAAAAAAAATACTTTCCAAAGAGATGTTTTTTAAAAAGATTTATTGGGTTATTTGTCTCGTTTAGAAGGCAAAACAATCCGGCGCAAATTTTGATAAGATCGTAGTGAGATGTGTAAGGAATGTTTTCAGAAACAATCTAAGAGCATGTAAATCAAAAATACCAAAAAACCTTGCATTTTTGATATCACGTATTAGTATTGATCTATTATTCATATTTTTTGGTATAATTCATTTTAAAGACCTTACACAGACGGCAAAATGTTTGTTTTTGTTTATAATATTTTGTAGAATATGTAGAAATGGTTAATGTTTATGTTACAATATTTATTTTTATAAAATTCGCTATTGAAATTCTTTTTGTACAAGGCTCTAGGGGGGGCGCCCATTACACCCCCCTAAGTCCACTACTGATATCTACATCCTCGTTGACATCACATTTTCCTTAATACGTCTGACGATTAAAAAATAACAGAAAACGATATATTGACCTAAAAAATATCCTTTAATATTATCATAGTAATACTCCTTATTTTTTCACCCTGTTTTTTTTTCTAAAAGCGCCCTGCTGTTATATTATTCTTTTTGTGCCTTCAAATGGGCTTTATTTTCCAAATAAATAAATCCAGCCGGTGTTTCTCATAGAGCAGATTTTTTCTGCCATAAGAAAAACCATTACTGCAGAGCAAACACGCACATACAAAAACTCAACTTTCGTATTTTTCTGTGTAACTATAAGTCTCTTGATACTGCTCGCATTAAAATGAAAACATACGAGTATAAATGGAAAAAATTTATATACAATATATATTTTATTATATATATATATATATATATATATATATATATATATATATATATATATATATATATATATATATATATATATATATATATATATATATATATATAATGAAATATATATGTATATATATATATATATATATATATATATATATATATATATATATATATATATATATATATATGTTGCCGGCAATCCGACAATCTGCGAAATGCCTAGCCACTTTGCAAGCCGACCAATTCACCAGGCATTATGCAAATTGGCGAGATCGTCAGATAATTTGAAGAATGACTAAAACAGTTTAGGCAATCTGCAAAATGCCTGCTAAAATCATCAATCTGCTGAATTATAACCTGAATATCACACATTGGCTAGGTGTTTGGCGAACACTTGCCGTGCCATCATCGTCGCAACGAACTAGGCCATGGCGGGCGGGGAAAAACAGTTATTTCTCGAAAAGTTAAGTAAATTGTGCAGTAAAAAGAATTATTCATTTTTATTATTTTTAGGGACTTAGAGGAGAGAAGCAGTAAATGTTATTTATAAACTAAAATCTCAGAGTCAAAAATAATTTAGCTCGTAATTAGGCATACTCGCAATAAATGTATTTTTATATTGCAAAATTTTTTGTCATACATCTCTCAGAAAATCGAACCAACTTCGAATGTTTATGATATACCTTCTTTATACAAGGGCTTCTTCAAAATCAGTTAAAGCAGTCTGGTTGGTAGATCCGACAAAAATTTCATTTTGTTGGCCTGTGTTATTATTATAATGTAATATTGAATTTGTTTGATTCCAAAAACCCTAAAAACTAAAACCCTACTACCTACTCAATATTTTAACAGAAAAATTCACTTACTCCTTTTGATCTCCTCGTCTCAGATTTTTTAATATTTTTTTGCAAAATTGGATTCTTGACCCAATTATCTCAAAAACGATACACTTTAAGATATTATTGAATCAAAATTATGTTCGCTCCGCTTGTAATTTTTTTATCATCAGATCCTGATGTTATTAAAAATGACAGCTGACAGCAGTTATATTATTTAACACTTTCATCTCTCTAAATTTACTGTTTGACAAGCAAGACAAAATATAATATTGGTACAATTTTATTTGTCAGATGTCAATTTCCTGCTGTAGCTGAAGTGTTGATAAGATCGTCCAGAGTAAAGTGAATATTTTTAACATGTTTCTTATTACTTTTCTAAGCACCGTATATACATGTCTAGTTTTTGCTATTCCTCTTGTGTGCCTAAATAAGGTTTATTTTCGAAATAAATAAATCCAGTCGCTGTCTCTTCCGAAACGGGATTGTTTTTGTGATTTTTCTCCCTATAAGAAAAACATTCCTGCAGAGAAGACACGCACAAACAAAAACTGACACTTGCGTATCTCCGAGGACCTATAAGTCGCTTTGTGTATCCTGCATTTTAAGATAAAAAGGGTTTTTTCCAAGGCCTATCTTGGAAAATGTCACGGGAAGAGGATACACGATATTAAGTTGTAAACATGTTTAATCTATTAAAGTACAGGGGCACACGATGGGGGTGTGGGGTTAAATTTATAACCGGCTTGAAAAGGGACCCATGTAAGCATGCATGGCGATATAAGGGTTCTGTGCCCTTTTCGCTTTACTCTACGTTTAGAGGCTAGCGATATGGCAAACAAAGCTTTCCGTAAACTAATAAGTACCTACTGAAAAGTCAAGAAGTTCCAAGATAATGGCCACTTGGTAACCAAGCAAAAGGCACAAATAATAAAATAAAAGTTTTCAATGGCGACTTTTATCAATGACAGGACAAAAACTTGTCAAAACCTAACTGATCAACTACATTGAAAAAAACAAACGTTTTGTGTGCAATTACAGTAGAAATCATTGGTTATGAGTTGCCAAAATAAATTAAGTATATTTGAAAACGTAAATTTAGGTAAAATTGGAATTAGTTTTACAATTGGCATCGCATGATCTCAGCTAGTAGAAACAAATTACTTCAACAGCTGCTGAAACGCTTGGTTTTCTCTTCCGAGCTAAAAAATACTTCTCCCCTTCCACCTTATACACTCTCTATCTTTCTTAAATAAGACTCAAAATAATGTTCCCACATCTGGAGAGCGGCATCACCTTCGACTAACATCCTTAATTTTATTCGAAGCAGAGCCATTTGACTCATCAATGACCTAGTTCGTATAAGAAAACTCCATTCTCTCACTCATCGCCTAGTTGTTGCGAATCTGCCTCTTTCCACACATACTTTCTCGAATTTGACTCGGAAGAACTAGGTGCTATCATTCTTCCCTTATATGTTCCATACAAAAATGGGTATAAGAATGATAACTGATAACCTTTTTTGTAAAGACAAGATAACAATGCGATTTTTGGAGGAATGATGTATTTTTCGGCGGAAATTCTTTTTTTCGGTGTAGAAGATTAAACTTAGGAGGAACTTAGAAACCAATAGTATTCCAAAAATCTTCTTAATAAACTCGGGAACGTAGTTTTTGTAGCTATGTTTTTACCTAGTAGCTTAAATTATGTTTTGATCATTACATACCTACTTATGAAAATATACTTTTCTCAAACGCTTAAAAAACAAAGCTTTAAAAAGATAACCCTTGTCAACACGAAAATAATTTCTTTGCTTCTATCAAGGTCACCATCGGATTTCTTTTAAGCTGTCATCCTTATTTCTGAATAAAAATCAAATTAGCTTATTTATCTCAAGTTAAACATTTTTATTGCTACCATGGAAATTCCTGGGCGTCTACATTCTATCCAGCTAAGGAGACCTGGTTTTTTCCCTTTGCAATAGGCTTTACTTTTTATCCCTTTGCAACATAAATAAATCAAATGGAAGTGACACTGCGAGACGTGAAGACTTTTAATCTTGTTTTAAATACACAATTAATTTATTTAGAGGTCCTTTTCCAAAGAGAGAGGATTATCATGGATTAAGCTTTTTTGTTCTTTTTTCTATGTTTGTCTTTAAAAAGACTGTTGTCATCTTTTCTAATTATATACACTTTTATATCAAATTCGACCTATTTTGTGCCTTTCGCGACAATTTTTTATATAAGAATTCCGTCACATTTCCGTACACTGTAAAAAAAATCCGATTGGGTTCATATTTTAGCGGAAAAAAAAGTGGCTTTTTCGTGGCCGATTCGTCCCACATGATCCGGAAAATCACATATTCCCAGAAAATGACGCTCTGTATTGCCTTGCTCTGGCATAATCGATTTCTACCCTAAAAATTTTCTATCTTTATGGTATTTTTAGATTATTTTTTCGTATGGTAAAGTTACTCGAAAAAATAGCGATTTTCGGTCATTTCTTGCAAATTTTTCATGCTTTACTCTAAATCCCCCCTACCCTTGTCCATTCCTCCTCTCCGGGCTTTTCCTTGGCCCGGTGATGGTTTAGGAGCTCTTGGTGCTCATGAACCAGATATACCCTTTCGTGGGTAATCCCTTTTCACTATACAATGAAAGTGACGGCGACAATGTCCGAACATTTACCTCACTCACCTTATGGGATGTGGGATATACACAAGCAATATGGACTCATTCGGCGAGAACAGGGTCTATTCGGCAAGTGATACATTTTTCACTGAACTGAAATTGCTCGCTTTGCCGTCCAACCATTGTATCTTTTTTGCGGCTCGCGAGAGTGCCAGTATTTAGATGATTAAATTAGGTTTCCTAAAAGTATAAATAATTTTCATGTCCAGCCTTATATGCGATTTGAAGGTTAATACCTGTTACAAATGAAGACTGTTTCTAATAGTAATATTGAAATGAAACGTTTAATATAAAAGGTTTTTTTCTTGTTCCCTGTAAGCAAGGAAAGGCCGTAAACAAGTTACTCGCTAAGAGACGAAACTTTTTAGCGACGTCTAATGGCCGCCCGACGTCGACGTCGCCTGCTCGTCTCAATTTACCTTTGCTCGCCGTTTAGAACAGTTTCTGTTTACAGACGGTTAATTTTCGTCATGGAGAACTAACTTGGTTTAGCATACCAACTTAAGGAGGGCGGAAAGTCAATAACGTCTATTATTCTCCGTTGTATTCAAGGTGATATCAAGGAAATGTGGCGAACGCGGAATATTTGCTTTGTATTGTAAGAAATGGATGTATTGAAGCATAAAGATATTTTTCACAATATACAGTCATGTCTATGTAATCATCTTTCTAGAATTTGTTCTATCCATTCTCATTACGTCAACATGAATAGTCTAACCCTATAAAATAAAGAACCTTTACTCCTAGCATCTCTTTCAAGCTCGATTTCAGTACAACATGTTGAAATTTTAGCACAAAGCAGCAATGTTCACGTTAAACAAAATTCTAAAATGATAATACTGCAGATAAGCGACTAGCAAGCCAGTCTCCAAGGGCGAGGCAAAGAGGCAGCCACTGCAGGGGCGGTTGATTTGAAAAAGGAAAAAAATTATAAATTCTCCATTTTTAATTTAATCCTCTCAGAACAGTGGAAAGTTTCACTAAATTTTGTCCAGTAGCCGATACCACTGGCCAACATTTAACAGAAATTATTATAACAAAATTACATGATTTAGATTTAGACATAAAAACTCTTCGTGTTTAAAGCTACGATAATGGCGCAAACCACAAATGTAGGGGTACAAAAGAGAATTCTGGCATTACTCCGCGTGCAATATTTGTACCCCCTTCTGCTTATTCAATTGCCTAATTTGGTTGTAAATGACGCAGTTAAATCTACATTTAAAGCATTAATTTTTTTTCACTAGTTCAATATATATGTTTTTTTGGATGCATCAACACAAAGATGGTCAATTCTAACCAAAAATATTAAATTGTACTGCCAGTTTTACTAGGAATTGAGAAGTGACGCAAGCGGTCATTCATATAATTCGCTGACTATTGGGACGTAATTCGAGAGTGGAATTGTATTTTCGTGTTTAAGTGTTTTTCTTTGAAGAAGCTGTTTCGAAAAAACATTTTAATATGGTGCGGCAGTGTCAAGTTGGCAAAAAATTGGACTATTTAAATCCAGAAGATTCTTTTCACAAGTAAGTGAGGTTATATTAACTTGTATCGAATCCATTGGTGTACCTATAGTTGGGTTGAATGTTGGACAGTGTTGCCATTTTCCGGTGGGTCTACCTCTCTTAGTCGCTTCCATTACATTTTTTAAACGGAAGATTTATTTGGCGCGCAACAATTTTATGAATGAAATGCTTTGTCTATATTTTTTTTAACGTCTATGATCATGACAGACGTGTGAAATTTTGTGAAATAATGACCGATAGATGAGGACGATACCCCGCCTATGTTTAAAAGATTTGTTTTAGCGACAAATGTAGTTTTTTTTAAATGTCGATGTACATAGGCAAAATGTTAGCTACTGGAGTAAGGTAAATATCCAGAAAAGTTGGAGGAATGGGCTGGAATATTGGGGAACCATATTGTTGGGCCTCTTTTTTTAAATGAAAATTTGCCAGGGGACCTGTAGTTAAGTACAACTACAGTAGAGTCTCGAAAATACTTGAGGATAATTCTGATGAATTTGACATGCAACCAGTTTGTCAACAGGATGGTGCAACCCCCACTCCACTCCAGAAAGGAAGTGACCTATAGAGATTGGAAATAATCGACAAACAGATATAGATATTAGTAATTGCAAAATTTGTAAAGTAAATTTCTGGAGTATCTGGAGTTAGTGATGTTTCCCTTAAGGACAAAATTAGTAACAGTTTTATGTAGTGGTATCAATGAGGGACAGGGTGTTCTGTTTGATTGGCTAAGTTGCCAAAATAAAAATATAAAAGTTAGAAAAAGGCATACAGTTCTCTTGCAGCGGGACCTTTGAGTGAGAAGGATCATCGTCAAGCACGTAGGCAAAGGGGGTGCTCGAGGGTCTGAAGCCCCCCTCCGAAATTGTAAGCAGAAAAAATGTCCAAACGCTGTCAACTATACCCTTTATATTTCTGTGTTAAATTCTTATATTGTAACAAGGAAGTAGTTTGAAGTAAGTAGAGGCGGAGTAAGAACTATATATACTCCCGTGGCTGTATACGTCACGTGTAGGAATTGGAAATAATCAGTAAATAAATATTGATATAATATGTTCCAATTGCAAAATAAGGACAAAATTAATAACAGTTTCATGTAGTGGTATCTATGGTGGTTAGGAAGTGTTTGGTTTGGTTGGCTAAGCTGCAGAAAAAAAAATATATAAGCGGGAAAAAGGGTTAGGGCTCTTTTGGAGCTGGGCTTTTAAGGAAGAAGGGTCGTGGTAGGTGGTGAGTAGTTGCCGCACCCCAACATCTTGGAACTATGGAGAACTCCAGTAAATTATAGATAAAGTAAAGCTGATAATAAAGAGCTCCATAGGTAAGATTTCCAAATTAGTAGCAAAGTGGTTAGTATAATCTATGAGACAGTCTTGTAGTATAGGCTCAGTGAGAGTCTAGAAAGTTTTTAGTGACTGCAAGTCAGTTTATGTTGAAGTGTCCGCAGGACAGTATAGTTCTCTGGTACATAAAGGAACTGCAGGATAGTCAAGCCAGTCCGCTGGATGGCAGGTTGACTTAGAATATTTGTTATATCAGTATATACAATATTCTCGACGAGAGCTTTTAAATGACCCCCTTTCTATTTATTTTTTTTTTCAAAATGGCGTCCTGCCGCCATCTTAAATATTAAAAGTGTGAAATTTATATCAAAAAGTAGTATTTATACTGTTATTGAAGTGTGCCATATTTTAAATTTTTCTGTTTACCAGTTGAAAAATAAAAGAATAGAGACATTTTTGAGTCGCACTGTATATGCATTCCTATGAACTGTCCAGCTACAAAATCTCAGAACTTTCTACTTCGCTTGCTCATTCATATCTAATGTCGCCAAATTATGGAGCAAATTGCTTACAGAGGTTTACCCTTTCCTTCCTGACCTTTAGTTCTTTAAATCCCATATCAATACGCACACTCTTCCCTTCTCTTCAGACGACCACGGTTCGCTAGTATTTACGCTTGAAGTCTACGCGTGCTGTCCAAAATAGAAAAATGTACAAAGATGAAGAAAATTCTCAAATAAGAAACCCTGTGAACAAACAAAGACAGTGCGAGTCTGTAAGTGAGTTTTATCTTTTAGCACACATTATGTACCTGAACTGCCAACAAAGTCTTTTTGATTTTACCTCTGGCGTTTCCTTTTTTGTAAATCTTCTTCAAGTCAGCTTTTCTATTTCTTTTACCATGTTTATCTTGCACAACCCTAAAACAACCTATCACATTTTTTACTTATTATTTACTTTTTAAACAATTCAGGATTTTTATTACTTTTTGTGGTAATAAAGAATTTGTATAAAATATGTTGACTACTCACTATAACGTTTAAAATTACGTTATTTAATCGATCTATTCCATAAATCCTACTTATCACGAAGGCCCAAAAACACATTATGCTAAAATGTTCTTCATAATCATTCTAAAATAACTCTGACATATTTCAGAACACAATCCCATCCCGAAGGAATTTCCTAATTGACATATTGTTTTATTAGTTTACGTACGTATGTGGTTTTAGTTTAAGTAAAATGAGAAAATATACGAAGATACAATTACATTCTTGTTAGGCTTTGTTAAGGTTAATCACGTTGTATATATGCGTACATATGTCTTAACTTTATGCTAGAAAATATGTTTCCTTCCAATAAATGTTGGGTTGCTATTCAACGAATTTATTAATAAAGTCGGATCCGGGTAAATAAGAAAGCTATAATGTCAAAGTTTAATAAAATCAATGACAAGAACTTTGTTATTACGTTAATGGATGGGCTACAAAACAAATTAAAAATACGTTTTTTCGGAAAACATCTTTATCAAAAAAACATTTTATCGAAAATACAGTGTGTCCCCGGATGGGGTACCGCACTAGAAACTTGCTCATGATGACCGAAATCGCATGATAATATATAATGTATTCAATCATTAAAGGATTGAACGCGCATCTTGTTGTTCTGTTGGAAACAGTCAAGGGGGGAATTATAGCGGCTAGTTCTTCAGAGCAAAATCCGTGGAACTATCGGTAGAAAAGGGACAAATCCTCAACAGCGCGGTGATGAGCAAGAGAAGGGAGTTTTCTTGTGAAGGCTGGGTCATTGATGAGTCGAGTGGCTCTCTTATAAATAAAATCAAGGATGTTCAGTGTCGAGGGGTAAAACCAGAGCGGCGGAATTTTTCCGAAAATATTTACTAATATCTCATTTTCTGGTGAGGCTTACACAATCCCCCCTGCAACACCTATAGTTACTTGAATCATCACGGGTTGGTCCCAAGGAAATGTGGTAACACAACGGACCATCAGGTCGATGTGAGACTAGCCGGCGGGTGCTGGGAGTCTGCCACTCTAACCTAATATCTCAGTTTCGGGGTTAATGAGGGCATAAAATCTAATTTTGTCTAGAAGATGGTAAACAAATTACTGGGGGGGGGGGGGGGATAAAAAGGAGAGACTGGGAAATTGACAAAAAGTGGTAACTAGTGTGTCATTTTCGGGGTTATTGAGGTAATAAAATCTAATTTTATCTAACAAATGTTAGAAAAATTAACGGGAGGGAGGATGTGATAAAAAGGAGTGACTAGGAATTTCTTCAAAATTGTTAAATAACATGTCAATTTCGGAGCTAGCGAGGTCTGAATATCAAATATTTTCTGACAAATGTTAAAAGAAAGGTTATGGGGGGGGGGGGGGTATAGAGAATAAAAGGAGCTGCTGAGAATTTCTACAAACATGTTAATTAATGTATCATTTTCGATGTTACCGAGGTTAGAAAATCAAATTTTGGGGGGATAACAAGGAGCGGCTGAGAGTTTCTCCAAAAATGTTAACTAATATATCATTTTCCAGGTTATTGAGGTGAGAAAATCGAATTTTGTCTAACCGATGTTAAAATAATTAACGGTGGGTAAAAAGGAGCCATTGGCAATTTTTCCTAAAATGTTAACTAACATGTCATTTTCGGGGTTATTTACGTCAAAAATTTTGATTGGGTATAACAGATGTTAAGGAAGGCGCGTAGGGTGGGAATTAAGAGGAGCTACTGCCCATTTCACCAAAAATGTTAACCAATGGGTTATTTTCGGGGTTATTCAGGTTAGAAAATCTAAGTTCATATAACGGATGTAAAAACAATTACGGCGGGGGAAGGACAAAAGTTGTTCCTTCCACCATGAGAAATATTTTTTGTTAGATAAAGAACTTTTCCTCTAAAACCAATGGTTCAGCAGATATAAGGAAATAAACAATTAAATTGCTTATAACAACTGATCGCGCTAGAATTTTTCAATGCTGATAACTTTCGTTCAATCTACACCTAATTTTTAATGTTCATGATTTTTTTCAGATTTTTCTGAGCGGTTCTTTTGGTGATAAGGGTGGGGGACAGCACTTTTTTAGCGTTTTTCCCACAAAATGTTTTAAAAAATACATAAGAAAATACATCATATACATTGTTTTTTTTCCATGCTCCACTTTACCCCCTGAAATTAATCGCCAGAATCAAAATTTAACTTTTATAGTTCACGTCTATAATTGGGCCACCACACTCTATCTCTGTGCTAAATTTCAAATTTTTACGTAGAGTAGTTTCAGAGAAAATCGCCTGTGACAGACAGACGGACGAACGGACTGATTCTCCAACGCTAGTACGGTCTAAGTTGACAACCAAAAGTTTTAAACTGACAAGTGTAAGAATAAGCCAACGAAGTTTTATACCGTGAGTTTTTTCGCAAATTTATAAAGAAAATAGCAATTTTAGTACGTTCTTTCGATATTAAAGAACTAAATTCATTCTAGCAACCCGTTCCAAGATGAGAGTCACTTGGAAACCAAGAAAATCGCTGAAATATTAGAATAGCTCATAAGTTTTAATGACAACTTATTAACAATGACAGGACAAAAACTTGTCAAAACCTAACTGATCAACTATAAGATCTTAATTTAAACCAGTACTAAAACTTAAACCTTCTTAGTGAATCTGAACGTAATATTTTTCGTCCAACCGACATACTTTTTTGTGTGCGTGTTTCAATTAACTGATTGTGCAATAAAATATTAATTGAAAACGCAAATGACTGACCAATAAAGTTGAAGAAAGTCTAAGAGTGAAGTTATGCCCTTATTTGTATTTATGTTCCTTTAAATCTAAAGAAATTTTAACATAATTTTCCAGCTTAATTTAAGATTTTTTTTTCTATGTCGGTCTTCATAGAAACACAAGCGCGTAATTGTTCCTTTGTTCATTTTCTCATTTGACTTTAGCGGAAACCATATACGTAACCTAATAAAATATGTCAATTAAGATAATCCCCGAGGGGCCGGTTTTTGTCCCGAAAAAGGGCCATATTTAGTTTACAAAGACAAATAGGAACAATTACCGGCGAGTCGGGATCCAAATTAATGGCTTATCGCGCGGCCTGTCCTCTTTAAAACTCCCAGTTACACCTACGGGATGTTTCCGGGAATTCCGGGACGTTGTCATTCTTGTCTCGTTTTATTTTGCATTATTATTATGTGTATAATAAAACTGTTTGTATATTGAGGTAATAAAGGTTTTTTCGTGACTTTGGTCACCTGAGAGATTGTTGAGTCGAAATTACTTTTTACTTTGCCGTGTAGGGCATGTACATAGGGTTGTCATAAATCATGTGGCTTATATCGGGACACAAGGCCCGGAGGAGGGGGGCTCAACTTTTTTTTAAATTCACCTAGCTCTAAATACCAAAACACAGAAACAACAGCAGCAGCGGAACCAGTGAACTTTGAGAACTGGAGATGGATCGAGCGGTGGCTAGAATCTTCTTTGATTTATCAGGTGCGTTTGATACTCTCAACTTTAATTTTGTTCAACATAAATTGCATTGCATGGGAAACAGGGGAAGTGCACTGTCACTTCGTATGTCGTTGTTGGAGCAGAGGAAACTACTCATAAAACTCAATGACTTCCAATCTGATATATACGAAATTAATATTGGCGCACCTCAGGGTTCAGTGTTGGCCCCACTAATCTTTATAAGGTTTGGTTAGAACATATTTTTTTGGCTTTCACGCAAAAATTACTAAATATATAACAATTAGAAAAGACACAGAAAAAATTCTAAATTTAAGCTTAAACAAATTTATAATGTTTGTTTATGACCTATCCCTTCCAGGAACGACAATAAAATTTGCAGATGTGCAGAGGACATTTCAGCAATTGACGCTCCTCCAGGAGATTTCAACTGCTTGCGATAGCATGCGCCAGTGGTGTAATTCCAACAGGTTAATATTAGACAAGTAAAAAACAATACCTGTGCATTTTTACAGAAACAAACCTAGGGCAGACATTGACGATAGTGAGACAATGGTAAAGTTTCTAGGCACCTACTTGGATTCAAGAGCCAGCTAGGATCCACAAATAGACCACATCTGCTGTTCTGGGTTAAGCAGGTATTTTTTTTCATTATTAAAACTTAGGCAAACAACAAACTCCATAATCCAACCAAAACCATGAATATTGTCACAAGTGGAAAACCCAATAATATTATACTTATTCTCTGTAATGTAAGTAATAAAAAATTAAGTTGTCTTTCGAGGGTAAATTACATATGTTTTCTGTTTATGTCAAGCTTGAATGTTCCTATTTATTGTAAATAAAATGATTTATGTTTGTTTTTAACTTACTTTTGATTTCGATCTAGTTAAGGTTCGGATACCTCTACGCCCCTAGTCACACCCTTAAAACTAGGGCGTGACAATAACATCAATATAAATCACGAAATGCATCGGCCCTAGTTGTGCCCTAGCACAGAACTACTCACTATGAGAAATCGCCATACTATGCTTGTATAAAGATTTTCAGTAAATTACCAGACATTACAAAAAGGCACAAAACATGAACATTTTCCGGAGAGGGCTGAGGGATTTCTTGACTGACAGGGCATTTTACAGTTATTTCTCCGAATTTATGGACTAGATCATTTTTCCTATTACATTTATGTAGTTAGTTTGACAAATTATATGATTTGTATACTCGCATATGACCAATATGTTTTGATGTCTGATGGATGCATTTAACATTTTAGATCATGCAGAACTTTTTATAAAAAATAACTTGTTTTTGGAAAACTAGTGATTTTTTTTCCATGTATATCGAATATATACTCAAATATTGATATTTGCGGCATATTTAAAACTGATAAAAGTGGTTGAAGGGAGGATTGAATTATATAGAAATTCTGACTAGTCATAAATAATAATCATGATATAACATCGTTAGATAATAATGCATTTAAAACCTTATGGCTGTCAACAACGTTAAAAGAGTTTTACCTAAAATAAGAGATGTAGTACCCAGATGTAGTATCCCTAGTACATTGATCCCTTCACTGCCGGCGCCCGGTTGCAGTGCGTTGGCCTGTCTCATTGCGTGGGTTTGCCTTTGTTTTTATCAGCCCGCGTATACTTCAAGCCTAAGTTCTAACGTATCGTGAGCGTCTGAAGAGAATGGTTGGATGGGGAAAGCATCTGCAGGCAATTTGTTCCATAATCTAGACCCTGGGTATAAATAAGCGAGAGAAGTGGGATGTTCTAGGTTTTTATAGCTGGCATACGTAATGAGCCTCTTGTTGTTCTGTTAGGAATAGTCAAGGGGGAAATAGTAGCGGCTAGTTCTTCCGAGTAAGATCCGTGGAAATATCGGTAGAAAAGGGACAGATCCCCCAAGCGGTCATTGATAAGTCGAATGGCTCTCTTTTAGATAGAATTGAATATGCTATGCCGCTCCCCAGATGTGGGGACAGTACTTTAGTTTAGGTTTTATTTGAAAAACATTGAGTGTGTAAGTTGGAAGGGGAGAAGTATTTTCAGGATCGAAAGAGAAAACCAGGCTTTTAAGCTGCCGATGCCGATGCCGGCGTGACTACTAATATGTTTGTGCCAGCTGAGATCTAGTTTTTATGGGCGTTTTTTCACTCAAAAGCGATTCCAATTTATGTGATCTTGTCCTTTATCTGGATTTTTTAAAAAATATCATACATTTTTTGACACCAGAAATTTACAACTACCACTACTCCGATATATACTTTTAACATGTTGTTTCTTGATTATTTGCTATAAAAAAAATCAATAAGTTTTCAGTGAAACGAAATATACCTCATTATTTACCGTTCGCAGAAGTGCCTTTGCAACCAAACTAGCAAGAACTATATTATTCTCTGCTTTACTACCGGCGCATTTTTAATGGCATTCCCAACACGTTCCATACGTCAAGTTCCTGGCAAACAGCGAACCCTTTCCAGGCACGACGTCTCACTTTTCCATGGAAATCCAATAGAGACGTCCGACAACTTCGGCTAGATGAAAAATTCGCAAAGAACGGTATTCTCCGATTTAGGTAACATTACTTCAATTTTAAAAATGTGACGTCACATTGCGGATTTTGTTGTAATTCTGTTTGAAATTAAACTTGATTTTATTTGCTAAAGTTAAGTAACATAGCTTGATTGCATTTTTCTCTTCTACGGTGTAGCATATCAATTAAAGTAAGAATAAGGCAAGAAAAAGCCAAAAGCGTCAAAGGCATAAAGACATCAGGCGTGTTCTATCTCGTTTGAGAATATTCCTGGCTTAGTCGCTGGAAATCGGTAAACCATTGGCGTAGTCCCTTTCAACAAGGCTTTTTAAATTAAATTATTGGATCAAAAAATAATTGCAAAAATTTAAACTAATAATTCAGTGATTGTGTGGATTTATTATTTATTACTTTATATGTACAGCGGCATCCATAAAGTTCGCTTCACATGGAAAAAATCATTTATTATTTTTAAGAAAATTTTAGGTATTCTTGATAAAAGTTCTTGCACTCATAAAAAACGTTTTTAACGTAATCACAGTTGAAATCAATTAAACTGATCAACAAAAAAATCGGCAAAAGCGATTTTTACTCGACTTATCAAACTGCTATAACTTTTTAAAAAGTTAACTTTTTTGAGAGCAGTTTTTGGATATCGAGAGCTCGTCTTTCCCAGATTAGGTATCAAGAACTGATTTTGAAATGAAAGCGACATTTTCATGCTGTACAGAGTGATTAATAAGGCAATGTAAAACTACTAAAAGGTTGTGTATATTTCCAATAAACGCTAGTAAGCTGATATCAATATGTCCAGACATGTTCGCCGGAATTTCGATTAATGGTCTTTGGCGGAAAATACAGGAGGAAACAAAAAAACAAGCTCGAAAACGAGCCTTTTTCGTGTTGGGTTTTACCTAATAAACTGTTTTTTTCAAGATCAAAGTATTTGCTTTGTATAGGGGTGAACTCTAGTACATTTACAGTGGCAGTTGATTTAGCGATATTTTAGCTTCAAGTGGAATAGGACTTTTACATTTTTAAGCCACCCTGTACATCTTAGAACAAATTTTTGAATGGCAATGCTATTTTCTCACAATGCAGAACTTTCTATGACGAATAACTTTTTTCCGTAAGGTCAAAAATGTAAAAGTTTCCTATTTGTTAAGATGGTTTCTGGACACGCTGTATAACTAATCGAAAATGGGACAAAACGCCCTAGTTCTGGAAGACAACAAACGCATACTGCTCAATTTGTAGATATTAAAAAATAAACTTATTTTTAAGAATACTTTTCATTCACTTTTTAGTTCACCCCAATACAAAGCAAACATTTTGACCTTGAAAAAAAAACAGCTTATTATGTAAAACTCTACACGAAAAGGGCTTTCAATACCTAAAAAGTCCGACAAAATCTATTAATCCGTTTTCGACCTACAGCGTTTTAAGCGTGTATTTTCCGCCAAAGACCATTAATCGAAATTACGGCGAAAACGTCTGGAAATATTGATATAAGCTTACTAACGTGCTATGTCGGAACGACTAAAGACATGTATCAGAAATATGACACACACCTAAACTTTCAGTACGTTTACATTGGGCGCGTTTAGCGAGCGTCAGCGGCTGAGTTGACGAGGTAATAAAATTCGCTAAACGGTAAGGCAACGAGTCGATGACTTTCAGCTGATGAACAAAACACGCAGCTAATAGTTATTATCCTAACAAGTGCGGAAAGAGTCACTTTCCCGCACGCGACTGCCGTTACCCGAACGACGCGAAGCGGAGTTCGGGTAAGCAGTCGAGTGCGGGAAAGTGCCTTTCCGCATGAGTTAGGATCAAATTTTTTTCTACTAGCGTTAAAAAAACCAACATCATTTTTACAAAGTTTATTATTTTTTAATAAACAAAAAATAACAGGTATATAATGTTTACTTATTACTTATTATATATATTTATCGTAAAAGTACAATTGGATGCACTGTGTAAATTAATTGCTGAAGCTAGAGAGGTTGAAGTTGACTGATTCTGCATAGTGGAAGTTTGAAGAGACAGAGGTGTTGAACTTTCATGGACGCTACTGGGACCCGGTGCAATATCTAGGGACGTGGATGTTTCTAAGATGCAACTGGAAGTCGTTGGAATAGCTTGACTGATATTGAGAATTTTGTTGGACATATCTTTTTTCTGTTTGATGGACTCCTCTAAGACTTCATAATAATATTATTCATACATCACCAAAATTTTATTTCAATATAAAACATTAAAAAATATTTTCCCGCACTCAGTGCGGGAAAAATTTTCCCGCACGGTGCGGGAAAAATTTTCCCGCACGGTGCGGGAAACTTAGTCTTTCAGAGACAAAATGAGTGCGGGAAAACGGTGAATTGCGCACGCTAGTAGAAAAAAGAATTTATGATGGCGATCATCGAAAACAGTTTGGCAGATTTTATAACCTAAAAAATTCAAAAAAATAACGATTTATGTCCGTTGTTAAAAAATGGAATATACTGTAGAAGAATATGTGGTTTCAAGTAAAAAGGAAGGCGCTTATGAGAGTTATGAAGGTAAGGGCGTTCCTAAAGTAAGATATTTCTAAAAACTACAAAAAATATTTATATCTATGGTTTTTTTTTGCAGAAAATTTACCGGGGTCAACAACTTTTTACGTGGAAGAAGAAATCGGAGATGGAGAAGACCTGAATTTGGATATTTTGAAAGAAGCTGATTTCAGGTGGAATCATACAAATACATTATTTTTTCTGGACGAATTTCAAAAAGGGATTCATAAATTTCGTAATCCTTCCATAAAAAAGAAAACTTTTTGGCAGGAAATAGCCAACAATATGAATATTATGGGATATAAAGTGGATGGAGATATGTTAGACCGCAAAATGCGAAATATGAAAGCTACTTTCAATAAAATTAAAGACAACAATCGAAAAACCAAAACTGGACGAGGCAAAATTAATTGGGAATATTTTGACAGGTTTAATGAAATTTTTGCTGATGATAAAACTGTAAATATAACAAATATTGAGGCATGTGATATAACAGCTGAACGAGAATGTCCCGATGACTATGTACATAAGCAAACGTCAACTCCCTTAGCATCACCATCTTTATCAGATACTCCTTCAAATTCTAGGGAAAAGCAAAAAAGACTTGATATCTTTCGTAAACGACAGATCAAACTTGAAGAGGAAAGGGTGGATGAACTGAAAAAAATTAGATTGGAAATTGCAGAGAGCAACAGAATAGGCAGGGAGAAACTTGAGCTTTTCAAAAAATTTCTTGAAAGAGAACACTAAATGCAAATGGTTATTGAAATAAAAAGAATGGTTACATCAGATTTGGACACCTTAAAATAACTTTTACATTTTGGTCTTACCCTAACTAGTGTTTTTAGCTTCTCGGCGCATAATTTTGGGACAAAAAAGAGACACTTACAAGGGATGTTTATTTCTGTTAGGATTTTTTTTTTATTAATAGTGTCTAAAGTTTTTTTTTTTTGTAATATAAAATAAAAAATGTTCAAAAATATTTATCGCTATTTGTGCAAGAATTATTTTTTATTTTTATAAAATACCTAAAGCAATAAAGTTACTATAAACTAGGTAAATTACTTTTTGATAATATGGAGTCAAAGATGAGAGGGAAACTACTACTAGATTTTTTTTATAACTAAATAGCCTTTTAATAAACCAAATACTAGTTATAGGTCTGCAATACACCATACCCAGAGGATGCCTTCATAGTTAAGGTTAAATAAATTTAACAACTATCTCTTAATCATTTATATTTCAGTTAGTGAAAATAAATTACAGTAATGATGCTATATAATTTCGTTTTAATTCTCCAGAATTATTCCTTTCATTTGGGATATTTTCTTCGTGTGCATTATCCTCTCCTTGGTAGATCTCGTCATTTACATCAACATTTTCAGGTTCGTTACCATCAATTTCTTCTGCATCTTCGAAAATAATAAAATTATGTAAAATGCAAGCGGTCAGTATCACTTGAGGTATCAAATGAGCTAGGGACATATCCAAATACTTAAGTCGTCGCCATTTGCCTAAAATATGACGCTTTATTTACATCTTATGATTAAATTAAGAAATTTTGATTGTTTTAAATTTTTTCTTAAAACCACTAAGTACCTATATTTGTTAAAACAGTTTATGATATTTAATATGCACACTCTTAACAATATTAGTAATATCTACAAATGCAGTATGTTACATTAAAATAAAAAAATATGAACCAGAACAGCAGTATTAAAAAATTACCGGAAAAAAAATAGGAAGTATCTGTCAGAATTTTATTTTGAATAAAAAGGTGTTACATTGAAATGTTTACTAATAATTTAATATGAAACTATAACTAAAGTTTTTTTAACTTTATTCAAATAATGATCTTGAAAAATGTTTGATTTGTCACTAAGAAAAATATAAAGTTAACCTACCTTTTAAATTAGCAAATGCTCTTTCGATCATAGATCTCTGTCCACTCATAATTTCATTAAATCTAATTTGCTGAACATTAAGATGTCCATTATCTCGATATGGTTTTAATAGACATTTTAATAAGGGATATGCAGCATCTCCTAATATATGTTGTTCAGGCTGTAACAGAGGTGGGTCTCCCAATAACTTCTCATATAAAGGGCTGTTTCGAAATACTCGAGCATCATGTAACCTACCTGGCATGCCTATAAACACATCTGTAAATACTCTTTTATCATTGCAGACTGCTTGCAAGATAACACTATGTTGTTCTTTGCGATTGTAAAAGTCTACTGCATTATTTGTTGGTTGTTTAATTGTGATATGAGTGCCATCGATTGCTCCAACCACTCCAGGTATGCCTTGAAAAAAATGAAAAAAGGTTACATAACAATGTAGAAAATAACAATTTTAGTTCACTTACGACTTTTATTATGGATTCTAGTAGCAATTTGGGCACATTCCGCATAATCGGGCCATTTGATAAACTGATTTTTCAAACGTGAAACTGCATACAGGATTCTTTTAAAGATATAATGTCCAGTACCTTTATTAAATCCAAATCTATCACTAACTGATAGAAAACTTTCTTGTTTTGCCAGAAACCATATGTAAAAACAAACTTTCTTTTCCAAACTTACAAACATATGCTGTTCTCTATAATGTGGAGCTATCAATGTACAGAGAACTTCAAATGATCGCCTAGACATGCGAAAGTGGCTTCTAAACTCTGAAAGGCTGTAATTCGGTACAATGTTCTCCATATAGCCCTCGTTATATGTAGCTTCACCTCTTCTACGAGGAATTTCAATATTATTTTCACCGGCCTCATTTAAAATTACCTCTACATGATTTAAATCCAGTTCATCTTCTAGTAAATAGTCTAGCATTATGTTTCTGTTCATTTTTCTTTTAATATCTTACACTTTCATTAAATTTAACCACATAACCTCAAAATTTCTCTTGTCATAAAACCAGCCAACACGCAAGTTTGGGTCGAAGCGTTTAGCGAACCCACAACCTGCTGCGACTAAGCAGTCAGCCAACGCTTGTTGATGACTCTCAGCAGTTTAGCTCGCTAAACGCGCCCATTGCCTTATTAATCACCCTCTATAGCATGAAAATGTCGCTTCCATTGCAAAATCACTTCTTGATGCCTAATCTGGGAAAGACGAGCTATCGATATCCGAGAACTGCTCTCAGAGAAGTTAAGTTTTTAAAAAGTTATAGCAGTTTGAAAAGTCGAGTAAAAATCGCTTTTGCCGTTTTTTTTTTGTTGACCGGTTCATATAAAATGTCAAAAAATAAAAACAGTGTGATTTGTCTAAACCAAATATGTATATTTAAAACGGATATTATTGAAACAAAAAATTTCTTTGTAGGATGCATAGTTTGGATAAAATTAAAGTAGAATATTCAGAAAACCCGAATTTGATCGGTTTTTTCGAAATTTACACCTAATTTTGTCATAAACTATTCACATTATGCTCATTTCCTTAGTTTTTGATTTGGGTTGTTCCTATGATGCTCATGGTTTGTATTGATTGATTCTTACTATACATAAATCTCTTGTTTCAAGAATTTTGTATATACATACACAGTATGCCTACAAAAATGAGATACCCTTTTTAATCTAAATTTCTTACGGATAATATCCCTGGTCAGAACTTTCCTTAATAAAAAAAAATAAAAATCTTGACCTGGCCCTTTTTGTCAGAATGGCGACGAAAGGAAAATATCGGTTAAGACGTGACCTGGATCCTTTCAGAATTCCTTTATAGTGAACTTATAAAGCATTAGGTGCTTATTGTAAAATCTTGTTATCAACACCAAGATTTTTCCGGACAGTAAATACATAGAGATCTGGAAAAACGTTTTCTAACTTATGGAACGTAGTATATTAATAAAATATGAAAAAAAATGCTTCTTTATAAAAAATATAAGAAGCTATGCATTATTTTGTATGCTTTTTTATGTTTTTATCCCTGTTTCTAATTTAATTACTTTATGCATTTTCACATGTTATGCCTATGAAACAAGGTCTGGATCGTTGCAGAATAGTCGATTCCATTATTTTCTGCATGGAACGCCTTTGATAGAAGGTCGAACATTTACCACAGTCTTGTATTTTCTTGTTTTATCCTTTTAGAATGTTTTAGAATTTTCCAGGACCAGCAATAGGGTATGTAAGGGATCTAGACCGGCTTTTATTGTTGATTTTGTATTTAGCCTAAAGAAACGTGCTAACTTATTGTTAGTAAAAAGGTTATTGTGACACTGTCGGTAAATAAACGTTGAAAAACCGAAAATGTGCTCTGTATTTCGGCCATTCGGACCAGTACGTATGTATGAATGTTCTTTCGCATAGCCTAAACTACTAAACCAATTTTAACAAATAAAATATCAATCGATTCGTATTAAATGGAATATTTCCCTCATGTGCCAAAAACCCCATAAGAGGTATGGTATTTTGCAAAATTACAGCGATAATTCCACAGTAACTATCAATCATAATCAAATTTTGTACTACTACTGTGTACTAACAATCATATAAATCCATCATTTTTGACTACGTACCTATATGTTATATTGTACTTTCTTTTCATTTAATACTTAAACTAAATACTATTATTCATAATAGTTATTTATGATAAGTGTTAAAAGTATAATTTTACGGCACGAATTTGAAAGTTTGCAGAATGAGCGAAGCGAATTCTGCAATTCAAATGAGTGCCTTAAAAGTACTTTTAACACAAATATCATACAAAATTTTTTCTACAAACGACAATAAAAAACAAAAATACAATTACAATTTTAGAAAGTTTAACATATTCGAAACACATAGTTTTAAGTAGCATCGTAGATATAATATAAAATTATGAAGTTGACATTTGTCAAAAAATCTAACAACCATGGTTGGCGTCGTAGTTGCCATAGTAGTACTTTTAACACTAGTGCTATAAAGTACTTTTAACACTAGTGCCATAAAGTAACATTTTTAAGGCGTCTGCGGCGTGTTAAAAAATGCATTTTTAACACGTTCGTAGAAAAAAATATTTCAAAATTATATTATGTTCTTCAACAAAATTAGAGGTTTCTTTTGCACATCCCGGTATATGGATATGAAAGTGTAACCACGGTTACCGCAAAAACTTTATTATTGAACTTACTTATGTCAATCTGCGGCTTTTTCATGGCAATATTTAAAAAGTTAATTGAATAGATATTAAGATTTCTAATAGACCGAAAAATATGGAACGTTTTGGTTATTACTTTTTAGAAGGAATTCATAGAAACATCAGTAACAGCGTGCCTGTGAATACAGTGAAGACTAAAAACTTTCTAAAGGCGGGACTCCACCAAACCGGGCTAGCCCGGCGGCACGTGCCGCCGGCACAACCCGCAGGCTTTTGCCCAAGAAAAATTAAAAATAAACATCCTTTCGAAGCCGCCAGCATGGGCCGCCGGCATACTTTTGTTAGCGGGCAAATGTGGGTAAGATCAAAGGGATTTCTGCCGGCTACGCGGGCAGTCTCTGTCTGAATCAGTGCAAACACGTTTTTTCAGTAAGTTTTGAATATTTGTATTGAACGGTACGTTGTTTGCGTTTGTATTTTAAACATATTAACATACATCGAACCAAGAGATACGGATACGGAACGTACCCAAGATGATGGCCATATTTCCATAATTTTTAAGGCCATATACCCTAACAAAAAAATTTCGTTGTCGTCAAACATTCTCGGATGAAGAACAAGAACTCTGTGCAAGCCGACACATCTGCCCGGTTTGGTGGAGTCGAATTTAATTCCGCGGCAAAGCCGCAGCAAGCCGCGGCGTTTAGTGCCGGCGGCAAGGCCGCAAGTGCCGCCGGGCTAGCCCGGTTTGGTGGAGTCCCGCCTTAAGGATGCAGTTTGTGAATTCTTGTGAGAAGAGGTCATTAACGTAAAAGGATTGCCCAGAAATATCTGAAAAAAATCATGAACATTGAAAATTAGGTGTATATTAAGCCAAAACTATCAGTAGGTATTGAAAAATTCTAGCACAATCAATTGTTCAAACAAATGTAATTGTTTATTTCCTCATAACTAATGAACCATTAGTTTCAGAGAACAAGTTTTTCGACGAAAAATATTTCTCACGATGTAAGGGACAACTTTTGTTCCTACACGTTTTTCAAAATTTTAATTTGGCTCAGTTGAAACGCTCTCCACTCAGCTCCGCGCATACGCGGTGTGATACGGCGTTGATGCCATCGGCGGCGGGAAGCGCAGCAGATGGGCGGAGATAGGCGGACGAGATTTGGTCGGGTTAAGTGGGAGGGCTGATGGCACGGAACACTAATTGTGCAAATACAGCTTCTACTTTACAGATTTTTTTTAGACGCTCCTTGTCCTTCACAACCACCTTCACAGAACAAGTCATCAAATATCTACCTTTGTAAGTGCAATATAAAGCACTTAAATATTTTTTTCACTTTCCGTTTCTAAATTTAAATAGCAAGCTACGTAGGTATATTTAAGGATATTAGATCAATATTTCATTAATGGCGACTTGGAAATATCTTTCTTTTGAGTCAATATGACAAACATCTTGTGGCATATAAAAATGTGTAATCCCACTATGAATGTAAATCCCATTTACAGACTTGCTTCTAACTTTTCAATTGTTATTTTGCATAGTCGTGATTTAGTTTTTCAAAGCCATTTTTTGTTAATCAAAGAATTTTGATATTTTTATATCCATCAAAACCTGACGAAGCAAGGTTCTACTAATGATATTATCACAATAATGATATCACAAAAATGATTATTTAAGGGAATTATATGGTACTTAGTGTAAACTCAATGATAGTCCGAATAGAAGAATTTAAATATTTATTACAAGAACTAAGAGTCATTTCCAGAAATTTAGGAAAAGATAACATAGAACGAAGAAATAGTGTTGAGGTAACTACAAATAGTATAAGAAAGATACAGGTTAAAATTAAGTTTTAGTGAAATAAAGAAACAATTTAATAGTGATTGTAGTGAGCATAAATCTATAGAAGAAATAAAATTGTATGTTGTTGGGATAAATAAGTATTTTGAAAATATCTATAATCCTCTAAAAAAGAGGTTAAGGGTAGCAGAATTACAGCCTTTACAGCCTGTGGTAGATTTTAATTCCGATTTGTCAGAAAATTCATAAACTGATCAAAACATGCAGAAATGCATATCGTTCTTGTAATAATTAAACACCACAAATTAAAGCTGGATTCTAATAACATTCTCGTGGACTAATTATATGTTATATAATTAGGACAACAATTTACATATTACCATACAAATTAATTTAAGGGGAAAACGACTCTCCTAATATTAATATTTACCAACAAAAACTAACGAACGGACGCCGAAAATTAATTAACTTTTAGCGGCAAAGTGAACCTGAAAATAACATGCTACGTCAAAAATTTGAGAAGATAATTTTCATGTTAAATTAAAAGGTGCTGACTATCCACATTTTCGCTACATAGTAATTTTTAGAGAATGTTTAAAACGTGCATTGTTACGCCTTCTAAATTTTACAGTGTTAATTTATAAGTTAGTACTAAGCATATTCAGGCTTTTCTTTCTGTAAAGCAGTAAATTTATGTGCATTATGCAGTGAAAAATACAGTGTAAAATTTAACACTCAAATTACGATATTACTCTTCACTCCAACATTCGTTTTTCCGGAGAAGTCTCTATCCCTTTCCTAAGATCTTCAATTAATCTTAGACTGGGGTGCCAAGATCCTTGTTCAGTTCAACGCCTTCAAAACCCAGTTTTGCTCCCTGTCACGCAAGAAATCCAGCCACACACAGAAAAAACACTATCATGTATTGAATTGGATACCCATTCACTCAATGACACACTCTATTCCGTATTGCACAATGCAAATTCGGTTTATTTCAATGATTAATTGATCATTTTTAACCAATAGGTTATAAGATTGCTGAAAATATAAGGTTTCATTGGTTTCTAATGGATTGTTCAAATATAACAATTATTGATTTGATGCCAAAATAATACCCTATTCTAAATTCAATGCAAACTATCATTGGTTTCACTAGAAGTTTATTTGTAAGAATATGCACCTCATTCATGCAAAATGGTTATTAGTGTTTCAATTACAACAGTAATTAAATTAATGTAACTTTCAATAGACAGAAAACACTTTTGTTTAAATTCAGTCATATTCGTGTTTTGAAGAACAATTTACTCTTATTAATATAATGAAGAATTTCAATTACATCCGTTATACTTTATATTTCAAACAAATGCAACACGCTTTATTATTTTAAAATCATTTTTACTTAGTATTATTAAACGTACATTGGTTAGACATTCTGTAAACATTTAAATATAAGAAACACACACTGACGCGACCGTGTTTAAACTTTTATATTTATTTCTGTCTGTGTCTCCTTGGGCTTGTATGGGTACAGGATGTTAGATGGAACAAATTGGACACTGCATTCGAATCTTCCTAAATTTACAGCTAGATTTGGGGGAAACAATATCTAAAAAATACAAATTCAACAATACACTTGCGATCATATTTAATGTTAATAGTTTTTTAACAATACGTATAGGCTGAGTAAACAGTCATATAAAATAGACTAAGCAAGAGCAATTTACAGATAAAAAAACCCACTGGGCAAGCTTTTTAGATTTGTTTTACTTACACTGAAATAAGTTGCTCCAGTCTCCAGTCTTGCAAAAGATCTATTATTTTTGGCGTACGACTATTCAACGAAAAAGAAAAATTCTAACCTCTCCAAGGGTGTCCGCGAGCAAATAATATTTCAGCCAACAATAGGACCCATTGAATTAATATTTTTTATTATTTCTCCAATACCTTATATGCTATATGTTTAAAGGAGTGTGTTATTTAATTGAAATGATATAAGGATATGATTTAATTTTTACCCTTTTTATTTAAACCGCAAGTTCTTATTCGTTTAATAAGATATATTGTAATTTGAATCACATGGCCTACAAGTAGATATTTTCGCCCAATTATATTTAAGCATTCCAATCAAATAGTTTAATATTTTGGCTCTAACAATTCTTCACTCCAAAGAAATATTAGAAATTTATTGGTTTCCAATAGTATTTTTGGTCATTGAAATAATGCTAATATTGTTTTCAAAGAACTAGGTATACTTTTCAAGTCCAATAATAAGTCTATATTTAAAGCAATATTTTTTTTTTGGATAATTTCAATGATGTTTTGTTGAGACGATATTAACTTGAATATAACTAATGTGACAGTGGTCAAAAACAGTACTATTTAAAAATAGCATAGCAGTTTTTTCTGTCATATTTAAAAGCATGCATGATCATGGGCGCACCAGGATTTTGTCTTTGGGGGGCTGACTGGTTTGGGGGGGGGGGGGGGGCCTGAGTGGTACAATTCAGAGGATGTCTTCAATTAGTAGTGCACTTTTTTAATTTTTGTGTGTCTAAGATGTTGGTCTGGGGGGCTGCAGCCCCCAGCCCCCCCCCACCCCCCCCCACTGGGTGCGTCACTGTGCAGGATTAATTTCATGTTTGTTAGCTAAAGCTACAATTAAGTGTGGTCAAGGAAGCCTCTTCGAGTAGGACTGCTTGTGCACGTCCTTTATATGACGTGGATTCCTAACACTTTATTATTAAGACTATGCAATACGTATTACATATTAGCCAATGCAAAGTGGAAAACTCTATTGCGTTTAATTTTCAACAAATTCGAAACACTCTTAACGATTTGTTCAAGAATGGCTTGACAAAAATACCATTTTGGATGGATTTTGGATCTGCCCTGATCAGCACACTCCCCAGACCTTTAACTTCATCGAAAATCTGTTGTACAAAATAAAACATGGTCGATATCCGCACATGTCGCATACACACTTTAGAATAAATAATAGCCATTTAATTAAATCGATTAATTTTGCAAATTTGTTCACAAAAATGTTCAAATCTTGGTTGCCTTAATGATCTGCCAACGTTTATAAAAAATGGAAATTACGTCAAATTAAGATAATATTTCTAGCCACAGTAATTCTTAAATGTGATTCATGTTTGTTTGTTGTATTCAGTAAAGTAACGTTCAATACTGATCTATTTTGGTCGCCTTTTTTGTCTTATTTTTTAATATCAGAAGCAAAATCTAGGTGAACTTATTAGATTTAGGGGCGGCAAAATAAGGTTTTGCCCCCGCTTTGAAATTTCCTAGATCCGGCACTGAATAGATTACATTCCCTTCTCTTCGGTACGTTAGTACTTAGGCTTGAAGTAAACATGGGATATCCAAGATAAAAAAGACATTTCAGCAGCAATTTCTAAGATTCATTTGGAAACCCAGTAAACCGCAGAAACGCTTACGCTTACACCATCCACATGAATGGCCAAGCCCTACAAAACAACGAAACATTCGATCTCGTTGGCGTCGCTTTCGAACATGATCTCAGCTGCACAAACACATTACTTCAGTAGCCACATCGGCAGCTAAAAAACTCGGTTTTCTCTTTCGATCCAGAAAATACTTCTCCCCTTCCCACTTATACACTCTCTATGTTTCCAAATAAGACCTAACCTAGAGTACTGCTCCCACATCTGGGGAGCGGCATCACCTTCGACACTTAAGATCCTTGATTCTATCCAAAAAAGAGCCATTCGCCTTATCAGTGACCCAGCCCTCACGAGAAAACTCCTTTCTCTCGCTCATCGCCGCGCTGTAGGGGATTTATCCCATTTCTACCGCTACTTCCACGGATTTTGCTCTGAAGAACTAGCCGGCATTATTCCCTCCTTGAATGTCCCTAACAGAACAACAAGAGGCGCGTTACGTATGCATCCCTTTACTGTCCAGCTACAAAAGCCAAGAACAGACCACTTCTCTCGCTCATTCATACCTAGGGTCTCCAGATTGTGGAACAAATTGCCTGCAGATGTTTTCCCTTCCCGTCCCAACCTCCAATCCTTCAAATCCCACGTCAATAGACTACATTTCCCTTCTCTTCAGAGACCCACGGTACGTTAGTACTTAGGCTTGAAGTCTACGTGGGTTGTCTTAGATAAAAAAAAGAAATAATTAAAAAAAAACTGATAAATTCTTAATGACGATTTATTAACAGTGATAGGACAAACCCTTGTCAAACCTAACTGATCAACCAGAAGATCTAAACATATAAATACGTAAAGTTAAGAATCAGTTCTCTAAACCACCTGAAAATTCCTGATACAATGTGAACAAAGACGGCAAATTTTGCTATGTAATCCAGCGCTCGGAGGGGCATATTGCCCGGAGAATAACTGTTTTACCATGTTTTGTTCAAATCCTTATTGTATAAGGAATTTTCAGGTGGTAGAGAACTGATTCTCAACTCTACAGATGTATTTTATTTTAAATCAATTTGTATGGTAATAGTCAAATGGTTGCTCTAATTATATAACATATTATTAGTGTAGCATCGTGTAATTAGCACCACGCTCTAATGTGTGGAGCATAATTATGGCAGGAATGTTAATTATGCATCCTTGCATGTTGGTCAGTTATTAGAGCAATATTATCGCTATATTGCCTTATAGCAACAACATAAATAATTATTGTTTTTCTTGTTACTATACTTGAATTTAGTTACGTAATACAGTATGACCGCTTATAGAGTTTCGCAGAGGACAAATGGGCCAAATTTGGCAAGATACGTGAAAATGCCACTCCTGATAAGAGTTTTAGCTTGTAAATTAAATGAGTCACGTTATGGAAAATTTTATTTTCTATACAGGGAGTATAAAAAATCCAAAACATTATTTTACTTAGGAGCAGACATAGGTCCCTTGTTTCTTATTTTCAACCAAAAGAATGAATATGAAATATGTTTTAGATTTCTTTAAAAAATTTAAATATTAAAAGTCCAGTTTTGTCACATTATTTTTCCAACTACTTTCTGTCACACCTTTAACCAGAATACTATTTTATACATGTTAAACAATAGTGGCACATATGGACATGTTTGTCAATGTCTTTAATAAACGAAGCAGTTATTTAATTTAAAATACTTCTTCAAAATGCTATCTACTGAACAAAGGATTTGTATAGTCCAGTGTTATGGGGATGGCCAAGTATCTAGCTGCTACAATATGAAAGAATTTAGCGAGAAATCTGTAGGAATTCCAATAACTGAAATGACAATCTACAACACAATAAAAAACTTCCAAATAACTGGTTCGGTTTCGAATCTCAAGAAGAAGAAGACGATATATGACCAAAACGATGATGCCACGTTTTAGTTTTTCAGTCTGTTACAGAAACTCCTGTGATGTCCCTTAGAAATCGTGCTAAATATCTTCTAGAATTCTCTAACAAGACAGAGACTGAAAACAATAATTACAGATCATTACCTTTTTTTGGCAACATATTATCTCTAAAGTTAAAATTTTTTTTAGACCTTATAACGTTGCATTATCATGTAAAACAACAAACACTCTTAAACGACAGGTTGTTAGGAATAAGGCCGAGGTCGGCCCCTTTTCGAAATCTGGTGTTTTTTCTTTACAGTGTGGAGAGGCACAGAGAATCCGCCAGAGTTCAAGAGCATCTTAGTTTCGTTAACAAATATCAAAATGCAGATATAACAAACACCAAATCGGCTTTTGCAAACCATCTACTGGAATCCAAACATCAATTCTCCGTACCTGAAAATGTAAACATTATTCATGAAAGTCATAAGAGCAAAAAGTTGAATTTACTTCCCTGTGCTAATGATGTCTTGAATTTTGAGCCTTATTTCATCTTTAATAATATATAAATAATTAATGTGTTGTTGTCCCTCTAACCTCATATTTTTCCCTCGTATTTCATTCAAACGCCATTAACATTATTGACCATTCTTTTTCCTTTTCCTTGCTTTTTTGACTTTTAAGCAGAATTTTAGTATGTGAGTTATTTCTGCTCACTCCAGAGGACCACCGACTCCCTTCCACTTACTTCTTATTTTATTTTGTTTGTTTTTTATTTAGTGACTTGTAAATCGTTATTGTCACGTTTTTGTTTTTGATTGTTTTTTTAATTTTCTGTTAATTTTAATTTTATTTTTAATTTTTTTGATTTTTTGGTTGTTAGGTAGGATATTTAATAATATTTTTCTGTTTTGATGATTTAATTATATATCTTTAGGTCTGATGATGCCCAAATATGAGCGAAACATATGTAACCATCCGTAAGGATTTTACCTCGGATTTTACAGATTAAAGCTGTTTAAGATTTTGACTTTGGGATTTTTTATCTGCTATTTAAATAAGGTCTCTTAGAGAAATGGACTACTTCTTCGAATCTTCTAGAAGCTGTAAAAAAACTCACATTCAGATGATCTTAAAAGAAAATAAATTGTTTCCGTTCAAAACCTACTTCAACCTAATATTGGAACAGGGAGATGAAGCGAAAAGACTAATTTTTGTTTATGGGTGGGAGACCAAATTTTAAGGAAAATATCCATTTTTATGAATGTATTATGTTTCCTGATGAATGTATATTTTCTACTAACGGAACTGTAGTATCACAGCTTGTCAGGTACTGACCACTTCAATACCAAATAATATTGACGTGCTAAGGTGGTTCGTTCAATATCCCAGGAGGAAATCAGGAATTCCTTCAGATATCTAACGAAGTGAGTCCTATTTATTTTACAAGCAAAAACTTTTATTAGGAGGAACATTGTTACGTATCTTGCAAAATCTGGTCCATTTGTCCTCTTTAAACTCCATCCGCAGACATAGTGTATGTGCGCTTTGAACTACTTTCAGAAATAAATGAATAATTTGCCTTCTGGCTATTTTTTTAAAAGTTTGGCACTATAAAATCTTCAATTCAATAATTATTACGGAATTAAAAGGCTTTAATTAATTTATATTACAAAGAAAGTGCAAGGGAGATATCTGTTCGTATGTATAGAAAGAAAAATTATCAGTTTCCATTCCTACTACATCTCAAATATTACACCATCATCAAATTAATACAATTTTAATTTGAAGTTTTTTCCTTTGAAATCACAAATTCGACACAGGTTTAAATTTTAGGGGGGGGGGGGAGAGCGTTTTTAGAGGTAAAGTATGAAATAAAATATTAATTTCTTTGTGAATTATATTACAATGTAAATTGTCTGCAATGGTCATTGTTTTTTTAAATCAAATAACTGAGCAAGATCAATGTTCAAAAAACCCAAAATAGTAGGGATGTGGTGTGATCACTCCTCTTAATCTTGGGAAATAGTATCTCGTGTTCATTTCTTTTGGAATTTTGGTATCTGAAGAATGATATCTGCACTCCTCTTAGTAAATTCTTATTTCTTTCCTGGTAATTTTGTACCTCAGTAATATTAAAATCTGCATATTAAACTATTTTGTATACTTCAAACATCTCAGTACCATAAAAACAAATTTATAACAAACTTTAAACGACACTCATAAATCCACAAATAACAGAAGAGTATATCATATTCCAGAATATTGTGAATCTTATTAGATTTGGCTTATCATACCACATTACATTATGCAAAATTGTTATGCACTAAGTTATATTTATTCAAGAAATTGCAAAAATATATTCTAATAATTTATTACCTTTTATTTATAAATTCCTGCCTCCTGCCAATGCATCCTGCACCAACAAATACACCCACGCATCAACAACCACCTCGTCACAATCTATATTAGTTTAAACACTGACAACTTTCTCTGTGGTGCAATAACGAAAAACAGCTCAAAGTTTAAAAGCATCTTTAAACATATCGTAAGACAAGCTACTTTCAAATTCGCGAAATCCGCATATACGTAATATCCCGCGGCGTCGCGGTGATAGCGATGCGAATACTCCGGCATCCGTCGCGCCACTGCTGGCAGGAGGGCGTCGAGAGCGCCACCGCATCGATCTCGCCGCTGGAGCGCAGGAAATCTGCAGGACCTGGTGGAAGCAGCTACGAAGACGGTGGCCAAAGATTTTTCAGCTTCCTTTTTATTTGTATGTGCATCTGGGCAATGTTTACTGTGCATTTAAGGATTTTACGAACAAAAAAGAACAATATTATTTTCTACTAGAAAATACTGCATTTCAGTACATGATACGGCTACACTGCGTTTCCTCGCGGGACTAAAAACAATTTTTAGGTGCTCGGTCTTGTCAGATTTAGCGCTTTATCACAAAGTAGACATTGACATTCTTTTTTAACACGCTTTTATTAGCTTGACCTGTAACTTCTTGAGTATTGTAATGGAATCTTACAACTCACTTTTCACCCACTTCTAATTGTCGTATCGATTTGAAACGTTGCAGACTTATGCAATTCTGGTGACAATACAATAATATGTTTTTTGATTAAAAAAAATATACAGCACGTCTTCGAAACTTCTTACCAAGGGAAAAAATTTGAATTATTGATTTTAAGAAAAAAAATGTCTCTTTATAAAAAGTTGTGCGTCGTGAGAAAATAGCATTGCCATTCAAAAATTTGATCTGGTATATACAGGGTGGCTCAAAAATGTAAAAGCCCTAATCGACATGAAGCTAAAAAGACATAAAATCGTTATTTAAAGGTAAACTGCCACTGCAAATGTAATATGTACTTATGGTAGGTTTGGTTAGGTTTGGAACAAGTTCCAAAATTAAAATTAATTTTTTATTATCGCCTTGTAGGAAGGTAACTACATTACATTTTGTTTATTATGCCTAGACCGCTATATTATGTAAGAGCGCCCCACGCTCTTAAATTTAATTACCTATTTAAGACCAAATGTTTTATAACTGTTCAAGTTAACAGAAAACAAGGGTATGCATGTATGTGGAGTAAAAGGAGGCGCAGTTTGTTAGTTGCTTTTTTTATCTTCTGACAGTCCACGAAGACCGAAGTCTAAGTACTATATCCCGTGGGTGTACTGGGGGATCGACCCACACATCCAGAGCTGGAAACACCCGTAGGGATTTCACCAGCCCTTTAAGAGGATGTGTGAAGTGGTACTACCTCGGTCGAGGAAGAATTCCTCTACCACCTTCAGTTATCTGACTCCTAGTCCTTTGCCGCCAATGAAATTTTGTAAATTAGTCTATTTGAATTTAGTATACTGTGTGAATAAAAAAAAGTGCCTATAAAAATATACTTTTGAGCAATCCCCTCATTAATTTCTAACACTTGGATATCCATGTTGAAAGAACGGATCATAAAATATCAACAAAAGTATTTAATTATTCATCCTTGTTTTTCAAAAAAGACAAATTTACAGGATTTGAGACCTAAACTACTGAAACAAAACCGTTTTAAACGCTAAAATTTAAACTATATTCGTGTCGCTTAAATTTCTTTATTACACGAGCCAATCAACAGCCGTTAAATATCGATCATTGAACTGATCAAAATACAAAACTAATCAGAGCGTGGACGAGCCATGAATTAGTAAAAAAAATTTTCGAGTGGATTGACGAGCAAAATCTAATTTTAGAATTGGATGTAGGAATGGATTATTCGACATGTGTCTGTTAGTTCCGATAAATGTGAGGTTAATCGCTTTATAAACGTTGCATCGGCATTTTTAAAAGTAAAATATTTAAATTGGAAGCCGAAACATGTATGATCTGAAATTTTTTGTCAATTATCTATGCTAAAATACTTATGTAAAATGTATGGTGTTGCAGTTGGTAGGCCTGGAACAGTAGCAATTTAAATATTTTGTAAAAAGTGGCACCAAAAATGGTAAAAGGTGTAAAATAATCTAATTAAGAACACAAACACTTAACAACGAGTTGCAGAAAGAAAATTTAATTAGATATTATTTATATTTGAGAAAGTCCACGTAGACTTCTAGCCTAAGCACTAACGTACCGTGGGCGTCTGAAGATAAGGGAAATATAATCTGTTGATACGAGACTTAAAGAATTGGAGATTGGGAGGGGAAGGGAAAACATCTGCAGGCAATTTGTTTCGTAATATGGAGACCCTAGGTATGAACGAACGAGAGAAGTGGGATGTTCTAGGCCTTTGTAGCTGGCCAAGGCCTGCTTTAAAAATAAATCGCTTAACGTCGGCCTTTATATTCGGGCAAGCTGCCGTGTCGCTGCGTGAAAGCTGTACCTAGCCTGTCTTGTGTTTGTGTTGTAGTGTAATTGTGACTTTTTGGACGAATAATAATTATGGAATAGCAACAAAGGGTCAAATCTTGCAATTATACTCAAAAGGAAAAAATTGTTGCTTAAAACAGTAGAAAAGTATACAAATTATATTGAATTGGGCTAGCTGAGCCAGCTTAACAAATTTCGGAAAGGTTGTGGAATAATTCGCTCCATTCAATGGCGGAAACAGGAAAAAGCTATGTTTTTCCTTAATTTCACATGAATCTTAGGTCTGCAAGTATATGTTCGCTACACATGAAAAAAAATCTAAATGTGCTCAAATTTTTCTAAAAATAACCACATCGATGTAAAATTTTATGTAAAATTCCATATTGCTGGAGTGTACATGATAAACAGCGCGATGTTTCCTGAAAATGCAACTTTCCGGAACCATGTTGCACGGACCGATACCCGAAAAATCGAAAAAATCTGAATTTCTGAATAATTCCAGATAGCTACGCGAAAGTAGGGATTCGGGGGCTTCTTGGGGCGAAAAATATAAATTCATCCATAGTTTCTATCTCACCAGTAGAAAGCGTCACCTGCGGCACATTCACATACTTCTTTGAAATGACAGAACTTTTTACGGCTTATTGTATCGATTTTACTATAGAAAAAAATTGATTATCCTACTTTTCTAAGTAAAATATGTGTACTTTGTTGGGGTCGCCGGGATTAAACGTTATCGAGGTACTTAATCGCATTTCAAATTTCCAATGCAACAAATAGTCGTATTTAAGTTAAATGAGGCTTTCAAATTCGGATGAATTTGCATTTCTCGCCCCAAGAAGCCCCCGAATCCCTATTTTTGCGCCGTAATCTGGATTTATTCAGAAATTATTCGAAAAAAATCGAAAACAAGCAAACCCAAGTAAACCCGAATAAAATCTAAATTTTGACACCGTGTATCTTGGTTATTATCAACCCCTGGATTGGGTAAGTTTAACAAAGTCGCATTGTATTGACCTGGGGAGTCTACTGTTGCACTATGTACCATTACATACATTGCATAGGAAATTTCAAATGCGATTATCTCGAAAACGATTACTCCTAGCGACTTCAACAAAGTATACCTTTTTGACGTAAAAGAAGTAGTACAATCGATTTTTTTAATAGTCAGATCGATATATTCAGCTTAAAAAAAGTTACGTCATTTAAAAGAAATGCGGTGCCCTCTACTAATGACATCAAAAGTATGGACAAACTTGAATTATTCCTCGCCTCAAAAAACCCCCAAATGCCTAATTTCCGCCGCCGCTATGTTGTTTTGTTGGAAAATTATTGGAAAAAACCGAAACAGAATTAAAATTTTGATAGCCTGTATCTTGGATACTATTAAATTTGGAATTAGGTAAGTTTGAATCAATCACATTATTTTGACTTGAGGAATCTGGTATTGCTCTGTGTACCATTACTTATTGACCACCCTGTATAGGTATAGGATCATCACTAAAAGCCACATATGATGGGATTTTCCCGGTGGATCGCGGAAAATCGCGAAAAATAGCCACAAGACTCGAAAAATCGGTCGAATTTGACAGCAAGTAAAAGATTCTTTAGCTTAGATAACTAAGCAAGTTTTGAATGAGTTCCCTCATCATTCTCTATCGAATGATGAAAACTGCACAAAGCTGCGTTTTTGCTCAATTTTTTTATTAATTTTTTTTCCGAAGGTCTACAAGATGATAGCAGAACCCGTGTTATATATGTATATGTATAATCATCAGATATTATTGTGCTACTTTAAATATGTGCTTATTTATTTTATGTATCTTGAAACAACAGATACTAATAACGCTAGGGGCACTACAATACAACTTTTATTGTACTCATGATATTTATTAAAAATGTTGAAATAGCCCACTTCCGTGCGATAATGCACTACGCCGCAGAGACTAGAATAGTTTCGGCCAAATGCTGGCACCGATAAAAACTCTGCAAATGAAGTTTTCTCAGGTTTTATCGGACTGGCGACACGATTCCGATGGGGATCATTGCGAGAATGTTTTGCTACAGATTTTTAAACTCTTTCGTTTCTTAAAAAACACAGTATGGTGTCCTTTATTTAAAAAAATTGTTTAGTGACTCTTTCATTAACCCTCCATCACTCGCGCTATGAGCGTTTTTCTCACGCTTGCCAATAATATGCACATTCTATGGAGTAAATCACATATACTGCGACCCTCACTACTAGCTGACTTTTTACGGCTCCTCATCGATATGCATGGGCGCGTGCAATATTTAGTGTTGATTGGTTTTAGATATTGGGCACTTGTCAATCATCTGCAGACCTCCGTGAGAGTTTCTCTCATCGCGCGAGTTCTAACGCAGTATATTTTTTCTGATAGAGTTAAGTTTTGGTAAGTGACTTTGTTCTTTGTTTATATATGCAATGTGTTCTACTATAGTAAAAATGTTATTTTAGATTGTATAAACAACGAGCAGAGGACGGATTCTTGCAGAATTATGGCAATGTGAGCTGCAACGTTCCCATTTGCACAGGGCATACCACCTTAACATGTCCAACGTGTTATGGTGTAAATAATGATAGTGGTACTTGAGATAATTAGGGTTTTTTATTAATTTGTTTCTACTTTAGCTTATTTTTGCAGAATTTTTATCTAGAGTTAAATTTAAAAAATATATACAGTGTGTTTTTTTTGTTTTGTTCACATCGTTGCACAAGTTTATTTTTAGTGTTTACACTGTACTGACAGTTTTATTTTTAGTTTGCATTATAAAATAAACTCTTTAATATTACCAATAGTTTTGTTTTATGTCGAAAAAAAAAATTGAAAACAATAATAATAAACAAAACTTTGAGATCGGCTGTGTTACATACACAGAAAAAACACCCATTCACTCATTGACAAGCTCTATTCCGTATTGCACAATACAAATTCGATTTATTTCAATGATTACTTTATCATTGTTAACCAATAGGTTATAAGATTGCTTGGAATATAAGGTTTCATTGGTTTCTAATGGATCATTCAAATATTACAATTATTTGATGCCAGTAATACCCTATTCTAAATTCAGTGCAAACTATCATTGGTTTTACTAGAAGTTTATTTGTAAGAATATGCACCTCATTTCATGCAAAATAGCTATTATTGTTTCAATTACAGCAATAATTAATTTAATGTAACTTATAATAGAAAGAAATCACTTTTGTTTAAATTCAATCATATTCGTGTTTTGAAGAACAATATTACTCTTATTTAATATAATGAAGAATTTCTATTACATCAATTATACTTGTATTTCAAACAAATGAAACACGCTTTAGTATTTCAAAATAATTTGTATTTAGTATTATTAAACATACATTGTTTAGACATTCTGTAAACATTTAAATATAAAAAAACACATTTTATTAACACCACACTGACGCCAACACCGTAAACTTTTTATATTTATTTCACTCCAGATATAGGATCCGCTTCTTTGCAAAACTATCTGCTTTCGGTTTGTATGGGTACAGGATGCAAGATGGACGCATAAAACTGCATTCGAATCTCCTAAATTTACAGCTAGATTTGGTGGAAACCATGTCTAAAAAATACAAATTCAACAATAGACTTGCGATCATATTTAATGTTAATAATTTTTTAACAATACGTATCGGCTGAGTAAGAAGTCTTATAGTAGACTAGCCAAGAGAGATTTACAAATAAAAAAACCTATTGTTGAAAATCGTTTAGATTTGTTTTACTTACCATAAAACACTGAAATGAGTTGCCCAGTCCCAAAAATTTATTATTTTTGGCGTATAACGCAATAAACAAGCAGGCTGCAAGCTTAAACGACGATTTAACGAACAAATACCAACAGCAAAATATTAACCCTTCCCTCCGCGATCAATAGAACTAATATTTCAGCCAACCATAGAACCCAGTGAATTAATATTTTTTATTATTTCCCTAATACCTTATATATTATATAACAGTGTTTATTTTGATTGAAATAATATAACAATAATTCACTTAGCAATGTCATCTCGAGCTACACAAAAGTATACTGCCCTCCTTAGTTAAAACGTCCTAAGTACATTTTTTCCATTTTCGACTTATATGCATACACAGTGTTTCAATAAAAACTCCCAGGCCAATTATTTCGAAAACTAAAAGTGACATCTAAATTCTGTAAACGCCAGTTTTTAGCCTCTATGATTGGCTTGACAACTGTGTAAAAAATGTGTTTGAATAATACAAGATGTAGGTGGCGCCACGGTGCAAAGAATTTTTTCGATGACAGGAACTTTTAAATGTTGTGGTTCTTAAAGATAATTAATTTTTGATCAAATTATGTCCCATAAAAATTTTTCATAAATCCAACATGAACGGCGATATTTGGGGTTAAGTTTTTTTTTTGAATAATTTTAAGGAGTATTTTAATTATAATTATTTTTAATATCGTTTAGCAGATTTTAATTTAATTTTGGTAATGATAATTTTAGTGATAAAACGCTCGTGTAGCGCTAAATTATTACGTCCAGTGACGTCTCAGGGGACACCTTAACAAATAATATTGGTAAAAAATAAGACGCCACTGAGTTTTTGGTAATTTTTATATTTTTTTCGGATTAAGCAACTACTTAATTAAAAAATTATTTAAAAATTAGACATTAAAGCATAATAAAATTAAATTAAAAGATCTTTTAAATTTTATGAAAGAACTGATGAGAAATTATACAAAATTATTAATGAAAATTAGAACATTACCAAAAACTAACTAATGGGGTCGAATGAGGCGTTCAAAATTATTGCCGTTTTCATACACACACATAGCAAATCGATATAATAATTCGGATCTGCAAACTCTCAATAGTGTATTTCGATTAATAGCGGCTATAGTAGCATACATTTGGTTGTACAGGTCAGCCATGTCTTCTATTGGTTCCTTGTAGATTTCATTTTGTAAGTAGCCCCATAAATAAAAGTCCATCGGGGTGAGATTAGGGGACCTTGCTGGCCATCTAAGATCCCCATTTGTGCTGATCACTTTTCCTGGAAACGTCACATTTAGATGATTCATAACGATATTGCTATTGTGTGCTGGGGCACCGTCTTGATGAAACCACATAGTATTTACGTCAATTCCTACATTTTGTAACAGCAAAGGAAGATCGTTTTGCAGGATATTTTTAGTTGCTTAATCCGAAAAAAATATAAAAATTACCAAAAACTCAGTGGCGTCTTATTTTTTGCCAATATTATTTGTTAAGGCGCCCCCTGAGACGTCACTGGACGTAATAATATAGCGCTACACGAGCGTTTTGTCACCAAAATTATCATTACCAAAATTAAATTAAAATCTGCTAAAGGATATTAAAAATATTTATAATTAAAATACTCGTTAAAATTATTTAAAAAAAAAACTTAACCCCAAATATCTCCGTTCATGTTGAATTTATGAAAAATTTTAATGGGACATAATTTGATCAAAAATTAATTATCTTTAAGAACCACAACATTTAAAAGTTCCTGTCATCGAAAAAATTCTTTGCACCGTGGCGCCACCTACATCTTGTATTATTCAAACACATTTTTTACACAGTTGTGAAGCCAATCATAGAGGCTAAAAACTGGCGCTTACAGAATTTAGATGTCACTTTTAGTTTTCGAAATAATTGGCCTGGGAGTTTTTATTGAAACACCCTGTATATTGGTTGTCCGATACCATACAAAACTGTCTTAACTGTAAGTTTTGAGCAAGTTAGGACTGTTTATAAATATAAATGCTAAATAGGACGTTCTGAGTTAGGGAGAGTAGATGAATATAATATTGGACAACCAATATATGCATATAAGCCGAAAATGGCAAAAATGTAGTTAGGACGTTTTAACTATGGAGGACAGTATATACCACCTACCTACAGCCTCTAATTCTTGAAATACTTAAAGAGAATCTGATAAATATTGACATGGAACCAGTTTTTCAACATAATGCCCCCGCCCCATTTTAGCAGAAATGTAAGGCAATATTTGTACACCGTCTACCCCGATCGTTGGATTGGTCGTCGAGGTCCTACTAAGTGGCCTGCCAGGTTGCCTGATTTAACACTGAATAACTGGACTTTTTTATGGGGCTATCTAAAACAAAAAAATATGTAAGACAGACGGGGAGTGCTGCCTGTCCCAATGTTGATATTAGTACATTTGAAAATGATTGTGAGGAGTTTTTTAAATAGGTTATTTTACTGTTTGGAAATAAACAGAGAACACTTTCAACACCATTTGCAGTAAAAAGGTAAGTTCAGTTTATTCTTAATTTTTTTACGAATATCCAACTCTGACACGCCACCATATTATGTTCGTTAATGCTAGTAATGCTCTCAAATTTTTACATGGTAATCTACTCTCTCGACAAGACATTTCAAATGATGTATTATAACTACCCCTTTTTCTATTCAATTTTTTTCTTCGAAGTGGCACCCAGCCGCATGCTTTTTATTGGACATAAGAACTTTTTAAGGAGTTTTAATATTAACTTACCACGTTTCTATAAATAGATGGGTTGAAATTTGCTGCACTATCTTTCCTTAAAATGAGTTGTTGACCCACTATTTTCTTTCGTCAAAAATTGTATTAAATAATTACTAATTGTACCGACATTCCCACCAAATAAAACCTCTAAAAGAAGTTAATTAAATGAACAATAAAGCCCAGGAACGGATGAAGTCCTTAAAGAGTTTTACTGAAATATTTCGTTTTTTTTTTGTTAACTTGTTATTAAAACTGACTAGCTTACGTGTAACTGTTGAAAACAGACGATATAGTGTGAGTTTTTAAATTTTATTATAGTGCAAAGACTGTTGCAGATTTTTCCTCGGGAAACTAATAACTATACGATGCGCAACAGACTTTTACTCGCTCATCGTGTTAACGAATGACAAGGTCACTCTGGACAAAACTTGGAAAAGAAATAGAATCGACTCATCTCCAGTTTTATCCCTTCAAACTTTGATTTTCTTGACCATTAACAATATGAGCAATGTACAACATGAGCTTTCATTTTTCATTTTTTACTTCTAAGGACTATTAAAAAAACCCAAAGAAGAAAGTCACTTGGCATGAAATTTGTCTGCACGCATTGGAAAGTATTTCCATACGGACTCACTGTACCAAGAAATAGGCTTTATATAAAGAGTTTGTAAACCTCGTATACATAAAAGAATATATCTGCATTGTTACGCAATATATATTTACGATATCATACCAGATATTTAGCATGTGGCCATAGAATAATATTCTTGAGTCGACAGACGATTGAATATGAGAGTTGAAGTTTTATGTACCATTTACATCTCGGTTTAAAAGAAAAGTAAATTTAAAATTTTGACAGTATATTTGGGTATAGTTATGTTTTTTCCTTTCAATCTCTCCCCTATAGTAAAATGGTGCCGACGTTCCTGGTTAGCCGTGTCCACAACCCCCAGTTCCGAGTTCCTCCTACTGTTAAATATTTGCTTTGGTTGTTCTCTAACTTTTTTCCATACAAAATCATTGTCATTAGCCTTTCACCGATATATTATCACTTCTTATCAAAAAATGTCCTTACCATTATAGTCTTCTTTCCCTTTTTCTTAATTTAAATTTTTGTTAATTTCCATTTTCTTCTTGAATATTTTTCCAGTCACAGTTGTCGAACGTCGAACCTAAAATTACATCTATTTATCCTATTCTAAAGGTTATCATTTCTCCCGCAATTATAGCGATGATAAGAGGAAGCGAAGACAAAGAATTAGCTTTAATCATCTCCTGACGATGTTAAAATGATTAATAAAACGTGCGTCGAATGCAGGAATAATACTTTGGTAGTAAAAATTGCTGTGTATATATTACCAGTAAAGTCCATTTCTTCGTCATACTTAAGTTTGCCTAGGTAAACCGTACATTGCCGGGATGTTTTACACAAAGTCCGAAATTATTCTCTATTTCGGAGTGTGCCACCCTATTGGTCAGTTCCATGGACAGTTTACATCAGAACACATTTTAACAATCACAATAATCATCTTTTCTTCCATGATAATCACGAAGGAATCAGATTTCTTTCTATCCGTGTTGGCGAAAGTGCATTAGAAAAAGACAAATAGAAAAGAATATGTTCAAATTTTTATCACACCTTCTTTTCTTGTGGAAGTATTGCTGGTTATCTACTTTGAAAGATTAGTCTTCGCAAAATTCTTTTCTTTCCTGACAAAATTCCCAACGGAATCCGATTTCTTTCTATCCTTGGTAGCAGAAGGGGAATTAGTAATGTTCAAACATTTTATCACAGCCGCAATTGTTTGTGCAAGTATTTCTGGTTGTCTACTGTGAAAGTTTAATCGGAATTGATATCAAAAATAAATTTCTAATCTGGCAAATACTTATGTAAGTTTTATGATTTTATAGCAAAAGACCTTTGTTTTTCTTGCACACAAACAGCATTTGCAAAAATCTCGTTTTTATTAAGCAAAAACAGTGTCGGCATAGCCACATTAATCTTCTTATTTTATACTACTTAAAATTATTGTTTCCTACCCCTCTTTCACTGCTGCATTTTAAAATTTTTTACTGTAAAAAGTTGGGTATAAAAACTATTTACAAAACAGGAAATCTGTAACAAAAGAAAAGATAGCAATGTTGTAATCCTAAGCGTATACTGGTGAAAAAAGGCAATATATACAAATAAATAAAATAAATAATATGATTGATTTTTTTATTAGAGTAAAAATTATAAATTTAGTTTTAAACATATAAAACATATTTAACAACAAATATTTGATAGGATATACTTTATAAAAACATTGCTTAATTGTTTTTAAACTAATATTACAAAGTCTGCACATTAACATAGTTAAATAATGTACTCACATTATTTGTAAAACAGAAAAAAATTTATCAAACTAACAACGAACTACACAAAATGTTTGCTTATTCTTGGAAGATTCACAAAGAAATGACCGTAAATGCCGGCTTGCGTTTAATCTTGTGGCATTTTCAGTAACAAGTCATGCGATTCAGTCAACAATAGCGGCGCTAATTTGTGACGTATAATATAAAGTGTATTTTTAATTTATAATGTTACGTTATTTTGTGAAATTAAATATTTTATAAATGACTCTCTTTTAGGAATTAAATATGCATAACTTATTTTGTGATAACAAAATAGCATAACTTATTAAGGAAAAATATGCAATATCTTATGAAACCAAACTATAATTTTACAGTAAGTTTTTTCAGTAAAAAGAGAGCTATTCGACTCATTAATGACTCAGTTCTCACAAGACAACCCCATTCTCTCGCTTATCGCCGCGTTGTTCGGGATTTTTCCTTCTCTCTACCGATATTTCCACGGATTTTGCTCCGAAGAACTGGTCGCTATAATTTCCCCCTTGACCTGTCCTAGCAGAACAACGGACGCGCGTTACGTATGCATCCCATTACTGATTCAGTTAATTACCAGAAGGAAACTTATCAGTTACTTACAAGGAAACTCCCTTCTCTTGGTCATCGCCGCGTTGCGTTGTTGGGATCTGTCTCTTTTCTACAGATACCGTCCGCGAATGTTGCTCGGAAATACTAACACCTATTTATTTTTCTTTTGATTGTTCCTAACAGAACAAGAAGCGCGTCACATGTGCATTTCTTTACTGTCCAGCTACAAAAGCCTAAAACATTCCACTTCTTTCGCTCATTGATACTTAAGGTCTCCAGATTATGGAACAGATTGCCCGCAGAGGATTTCCCTTCTCATCCCAACCTCCAGTCCTTTAAATGTCGTATCAGTTCTCAATTCTCTTCAGCCGCCCATGTAACGTTAGTACTTAGGCTTCAGGTCTACAGGGCGGGGCTGTCCGAGGTAAAAAAATTATATGGGTACTGTCGATTTTCATTTGTTGACGATCACACAGTACGTATTTTATAATTTAAAGAAATAAATAATTAAAACCCGCTAAGAAGCTAGAGGGTTTCTAAATGAACAAAACCACCATGTTAAATGTAGTTTATCGAATGGCATACATTGTTATTCCAATCTGTGGTCGAGTACAAAAAAAAAGCTCGTATTTTTCGGTAAAAAATAATTGTCGTATAAAAATGTATTTAACTATCTGACCCTCTTAGCCGAACAGTCATTTAAAAAAGCGAACAAAGAAGTTCAAGAGCGCACGTAACCTTCCGAAAACAGGACCTAAAGTCCTACATTATCCTGACAAATCTGGAGGATCCTGGATCTGTTTTTGACGTCCTGGATTTATGACCCGCCGAGATCCGATTAATCCTGCGGCTGCTTTTTAATGTTCCAGTCGTTTGTATCGAGTCTTGAATATACAATGGCGTGTTGCACTGAACTTCTGACAGACAATGATTGATTGCTGCATTCAGCTCGCTCGGTGCACGTCGCGTCGGTCCGTCCGTCCGTCGGTGGGTCGATAAAAATGGAAATTTAAGCGGAATTATGCATGTATGGCTTTGGTATTTGTATCTATTATTTTCTCTCAGAGCGGACGCCTTTTTCAAGATTTGTTTAAACAGCGCATGCATAGCTTGAGCGGGAGTATATTTCACCTTTAGTGATTTTTGTATGATGCGCGCGAACAGACAGATAAAATGGTCTTCGAAACTTTTTCTCTGCTGTTCCTTGGAACCCTGTGTGATTTTCCTGTTCAGATGCCCCCGAAACTTACTCTCAGATCACAGATATCATTCAAGTAGGTATTGAAAGTTTCATTTCCCATAACCGCAAGAAACCTAAACTCCACCACTCTGGTTCTCTAAGGTCTGTGATAAGCTAGGCTCAAAAAACTCCAGGCTCACAAAGGGTTTCTTTAAAGTCCTACACCCGAAAATCGTCAGAAACTTTTGCCAAACAATTCGCCGCCCATTCCATCCTTCTTCCATCTGCATTTAACTATTTCAACCATTACGCCTGTACCCCACAATATATCATACATAATAATTAAGGTCAAAGAAAAAAGTTTATAAAATTCTTGACAAAAAAAGTCCTCCGGACTGGATGGCATACGAGCAATTGTTCTCAAAAGTGCGCTACAGAACTTGCACCTATCTTGACTTACCTTTCCAAATCGTCTATCTCAGAGTGCAGGAAGACTGCTCGTGTGCAGCCGGTCCCCAAGAAAGCTTTCAAATCCCTTTACCCAATTATAGACCTTTGTCTCTATTGTCTGCAAAGTCATCAACTTGCAAATTATAAAATATCTAGAAAACCACAAACTCGTTCACGACAGACAATATGGATTTCGTCACCAAAGACCCAGAGGTAATCTCCTTACCTTTGTCATAGCCTAATTATAAATCAGCATATTAATTTAACCTACTTAATTTTAAAGTGCTACATGGACCTAGGTACTACCCAGTTATCTGGCGCATTCGACAGAACTGTTAAAAATCCATAATACAATTATTATAACCAGGCAAATATTGCGAAAAATCAAATCAATATAATGGAGTATGCGTATTTCTTCTTTATATTAGCAGGAATTTAGTTGTTTATAAAATCTGCATATACGATGTAGTTTTTGAATTCTATCATTTTCCAACTTGGAATAAATCAATATTGAAGGTATCAGTTCCAAGTACCCTGAACAAGATCCTCTAAAAGGCTTTTTTCTGTTGCTGGGCGGTTGGAGACACTTCCTGCCAGCCCGTGTGTCCAGTGTGGCGTTTTACCCACGACAACGATCCATTCTCCATAATGGGCTTTCGTATTTTAAGTTTTTTTATATAAAATGGTTCCTTCGTATCATAAGAGTCTATATTACCTTATTAACATGCCATGTTTTTAAATAATCATTTTTATATTTTTTATGCGTATTGTTACTTGATTTAAAAAAATATCAATTTCATAGACTTTTCACTTAAGTGAAACTTTACTTACTACTTAAGTAATTACCACGAATACTTAATTAAATTCGATACACCCACGAATCCAATTCACGCTAGAGCTCAAAGAAAACAAACGGCTACCTTTCCTAGATGTACAGATGTAATCAAAAATGAACATGGACGACTAGAACACACGTATACAGGGAACCAACTCACACCAATAATTACTTAAATGCCGAATCACATCACCACCCATCACAAATACAGGCAGTAGCAAACACGCCGATCTCCAGATCCATCCGGCTCACCAACGACAACAACAGACCTCAAGAACTAGAAAAGATAACCGCTGCTCTAAAACAAAATGTATATAAAGAGAACACAATTAGAAAAGCAATGGAACTGCAACAGCATCCAAGACAGAAACAAAAGGGAGACTCTGAAAGCAGACCAAAAACCATATTGTCATACATTAAAGGAACTAGTGATAGGACTGGTCGCATTCTTCGTAAGCATAATATATTCGCTGTATATAAACCACATCAAACGATAAGAACAACATTAAAAAATCCAAAACAGAAGATTAAACTAGAAGACCAACGTGTGTACAGTGTAGCATGCGGTACCTGCAATAAAATGTACGTCGGACAAACCAACAGACGAATTTCAGCCAGGTTAGAAGAACACAAACTGGCTATCAGAAACAAACAAACTACATCGGCCCTGTTTCAAAGTCAGCATCAAACAGGACATAAAATCAACTTTGATAGCTGCAGACAACTGGCAAACGTCGAAAACTACAAAACTAGAATAATACGAGAAGCCATCGAAATAGAAAAGATCGGCCATCTAAATAAAAGGGACGACGCTCTGCATTTGTCCAGTATCTGGAAGACAATAGTAAAATGGCAAGCCGAAGCGCATCAACTCTCAACCGCATCACAACAAAAACAAACAGCCAACGAAGCAATTTACGACTTGACAGCAACGAGTAAGCATTGATAATGCCAAGTGGCGAAACGTTTGCCAGATTCCAATAGGAATTTAACAAACATTTCTTCATATACCAAGTTATTGTAATGAGAACTTGGCTTCGTTTTACAGTAAATGTTTGTATTGAGATTACAATTTTCTCGTTCGGTCGTAGAATAATTTTTAAAAATTCTGTCCTAACGAAATTGTAATTCTATTATTGAAATCAAACCTATTACTTCAAACAATAGCCAAATAGCATTAATTCATAGGGCTGCAATTCAGTATTCACCACTCATTCTTAATAATTTATCTACCCAAATTTACCCGGGGGTCTTCTTAAATATTAAATAAACAAGATTGGGTCTAAACTTTACTAATTGAGTGTTAATAGGGGTATTAAAAAGGTGCAGTCTCGCGTTAATTGCACGTAGTACAACCCTTTGGTATTTTCCTTGTAGACATAGGATGCGTTAGTTAAATAATTAGTAATAAGAAATGAGGGTTTGTGTGATCCTAAGCGATGCTTAAAATCCTTTCAAGGAAGTAAGTAGCCAGCCCCGCCTAACTAATTATTTTATCAAAATAGTTAGTTCCTAATCTATTTAGCTTGCATTAATTTGATTATGTTTGAATATACATGTGTGTAATAATAAAACTGTTAATTTTTATTTCATTTTACAAAGAATTTTGATCTTTACAGATTTTGGAAATAGTTGTACTGTGTTGCGTTGTCACGTGTCATACGATGCAGTATTTAATACATATCGCCTTCACTTACTTATTTAGAACTTTTGCTTTTCAAAATCTTTAAAAACATTCACAAGGGTTTTGTAAAATTGAACCAGTTTGAAGCTATGTAGGTGTTTTACAGAGCCTATTACATATTAATTTAAGTATTTTAAAATTTTAATTTACAAAAAGGTTAATTTTGAATAAAAAAGCATTTCCAAGGCCTTTGACCAAGTATGATATGCCGCACTCCTCAACAAACTACCTTCTTATGGTCTTCCTCCTAAACTATGTACTTGGATCGGGAGATCATTCTGTCGTGGTGGACGGTCACTCATCTAATTTTCATCCTATTAATGTTGACGCATCCCAAGGTTCAGTCCTGCCTCCAACCATATTTCTCCTTTACACTAATGACTTGCTCTCTTCAACTACCAGCCCCATCCACAGTTAAGCTGACGATAGTACTCTTCACTTCAACATTCATTTTTCCAGACAAGTCTCGAATCAAGAGCGGGATAATAGATGCAGATCTATGCACCAAGATCTTCAGTTAATCAGACTGGAGTGCCAAGAACCTCGTTCGGTTTAACGGCTCCAAAATTCAGTGCAAAACATCCTGCAACATTTACCCCATCCACATTCAGCGCTCTTTTCAAGTGGATATAAAGGACCGTCGAACGAAACAGCGCCGCAGTTTGAGAAAGGTTCACTAGTGTGGTACACTGATGAATCAAAAATGGCAGAGGGGGTGCGAGCGGGGGTCTTGAGGCCAAATGCCGAATTTCAAAGCCTCTGAGCAAAGCACCTTTTATCTTTCAAGCACATAGATATATGCGATACCGAATGAGCCAACAAAGGCCTTAGAGGCGCAAAAATCTACATTCCATCGGACAACCAGGCAGCTATAAAGGCACTAGCTTCATGTACATTCTATTCCAAACTGGCGTCTGACTGCCGACAATCCCTCAACCAACTGGCAAAAAACAATAGTAATGTGGATGCCAGGCCACAAAGGTATGGAAGGCAATGAAATTGCTGACCAACTTACTAAAGAAAGAGCACAGACACCTTTTTATACCTGAACCCTTCTGCCGCATCACTAGAGGTCACTCATTAGTGCATAAATACAAATAGTTTAATTCCAAATTCAAATTATATCAATATGTGAAAGAATAGTAGGTAAAAAATATAATAAAATTTATCTTAATGCACTCCGGTGTTGAAGTGAATACACAAACGGAGAAGTAGAAATATTTGTCAGTGACGTATATTGAGTGTGGTCAAGGTGTCAGAAAGGCACTGATGGGGTGTGTGTGTATTAGGGGCATTGTATAAGTGGTAAGATGGTGTAAGAAGGTCATATATAGTGTCAATGCCTCCTTCCCCTATATTGCATAACGGTGAGTGGGTGTCCAAAAGGCATATTTGCGCTTTCGCCAAAGGGGCACTAAAAATACTAGTGGATTAGGGTAGAGGGGAGTATTTTAAAAGGGATGGCGAAAGAAAAAAGCGCTTTCGCCAAAGGATCGCTAAGATATCAGTGGATTAGAAGGGTGAGTGTCCAAAAGGCATATTTGCGCTTTCGTCAAAGGGGCACTAAAAATACTAGTGGATTAGGGTAGAGGGGAGTATTTTAAAAGGGATGGCGAAAGAAAAATGCGCTCTCGCCAAAGGATCGCTAAGATATCAGTGGATTAGCAGGGTGAGTGTCCAAAAGGCATATTTGCGCTATCGCCAAAGAGGCACTAAAAATACTAATGGATTGGGGTAGAAGGGAGTATTTTCAAAGGGATGGCGAAAGAAAAAAGCGCTTTCGCCAAAGGATCGCTAAGATATCAGTGGATTAGAAGGGTGAGTGTCCAAAAGGCATATTTGCGCTTTCGTCAAAGGGGCACTAAAAATACTAGTGGATTAGGGTAGATGGGAGTATTTTAAAAGGGATGGCGAAAGAAAAAAGCGCTTTCGCCAAGGGATCGCTAAGATATCAGTGGATTAGATTGACATGGGGCCGTAAGTAAGTAGCGCTTTCACCAAAGTATCAAGTGCACACACTGTAAATAGGTGTAAAAATATTTACATCTTACCATAGAACTTGGTTTGTTCAATAATTATACAGGATGGGATGCCAATCCAATAAAATATACACATAGTTTTGGTAATTTCTTTATTTACTATTTTACTTCTTAAAACAGTTGCATATTTTTTTTCTATTGTTTAGAATACTATGTTTATATTTTATTTCAACTTTCAATTTTGTAAATGTAACGTTTAAAAAATTAAGAGGGGGGACATTAAAGAGACGCACTGTATATGTAAAACTGAGCTATTTTCGAGGAATTATCGACAGTTTTGTATGCAAGAAAACTCAGATTTAAGCCAACAAATTATACAATTTTTGTTAAAATCTCACTAATGGTTACATTTTTATCATTAATAAAAAGAATAATTACAAGTAATATATTTAGCATTTATTACTCGATAAAAGATTCACGTCATGTGAAATAAATTTTGAAGTACGGTCCTGTCTATCACAAGGCAAACGTTCGACAAGGCGCAAGCCCGCAGAAGACCGTCTGTGTTTACGGATTCAGCTTGGTAAATTTGCCACATTCGCAAATGACATTATTTCTCTATTATATATTATTTTCTCTATGGTTTTACATAAGTACTTAAATGAATCTTCCAGGGTTGCCATATCATGCGTTAAACATTATTTTTAGGAAAAATACTGCGATGATGCTTGATGCTTTAATTTACTTAGGTTTTTTTTTAACATATTTTATAATTTATTTCTTCCGGGATTTAACTGCCCAATCCCGAGATTTTTCGGGACTGAATTTTTAACGGAATCCCGAGATTGCAAGCCCTAGTGTTAGAATGTCAATGAGAGATAAAGGAATGAAAAAAATAAGGGAAATGATCAAGGTTGGGGAGATTTAATATAAAGAAAATATAGGGCAACGGGCATCAAGTGGGAAAAGATATTGACAATGAAAGTGTATGGGGGAGATGTAGAGGAAGGCACAAGAAGAGATGGGTGAGTAGAATCAAGATGATTTAAAGGAAAAGGTTTAACAGGAGCAGACACTCAGAACCGGGCTTTGTAAAGACGATTAACCAGGGAACATCGACTGTAAAAATTTGGGAAAAGTCGAAGTGAAAGAAGAAGATTATTTCTATAAAATTTATTTGTTATCTCTAAATCAAATCCCGAAAAACCTTTCAGGTCGTAAACTTTATACGTATAAGCAAAAGAATTTTATTCGTGCAAAGAAAACTACAAAAATAGACCTGCTTATATGTATTACAACAAGCCTCTTTATGTTCCCTCTCCTACATTTTATTGGCAATTCTAATAATAAAAACACCTGTTTTGAACCCGACCTGTATTCGAAATACAAAGAGACAATCGTAAACTTCAGGTTTAATTTTTCCTCGGGTTTAGAGGCAAGCGGGACTAAACTAGTTTATAGAATGTCTTTGAAAACTCGATAAAACCAGATAGCGTCGGGGTAAGGAATAAAGTTTGACTCAAAATGAAAAACAGATATTATTGAAAAATGGTTTTGTTAGAGTAATATGGAAAATGGGCGGGTATGATAATTTTAATCCTTTTTTTATACTGATTTTCCACGAGTAACATATAAAGGCGGCGACTGACTAGTAACTGAACGTTGTAAACATTGTAATTTGTTCTTTTCTTAAACCATAAGATATATTTTTTCTTTCAATTCTTGGGTCTAAGTTTGTCTGAAATCAAAAATCTTTAGATTGACGTTTCGCCTATCATAGTACACTTTTTCTAAATTGTTTTATTTTAGTTTCGAAAACCTAAAATTATGGGGCCACTTTTAGAACAATATTTAATTTTATGTTCTGTATGAAAAAGCACTACAAGACAATATAATTAATCTTTTGAAAAATCAAAATAAAACAAAATACGCACCTCGAATTTTTAAGTTTATAGGAATACAGCATTTCAGCTATTAAAATAATTTATCTTGTTGGTCTGAGAAGCAATTGTTTGATGGGTCATTTTTAAGATAGAAACTTCTTATTGGGAACATGTTATCCTAAAGTTAACAGTTTTGAGTATTTTAGGTAAATAAACGAAACTGACAATGTTAGACATTTCAGGTAAACTTTCGTGTACAGGTATTTTAAGATGAAATACAATAAAATATCGATTTTTGACTACCATTTTCTCATCAACTGTTAACTTTAGGATAAAATATTTCCAATAAGAAGTATTCATAATTTTAAGTTAAATTTGAAAATCGAATAAATATAGAGTGTTCCATTAAAAAAAAGTAAAGCCGAATTTAAATCCCAAAGGGGCAACCCCAGTGGGGTGGCCTTTATTTTTATATCCACCTGAGTTTGTAAAAAAACTCTGTTACGAATCTCGGTGACATTCACCCCACATCCTCTTAAAGGACTGGTGAAATCCCTACGGGTGTTTCCAGCTCTGGATATATGAGTCGGACTTCCCCGGTACACCCACGGTACATAGTACTTAGGCTTCGGTCTTCGTGGGCTGTTCGAAGATTAAAAACAAATGAAAAACATAATTTTTATACAAATATGATATGTGTATACTTAAAATTGAACAAAAGTTGTTTCTTTCTTTATTCTTCCTCTTCTTCTTCTTGTAGTTCCCAAGTAGTGTTAACAATTGAAACAAAAAATATGTTACGTAAAGAAAATATCCCCGAACTTAAGCAATTGATTTAATTACCATTCCAAGAGTATAATCCCTCGAGCACACGTCCTAACTCCAGTCTAAATTCATCGGCCGTCCCGCCCCAATCTACCCGAGGCGCTCTTAAATATTAAATAAACTGGAACGGGCCCAAACCCCACTAATAGAGTATTAATAAGGCATTACAAAGGTGCGTATCCAGTCGAAATTATTTATAGCTCGTTTGTGTTTTCCCTGTGGACAAAGGCTAATCTTTCGCTTTGATCATGGCTGTTCTGGTGACGGTGGAGAATTCGGATGTGTTCGTTCCCACGTTAGCCAACAAAATTTGTCTGAGACATTTCGATAATTGGATGAACTAAAAGATAGAAACGGAATTGCAACCGGGCCTGTCCTAGTTTATCCAGATGAGCAAACAAGAGATGTTCGACTATCTAATAAATCTACCGATATTAAAAAAGATTAAGAATGTCGTAAAAATGTGGATATCGACTGAAAAATGATGAAATATACTAAGTGACAGAAATTCGAACACCCAGTTAAAATTATTTTATTTCAATAATAAGTTGCGTAAATGTTTAGGAGGTCATAGTAAGTAAATGATTAAAATTTTGATCCAATCTGATGAAGTTAACCTTTAATTTCAGCATGCACAAAGTAGTCCAATGTTTCTGATCCCACATTTTATGTGACCGGGCATTATCTTATTGAAAAGTTGAGTTTGGAACTGTCCTAAGGTCTGGTATGAGACAATGATTAAATGAGGGGGAGGTGGCTGTAGCAGTGTTCTGTCACATCTCTAAAGCGTTTGATTTTGTAAATCACAGAATACTTACTGCTTGCTAAACTTAAACTGGAGCTTTATGGTGTCAGGGTATTGCCTTAAGCTGGTTTAATTCCTACTTATCTGGAAGCCAGCAAGTGGTTAAGCTCCAGTCTTGATTTTCAAAGACAATGGCCACAAACAGTAGTGTTCCTCAGGGCTCGGTGCTGGTCCCATCTTATTTTTGCTGTAGAAAAATGGTTTGGCAAACATTAGTATTCGTGGTAGATTGACTATGTTTGCCGATGATACTGCCATTTTGTGGCGCGATAAAAAGCCAGAGGATTTAAAAGTTGCTGTTCAGAACGAACTAGCTCTTGTAAAACAATGGCGCGATTCTAATCTTCTATGTTTTAATATTAACAAAACCAGTATTCTCACCTTTAAATTTTCATCCTTTCACTTGAATTTGGGACAGCAAGATTTGGATTTATACTCTTCTTATATTATATTTTTCAATTTAATTATTTTTATGATGCGATTTAACTTTTAGTTTATTTATTGACAAAAACTATATCTCGCCGTTTGTTTCAGTGTTGTATATACTGTCTTTTTATTATTATTGTCATTATTTTTGTATTTTATGTGAGGTGAATGTGTGTTTTTACATTTTAAATATTATTTTACCTATTTTATACAAATGTTTTCTTCTTTTACATTGAAGAACTTTTACTACTACTTTCATATGGCTTTGTTAAAAAGAATATTTTCTTTGGACAATCAAGCGAATTTTTATTTGATTTGAATAGTATATGGCGCTCCCTACAAAACACAGCAAATTTGAGAACGGATTTGCTTTTCCCATCCCAAAAAAAACTGCCAATTGTCAAATTTTGTGGATTTATTTAGTGTACTTCAAAACATACCGATTAAAATGTAAAATAAAAATTTAATTTTAACACCCTGTATCTCTCTTATTATCAACTTTTGTAGATAAATTAGGTTAAATCTATCTAAATTGAGCAAGGTGAGCAACTGCTAAAGTATGCCCCATTCATTACCAAACACCCTGTACATATGTGTCTACCAAAACGTTGTTACAATAGAGCACCGTTGATTCTCCCGATTTTATATGTTACCACAATTTTATTTCTCTATTACATTACATGATTGAACAATACTTATAATATCCTTTGAATAATGAATTTTATTAACCTTCAAAACCAACCAAATTTATGTCAAAAGAGGCTGTATTTTTAAAATTTTGTCAAGTAATAAATGTAGTCTGTTTCTTTTTACAAAACTCCGCCCTGGAAAGAATTCAGTTTTCTTCGGCGCTTGTTAATGAGTAAATGCCTGACACGTCCTATCATCGATTCGTATCTCACAAGCAATCAACCTACGTTACGTACCTAATATTCTGTGTGGGAATTTGCTTAAATACGATTATTGGATTCGGTGTCTCCTGGGTATAATAATATTTATCTTGAGAATCCGCCTCACAACCAATAATGGTGCGATAAACATTTATTTATTAAAATTATTGATTGCTTCCGTTTAAAAGAGTTTGTTATAGTAGTTTTTTCTCTTTAATCGGTCGTTTTAGTAATTGTACTTGATGGTTTACGCGTCGGCAAGTCTTTCTATTGAACCATTTACAAAATTAGTTTTTTAGGGACTCAAGGATCAGCTGTAATCCCGCAGGGATTAAAAATGTTTTAAATCCCTTTAAAAGGTATTTTTTTACCTGTAATAACAATCAAAATACCAATACGCGATCTAATACAGCGTTGGTGCCGTCGGTGGAGGGCCAACGACGGCACCAACGCCGTATTAGATCGCGTATGTGCGGAGCTGAGGGGGGCGTTTCGACTAGCCAAATTAGAATTTCTGGAAAACGTGTAAGGACAAAAGTTGTTTCTTAGATCGTGAGAAATATTTTTTTGTAAGGAAATAAACAACAAAATTGTTTATAACAGTTTATCGCGCTGGAATATTTCAATCCTGATAATTTTGGCTCAATCTACACCTAATTCTCAGTGTTCATGTTTTCTTTCAGATTTTTCTGAGCGATCCTTTTGGTGATAAGGGTTAAAAATGCATAAAAAATACATCATATATATTGTTGAATTCATGCTTCAATAAGCTTTCATTTGACACCCTACACGATGCTCTTGAAATTTTTGCCATTTCCCAATTTACCTCCTGAATTTAACCCCCAAAATCAAAATTCAATATTTTATACTTCACGTTTTTAATTGGGCCACCACACTCTATATCTGTGCTAAATTTCAAATTCTTACGTAGAATAGCTTCAGAGATAATGGCCTGTGACAGACGGACACCGAAGTGATTCCACAAGTGTTCCTTTTAGCTAATATTAGCATTGAACACTAAAGACAGAGAGAATAAAAAGAGCGGCTGGGAATTTCTGCAAGAAAATTGTCACAAGTGGAAAAACCAATAATATTTCATAGATCAATATTCGGATGTTCAATAAATAAACTACAACCCTATTTTTTTTGTTCTGACGGCCCACGAAGACCGAAGTCTAAGTACTATGTACCGTGGGTGTACTGGGGAAATCCGACTCACACATCCAGAGCTGGAAACATCCGTAGGGAGTTCACCAGCCCTTTAAGAGGATGTGTGGGGTGGTACCACCTCGGCCGAGGAAGAAATCCTCTACCAACCCTCCAACTTTTAGTTATTCATAAGTTATTGCCCTCTACATTGGCAGGATGTAGCTTATTTATTGAATATGCATTAAAATTGCAACTATGAAATATTATAGTTCCTTTATAAAATCAAAAAATTACGCTAAATAATTTATTTAAACGACGAGACGCTAAATTATCAAGTCAGCAGAATTACGGTTTCTGACCTAAAGTCAACGCTCCCCAAAAGGAGGGGAAAACCGCTGACTGGGTGATAGGGCGATCGGAAAGACGAGAGTTGGAAAAGAACTAGTGCACGATCCCCGGTCCGATGCATTTGTGATTGTGATAAACGGTAGAAGAAATGATCTTCAAATCTGTAATGTAAGTAATAGAAAATTAAGTTGTTTTTCGAGAATAAATTACATATATGTGTTTTCTGTTTGTGTAAAGATTGAATGTTCCTATTTACTGTAAATAAATGATTTAAGTTTTTTTTTAATTCACGTTTGATTTAGATCTAATTAAGGTTCCGTTACCTCTACGCCCCTAGCCTAAATTTCAAATTTTTACGTCGAATGTTTTCAGAGAAAATCGCCTGTGACAGACACACGGGCGGACACCGAAGTGATTCCATAAGTATTCCTTTTCACGGAACACTAAAAAGGGGAAGGGAGGAGGTAGAGACGGTATAGAAAAGAAAGGTAACGCAGGTAGGATGAGTGGGATGAAATATATCCAGAAACGATTAAAATATTATGTAATATACTGGTTTTTTAGTATATGGAGGTCAAAGAAGTCAATAATAATTAATGCACCGTACAAATCAAAAGAGGGGAAGTTCTTTTTTTTTAATAATTATCTTTTTACTGGTGTAACGTTTTTTGAAATCACTTGCTCAAATACCCAAAATATCTACAAAAACAATACTATTTAAAAATTTAGCTAACCTAAACCGATTCCAACGGATTTAAATGACTACTACTCTATTTAACACAAATTCGACATATCTTGCAGCAATTGGAAATTGTAGCATTCCAACGGGCCAATTTAAATCAGCTTCCTTTGACAGCAATATTAATTAGCGAATGCCTGACGTGGCGGCGTCTCATCTCGTCGATCCCTATCTCTCACACACAATCTGCCTCTGTTAGGTATGTAATGTACTGTATGGGATTCGTCTTAAGAGAGATTAGTGGCTCGGAAATGTACTAAGAGTGACGTCGACGGAATATACGTAGGGCTGTAGATGCAGGCCTAATAGTCCTGTAGCGGGCTTAGCATCGGCATTTAAGCTGTACAGAAGGGACATGGTTAAATATGAGAGTCTGAACAGTTAAAGTCCTATCTTCCTTCTTATAAGAAGGAAGATAGGACTTTAACTGTTCAGACTCTTATATTAAAACACGATTCGGTTCTTCTATACCATCGGAATAAAAAGTAGGCGATGTCTTTCTCATTTACAAAGAGATTAGTTCTTCAAATATTAATTTTAAACATCTCACTTACATAAACTGCTCTAACAATCCTAATACACCTACTTTTGAGGAAAACCTTGCAAATCTTGGCAATGAAAATGTCAATTCGGGCAATGCACTGGACACAATTGATAAGTCCTTGGATATTGCGGAATTGGAGGTTGTTGAACCTAATAATCCCAACAAACCTCAACAAGATGACGAGATTATTTTTTATGGTAGATAATAAGAGCATGTCTCTGATTCTTTTAAACGTGTAATCCACACGCAATAAAATTGATGAACCATTTATATTTCTGGATAACTGTAATTTTCCAGATTTAGTTTGTATTACTAAACATTGCCTAAGGCCAAATGAACCTATTTATATAGAAAATTGCCAGATCCTGTCATGCTTCTGTAGGGAAACCTACCAACATGGGGGTACGATGATTATAATTAATAAATTTTTTTTTAATATAATTTTATTAACGTATACAATAACTACACAATCTATAGGTGATATGTATCTATCGTTTTCCCGTGTATAGTGAAAAGTTCGTGGAAAGGCAGGAATAGTTATTGTCTGAAATCGGTCGTAGATTTAGTATAGTTTTGACAGGCGACTTTAATATTGACTACGAGAACGCTGGCAACCGATGCACTCTTGATCTTCATAACTTACTACTATCCCATAATTTAACTATGCATGTATCAAGTCCTACAAAAATAGCGCGGTCCTCGTCTCCTATTTTGGACTATGTATGTTCGAGCTGGAATGGGATGTCATGCAGAGTAATAAACGCTGGTCTCTCTGACCATGAGCCAGTATTTTGTAGTCTACCTTGTCTGACTCAAAAATTTCAGTTGCCAGAAAAGCGGGGAAGAGTTTTTTGTAGAATAAATTTTGACAGGTTTTACTTGGATTGTTTGAGTGTTCGTTGGTCCGGTTGGTTGGGTTGCTTGGGTATGCTTGGGATTGTCTTAAGTGTGGATGATCCCTTAGAAAAATGGCATGAGTTAATAATCGGAGTTTTTAATAAATGATTTTTGATAAAAACCATAAAGAAAAGGAGTCAATACCCTTGGGTTACTAGAGGAATACGCGTTTCAGCAAATAATTTAAGATTCTTGCACACTGCACGTAAATTCTATTTAGGTTATAAATTCTTTATAGATTATATCAAAAAATACCGAAATATTTACAGAAAATCAATTCGACTCGCCAAAAACTCTTATTTTGTAAATCATATTAACAAGTCACGTTGTTCCGGATAGTAAACATTGAGATATTAATCCGTCATTAAAATTTACTTACGCGTTTTAAATAAAATTAATGCTTATTTGTCTGTACTAATTTTAAAGAAAGTTAACTGTGTTGATAACACGGCCACCAGTTAAAAACAGATTCAAGTAACCGTAGATTGTCAAAAAAGGTTTAAGAAATCTGTCAAGCAATTTTCGTAATAAAAAATAGTCAAGTACATTTACAAGTCAAGTTAATTTATTCTCAAGTCAAGAAATACAGTCCACAATCCCCAACACACGTAATAAGCAAAAAGAAAGTTGGAACAGTGTTAGTGAGATCAGACGAAAAACCAACAAAGTAATACGTCAAACTTTATTAGATCCTAACGAATTTATTAATTTTTTCTGTACCATAGGGGATAATCTTGCTAAGAATATTGTTTCCGCAGTCAATTCCCTGGAATATCTGGAAAAATCATCTATACCTGATTATTTTTATTTAATGCCAACTGATATTAATAAACTAAAGCAAATATTTCACGAAATTAAAAAACAAACAGGGTTCGATGGTATTTCAATCAAAGTTTTTCAACAGCTGCCTGATACTGCTTTGAATACACTGGCTGAGGCTGTAAATTTGTCTTTTCTCATGGGAAACTTTCCAAATTCATTAAATATTTCAGTGGTAATCACAATTCATAAAAGTGGACAATTTTAGACCCGTCTCGTTGATTCCCACCCTCTCCAAAATAAAAAAAATGGTAAAAAAACGAATAAACTCTTTTATAAATATGTATAATATTCTTAACATCTCTCAATATGGCTTTCAAACCGAAGCACAAGCGATACTGTCTTTTCATTTCTTGATATACAAATTAACGAAGGAGAAGTGGCTGCGGTAGTATTTTGTGATCTTTCCAAGGCTTTTAATTATGTGGATCACGAAATACTGCTGAGGAAACTTGGGACTTGTTGCTTTAGATGTAGTTTACAAGCTTTGTTCGAATCATACCTAAGCGGTCGCACGCAAATGGTTAGCATGCAAGGTCATGTGTCAAATGAAATGTTTATTGCCTGTGGTGCCCACAGGGTTCTGTGTTGGGTCCCATCTTATTCCTGTTATATATAAAAGATATAGTGAAAATAAATATTAGAGGTTGCTTCACATTATTCGCGGACGACACAACCATTCTTTGTCACAATCCCGATGCTAATGTACTAGAAAAAATATTTCACACGACCTACGACGAGTTAAACTATGGTGTGATGCTAATTTGTTGTCACTTAATATATCAAAGAACAATATTTTACACTTTAATGCTACATCATCTGACATATAAGTACCTGAACAATAGCAAGCTTTTGAGTTGTTCGGATGTTAGAATTTTGGTTCAGGGATCAGAAGAAAGGGATGGACAAAAGCTTTTGTCGATCCCTATTGCCCCTTTTCCGATCTTGGCCGGTAAAAGGTTAATTTCTGGCGGAAAAATTCTCCAGAAACTGTATATTTTCTGGCCGGTCGTAAAAAAAATAATTTTCTGGTAGTTGGGGGCATGTGTAGCATTAAATTGAATTGGTTATCCAGTAAACGGAATTCTTTACAATTTCTAGATCCAACTCAAAATATCGTAAAGTAATATCCTTAACCTCGTTCTAAAATCCAATTGCCTAATTCCTTTTTAAAGCAAATAAAGGCCTAGCAAATCTTCGGGTTACCCTTCTTCTCTCCATCCTTGGGCTGTAAAAGGGGGAATCACTCGATTTATGCGACGTTTCCTCCGGTCTCATGTCGAATCTTATTAGCAACACCGGGTCGCGCTAATTCTGTTCCCGACGACAGTGACTTAGGGAACTATTGAGCGTGCATTTTAAAAATACCGTTACCTTATTTTAATAGTTCAGCATGCGCATTGTGAGTTGGAAAGTACGGTGACGTTATGCTCAATATCAGCTTAGAGTTATAATTTAAACGTTCCCTAATTCAGAAAACGCCTAGCGGGCACAGACAATCGCAGAATTGATGAGAGATGGATATACGAATGGCCATACATTTGCATGTATGTGACGAAGATATATGGAGATATATGGACACCCTTTATACATACATACGAACACCCTCAGAAGTAGTACAAATTTACGATTTTCTTGAAATCCGACCCAATTAAGTTTATCTTCGTACTAATAGCAAAGATATTTGCCCCTACAAAGACTTTTAGGACACCCTGTAATATACAAAGAAATAAAATATTTACAGTTTGCTAGAAATCCGACTCAAGTTTATATTCGTACTAATAGCAAAGATATTTACAGAAACTAAGACTTTTCGGACACCCTGTATGCATACAAACACGCACATATAGAAATATAAATAATATAAACGATTTGCTTCAAATCCGACTCAAATAAGTTGATCCTCTGGTTATATTTAAATACGTCCCTGATTGTGATTCACTCCAAAACATACAATAAACGTGTGTTGCCACACTCACACACCATACGCTTCGTTTGCAAAATTTTCCATACATATTCCGCATCTAATCTTTGCAGCCGAAAAAGCGTCAATAGATGGAGCACCTCACATCGAATGCCGTGTAGATGGGCATCCTTTTCTTACGCCTTTGCAATAGGGATGTTGATATCGGAAAAAAATATCGATATTTGAAAAATGTATTATATCGGGTATTCGATATATCGTTCTTAAAAAAATTGTGTGTTTTAGATACACCAAATCCGTATCAAATTTTCAACTAAATTATCATTAAGTTTTCGACCATTCTATATGCTATAAAGCAAATCCAAACAACAATCAAAAAAAACATAACATTTGTAAACACTTAATTTTAATTAAAAAAATAGAGTCAAAATTTTGTTTATTTAGCATATTATAGAATAATAAAAACAATGAACTTTACTAAAAATGGGTTATTTTTAATAAACGTACATATAGACTTAATAATTATGAAAAATATATCTTATTGAAACAAAAATTCAAGGTTAAGTTAAGTTAAGGCCTTCTTAGGAAATATATGGAGAAAAGAACAAACTATGAAAACCAATATTTATTGGATATACTTGTCAAAAATACTCTTTTTTAATATATTCTTCACTCAATCTGCTCCTGTTGTCTTGAACAACTAGGTTGACTGAGGAGGCTACCTTCTCTGATGATACTGAAGAAGCTGGAGGAATTAAACATCTTAATGCAACATCAGCAAGGATTGGTGTAAAGTTTTTACTATCTACCCAAAACTTTATTGGATCAGATCCTCTTGCATTTGGTTGGTAAAAGTATTGTTTTAATTCGCTTGGTACTACACCATGTCTGGGTACCTCTTGACTTGTACTAGCTGCCTATACAATTTCTGCATGTCTATTCCAAATAGATTTGGATTCATTTGACCCCGATGAACTTGACTGTGAAGCAAGTTCTGGGTTCTGGGGAAATCCTCTTCTTATCTAGTTGGCCTCTTGCTTTGGGCCTCTTGCTTTTCACCATCCAGCCACTAAAGCTAGCGAAAAATATCATATCTGATGGTAAGATTTTAATATCGATATTTCGATATATCGGTATAAGAAATATTGCCATATATCGGACATACAATATCATTTATTTGATATATCGATATTTTATCAGCATCCCTACTTTGCACCAGCATATTTCTTTCCGTCAGTCTATCTATTCCATGTTAGTTCACTATTTACAGAACCGTCCCGTCCGATTTTGATTTATGACGTATGAAATCAAAGTTTGTTTTTAGGATTATTGTTGTTGGTTTTTCCGTGTTTTCAGAAAGCATTTTGGCATTATTTTGATTATTTTGTGCTTATTAGACATTTTGGTAGAATACTGTTGGAGTTTCTGTATCTATAAGGTGTTTCTTTTTATTGAAAAGTAAGCAGGTACACATATTTTATTTGTTTAACAATTATCTAGACAAACATTACCCCAAAATTAATTAATGTTTTAGGAACTATATGTTTTGAGGCGTAAATTACGAATCTAAATGAGTAGTTTAGTGGAAAAGCTCATGGTTTTTAAAATTTTATTTTTAAATTTTCATATTTTTTAGAAGTTATGTTACTCACGAGGAGACTATTATATTCGTAGACAATCTAGCCCATGTAAAGCACCGGCCGGCGCGCTAAAAAATGACGCGTCTTGTTCTACTATTTTTGACTGTATTCATCTCATTCTGCTAAGAGTAATACCGGGAAAATTGGACAACTGCTCATCTCAAAATATCGTTGTTTACTTTTGAGAACGACAAATTAATGTCAAAGCCGGGGCATTTACCTAGCGGCTCCTTAGGTCGTCGGGTACAGTTATCTCAGAGCTGCAACATAACGCCTAAGTTATTAAGGTAAAACTCTTGTTTAAATGTAGATTTTCTAGTTGATAAGTTAGGTTTTGGCAAGTTTTTATCCTGTCATTGTAAATAAACTTTTTTAAAACCGTGATCCAGTCCGAGTGATTAGATAGCGTGGCCATATTTAAAGATATACGTTAGACCTGTGCGTACCCAATAAGTCCCTATTTTGTGTCTTAGATTACGCATCGAACGGGAGGGCTGATGGTGTGTGAGCCACATACTAAAGCGCGTTTTAGCGAACGAAGCAGTATCGCTTCGAACAAATATTTTAAAATCGAATTTAAAATAAGGAAAACAGTCGAGTAATCTTATAAACGTAGAATCTTGAGGAGGGCGCGAAAAGTCTTTAGGATTTGTTTTGGCAGAATTTTGTGAAAGTTTTTTAAATAGAACTGATCATAGTATTTTATATGTGCAATTTTACGGAATTTACAATAATTCACTACAAACGGTGAGTGATTGTCCCAAAAGTAAGTCATCCTGTTTTCTTGTTAGTTTTGCGTCTGTCAGTTTCGTGTGAAATTTTAGTCACAGCACTGACGATTAATATACGATTGATAAAGTAACTCTGGGTATGAATGAGCGAGATAAGTGAGTCGTTCTAGGGTTTTATAGCTAGCTGGACAGTAAAATGATTTACGTATTACGTGCTTCTTGGTATTCTGTTAGAAACAGTTAAGGGAGAAATGATAGCGGTTAGCTCTTTTAAGCAAAATTTGTGAAAATATAGGTATAAAAGGGACAGATCCCTAACAGCGCGACGATGAGCGAGAGAAGGGAGTTTTCTTGTGAGGACTGCGTCATTGATGAGTCGAATGACTCTCTTTCGGATAGAGTCAAGAATGTTAAACGTCGAAGGTGATGCTGCTCCCCATATATGGAAACAGTATTCTAGGTTAGGTCTTATTTAGGAAACGCATGGTAGGGGCAAGGTGGGGGGGGGGGGGGAAGTTGCCCCCCTGAGGTCGGGTTTCACGGTGCTTTATAACAACTGTTCAACTTCGTGACTTTGTAACATATGGTTTTTGGCTGGTTGCCACCCACCCCCTTGAAATTTACTCTATGGGCGCCCAGGATAAAGAGTGTGTATAAGGGGTATTTTCTGGCTTGGAAGGGAAACCAAGCTTTTTAGCTGATACAGATAAATAAAAAGTCTTAAAGTCAAAGTCTCAAACTTATTTAATCCATAAAATCTTTCTATGTGAGCATCATCAGATCTAAAGATATACAATTAAACCCTCCAAATAAAAAAAAACACAACTACTTTACCTAACAACCAAAAAAATACAAATCAAATTAAAAAACAAGCACATGACATTAATAATTATCAAGCCTCCAATATGAAATTCAAAGTAGGGGGTAAAGGGGTTCGGTGGTCACCTGGTGTGAGCAGAAATAACCCACATACTAAAATCCTATTTAAAGGTCTAAAAAGAAAAAAAGCGGGAAAGATATGAGGATAGAAGTACAAAAATAAATTAATTATTTAAATTAATAAAGATGAAATTGGGCTCAAAATTAAAGACATCATTAACACAGGTAAGGACAGGAGTCCTTTTTGCTTTTGTAATTTAATTTCAAGAATTCCAGTAAATTCAACTTTTTGTTCTTATGACATTCATAATTAGTGTTTACATTTTCAGGTACTAACATTTTTGATGAATGCCATAAGACATTTTCTGTTTGGAGGGTTTAATTGTGTATCTTTAGATCTGATGATGATCACATAGGGGCGAAACATATGTAACGATTCAGAAAGATTTTACGGATTAAAGAACTAAGGAAGTTTGAGATTAACTTTGAGACTTTTTATTTATCTGTAACTTAAATCAAGTCTCTTAGAGAAATGGACTACTCGAGTTTTTAGCTGTTCATATGGCCACTGAAGTGATGTGTTTGTGCCAGCTATAAGGTCGTGTTGGAAAGCGATGCCAACGAGATCGAATATTTCTTTGTTCTGTAGGGCCTGGCCATCCATGTGAATGGGATAGGTGTAGCTAGATTTTTGCGTGGCAGGAAGCAAGACTGGGTTTTGGAGGCTTTAAACTTAACAAGGTTTTTGGCACATCAGTCTAAGATTAATTGGAGATCTTGCGAAAGGGTTAATATACGCCCAGCGGTAATTGACACTCGGAACGAAAGGACAAAAAATTCCTGTGACGCCGTTGTTAACTTTTAAAAATTCGGAATGCTAAAAAACTATAGGCGTACGCGTACTACATAGTTTTTTAGTATTCCGAATTTTTAAAAATTCCCTACGGCATCATAGTGATTTATTTTTCATTCCTTTCGAGTGTCAATTACCGCTGGGCAGACTATAGATGTATAGATCTGCGTCTAATTATCGATATTAGAGACTTGCTTGGAAAAATGGATGATGGAGTAAAGAGTACACCGTCAGCGAGGTCAAGGGACTTGGAAATGTCAAAGACTAGAATCTGGGATTCGACACGAAATTCGAGAGACTTGTTCCAGTGGTATGTGACATAGGTGAGGAGATCAGCTGTGGATCTTTAGTGAGGAAATCTATACTGTCTGTCGTGGATGAGTTTCTGCTTTTCTATGTATTTTAGAATTAGTAATTTGATGACCTTCTCCATAACTTTGCTAACAACAGAGAGAAGAGAGATGGGTCTAAATTAGATAGAAGGGACTCGGAACCTTTCTTGTGTGTGACAAAGGTGAGGAGATCAGCTGTAAATCTTTGGTGAGGCAATCCATACTGTCCGTCGTGGATGAGTTTATGCTTTTCTAGATATTTTAGAATTAGCAATTTGATTACCTTCTTCATAACTTTGCTAACAACAGAGAGAAGAGAGATGGGTCTTTAATTGAATGCAAGAGACTTGGAACCTCCTTGGATTGGTGCAAGCTCTGGAGCGCACTTTTTTAAAACTGTTGATGTTCAGCCATCAAAGCCATTTTTAGTTTATTATTTTCATATTTTTATTAAGGAAACAAGTAAATTACACACATTAATATGTATTCTTGGCCTTACAGGAAGAAGCATTTAGAAATGAAAAAGTTACTGCCATTTTTTTATACGATAGTCAGCTATTTTTCAACGACTTAGTAACGTCCCATATTATCAAAAGAAACCCTGCAGCGCCAAATGCTTTCAAAGAACTATGACACGTTTTCATGGCAGTCCGCATTCCCTAAAATTAACTAAAGAAGTAGCAGTTGTATGAATAGGCGCGCGTTGTCATGCAAAAGCAGCATGCTTCGAATAAAGTTTTCCTCGTGCTTTTCTGCGATAGCCTGCAGTGATTTTCTCGAAAAGCTAATAAAGTTTTCCGCGAAAACGTTTCATTTAACTTTAAAGGCTTATAAATATATATGCGTTGCTAAGTTCATTAAAGTATATCGATTGGATGTTTCGACTTATTTTAATAATTAATAAGGATGTGTATAACGATCCGTAATGATAATTCATAAGCAGTTAATATGAAGTTGCGCTTACTTCAAAGTTTAGAACTTTGGCGTATAGGTTATATAAAGTTGTCCACAATTAGGCTTAGGTTGAGTAATAAATACTAAAAATATTACTCTTTAATAATAATTTATTAATGTATTATGATTAAGGATTCCTATTATACTTTATAATTGCACCGACTTCAAAGTTTGGAACTTTAGTGTACAGGTGACCTAAATTGGAACAAAATTAAGCTTACCCTTAACCTTAGTAATAAATACGTAAAAATATTTTATAAATACGTAAAATTGAGAATCAGTTCTCTAAACCACCTGAAAACTCCTTATACAATAAGGATATAAACAAATCATGGTAAAACAGCTATTCTCCGGATGCGCTGGATTACATACCTACCAAAATTTGTCGTATTTTCTTCTAACACAGTCAAATAATAAAATCCTTGTTTTGAATGCAAGAAACTACTAGGAAGAAGGAAGCTTTTTATCCAATAGTTAGGATGTCGTCACCTGCAGACCGGTTTCGAACACTTTGGTTCTCATCAGTACAGGATAGACGAACATACCTACCTTCCGAAAAAATATATCCTTAAAGCTAAATGTCGAACCGAATAAGCAGTATATAAACTGTGGGTGATTGTCCCAAAAGTAAGTCATCCTGTTTTCTTGTCAGTTTTGTGTCTGTCAGTTTCGTGTCAAATTTACGTGACAGCACTGACGATTAATATACGATTGAGAAAGTAACTCTAGGTATGAATAAGTGAGATAAGTGAGTCGTTCTAGGGTTTTGTAGCTAGCTGGACAGTAAAATGATGTACGTATTACGTGCTTCTTGGTATTCTGTTAGAAACAGTTAAGGGAGAAATGATAGCGGTTAGCTCTTTTAAGCAAAATTTGTGAAAATATCGGTAGAAAAGGGACAGATCCCTAACAGCGCGACGATGAGCGAGAGAAGGGAGTTTTCTTGTGAGGACTGCGTCATTGATGAGATGATGAGTCGAATGACTCATAGACGAACATACCTACCTTCCGAAAAAATATATCCTTAAAGCTAAATGTCGAACCGAATAAGCAGTGCGAGACAGGTAGCGCCATCTCCGCCAACTCCGACTGCTTGAAACTGCTAATGGATTGCGCTACCTGTGTCGTACTGCTTATTCGGTTCAACATTGTAGCTTTAAGGATATACTTTTTCGGAAGCTAGGTATGTTCGTCTATCCTGTACTGATGAGAACCAAAGAGTTCGAAACTGGTCTGCAGGTGACGACATCCTAACTAAAGGAACAAAAGCTTCCTTCTTCCTAGTAGTTTCTTGAAGTCAAAACAAGAATTTATTATGTAACTGTGTTAGAAGAAAATACGGCAAATTTTGGTATGTAATCCAGCGCTCGGACGGGCATATAGCCCGAAGAATAGCTGTTTTACCATGATTTGTTCAAATCCTTATTGTATAAGTAATTTTCAGGTGGTTTAGAGAACTGATTATCGATATTACGTATTTATATGTACCCCTGACAAGTAGATTTCATTCATATTATTTTATACTTTCAGTGCTTTTCTCTTTGTGTCTGAAAAAAAAATATTCTCGAAAAAACAATATATTTATTATTAAATAATTGTCTGCCTAAATGCCGATGTTTTCCAAAGGGCTTTTAAACAAATCAATTAAACCTTAACCACTTGTAATTCGATTGATTACAATATCACCTCCGATTTGATTACAAACTGGCTGCCATTATCCAAATGGCAATGAAATTGATTAAAACCCACTGAAATCGTCAGTTTTAAAATAATGACCGAACACAACAAGATAATATATTTAAATTTGTTAATTTATATTTACCCAAAATTTGTTAAGGTTGAGTTTTCCTTGTGAAATGAAAATTTTATACTGAAGCAAAACATTGTTTCGAAAGAACACCACAATCTTTCGAGACTGAAACAGTCGTCCAATGTGCAATTGAAAGGTGTAAAAAATGTATTGACAAGAATGAAGCAGTACTGGCAGTATTTTTCGATTCCAAACGTGCATTTGAAACTATCGATGAATAAAATATTAAATAAATTATATAAATATGGTATTAGGTGTATTGTATACAGGGTGTTACAAAAGATGTTAAGAAATTTTTTGGGCAGATTCTACATCTAACAATATGAAAATAAGTTTACATAAACATGGATCCTCAAATGCTTCTTTTTCGAGATACTTAATATTTTCTTTTTTAAATGTCTCTTTTAATTTCTCGAAAATGTGTTAAGATATTGACATGACTTTTGGTACACGTCAGTATGTAATCAAAGAATACCTTTACGTGTAAAAAAATAATTTCTAAAGTACTTGCATCAGTGGCGTGCGTGCTGGTAAGTCTTTATTTTTAGCGAAAAAAATGGCACGCTACTGATTTTTTGAAAAATTGATATCGATTTCTGTAAGCCCAATTAATTCTACGTGAAAAGTGTCTCTTGAGCTTTTTCGTTCTGGCGCGCCGTTTTCGAGATAAAAATAAATATATTTCTTGCAATAAAAACAAATAATGAAATTTTTTTTTTAAATATTTTTTCTTCAGGAAACAGTGCTTTTTGATTTAAGTTTATAGTCGATGCTGGAAGTGGCCCCTCCGTGCTTCAGTAAATGCTCTAAATCGTCTTCGCATATTTCTCCTAACTCTTTGCAATTCTTGAGATGTGAAAATACTAAACACCCTGTATCTCGACAAAGAAGCGTTTGAGGATCCATGTTTATATAAACTTATTTTCATATTTTTAGATGTAGAATCTGCCCTTAAAATGTCTTAACATCTTTTTGTAACACCCTGTATAATTGGTTCCAAAATTGTTTAAGTAACAGACAGCAAATAACAAATAACAACATTTTTTTACCTCAAAGTTTAGAACTTTGGTGTACAAATTACTTAACGTTGAACACAATTAGGCTTACTCAGTAATAAAGAACTCGAAAGATTACTATTTATTAATAATTTGGTAATGTATTATCAATTTTATCATTAGGATTCAAATTATAGGTATTTTAAAATTGGTGGTAACTTTGGTGTACAAGTTACCAAAATTTAAATAAAATTAAGCACACGTACCTATATCATTTCATACTTTGCAGTGCTGTTCGTGTCTCAAGTTGGTTCCTAAAATGTTATTCCGTGTTAATAAGTGCCTTTTTTTAATTACCTAATATATTCTTTGATAGAAGTCCATCCTTAATTATTTATATTTATCCTCGGTCTGTTAATCTTTCTCGTACAGATAAACAATTAGCCAACGAACTGGCACAATATGGCCGAGATTGATGTGTTTTGGGCATGGTCAGTGATTTTCATTGAATAATAAAAATTACCGTTCAATTTATTGCTCTGGTTGGCGTGCGGTGAAAAGATTACCATGTGCTCAATTAAATGATATTGCAATCAATTTTGGTAAAGTTTACATTTAATAAATAATTAAAATAATAGATAATACCCATACCAACATTATTGTATTTGTATTAGGTTAGAGATATTTTTTGTCGAAACATGTTAATAAAAAAAACTGCAAATAAAAAAATTACCCTGGAATTCACTAAAAGGGTTTAAGAGTTTAGTAACTGGTTTAAATTTAGATATTCTAGCAGATCAATTACTTTTAAAGGTTAATAGCTCCTTAAAAACGTTATTCTAAAGATGTTCCACTAGGTAGATAGGAAGAATTGAAATGAGTGGGTCAAGAACTGACCCTACAAATCAAATCAAATCAAATCAAATATGGCTTTATTGTCCAAAGAAATACATCTCATTGACAAGCATCCTAAAATTAAATCTTAAGTAGGTATATAAAAAATTTACAAAATATACAACAGTCAAGCTATTACAATCATTAAAATACAAAACCGAAGAAAACATAACACTGTCATATATCACTACGTCAGTAATACGTCAAAATATTCATTCACTGAATAGAAGGCTCTCTCAATCAGTAACTTCTTCACTTCTCTCCGGAACTTTCTTACGCAAATAATTTTTCGTAGCCTTAAGGGCAGATGATTAAACAGCTTCTTGCTATCATAAAATATGGAATTTTTTGTCAAAGCAGACGTGGGTATCGGTAGCGCTAAAACGTGCGTGCTTCTAGTGGAAGTTGTTGAGGCAGTCTGAATTTCAGACTTAAACTTTCTATGTATCAGACACGCTGTTTCAAGAATAAAGAGACAAGCCAAAGGTAATATTTTATGATTTTTAAAAATCGGCCGACAGGAAGTTCTTCGCCGCACCCCGTAAATACATCTTATGGCTCTTTTCTGTAGAGTAATTACAGTTCGGAATAGATACTGCGAGCATGATCCCCAGAAGCACAGACCATATCGCAGATGACTCTCTATTAGTGCACACTGTGACCGTTGCGGTCTATTGTGGCTCACATCTATACTTAGATTTCTTCCAGCAGATTCAACTTCTGTATGAAGCTGATTATAGTGCTGTGAGAGGCATAGATCAGATTTTCTAGCGAAAGCATCCCCTCGCCAAAAATAGCGAAAATCTTGTTCTGCCGGCCGCAGGGCATGTGCACACCACGTGTTCTACCGTTCTTTATCCTCCATGCAGAGTCGGCAGTCGGCGTCTTGCGCAATCCGATCCTGTGCATGTAATGTCTCAGCCTTAGACACTTAGTCAGAGAATACTAGGACTTTAAGGTGCAGCCTATTTAGTAGTTTATTTCCTGTTTGATGTGTCAAAGGATTTTTTATGAATGCCTTCGAGTGTCTTAGACCCGATATTCTCGACCAGTATCTTGTCCATTCCTCTTCGGCCCAGGCCGAATACGCACGCTTAGCCGTGGTATAGAAAATGCCTCACAGGCTCTGGACCCACGAGCTTCGACGCTGCACCTACATATGTTTTAGCGAGCAGGTCGGCTGTTTCATTGCCCTCGAGGTCTGCGTGTCCCGGTAGCATTTTTGTATCGAGCGTCTAGTATGTCACATTCGGGTTTAACCGACTTTCGCACGTATCAAGCGTAGTCCCACAAACACTCGGACTCCATGCACTCGTTTGGGTTGAAATCGGGTTGCGTCCTAACTTTACGATAAATAAAATTTTTAAAAATTCTATGGGAATGAAGTGCTAACCCGCTTCCAATACACTTTTAAGAGCCGATCTCCTAATTTTTTAAATGACAAATTCTTTTTAAAAAAGTCCACCCGAGCACAGCCTCGAAACCCACCACCTGTCGATCCCAAAGCACTTACTTTCAAATGATTTATTCCAATCTGATATTTTGTTTCCTTGGCTACATAAATGGCTAAACAATCACACAAGTAGGTACACTGCATAAAAAGTATACGTCCATCCGTAAGCGGATACTCTACCTCTGGACCACGTTACTGATGCAAGAAAACCGGTAAAGGTGTTACAAGTGCATCATATAGAGATCGGTAAATACGACGTCGCCCGAGTGCGTTATACCAAACGCTTGGTTAAGTTGCGTTGCGATATACCTATACACCAGGGTGATTTTATTTTGTTTTCTGACTCGTCAGCACCTCGCGACAGTTCCACACCACCTTTGAGGGGCACCAGCTGAATTCCAGTACTTTAAAGGCAGCTTGACTGTCAGAAAAGATTTTTTATTGTTTTACGTGTGTACTGCCATTCTGCCCACATTCTTACACTTTCCTCAATGGCGTACACCTCTGCCTGGAATTTATTCGCCAATTCTATATGTCGGCTCTGTTTTTGCGCTATTGCCATATATTCTAGATTCCCTTGCTAGTTTTGGATCCATCGGTAAATAAGCACATATCGGCCGTAAGTAGATCAGTTTTATTCCGAACTCATTCTTTCCCTTCGAGATAGATTACAGTATAGGCTGCTTAACATCTTAGGTATGATGTCCGAGGGCATACCCAGAATGCCGTGAGCTAGAGTGCTCTCCAGTAGACTTGTCTCACTCATGGCACATGTCTGCATGCTATTTGTCGCATGATAGAGTCTGTATGTATCTTACCTCTTTCTCCAGACATATGCGGAGAGGAAGTAGTTCTAATAGGTGCCTTTGGCGTGGTACAGAAGGCACCTGTAATTGACAGGCATGCTTGTCGCTGTAGACTGGAAAGTTTGGCTAAAGTCAGCAGTGTTGCCATTCTAGTACAATTGTACTAGATCTTGTACTTTTTAAAGAAATCTAGTACGCTAGTACACTTGGGCCCGAATCTAGTACGAAATGTGACTCGACTTTTAAGGGATATATATATATATTTTACACTTTTCGTATTTCTTATAATTTATTTTTCTGTGGATCAAAACTAAATCGTTTTTACTAGTTTGGAAATAACTGTTTCATTTTTAAAACTAGAAATACTTACATATTTTATGTTTTTATACCAGATACAGATATTTCAAATATTTTGTTTTTGATACCTCCTCTTGCGAGTGCATTAGACGCACATGCCTCGTCTGTTTTGGGAAGATCTAGTACATTTTTATGAAATTTAGTACTTTTTCAATCATAAGCTAGTACCAAATAAAAAAGAAGTTCTGACAACACTGTGAGCCAGGCGCTGATTTCCCTCCATCAAACAACGCATTATGCTATTGTTGGTCTTATGATCATTACTATTCATTACATACATAACGTAAGATAAAAAAAAACGTCCTCAAAGTTGCCGTGGAATGAATCACGCATGTCTTGAATTTTATTACTCTTGAAATTTAACATAGGTCAAAGGTATAGGTGAATGAAAAATAGAACTGTCAAGTCAAGTTCTGAAGTTTTTATATTTAAGAAAATTAAATATGGTAATTACGGCAGAACAAAAAGTGTTTATGATCAAAAGTTACTTTAGAAATGGTAGAAGGGTTGATGGCCAGTGGGTTTATTCAAAACGAGACGCCATTCCGGATTTTCAAACAGAATATCCAAATATAGTCATGGATTTCAACCAGCTTCGCAAAGTTTTGACTAGACTACTCGACATGTGGCTTCGTTTAGAGAAAGGCAGTGTGAATAGAAAGGAAGGTAACGGGAGACCCAAAGTTCGCACTGCACAAAAAGTGGAAGAATTGAGGCAAATTTTTAATGAACACCCACAAACCCCTATTCAGCGTTTAAGCCAGCAAGTAAATGTATCCTACGAAACCTGCAATACAATCCTGAAATATGACCTGCATTATGCACGCTTATCATCTAAGTTCAGTCCAAGAATTGTAGATGGCACCATGTGTTACACGCCAAGGACCACGTCATTTCTCGAAATGGTGATATTCAGTGGCCTGCAAGATCATGCGATCTAACCCCGTCGATTTTTCTTGGAGGGCTTCCTCAAGGACAAAGTCTATTCTAACAATCCGCAAACGATTAGTGACCTGAAGCAAAACATTCGTCAAGTTATTGGGGAAATTAAATCGCAATTGTGCCAAAATGTAATTGATACAAAGAATGGTCATCTGTAGAAACAGCTAAGGTGGACATTTGGAGAACATTATTTTTGAAACAGAACTGCCATGTCTCTACTTTTTGATAAAATAAACAAGCATGTTAATTTTTTTAAATTGTTGGTTTTATTTAAAAAATAAATCCCGAAATACCTCTTGTTACACCCTTTAGAATAGAAGAACTATAAATTTAATAATTTCCTTTGGGTATATTTACATTAAAAATACGGTTATACTCAACATCATAAACTACGTCGTCGACCGTCGTCACGTGCCCTCCCTAATCGCACATTTAAACGAAATAGAAGGAAATGTACGAAACTAATTAAACTTCTAAATTAGCGCCGACTGCAGCTCTGGCTGTAGACTGGCATTACTTGATAATTTACCCGGAAAAACTCTATTAAGAAGCGACTCTTTTGCATACACGTAGCACGTAGCTAATGCCCGCGTCTTCATTCGGGTAAAATTATTTATCTTCCGTGGCAGGATTACTTCTATTACTCACCCTGTATACCCTGGGTCCTTCGGGATTTTTTTTGGCGCCATTTTCCAACAACTTAACCTAGAAATTTTATATTTTGAATGTGTGTCATCTAGAGACCTGTCATTTTATCTATGGACCGTTTTACGACGGAACAACGTTATTAAATTTTATTTTAGAAGTTAGAAATACACTAACATTAAAATAACATTAAAAGAAAATTACAGTTGAGAAAGGATAAGGGAAACGATGGTCTTTTAAACTAGCTGTAGGACATTGCAATACCTTTACACCCTAGAACTCTACGTTAAAAAAATGTCAATTGAAAAACAAGAATTTTCTGGGTATTTCGCTTTTCTAAGTGATATTAAAATTTGGTACTTAGCTTGCTGTTGTTTAAAGCTTGAGCTCTGAATTACCAAGAGTTATCTCGTTACTTCAAAAACATCAGGAACACATGTCCAGGATTCCCTTTGAACTAACCAAAATCTATTCATCAAAATGTCATCAAAGGAGGCAGACCTCGTAGCACAGTGAATTAATAAAGTTCATAACATAACCATAAGGTAATGGGGCTGGGTCTTCCTAAAAAGAGAACCACAAGGTTAAATTCCAACACATTGAAATTTAGAGGGTAGAAAACACGCCCATACAAAATATACAAAAATAATCAGAAAAATTGTCCCCAATTACCCTTTAGAGTCCCTAACAAAGGATCATCTGTGAAAATAATAGGGATGAAACTGAATTAATCGCTTTTGGGAAAAAGCCCTTTGCCTAGCCGCCTAGCTCCCCATCACACAACACCTACAATGAATTCTTTGACTTTCCCTCGACAGAAATTGATCATATTATCTCTGAATTTCCCTCCGCTGAAGTTATCGTCCTAGGCGACTTCAACGTACATAGCAAGAAATGATAAGATCAACAAAAATCGACCCAGGCAAAGCGGCAGAAAACTTCGCAATCATCAACTCGCTCACTAATTTAATCAGAGAGCCAACATACCTTCCCCGCGTTTCTACCCATAATCCAAATCCACTAGATCTTTTTCTTACCAACCATCCTGAGACATACTTAACATCTGTATGCGCTCTCCTTGGTAGTTCAGATCATGGCCTCATTACAGTCTCTTGTCCCATACACCCCGAGTGGGTTGAAATCATGCCAGAACGCATTATGAATGCCAGAAACATTAGTCGAAATTTCTGTAGAAGTACTTTTCCTCCCCTGACCTCTGCAACGAAATTATCTCCACCTCTAAAGGGAAAGCTAAACTATTTGCCGAACAATTCGCTGCCAATTTCACCCTAATCCCTCCCGCCAATTTCACTCTTCCAACCGCTACGTACACCACAAAATTCCCGACATAATACTTAAAGTTAAACAAGTGCAACAAATTCTTCTATCCCTTGATATCAAAAAGTCCTCCGATGTGGATGGCATACCAGCAATTGTTTTAAAACATGCGCTTCAGAACGTACATCCATCTTAACTCGTCTTCTCCAGATCTCTTATGACAATGGTTCTTCCCAGATAGCTGGAAGACTGCTCGTGGGCAGCCTGTCCCGAAGAAAGTTTCCAAGTCCCTTCCATCCAATTATAGGCCTATCTCTCTTCTCTCTGTTGTCAGCAAAGTTATGGAGACAGCGATCAACTTGCAAATTTTAAAATGTCTAGAAAACACACAAAATCATCCATGACAGACAGTACGGATTTCGTCACCAAAGATTCACAGTTAATCTACTTACATACATAACTCGATCAAGTCTCTCAAATTTCTTGGCGAATCTCAGATTGTTGCTCTTGATATTTCTAAGGCCTTTGACTAAGTATGGCGTGCCGCACTCCTCAACAAACTACCTTCTTACGGTCTTCCTACCAAAGTATGTACCTGGATCGGTAACTTCCTCTCTAATCGGCGCATATCTGTCGTGGTTAACGGTCACTCATCTAACTTCCATCCTATCAATGCTGTCGTCCACCAAGGTTCAGTCCTGGCACCAACTCTATTTCTTCTTCTCATTAATGACCTGCTCTCTGCAACCACCAATTCCATCCTCAGTTATGCTGATGACAGTACTCTCCACTCCAATATTTATTTTCCCAGACAAGTCTCGAATCAAGAGCTGGATAATAGACGCAGATCTATGCACGCACCTAGCCCTTTCCCAAGATCTTCAATTAATCTTAGACTGGGGTGCCAAGAACATTGTGCAGTTCAACGCCTCCAAAACCCGCAACGTTTATCCCATCCACATGAATGGCCAAGCCCTACAGAACAATGAACCGTTCGATCTTGTCGGCATCGCTTCCGAACATGATCTCAGCTAGCACAAACACATTACTTCAGTACACTGCAAAAATGACTGTAAAATTACGGTTTGGTTCCATAAATAAATATTTTTGCTCAATAAATTATGCTATTTTGTTGTCACAAAATAAGTTATGCAAATTTAATTCCTAAAAGAAAATCATTTATAAAATATTTAATTTCATAAGGTAAAGTAAAATTAAAAATTAAAAATAGTTTATTTTCCGAAATATTATACGTCACAAATTAGTGCCAATTTTTCATTATATGTTCTGTAAATCTGTCACACCGGCGGCGTTGCCCGGGTATTCAAGTCAATTGTTGACGGAATCGCATGACTTGTTACTGAAAATGCCGCGAAATTGAAGGCAAGCCGGCATTTACGGACATTTTCTTGCGAATCTTCCAACAATAAACAAGCATTTTGTGTAGTTCTTTGTTAGTTTGATAAATTTTGTGTTTTACAAATAAAGTGAGTATATTATTTAACTATGTTTATGAGCAGACTTCGTAATATTAGTTTAAAAACAATTAAGCAATGTTTTTGTAAAGTATATCCCTATAATATGTTTTAATATGTTTGTTGTTAAATGTGTTTTATATGTTTAAATCTAAATTTATAATTTTTACTCTATTAAAATGCCCAACCATATATTTAGTTTATTTATTTGTATATATTGCCTTTTTTCCACCAGCATACGCTTAGCATTCCAACATTGGTTAATTTTCTTTTGTTGCAGATTTCCTGTTTTGTAAATAGTTTTTATACCAAACTTTACCTAGTAAAAAGTTATAAAATGCAGCAGTAGAACTATCTATGTAAATTTACTTTCTATTTCTTTCTGTTTTCTAATTTATTGTTCTGTAACTAGTTCTGCTTTATCCGCAATTATTGTCAATTCTAAATTCAACAAATATTTTTAGTTACGAAAAAAAGTTAAAATGTTTTTCCAGTTCCAGCAGTTTGTATTTATGATCCACAATTATTGTATCGATGCTGGACCACTGCCAGGGATTATATCTTACTATATTAAGACTTTATTTAAAAGATTATGGAATTTTCTTGACAACTATTTTTATTATATTTTTGACAATCAACAATGTTCAACTATGTTTTTCTTTAGGCAAACTTATATTAATTAACAATAAAAGAACCATGTAACATCACCGGTGATAACCGGTAAGAACATTTATGTATCAATAACTCGTCACATGATATTAAGAAATTACAAAGAAATATAATTCTTACGGCAGCTGTAAATTTTCTAAACACGTGCAGCAAAATTGGGTATTAAAATTACATATTATATTACGCAATTTTAAATGGAAAATATAATTAATTTATATATCCGATACGGAAATTAACATATTCCGGTAATATATTAAGTACTTTTAAAAGGGAAATTTTAGCTATACGTTATTGATATTAAAAAATAATGAATATATTGTGTACAAATTTACTTAATTTATTGGTGAATTTTATCAAAAATATATAGGGAAATAAAATCAGGATGTCTCTATACATTTACGGTACTTTACGTGGGCCCATTTGTGTCCAACGTAAAATAATAACTGGAATTTACCAAGATATTTTTTTGTAGTGCAGCCACATCGGCAGCTAAAAAGTTTGGTTTTCTCTTTCGAGTCAGAAAATACTTCTCCCCTTCCAACTTATACACTCTCTATGTTTCCCAAATAAGACCTAACCTAGAGTACTGCTCCCACATCTGGGGAGCGGCATCATCTTCGACACTTAACATCCTTGATTCTATCCAAAAGAGAGCCATTCGACTTATCAATCACCCAGCCCTCGCGAGAAAACTCCCTTCTCTCGCTCATCGCCGCGCTGTTGGGGATTTATCCCTTTTCTACTGGTATTTCCGCGGATATTGCTCTGAAGAACTAGCCGGTATTATCCCCCCCCCCCCTTGACTGTTCCTAACAGAACTACAAGAGGCTCGTTACGTATGCATCCCTTGTCCGTCCAGCTACAAAATCCTAGAACAGACCACTTCTCTCGCTCATTCATACCTAGGGTCTCCAAATTATGGAACAAATTACCTGCAGATATTTTCCCATCCCAACTTCCAATACTTTAAATCCCGTGTCAATAGACTACATTTCCGCTCTCTGCAAACGCCCACGATACGTTAGTACTCAGGCTTGAAGCCTACGTGGAATATCATAGATAAAAAAATTATCAAAAATTTAAATGTCGTCGGAAAAACGACAGCGGACAAATATCAACTCAAAAGACGTAAACGTCAATCAACACGATCTTGGTTGCGGCCAAGATTTTGCGAATTCACGCGATTCATGTGAACTACTTAAAATATGGCAGTAACGAACGTTACATATTTAAAAAGTAAATCCCAAAGTATCAATTGGGACACCCTTTACAGTTTGCTCGTAAGTGTCCTATTGGCGACTCAAATTAAGAACGTGGCGTCCTCTTCAGTCGATTTGCTAACTTCTATTATAACGGGGAATGTTTTCGTTTCATCTTTGTCTGTATTCTTGCGTTATTTGGCATCTTTGTCAATTTTATCATCAAGTCAGCCCTGCTGCTTCATTAAAAATCAGCTGATTGCGACTTTGTTCCTTAATTTGAGTTGCCAATAACGACAATGACAGGACAAACCCCAACTGATCAACTAGAACATCTTAATTTAAACTAAATCTTAATCGTTTTTAGTAAATCACATGGCAAGTATTTTCTTATTAAGACGCGGATACGACGACCTATTTCCAACTAATTTATTTTTGTTACAGACCTACAAATCGAATAAGTTTCCGCAAAAACGCTATGCATTTTATATTGATACCCAATTTCAAACAGACTTACACAAAACATAACTATGCAACAGAGAATTTTCGATTTATCGAGAAAAAAGGCTGCCCATAAATCTTTGTTATCTAAAAGGCTATAATTTACAGACCAGTCAATGCTGCCCATTTAAAAACACTACTGCTCGTACCTTTACGACCACTACATTTAATAAACCATTCGTCAATGTGTAACAGGGTTATTCATTATATTTTGACACCCACCTACAGCTCTTATTACAAGTTATAGAAAAAAACTTTAAATACAAAAGTTTTAGGTTTTTTCATGTAGTATCTTTTGGTAATAGCGGAAATAAAAAATCGACTTTACAACAATGAATAAATTAATTGAGTCACATTTTTTTAAATGGAACACCCTGTATATTATTAGCTCAAATGAAAGATCTCTTTGTTCTGATTTCAAATATATATAATTTGTTGGCATTTGGTTCAGCCACTTTTGAAATATTTGAGTTTAAAAAAATACTTTATTTAAACTACAACGATACGTTTTCGCGGCATTTAATGACTGATGATCTCCAATTGTGGAAAAATAAGTTATAAACTCAAATATTTCAAAAGTGGCTGAACCAAATGCCAACAAATTATATATATTTGAAATCAGAACAAAGAGATCTTTCATTTGAGCTAATAATATACAGGGTGTTCCATTTAAAAAAATAAGACTCAATTAAATTTTTCAATGTTGTAAAGTCGATTTTTTATTTCCGCTATTACCAAAAGATAATACGTGAAAAAACCTAAAACTTTTTTATTTAAAGTTTTTTTTCTATAACTTGTAATAAGAGCTGTAGGTGGGTGTCAAAATATAATGAATAACCCTGTACCTTTATTCATTGTAAATAACAAATCATATACAGCGTGTCCCACGGATTCCTTGCCATATGGGAAAAATTTTACTGAAAGCTGAATAAAAATCAGTTTGGTGTGGAAAAGTTCTGCATATTAATTAACGAAGAAGCTCTATGAAAAAATCTAAAAAGACCCATAGTATACAGACTAGCGACAAAAACCCAAAATATACCTAAGAATGCGAGTAAAGTACCCTTATTTAGCAAGATACAAAAAACAATATTCCAAAGAATTATTTCGAATCATTTCAGGTTTTAAATACGAAATCCCAGCCACCTACGAATGAAATTAAAAGTTTTATTATAAAACAAATGTATTACTTATTAAGACAGAATAAATTTACAAAATTCAAACTTCAATATAGCCACCTTCCTTTTCGATGCATTTTATTGTTGACATAGAAAATTTTGAAACAGCTTTTCTCAAAACAACTTGAGAGGGTCGGTGAGAATACACTTTTTCCGTTAAATATCTCCAAAGAAAGTAATCGAGTGGGTTCAGATCCGGTGACCTCGTCGGCAAATAATTGTCTGAGAATCTTCCTATCCAACGCCCCTGGAACATTTCCTGAAGAAACTCGTTAACAGCTCAGGAAGGAACTATGGAATGCCAATGGCGCACTATCATCATGATATAAATTATTTCTAAAGTTAAGTGGAAGGCCATTAACGGCATTAACAAAGCCCAACAGCTGATTCCTCAAAAATTGAAGGTAAATATCCGACGTTATATGAAAGAAAAATGTGCCTATCAGTTGGTTATCTAAAATACTGCCCCACACATTTGTCTTAAAGTAATACTGATCTTGACTATGGATAACAAATCCCGGATTAGTTCTACTCCACCAACGACAATTTTGGGAGCTCCATTTGATGTAAAACATGCTTCATCAGAAAATATGATTTTTTTGCAAAAAGGTTGGTCATCTTCATGCACCTTGATACCAAGCCGAAAATTCAAACCGAATATTCAAGTCTCCAGGTTTCAACGTGTGGGCAAAGGTAGGCTTGCATGGATGAAAATGATTTCCTTTAAGAACTCTTCCAGCAGTAGATTTACAAACAGAGCGTCAATCGTTTCCAAGAAGTACTTTTTCGACGTGAAGTAGAAAAAGTTGAATTTTGATTCTGGAGGTTAATTACAGGGGGTAAACTGTTAAATGAAAAAAAATTCAAGGGCATTATGTAGGGTGTCAAATGAAAGCTTATTGAGGCACGAATTCAACAATATACAGGGTGTTAGGGGTTTAACTCCAAATATTTTAACATGTGAAGTTAGGGACCATTTGGAACAAAAAATTTTATTTTATGGGGGGTTATCCCAAGCAACAAAAAGTGAATTTGTTTTAGCTTATTTCTCGCAAACAATTAAATTTTTTAATCATAATTTTATTTAAGTATGTAAATTATTTAATTCGGAATAAAATCAACTGCAATTATTTACCCAGAACACTAAAGAACAGCAAAACAATAATTTATTGTCAATTTACCTAGCTTTACAGTGTGGCAACAGCGCGCATTGTCGAAAACCCCCAAACAAACATCCCTGTGCGGCTTTGGTCGCGGGGCGACTTGCCATGACAAATTAGTAGTGGAGCACTAATCGGGCGGGCTGTTGAGATTTTGTTCTGATTCTTTAAAGCGCGTCAGAAACACTTTAGATCGACGTGTGTGCTTGTGGTTTTTTTAGTGTCTATCGTTGTCGGTATTGTCAAGAACACTTTTTGTCGACGTGTGTGGGTATGGTTTTTTTAGTGTCTTTCATTATCGGTATCGTAAAAACATTGGAAAAAATGTTTACGAATGCTAATACGCAGATATGTTGCTTATTTATGGGGAAACCCGACAAAGTGCGCATTTGGCAGCTCGTGTTTACCGCCAAAGATTTCCCAATCGAAGGCACCCAGACGACAGGACATTAGTAGCAATTCTACAGAGGGTACGGGATACGGGAACTGTACAGCCAACTAACCTTAATCGAGGTCCCCAAAGACAAGTAACTGTGGCGGATGAGGAACGGATTTTAGCTATTGTGAACGACAACCCTGGTATTAGTACTCGGGCAGTAAGTCAACAAGTTGGCTATTCCCACTGGACCATACATCGTACCCTTCGTGAAAATCTCCTTTATCCTCAGCGTGTGCAAGCATTATCAGCTGAAGATTTTTCAGGAGGAAGAAGTTTTTGTCAATGGTTTCTCCGCAGAATCGAGGCAGATAATTGCCTAAATAAAATCATAGCCACGGATGGATGTTGTTTTACCATGGAAGGAATTTTAAATTACAACACTCACACCTGTGGACTCGTTTTAATAAAAATCTGATATCATTTTGATAAACTGCACCCTACCCACTATTGTTTTACTTACAAATAATATTTAAATGCGATTGAGTGCAACAGACCCAATGGGTCTGCCTTTTAAAACGATGTACCTATCAAACGATAACCCTTTACTATTTAACATTTTAGCGGTAAAAGTCCATCCCCGCTTAAGGGTTGACGACATCTAGGAAATGATTATATGAAAATAGTATGTCCCTCTTAAATCTAAAATTGACGTACCAAAATGTTATGTTTATTACGTCAAAAAGGAGAAATCCGGGATGGAGTTTTTGGTGACTGTGACTGCAAACCATTACTTTGGCTTACAATCGTGCTGTACTAATATGCTTTAGAGCGCTTTAATAGCAGAATTCGCTGTGTTCTGCTAATTTACAAAATTGATTAATTAATTCGAGAATTGACAATCATGTCCTCAGAACAATCATGAGTTTTCCAAACTAACCAGTCTGGTGGAAATTTCACCAAGCTTTCTTCAGCTTTCTTGTCAGTTAAGATATCCTCGGGCTCATTAAAATAACTAATTTCGAATTAACTACGACGATTCCCATTAATGTCCTTATATACAGGTCGAAAAATCCTGATTTTGTACCAATAAATCCAGCAATTTGTCTATCTATCCGGAATTTATCCTGTGACGAAACGCCGCACAAACTAGACCCGATCGCCTTTCAAAGAGAAATTTACCTACAACTCGAAAATCGGAATACTCTTTAGCAGACTCATTGTTACAGATTTGTAAAAGATAAGCCCTAGTTATATTAGGGTCAGACTGCGAAATAGCATCCAATTTACTTTTCGTTGACGTTTTAGTGGCATACGCACAAGAAGCCAGACGAATTTTATTATACTAGTTAAGATTCTTAGTGGGATCATGTTTTTATTACTTACTTTACCTGCAGCTTCGCCCGCGTAAGGGTTTATGTATTATTGAACTGTGACATTTGTGGCATTAGCCGGCTTTTTTTTTGTAAAAAAATTAAGATGATTTTTAGAATCTATCGTACAACATATAGCCGTGAAACAACCTGTATACAGGGTCAATTTTTTAACTGGAGTAAATTCGGTAACAAAGAATCCATTCATTCTTTGAAAAAATCCAAAAACACGGATATACCTTTTTTTTGATTCAACAGTTTTTTTTTGCATTTCCCTGAATTTTATCCTTCGCCCAGGAATGGAAACTAACCCAACTTTTTTTAACGCAAATGCATGTAAGTAATGTCATAGATCGCAGAAAAGGGCATAAAAAAGTATAACCCACTATTTACTTTTGAATTTCTGTTACCTGAAAAGCGAGAAAAGATTTAAAAAAATGTGTTTTTTTAAATAATTTCATGTTACATTACAATCATATTGATGGTGTAAGTTAGGGCAGCATTGAGCTGGTTGACACGAAGATTGACAGCTGTATTGTCAATACTGTTATTGTCAATATTATTGATCGTTTAAGGTCCACTTATAATAAGGTTCTTTAAAATGCCTTATTTAACCAATTCGCACAGAATTAAAATATTAATGATGATAGGGCATTGCGATAGATTGCGGACTCAAGCAGAAGTAGCGCGTTTGTTTCAAGAACCCTCGCCCTGATTTGGGGCCAATTTGACAAAGCACCATTAGCAAAATTAAAGCACGTTATCGTGAATTGGGCCCTGTGAGGGATGTACCAAAATTGTATCCATAATTAAACATCTTGCTTAGTCTCCAGGAAAACTCTGGTACTCCAGTTAGGCAACTGGCAAGAGATAACAACGTAAGTCAATCATCTGCATTAAGGTTAATAAATGTATGTAAAATGCGCCCGTATAAAATGCTAATGGTGCAGGAATTAATGAAAGATGACCCCGATCGTCGACTTTAATTTTGTGAAATTATGATGAATTCACTGGATCAGCATTTAATAGTTTTGGACCGGGTTCTTTTTTCGGATGAAGTGTACTTTTGTATTAAATGGTTATGTGAATAAGCAAAACTGCCGACACTGGTCCGATGAAAATCCTCACTGGATTCATGAAATTCATACTTAACGTCCACAAAAGCTTAATGTTTGGGCAGGCATAATTGTGACCTAGTGATTGGGCCAATATTGCATTGAATTCTGATATTCAAAATTCAATTCTCATTGAAGAAAGAAAAGTATCTCTTCTCGCTCTCGATAATTTCACAGACCAGAATAATTTCTGGGATCGACTCCTTTCGAAATTTTCTAGTTTTTTGAAACTTCAACGCGTAATCGCATATTGTCTTCGATTTGCCACAAATACTCGAACCCCAACGAAAAAATTGTCCGGTATCTTATCAGTTACAGAACTAGAACGCTCTTTAAACCTAATTATTAAATTTTTGCAAGATAAATATTTTTCTAAAGAAATATTTGAACTCAAAAACGGTAGACCCTTGTCAAATAAAAACCTACTGCCTTTTAACCCTTTTCTTTGTGAAGTTGACGGTTTCTTGCGCGTCGGAGGTAGGTTAGAATATGCAGACATCCCTTTTGATCAGAAGCACCCCATTTTATTACCTGCGCACAACTCTGTTGTTACTCTCATGCTTACCTTAGAGCATAACCATTTGGGACACGCCGGAGCTCAGACTGTTCTCTCCAATTTTAGACTTCGTTTTTGGCCTTTAAATGGGTTGAAAGAAATAAAACGAGTAATCAGAAATTGCGTAACATGTTATCGTTTTAGTGCCCAACCTGCACAACAAATTATGGCTGATCTGCCCAAAGATAGAGTCCAGGTGTGTAGAACCTTTCAAAAAGTAGGTGTCGACTTTGGTGGTCCGTTTCTCATTAAGTCGTCTCGACTGCGTAAGGCCCCTGTAACAAAGTGTTACATTTCTATTTTTGTATGCATGACGACCAAGGCAGTTCACATAGAACTCGTTTCAAGTTTATCCACAGAGGCCTTTATTGCCTGTCTTAAACGTTTCAATCATCTATAGTGACAATGCCTCAAATTTCCCTGGAGCTAAGAATATGCTCTATGACCTTTACTAGTTTTTTCGGCTGAAGGCAAATTCCGACACCATTGAAAATTTTCTCTCAACAAACAAAACTGAATGGAAATTTATCCCTCCCAGATCTCCGCATTGGGGTGGAATTTGGGAATCCGCTATCAAAAGTGCAAAATATCACATGCGCAGACTTATAGGCAACGCTCAACTTACATTTGAAGAACTCAGTACGGTGCTAACTCAAATAGAAGCAATCTTAAATTCAAGACCCCTGTGTGCGTTGTCAAACGATCCCTCTGACTTACAAAGCTTAACTCCCGACCATTTTCTGATAGGCACTAGCCTAACAGCTTACCCTGGAAAAGATCTTTCTCAAACCCCTGAAAACAGATTAACCTTTTGGAATAGGTGTAGTCAAATCCAGCAAGATTTCTGGAAACGCTGGTCAGTTGAATACTTGAATCGATTGCAAAATCGTCCGAAGTGGCTTCACCCCACGGAGGATGTAAAAGAAAATGACATTGTTCTGTTGAAAGATGACGACAGCCCTCCTTTAAAATGGCCGCTAGCAAGAACATAGAAACAACTCCCGGACGTGACGGAAAAGTAAGAATGGTAACCGTTAAAACCAGAGATGGCATTTATAAAAGATCTATTGCAAAAATTTGCCCCTTACTCAAAAATGTTAACTCTTGTTAAACTCTCTTATTCTTTTTATAGTTAGTAGAGGTATTCGATTCCCTGTTAAAACCATTGCTTAATTAGCTTCGGTTTCCCTCCTTGTAGATTGTAGTAGCAAAAACTCACACTTAGTAATTTCTCTTGTCAAAGTCATTACAATGACTTCTCTTCTCTTTGTTTATTTTCTGAAGTTAGGTAACTTCAAGGGGGGGAGTATGTTGGAGAACTCTCCAACTAGATTTACGTTTTTCTTTTGGACCACTCTGTATAAAAATAAAATAAGATTCTCTTTCATAAAATTCTCTCTCTAAAGGCATAAAAATGTTTTATTCTGCAACAGAAATTTCCCTTAATATTCGCATAGCAACGCGTATCGACTTGCTAAAATGCTAAATATTATAATTTTATTGCCTCAAAACTCAGTTAAATAGAAAGCATAAATTCTTAGAATCCTTTGAGGTCTACCGCGTACCAACGCAGTCGGCCGTGAGCTCTCTCTGACGCGACCTAGTTGAGCCACTGAAATGCATGACATTTACCCTCGTGACCCGACTCAAGAAGCTTGTTGGCAAGCAAACGTCAGACGCCCGAAGCACTCTCGCTCCAGTCGTAAAGGCAGCAAGTCGCTGCGCTCTCTCTCAAAAGCACTCTCGCTCCAGCAGGCGGTGAAGTCAACACGTTGATCTCTGTAATCCGCGTATTCTCTCGCGGCCTCTAGTAAATTGCTCTCAGTTCAACAAGTAGCAAAGTTGCTGCAAGTCTCTCTGAAAGTTCTCTTGTGTGATACGCTAATGCTCTAGCGTTCTCTCTCTCGACTGCACTTACGCTCTAGTGATAACAGTCAGATTCTCTCTAGTGGTTTTAAACCTCAAGTAAAAATTATACGTGCTTACGCTCTAGCAGTATTGTTAATAGTAAACGCAAAAGTGCAACTGTGAACTACAAAAGTTATTATTCTCTGACGTCTCGAATCCGCCTATGTTCTGGCAGTCCTCAAGTGTTCACTAATGGAAAATAGTTGTGATTTATTTTGATGGTCTTAACGAAAAGATACCACCAGTTGCTGAAAACTAAGGTAGGAGAAACCCAGTTTAATTGAGTGAAAGTTTATGCAAGTAACTTCTCTTATGTAAAAACATTTACTCTTCTGTTTGAGCTAGCAAATCAGCTGCTTGCTTTTATCTAATATAAAAAATGGTCCTTCGAACCCATCACAAGACTAGTGATTAAAAGTTGAAATATCAACATAATTCTTTTGATTCAAATTGAAGTTGAATTAAATAAACACCCACTGACTTACAACCAGTGCAGTGCGCTTAAAATTGTCAACCGTTTTGAATTATTTCCGTAAATTAAAAACGTTGCTACGAATTTTGGACTGATTTATTACAGTGCGTCCGCTTTTTTATTATTGTCGGGCAAGGTACTTAGGTACTTGTATTTTCTTTTATTAGGTAATATTTGTGTAATTGTATATGACATGTGTAATGTAGTAGCTAGATACTAACCCATACAGTAATCATATTTATTTAATTATATATTTCAAGGTAAATATCCTTCTTTGCTTTAAAGTAAAATAAAGATAATTTTTATTGTTGTTTTGTTGGAAAAAATAAGTTGTACTCTTGAACCACCCGCTATACAGTCTACTCTCGGTTGCTTATTCAAATAAGTAGCCACCCCATGTTTGTGTGTGAAAGTCTTCATAGGTTTTCGCAACACTCACTTTCGAGCCAATGGCCCATAAGGACATAAAATATATTCGTTAAATTACGTAGGTATTCAAAGTAAAATATGATAAAGGAGAAATTTGGGATAGTGCCAGGAGTTTTCTGGAATGTAAAAGAGCATGATATTAAAATGATATATAATAGGAAGGTTAATGATCTCATTTTTTTTATAAAGGTTGTTATGTTGGTGGGCTAGCTTGGTTACGCTCCAAGTCTATTGTTTGCGTGCCCAGTATTTTCGCATCTTATTGAAAAATATTTGAGGATGATTTCTACATAGGTAAACAAAAAAACAACTACCATAAACATATACATACGTACTGCGCAAAATTGATACTAATACAAAGGATTGTTTATTTACGCAATAAAAGGGTATAAGATAAACATGATTTCGACGATTCATTATAAAAGATTCTTGCTTGGGCAAGGGCATTTTTTGCGGCTGGCTTGTCTGGCTTAATATACCATAAGCGTGGAGCCGGGTTTATTCATTTTATTTCATACCTTTAGCATAACAACAAGTAAGCATATACAATGTTAAGAACGTTGGTGAGAAAACCCTGTCCCGGTGAAAGGAAAACGGGGCAGCCTGTCTGGTCGATCCGAACCAAACCCAACGAGCAGATTACGATTAGTAAACGTCGATGACGACAACTCTGACCACGCGACTTCGGCCAGTCCGCGGTTAGCTAATTGCCATTTCTCCACGCCCAGCGGAGCATGCTGCCTTCTCTGTTACGTAGGCCAAAAACAAGTTTGAATGATTTGGTTAGTCACCAGTGGTAAATTTTGATATGGTATTTATTGTGAAATGAAAAACATATATTTAATCTACATTGCAGTTTATTTGGATTACTTACATGAAATAATCAACATTTTCTCAAAGTTTGTTTCAATGAAAGAGGTTATTTCTTTCTAGTTTATTTCTAAGTTGAGAAAAGCTTCTTTTTACGTCACAGCTTATTACTGGAGCGAAACGAAAATGTGGATACATATCAGTACCATCTTTTGGGGTTTCAGAAATATACTTCAGTTGGAATAATCCGGGATTTCTTTCTTATATTCGCGATATACTTATACAATCTTAGTTTCACACCAATTTCACTAGAAACTTCTTTAAGCTTATCTAGGGTCGTAGTTCAAACAAGTAAAAAGATGTTAAAAGGGGTACATTTTGTGTTTCTAACTGATTAAGAATATCGGGAAGATATCCGACATTGTCACTAATAAAGCCTTACTCATTTTTTGACGTCTGATACATTTTTTATGACTTCTTTACATATTTTTACACTCTACGCAACGTCTTTTAAGCTGATAATAACAGTTTTAACTTGATCAAAATGATTAATGAGTTCTGTAATAAGTAACTGCGGTCAGCCGTGTTCCCCATCGCATTATCACAGGTTGTAGCGGTAATGCTATAGTACGGCATATTTCTTTAAACGTTGCAATTCTAGCGGGTGACTTACAAAAACTTTTTTAACCTTACTAACTAGACGATCGATTAGTGAGTAAAACTCCCGCACAAATTCACATATTCTATGCAGGCCATGCGCAAAACAAGTAAGATGAAATAAATTGGAAAAATGTTCTTTTACTTGTCTTCCGGGTTTCAGCATATAAGCTGCACTGTCCGACAGAAGCAAAACAACGTTTTCACTAATATTCGTATCGGGAAAAAGTTTACTAATACTTTCTACTACAGCCTGGGTTATTGTATCGCTACTGGTCTTAGAAAGGAATTTACTCGCGATCACGAATGGTTGTTCAGACTGAATTGGATTTAAAGACCCAGCTATAATATATCATCCTTTGATGTCGGTACTTTCGTCGATACTCTTTTTCTGTAAAATTCTATTGTATTCTGTTCATATTTTTGCAGAACACTTTCTCAACATAAGTCTTGCGAAGTATTGATGCATTTGGTACTATGTGGGACAGAAGTTGTCGATTCATATACGTTTGTATATTTATAGCACCCCTAGGTTAAACTTTACGTTAACGTGTAGATTGACACTTATTTTTGATGATCTTCTGACGTCATTATTCATTAAGAACAAATGGTTGCTTTTTATTTTGTAATGAATTATACCCAGAAGTAAAACATTTCTTTAGATAAATTAACCTAGCAATTTTCTTCAAAATAATATTTTGGGATTCTAATGACTTCCTTAAACGATTTATGCAATAAGAAATGCATGCATATGCTTATTATTTCGGTGACTGAATAAATTAATAAGAGGCTCATAAAGAAATATACATTGCAATAATGCCTATAAGTATTTCAGAAGCTAATACAAAACATCAATAATAATAACCAAGCATGTAGTTGCATCGCTTAAGCTCGCCCAGTTCCGAGTGTGTTTGGCTAATCCCTAAGCAAACATTCCCCAACACCAACAAACTACAGACCAGCAGTAGATGGAAGATAACTCCAGTTTATTCACGCTTATTTGTCCAACGGCTCGGCCTAGCAAAAGCGATCCTGATTAACTTCAGAGCACATCCGTAAATACGCCATTGCCAGGGACGGATTGACAGCGGGGGCTTTTCGTCTTATTTTAATTTTCCGTGCTTTCCGTACTTTATTTATATTGAATTCATATATAAAATAATGTTTTGTGAGACTCATATGGCCACATTGGCTGTTGCTAAACCTGATCTATTATAGAAATCAAGATTATGATCATTTTATTTAAGTATTATATGTATTTTTCACAATAATAGAACTAAATTTATTTTACACGACAAGTTCAAGGATGAAAACCATTTAGAAACTAAGGAAATCGTAGGATAGGAAATATGCACATATTTTTATTGCATAAATCGTTTATGGATGTCATTACAAAACCAAAAAAATTATTTTAAAGAAAATTACTAGGAAAATTTAGCTACAAAAAATGTTTACTTTTCAGTGTAATTTATTACAATTTAAAAAGCTGCCATTTTAAAAAGCAGCCATTTTAAAATGCAGCCAAATAAGTGTTAATCTACAATAACGCAAAGCATAACCGAAAGTCGAACAGGTTTCTTTTTCTCGGGACCAGTCGGAGAGGGAGTAATCAAATTTTTTGGGTTGATAGAGGAATAGTGTAACTAGCTTTGGTAAAACAATCAGTTATACAGGAGGTTTCGTTTCGGAGCTATTAAACGTCAAAGTCGAAATTTCCGCGATTTCCGTTGAAATCGGGTACAGGTCGCAAAAGTAAATTAAATCGATGTAAATTTTCGTAGGTTGTAGAGGACTCGGAGCTTCGGAACTCAATTGAAACTGGTAAGGATCGGAAAATGCCAAGCAATTCTTTTGAATTTTTTTAGGTCGAAATATGCCATTTGCAGGAACCTCTTTGGTACCTAATATCTCGAAAACAAAGCGTCGGATCTAAAAAAGAATTCATAAGTAAAACTTTAAAATCTCGAATATTTCCTTTGTGCATTACATTTATCTAAACCTGAAATCACTGGAAAATGGATATATTTGGGAAAAACTGGAAATTTCGATTTTTTACCCAAATATTTTACGGTTTTTAATTTTTTGTGGAGTCAAAATGGTTCAAATTAAAATCCCATATACATCATTGGAAAGAGCTCGGAATACATGATATCCATATTTTTTAGCTTCTTCATTCTTTATAGAAAGGGAGAATCGCCGATTAAATTTCGATTGTTTGACCTTTTTGCCCTCGACATCGGCATCGGTACATTTGAATCACTCTGTATTTGTTCCATCCAAATTCTATCAAATTTATAAGGAACTCGGCCTCGAGTGTATATTCAGTTGTGTATACTTACCACACCTAGCCCCAATCGTTCATCTGTGATGTAAATAAAAAATATTTGTTGTTTGCGTAGAGTTCATTTTATGATTATAGTGTAATATGTGTGTAATTCCTTCTACTGATAGATACTAAAATTTCTTAACACCCTATAATTATTGTATCATGCCAATACGCAAAAATACCACAGCAAGGGCCTCGAACAAGCTCTTGTTTCATGTGTCAAGAACAGCCTAAATCAGAAGAAACTAGTGAGTTAATTAAAAATTTTACATAAATATCATCAAATGTTAGTGTCGACAAATTCAAGCAATCATATTTTGCTATTTTGTATTTATCATTATAATATAATAAATCCTAATAAAAGTTTAAGGGAAATATTGAGGTTATGATTTACAACTGTCAAAGAATAGCGAAAGATAAATAAAAAAAAACTTATCGGAAACTTATTAGCACAAAACATTATCTTAAATAAATACATATAAACTTTTACTTATGTAATTTCTACAGATGTAGATAAAGTCAGGATTTGGAAGAAATGAATCAACTATCGGCAACAAATAAAATAGAATGTGTTTATTAGCCCACAAATTACCTGATTAATCTTTTGATCATTGTTAAACAGCCTTTTTAATAAACTTTCTTATCCACGAAAGCTCCTAATCGTCGGCAAATAATCAATAAAATAAATTACCACTCGAACTTACAGTACACCGTAATAATAACACTTTTATTTACATGTAAGGTGACATCACAACCAATAGCATCGCGTTTTACAAGTTTCCAAGTTTCTACAAAAAGTTGTAATAGGAAATCTTTTCTTTTTGTTAATAGAACTAAAATAAATGGATAAAAACAACAAATATAAATATTTATTTATTTAGAGAAGAGGAAAAAAATATTTCAGGTTTATTTCGATTATTTGCATATTATTACATATTATTCCCTATTCCAGGGAAAAAAGTTTTTAAAACGCTTAATGCCCAATTGCCCAAAAAGAATAATAAAGAAATAATGTTATTTTATCGAAAAATAGTAAAAACTATCATAGAGTTTGTCAGTCAAAACAGAATAGTCTCATTAAACAACTTAAAAGTTAGAAAATATTAGGCATACTTTCCATTAAAAATGCTTTTACATTCTATTATGATGCACGATTTTTGTTTTGCTCTTGGTTTCAAGGTGAGGTGGCAGATAAGCCTTTTTCTGCAAGAAGAATATTATTTTCAGATGAGACCGCCTTCACCTCAACTCAAATAGAGTGATGTGTTCCTAAAACTATAGGGAGTGGAGTGATTAGAATTCTCACTTTGTACTTGAGTGTCGTGGCCAGTATTGTTTCAAGACAAATGTTTGATGTGGTGTTTCTAAGAGCAAAATTGTAGGGCCGTACTGCTTTCGAGAAAATATTATCGGTGGAATTTACTTGAAAAGTTTCCCATTTGGTAAGATGGTTTCTGGGCATGCTATATAAAATAGATTTTAGTTGAATTTAGTAAAAACAAATCAACAAAAAAAAACATTAATATTTTAGAGAAAACTGAAATTTTTCATATGTTTAAAATTTAAAATGTCTGTGTGAGGCGCCACTGAGTGAGAGAACTAATCCTACAGGACACTATTGCAAATAAATGAGATACTTTGGCTCAAATAGCCTGGAAACATAAACAAACACTTAGTTTGAATAGTGTAGTGCAGCTGATCGTGGCATGTTTGATACGTGGCAAAGGCGAGGGTCTCTATTTACCGAAACCATAATATTTTGTCATCGTGTTAGGTTTATTTTGAAATGGGAAAATACCTACCAAGGGATTAAGTTACAAATTTGGTGTTTTTCGCTCTGACTCATCAAGACTGTCCTATTAGTAGCCTAAAATTTGACACACACCAAATGAGGGGGCAGAAAACTACTACACAAACTACAGTACATGTTTCTGTTGTAGCTCATCATTATAGGGTAGCCCAATGAAGAATTTCCACCAAAGTTTAATATCTTTTAAATAAATAAATCAAAAAACGCTCGACCCGTACACTTTAGTTTTCCGGGCGACATATTTTTTTGGTATTTTCACCCCCCATGCTTGAATCCCTAAGCTCTTAAAATCTTAAATGGGAAGGGGGTCGAGTGGTCCTTTATTTTAAAGGGTATTGAATTGCCTTTCCAACTGGACCTTGCTCGTTGAAATCGGGTGAGAAGTTTTCGAGAAATGAAATGTTAAAGAAATTTGGGTTTAAATGTAAACAAAACATAGCTATACTCAGTGATGCCAGATGTAACATAATTATCAAATTATAACATAATTTTTCCTACAAAATCGGCTCAACAGTATCCTGTACCATAATCGATAATTGTAACATAATCTTAATTTTTTTTATTTATTTAAAAAAAATTCAAAGGTTAATTAATTAAAACAAATATAAGAAATCGACTTTTTACGAGAACTGTCAATGCATTGGGTTTACGATACCAACAAGAAAAGCTATAATTTTGAGATTGCTCGTCCTATGATTATGTCCTCAAATAAAATGAAGAAAATGTTTTTTTGAGCAATAATGTTTCTTAAATATTTTTTTTTGTTCATTGGTGATCTGTTTTAGTAGGTATTTTTTTTTGTTTTAACTGATTAAAATTTCCTATTACTTATTGTAATAATAGTACGTATATATTATATACCTAAAAAATATTTTTTTTTAATTTGTCAAAATAATGGTATTTTTTATATTTCTCTACCAAAAACTAAGAAAACAGTTTAGTTTAAGTTCCTTTTCACAAGAAAATGGTAAATTTTTTAAATATTTCTATATTTTATTATTGTAACATAATTTTCTGAGAAATCCGATAATATTGGCAACCCTGCGCCATAATTTTGTTTTTCACTTCTGGCATCGCTGGCTATGCTGTAACAATAGGTCTTTGGAATTCCACTTGTTCTGTCGAAAAAAGGGCTATCATTAGTTTGTTGCTGATATCGGTTAAATTCATAGTAAAACAAATAATTTTGCTACAAATTACGTTTTGTTCAATTAGGCATTAAAATGTCATAATATATGCTCTTGAAGAGAGAGTTGAAATTATTTCACTTTTCTTTAGAAATAACGATTGTGCTAGAGCTGCGGCGTTACCTTATAATGAACATAGTGGCTATATGTCCGCCGGCGGTAGGTTACAGTTAGACTTAGAATTGCATAATAATAATGAATAATAAGAACAATAATGCAAATAATAAGAACTTATCCGCCGTAAAAATTATAGTGCGGCGGAACGCAATGGTTGATAATTCATTTTCCGCCTTTCGACGGATTTTACTGCATAGTATCTAAGATCCGCCGACAAAATGTTGGCAAGCTTCATAATTTATATATCTATGTAAATAACACTCCAAATTTGCAAGTTGTTTTTCCCACAAATTTTTAAATCAGCGTTAAAAGGTGAGGTGAGGAGGTGTGAAACACGTTCTCGGACAGGTTTGCTCAGTTTTCGGTTTCATCAGTATCTTATTTAATAAAATATCAGTTGGATGCGGTGTTGATAAAATTTTATACCAACACGAATCGTGCAGTCGCAGTAAAAGATTCAATAAAGATAGATAAAAATTTTTGAAAAAATACTGCTGAAACCTAAAACTGAGCAAACCTGTCCGAGAACGTATTTCACAACTCCTCACCTCACCTTTTAACGCTGATCTAAAAATTTGTGGGAAAAACAACTTGTAAATTTGTTTATTTAGATATATAAATTATAAAGCTTGCCAAAATTTTGTCGGCGGATCTTAGCTACTATGCAGTAAAATCCGTCGAAAGGCGGAAAATGAATTATCAACCATTGCGTTCCGCCTCACTATAATTTTTACGGCGGATAAGTTCTTATTATTTGCATGAGTCCGCCTGGCGGCGGAATTCTAAGCCTAACTGTAACCTACCGCCGGCGGACATATAGCCACTACGTATAACGAGTTACACCCAAATGGACACCGAGTCCTGTCTCATACTTACGTGCGAGAATTAGTGGCAAAATTTCGTGAAACAGGATCAGTGCTAAACAAAAAAAGAAATATTGAAAATGAAACGAAGCTGTAGAAGTTGCAGTTTCGGGTCAAAAAGCTCCATGTCTTACCTTCGGATACCATTTTAAACAAAAAAATAATCACTAAAATCTGTGCACCTGTGCCGAATTTATAAGTGACCATACATTAAAAATAATTAAAAAAAAAACAACCGCAATGAAAGCATCTTCCAGTTTGAAGTCGGTTAAAGACAACCACTTTTCCATTTTTTTTTCGACCAATGACATGTTAAATTCAGATTTAACATTCTTACTCCTACCACAAGATGAGTTGTGGTGTAGTCCCGTCATTAAGAAGGTATTAAATTGCAATTTGAAGCCACAACTCAGTGTGTTGTTTTGTATCTGCTTAACTTTACGAGAACCGACAGGTCTTGTTGGAAACTTTGAAATTTCAAACAAGCTTACACCGATTAAATTAATTATGTATGCCATATTGGCGAGTTTTTGTTTCGGTTTCCTTTAGTTTTTGTTCAATTTTTTGGGTAAAAAGTTGTTCAAGTTCATAAAAAATGAACATTCCCTACAAACTACAATTACTAAATACACTTACCTATTTTTTTTTTCATATGGCAAAAAAAATGAGAGAATATAAAAATGGAAATAACTTGAAACATAATTTTTCAGAGGTAGATAGTTCAGGCGAATAAAAGTACGAAAATATTACGAACACCTGGCAAAAGTAAAACTTGATGATGAGCACTTCACGTTTTTATTTTTAGTCATATGCTTAAAAATGTTAATATGCGTAAAAATAGTTTTTAGTCCTAGCGCTTTTTAAAATACGGAATAGTATTTTTTATTTACTTAAAATTCAGTAAGAATGTATGTATTTTTAATATGTCAGAAATATTGCAAGAGCATTTTTATGTGTGTTTTTAGTTTATATAACTCACTATACATTTCGAAACTGATAAACGAGAAAGTATTATACATTGGTCAAATTTCAGCCTATTTGATGGAGATCATCTTGTTGGGTAACCAAACTTGTAGAATTCCAGCGAAAATTAGAAAAGTTTGTTAAGCTTTTAATTCAAAACTTCAGAAGTTTAACAAACATAATTTCCATATGATGCCCATATTCCTAATTCCCTATATTATTACAAATTGAACACAAATAACTGGGGAGTAATATAACTTTGCCAATAAGGCAGGTAATAGTCGACAAGGTAGCTAGTTAATGTACGCCAACAACATGGTCAAAATTAAGCCAGACGCATATTCTCGGACCCAATAGAAATATTAGATCATGCAAGTATATTGTATTGAATTAGTAGTTACTTGCTTCCTATATTTGCAGGATACATTGCCTTTTAAAATAGATAGCCTTGTGTTAACTTGCAAAAGATGATGATTTTAAAATACCTATTATGCAGGGTCATAATTTTAAAGTGACACTTTAACTGCTACTGTATAAAACTTACTGCCAGTCAAAGTTACCTTAAGTTTTAAGATTTTCACCATTTTATTTTTGAATAAACATCGTAAAAATTATAGTAAATAGAATTTAATGTATTTACATCACGATTGGTCAATAACAAGGAAAATTATTGTCACTATTTCAAAAATATAATATATTAAAATACTGTATATCATTGTTTCAAAAATTGTGACAAGAAAATACGTAACAAAGTATTGTATGTCATAGCTTAATAAATTGTGATAAAAATTATCAAAATATTGTGTATCCAACTTTAGTAAATTGTAACAAGATCAATCGATATCATAACATATCACAGTTCAATAAATTGTGGCAAGACAAAATAAAATATCCAAAGCAGAAAAACTATGAACAAAAACAGCCATTTCCTTGACGATACTATAACGCGTATCTGCAGAAATACCAAGTATTTATATAAGGTTATACGCTTAAGCCTTGAAAATCAGATAAACAGTGCAGGATACTTGGTGCCAAAAATACATAAACTACAAGAAACCCCTTATTTAAAATATTCATTTTTATAGTTAACCTGTTTGTTATTATTATTGTCTGAAAAAATAAGTTTCGATATTAAGCAACTTCTGATGTTATATTATGTCACATTTAGAGGAAACAATTTCGTTAAACTTTAACAGTCTCTCGCCATTTTCCTCTTTAACTCAATTAGGGCGGCTAACAAGCTTCCTAATAGGCTTAGGGCCACTTTGTTGCCGTAAGAAGATCCACTTTTAAAAGTTAGCACTTATTTTTCTTTACTACATTCGTGTAAACCTGTCGTTATCAAGTGATTTGTACGGACAAATGCTGTTTTTGTACCTTAAAGATCAAAACAATGCTTTTTAAGGCAAGTTACAAAATAGTCTTTGTGTTTTTTTATCAAGACCTATAATTATTATAAGAAATTAAGACGTATAATATAATAATAGTTTTTACAACAATAATCACCATACATTTAACAAAATTCTGCAAAAAGTAAAAATTTTTAAAAATGAATTTAGGTAAGGGGGATAAAATTAAAAACCTTTTGTCAAATAACGTGTTTGGTGAAATTTGGCGTACTCTAAAAAAGATGAATATGAGTAAAACATAAATATATTTTTAATTTTAAGTTTTTCAATAGTGCTGAAAGTAAGAAATACCGTGGATTCCTTAAAATATTGTGTTTTAATTAGTTAGTGGGACGTTTTTACATTAATAGTTATGGCTACTGATTTATTAGTGTTGTATAAGTGTCTTAAATTTAACTTAAAACCTTTCTAGAGAAATTGTTGCGTTCTAAAAAGTACTTTTGTGCTTGAATTTAGAATGAACTTTGCCTAACTTAATACCATAACCTAATTATACATATTGCATTATTCGGTAAAATTAGTAAAGTGGAAAACATAGATCAACGTCAAATTTTCGCCATGGTTACATGAAATCCGCTAATTTCCAGTTTCAATCCAGATTTGAAAAGACAATATTAATTGTAACAGCTTCGAACGAGTCGCTTTGATTCATAATTCAATGAATGTTTAATTTATTGCTGACCATGGTTCGTTTGGAGAGTTTCCCGTTAATAATCCAATTAACAAAAGCTGTGGTTGTTTAAACCGTTTCATAGAACGGTCTTTGTGACGCTGTGTCATCGATATACGGCTGCCACTTGTTATCGGATCGCCATTTACTGATGTAAATATTTTTTTGAAATTCAATTTTCTGTTTCAGGTCAAGTATCTACCATAACAAGCATTTGCATTTCAGTTTTTAATTCTTTTAATAGGAAATACATATGCATATATCCCAAATAAATCAGAAATATTTTTTATATATTCTCTGCATAAATTAAATGTTTATGGCTGTTATCCATTTATCTTGGTCTTTATTAAGAAAAATAATTTCAATTGCAAATTTTCGCGCGAATTTCGAAACTTGTAAAACGTGATCCCATTGGCTATGTCGGCAAAAGTGTTTTTATGATTCATAATAGGTACATGGCAAATTCCGCTGTTGTATGTTCTTCGAAAAACAATAAAAAATTACATTTAATGCGTAACTCATCAAATGAAATATACCTGCACTTAAAGTAGAAGGTTCCTAGAATCTTATTCATGTATATTTCAAGCCGAAATCAGTCTAGGAACATTTCAATTTTGCAACAAAAACTGGAATTCTTGCGAAATTTTGACACATCATATCTTAATAATTTCGAGTAAATAAATTGCAATTATTTGTTTTCATGGAAATTTTCGAAAATTCAAAAATTTTCAAATTTTGCATGTCCCCAATGCAATAAACCTATTTATTTATAACTTTAACGAAAAAATAAGCGACTTAAATTAGTGAGAAGTATTCTTAGATAATTAAAGGATTAAATAAACCCAAGAAGAATCACTAAATAGCGAAAATAGTGTGGAATAATGTCGGTTAAAAATAGTATTTGTCGGAAAAAAATCAAGAAAATTCGTTTTTACCCCTTAAATACGCTCCTGGATGACCAATTCGGTATTCATTTTAAAGTTTAAATTTACAAGATAGTGTTGAAAAATTTGGAAAAAATTAGATAGAAGAAATTCAGAGTGATTCAATGTACTATTGTCGAGGGCAAAAAAAGTCAAAAAATCGAAATTTAATCGGCGATTGCTCCCTTCCTATAAGGAATGAAGAAACTAAAAAATATGGATATCATGTATTTCGATAATTTGAACCATTTTGACCCCACAAAAAAATTAAAAACCGTGAAATATTTGGAACAAAAATCGAAATTTCCAGTTTTTTCAAATATATCCATTTTCCAGTGGTTTCAGGTTTAGGTAAATGTATTGCAAAAAAAAAAGTATTTGAGATTTTAAAGTTTCGCATAAATCTGTTTTTCGAGCCGACGTTTTGTTTTCGAGTTATTAGGTACCAAAGAGGGTTCTGCAAATGGCATTTTTCGCCGTAAAAAAATTCAAAAGAAGAGGTCCTCCAGAACTTCCGAAAATTTACATCGATTTAATTCACTTTTGCGACCTGTACCCGATTTCACCGGAAATCGCGGAAATTTCGACTTTGACGTTTAATAGCTTCGAAACGAAACATCCTGTATAACTGAATTTTTTTACCGAAGCTAGTTGCACTAATCCCCAATCAATCCAAAAAATTCGACTGCTCCCCCTCCGACTGTTTCCGAAAAAAACAAACATGTTCAGCTTTAGGTTAAGCTTTATGTTAACATGTAGATTGACACTTATTTTTGCTGATCTCCTGACGTCATTAATTACTGAGGATAAATGGCTGCTTTTTAAATCGTAAAAAATTATACCAAAAAGTAAACATTTTTTGTAGCTGAATTATACCAGTAATTTTCTTCAAAATAATTTTTTCGGGTTTGTAATTATTTCCTTAAACGATTTATGCAATAAAATATATGTGCATATTCCTTATTGGCGTCTTAATATCATTATATTTGAGAAATTATTAAGGCAATCAATTGGAGTGTAAAATGTATTTTTTTTGTTTCAACAAGAAAATTATTAGAAAACTTACACGACGAATCAGTAACAGGTATATTTTTAAAATTGTGGGCTTTTAGGCCGACTCTTATGGATTTAAATTTTCCAATATAAAAATACAACAACTAAGAGTCACGTAAATAAGCTTTTTGAAATGCATTATTTAGCACCCTGTACGTAGTCACATTAGCCAACGAGCACCTTTAGAACTATTGTAACCTGAAGTTGCAAAGTGATCGGCCTATAGCTTGAAAGTTGTTAAATAGGTAGTTTAGTTTATCAACTCTGCATATTGTGGCTGTAACAGAGTTGATACCCTGAAAACTTTAAACTTAGTAACTTTGTAAACACGCAGACTTAGATACGCATGCCTCCCTTCAAATTTTCTGCTTAAGGATCGTTTTACCTCTTGATTGATTCAATAGTGCCCAATTAATAAATGATTCTGGATTATTAGGGTTTTGACTAGCTCTGTGTCAGCGATATAGCCCTATTGCTTGTTTTACTATTCATTTTGTTGGTATCGACGCTGAATGCTGATTGGAGATGAGGTTGTGTTGATTGTTTAAAGAAGATAGATAAACTATGTTGCTGTAAGAAGATTTTACTAAAATAATATCAAAATAAACGAATTTAACACGATTCTTAAACGATTTCTGAAGAATAGGTTCTCAATTCGACCCGAATGTTTGTTTTTATTTATGTATGGTTACTGAAATTTCTTAAATTGATTCACCGTTGAATGAAAATAAGCGATTTAAATTAGTGGGAGGTATTCTTAGATAAATAATTAGCGGAATATAATAAAACCAAAATGAATCACTAAATAAGAAAATAGGGTGGAATAATGTAGGCTAAAAATAGGATTTGTCGGAAAAAATCAAGAAAATTCCGTTTTTGCCCCTTAAATACACTCCTGGATTCGGTACTCATTTTAAAGTGTGATTATCCCTTTATAAGATAGTGTCGAACAGTTGAGAAAAAATTAGAGTGATTCAAATGTACTGATATCGAGGGCAAAAAAGCCAAAAAATCGAAATTTAATCGACGATTGCTCCCTTCCTATAAAATATGAAGAAACTAAAAAATATGGATATCATGTATTTCGACGAGCTTTATTCGATGATGTATATGGGATTTTAATTTGGATCCACTTTCACCTCGACTTTCACCCAAAAAAAAAAGCTTTGAAAAATTTGGGTCAAAAATTTAAATTTCCAGTTTTTCCCAAATATATCCATTTTTCAGTTGTTTTAGGTTTTGGTAAATGTATTGTAAAAAGAAAGTATTTGAGATTTTAAAGCTTTACTTGTCAATCCCAAAGACCAAAGTCTAAGTGCTACCTGCCGTGGGTGTACTGAGTAAATCCGACTCACACATCTAGAGCTTGAAAAATCCGTAGGGATTTCTCCAGCCCTTTAAAAGGATGTGTGGGGTGATACCATCTCGGTCAAGGAAGAATTCCTCTACTACCTTCCTGTATAACTGAATTGGTACCGAAACTAGTTGCACCATTCCTCTATTAACCCAGAAAAGTCGATTGCTCCCCCTCTGACTGTTTCCGAGAAAAACAAACCTGTTCGACTTTGGGTTAAGCTTTACGTTATTTTTGCTGATCTCCTGACGTCACTTTGCACTGCCTGACGTCACTTCGCACTGAAGGCAAATTACTGCTTTTTAAATTGTATAAATTATACCCGAAAAGTAAACAAAATTCTAGCTAAATTATCCTAGTAATGTTCTTTAAAATAATTTTTTTGAGTTTGTAATGACTTCCTCAAACGATTAATGCAATAAATAAAACCGTTAAAATACGTTTGGAAACGTAAAAGCGAATGAAAGGGGAAAAATGGAAATTTTTTCAAAAACAGTGTAATAGGTCAGTCTCAATGTTATAGGGATTATATCAATCCTAGACAAATAATTCAAGAAAAATATTGATCGTGAAGTTTATTTTTAAGACATTAACAGCAACATTTCAAAACATAATGATTTAAAATATAGTACAAAGAAACTAAAAGCAAAAAAGGCACTCGGTCCGTGAAAATCGACCGATTCTGTTTCTGATACTGTCTGATGATATTTGTTTACAAGTTTTCTATCTCTGACAAATTAGAAACAAACAATTGCAGACTTTTCAAGTTGTTCCTTTTTTTGCCGAACAAAGGCAGTTGAAGCGCGAGGCCGGCTCGCGTGAACGGCGGCGCGTTTGCGAAAGAAAAAGAATGTCTATTGAAAATGACAGACCTGGAATTGAATCCGGGTGTAAGCGAACACCCTTGCCGGGAGTTGGAAAAAAAAAGGAATTAAGGAACCGATATTAAAGTTCTATTTGCTGATGGAATAAACGCCCATTGTCAATCTAAATGGCGGAATAGTAGATAAAAGTGTGTATTTGTGGAGAGTAAGGGCTACTGATATTAAAAAACTATAGACAAAGCATTTCATTCGTAACATCGTTTCGCGCCAAATTAATCATCCGTTTAAAACATGCAATGGATGCGACTAAGAGAGGTAGACATACCGGAAAAAATAATAACACTGTCCAACATTCCCAGCGGCTGCCTCTTGCAACACCAGTGGCGTGCTTTGTTGTATTAAATTTCTGTAACTCTAATATTATTAATGTGTGGGTATATATAAAACTACACCAATAGATTCGATACAAGTGAATACAACCTCACTTACTGGTGAAAAGAAACTTCTGGTTTTAAATAGTCCAAATTTTTGCAAACTTGATACTGCCGCACCATATTTAAATGTTTTTTCGCAAAATAATGTCAGCCTCTTCAAAGAAAAACAGTTAAACGCTTCTCGAAAACCCATAACAGTACAATTCCAGTTTTGAACAATGTCGCAAATGTCAACGAATTTTGTGAATGGCCGCTTGTGTTACTTTTCAATTCTAGTAAAACTGGTAGTAAACGGTGAAACCGATTTGCCACTTTTACTTAATAATTTATCACAGTGAGAAGGGGATTAAATTTTATTCGCCTGCATAAAATAGAACAAAATGTATTACTTTTTTTAATTACTAAACTTAATACTTATGTATGCTAATTTCATTAGATGATAGTATAGTTTTAAATAATAAGATATAGCCGCACCATATTTAAATATTTTTTCGCAAAATACTGTCAGCTTCTTAAAAAAAACACTAAAACCCTTCTACAAAATAACACAACTCCACTTTCGAACAATGTTGCAAACGTCAACGAATTTTATGAATGGTCGCTTAGGTCACTTTTCAATCCATAGTAAAACTGGTAGTAAACCGTCAAATAGCGGTGTCACTTTTACTTTTACTTAATAATTTATCACAGTGAGAAGGTAATAACAGTTTATTCGGCTATGATGCATAAAATAGAACAAAATGTGAGAATTACTTTTTTTATTACTTAATATTTATTTATGCTAATTTTATGAAAATATATGTCGTGTAATACTGTATTGCTTGTATGGCATCAATCAGAACCTTTTGTACACTTTGGCAACCGTTTGCAATTGACCATTCAATACAATACACCAGTGCATATTAAATGACTGATTGCTTTGAATAGTAAATAACTTTCTCTTTAATTTTTGTAACGTCTATGGCAAGGGCCCAGAAATCGCGTTAGCAGGAGGGCACCTAGGCCAGAATCAAAAAAGTCTTTCTTCTTAATTCATTTTACGGTCGTCTCGTAAAGCACTAGCGAAGAAGTTAATATTTGTATTTTTAATATATTACCTATACATATAGACTGAAGAAATTTCCAATTTTCTACATATCAAATTATAGATATTTATATATGCCCCCCCCCTCTTAATTTTTGAACCGTTACATTTAGAGATTTGAAAGTTGTATACATCGTGGAAGAAAATTTAAATGGACACGGAGTCTTGCGATACATTATTTTACGGGTCTTATTGAGTACTCTATGATTCTAGAATAATATGTCTTTAACATATCCAGAGCACAATAACGACGTCTTAGATTTTATTTAACTAAATTAGTCATTTATAAGTAACTTACCCTTTCACTGCAAAAGATGCTGAAAATGACCACCCTGTACTTCCTGGCAGTAAAATAATCTATTAGATAACTCACCACGCGAATTCTGGAGAATAGTAATGTCAATATTCTGACGTAAATCCAAAATGGATTCTGGTTTCGTTTTACAAACCTTTTGTTTTAAATAATAGCACAAGAAAAGTCTAAAGGTGAAAGGCCAGAGGATCGGGCGGGCCACTCCATAGGGCCACGACGTTCAATCCAACGGTCAGGGAAATTGATGTTCAAATAATGTCTAACTTCTCTAGCATAACTGTCTGCACGAATCTTTGTCTGTAGTGTGTAGGCATTGTTTCACTCGAAAGCGACACGACAAACAATTAATAATTTTGAGTAATCGTACTTTACTAAATTTAATTTAACAAGCGGTTCTTTAACCTCCAAACGTGAAAAGAATCGCCACTATTCTTCGGCTGTAATGATATATTCAGGGTTTGGATGGCGCGGCTCCATCATACGTGAAAAATAAGGTTAAGGAAAACGTTTGAGTAATTCATATACTGCCATTACGGCTGTCTATGCCAGTCCATAGTCGAGTGAAAAAGGGCTCTTGAAGAACGTTCGCAATAATCGAATAAAAATCTGATTTCTTGTTCGTCGTGTTAGAATGATAGAACCTTATTTAATGTTCGCAACTACTCTGTAATAATTATAAAAAACTAGCTTTTGCCAGCCGCATTTTAATGATAAAATTTTATATTTGTAGAAAAAAAAACAGAAACTGTATTTTTTATCTAAGACATCCCACGTAGACTTCAAGCCTAAGTACTAACGCACCGTGGGTGTCTGAAGCGAAGGGAAATGTAGTCTATTGACACGGGATTTGAAGGATATGAATGAGCGAGAGAAGTGGTCTGTTCTCGGCTTTTGTAGCTGGACAGTAAAGGAATGCATACGTAACGCGCCTCTTGTTGTTCTATTACGGACATTCAAGGGGGGAATAATACCGGCTAGTTCTTCAGAGCAAAATCTGTGGAAGTAGCGGTAGAAAAGGGATAAATCCAATAACTACTTGAATACAAGGACACAATGCTTATGACTTAACGTTATGTGACGTCATCACCCGAAGTCATTACATATACGGATATCTATGCAACAACTCCTAATCTATGGTCATACGCAAAAACTCCTTTCAGGTCCAGCCGCCCGAGCCGTATTCGATTGACAAAAATTTGGACCGATCCGGATCACTTTCCGACACATTTCATCTCTTTCTACTACCCTTCCTGATTCAATTACGTATTCCTCTAACTTAATGTTTGTAACCTGATCCGGATAGATTAGATTTTGTCAATCGAATACGCTTTACGTCCAGCATAGTCAGCTGTGCGTCCAGACATATGCTTGAAACAATATTGTCAGATTATCTATAATTCTTAATTAGGATAAGCTTAGAAATAACTTTTCTTTGTGTAATGTGTTTATAACTACGTTAACTTAGTTATTAACACAGGCCTAATATAATTTTACAGCAGTATTTTATGTACCAAATGAGAAGCACATCGGTCCCTGTATACAACAAAAAAAATAATCAGGGTGTTCTGAGCGGTGGCACTGCCACCGGCCTGTCGCAACCTAATAGGCCGACTTGAGCTCAGGCCGAACAAAGTAGCTTGGTCCTCCCCTGGCCCGCCGAACAAGTTCGATGGGCAAACTGTTACCCCAGGGGTCAGACTTCCGCCCCCCCTGAACAGCCCTTCCAGTCGGTCTGCTCTCCGAAGGATCCATAATCTAACAAAGAGCGTCGAAGCGACATCCGGTAGCACCCAACACCGTGCAGCCTGTAAAACGAGATAGGGACAAATGTCAAAATCGATAAAGCCAAAATAAGGTAAAGACGCAATCGGGAGAGTTTTATCTTGTCTAAACGGTGGATAGACAAAATATATCAATAAGGATCTAGGCGCAAAACCAGTAAATACTGAAATGGCCGGAGACTAACATATAGTCCTACCAAAACCTAGACCTAAGACAAATCCAAATAAATAAAATACCAAAGGTATTAAAGTAAATTAAAGCCAATCAAAGGCCAATCACGATAAGGTAAGTAAATCAAGGGATGAAAAAAAAAGGTAACGGAATGAACGCAAAGGTAATCGAAATCACGCAAAGCTAAGCAAATAAACGCAAAGGAAAGTAAGTTAACGCAAAGGTAAGCAAATTATCGCAAAGGTAAGAAAATTATCGCAAAGGTAAGCAAATTATCGCAAAGGAAAGAAACTTATCGCAAAGGTAAGTAAATTATCGCAAAGGTAAGTAAATTATCGCAAATGTATAAAAAAAGGTAATCAATCAAAAGTACAGGAAACAAGTAAATCAAACTAAAGGTTCGCAAATCGAGATAAAGGAAATTGGGTTACTTGCCAACAACTAGCAGTGAATCCCACCATAAGTGGTATTCTCAACTTCACAAAATCAGCAAAAGGAGAGAAAGAAAATTGTGTTTCTACTCTAAATCCCCAAAGGAAAGACAAAGTCGTACTCGAGCAAAAACATATACTAGTTCAAGTAACCGAAATTTCCAGACACAAGTAGGGAATAATAATAAAATCACGTCAAGGTAGAGAAAATTAAGCCAAATCAAAGCAAAAGGTCACATCAAGGTAAATACGTCAAATCAAGGTAAAAAAAAGGTCCAATTAAGATAATAAATAAAGACTTTTGGCCCTAGTCTTTAGTAAAAAAAAACCCTTAATAGTGAATGCAGATAAAAAAAAACGATAAAGAAAATTAGGTCCAAAATTAATTAATCACCGCCTTCTAACCAAGTAATCAAACTTAAATTACCATGTGACACACCGACCCCCATCTCGTCTCGCGCCGAGATGGGTATCTGCGTGAGACTGATAAACGCAAAAAGGTAAGCTACAGTAAATGACCATAAACGTTACTATACGTTACTATACTATAAACCAAGTGACGATAAGGTAAAGATAATCAGGTAATGACAGATAAAAGATAACGAGGCGTAAGGCGGTGTTGGCAAGTGAAAGTAGTAAGGTAGCTGAGGGCTTACCTACTACAAACAATAGAAGCAAGGCAGCTGAAGGCTTACCTTGCCACGGCTTTCAGGGGACTCCTACCCCACCTAGTAAACCCAGTGCAGCGCTATTCTAAGTGACAGTGTCCAAATCCATCAAGTCTCGCGCCCAGATGGATCCAAACACAATCACGCCCACACTGCAGAGCATGAAATTGCTCACGACTGAGCAAGGACAGTAAAAAAGACAAGAATTTAAACTGGGCCAAAAGTCAAAATTAACGCCACGATAAAAGAAAACTCACTAAAGCCATTATTACCGAAAGAAGAAGGGAAAAAAATTAAATGTAATTAACCAAATTGAAGCTATGGACTCGAAAGTTAATAAATTCAGAAATCAATAGATTGATAAATAAATTGAAGCAAAATGACACGTAAAACGTAATATTAAATTAATGACAGTAAAATCAACGGAATGTAATAAAGTAAATAATGACTTTGAGTTGCCTAACAATTTATTCACTCCTACGGACCACCAAATGCAGTTTCGGCATATACCGGTTTAAGGTCTTGTACATGCCAAATGCCCTTACTAACACCGTGTTCATCTTCAAGGTCATAAGTACACGTGCCGGTCTTTTCTACGATCTTGAACGGACCTACAAATTCCGGAGCCAACTTTGCGCTATAATACTTCGCTGCATCGGATATACTTTTATTCTTACGCCAGACTTCTTGACCAGGAACAAAGCTTACTGGGCGTCGGCGCAAATTAAAGTTATAACCGATCACCATTCTTTGTTATGGCTTCATAACCTCAAAGATCCACAAGGACGCCTCGCTCGATGGGCTCTTCGGTTACAACCTTACGACCTTGAATTAATCCACCGTAAAGGCCGAGATCATGTCGTGCCAGATTTTCTTTCCAGGTCAGTGCCAGTGACTTCTGATTCTATCGCAGCTGTTGACGAACCACCGTCGCAATCATTTTCTGACACCTCAGACAAATGGTACAAGGGCATGATACAGAAGCTAGAAGAACGTCCCACGTTGGGAGTGTACACCCTCCAGATAGTGACGAAGCTTTTCCACACTCCAAATTACTGCAAGGCACTCTTTTTCTGTGACGGATAATTTCATCTCTTGTTTGGTGAGAGAACGTGAAAGATAGGAAATAACTCTTTCTCCGTCATCAAATTGCTGAGTCAGAACGGCTCCTAAGCCATAACATGACGCATCAGTCTGTAAAGTAAATGTGCGGTTGAAATCTGGACTTGTAAGCACGGGAGCCGTGATAAGAGCTTCTTTGATCAAGTTGAATGACTGATGGCACTCTGAAGTCCATTCCCATTTGATATTTTTCCTGGTAAGCCGAGTAATTGGGGCTATAATAGCTGAAAAGTTCGGCACAAAACGCCGGTACCAAGAAGCGGTGCCAATAAAACGTCGAATTTCGGTGATATTTCGTGGAGGTGCTATATTCACAATGGCCTGCACTTTCTCAGGATCAGGTCTTAAACCTTGAGCGTCTACGATGTAGCCCAGGTATCTTAATTCTGGCTTACAAAAGTGACATTTCTCCTCGGAAACTATGAGTCCTGCATCTCTCAAACGGTCAAAAACTAGGCCTAGAATTCTAAGGTGTTCAGGAAAGGTTCTGGAGATGATAATTATATCATCAAGATACACCATCACATGATTTTCCAAATCAACGCCTAGTACACGGTCTACTATACGTTGCCAGGTGGCTGGCGCATTGGTCAAGCCGAAGGGCATGCGCAGAAAATGATAAAGATTCCTACCTGGAACAGTGAAAGCAGTTAATTCACGTGAGGACTCACTAAGAGGTACCTGCCAGAACGCTGATTTTATGTCGATGGAGCTAATGTAGCGGGCGTCTCTGAGGCGATCCAAAATGGCGGAGATATAAGGTATAGGATATGCGTCTTTCTTAGTTTTTGTATTAAGCTTTCTAAAATCTATGCAGAACCTATAGCTGTCATCTTCCTTGCGTACCAAACACACTGGACTGGACCAAGGACTTTTAGAAGGTTCAATCACGCCAAGTTTCAACATCTCGTCGATTTCCTCGTCCATAATCCTTTGCTTGTATGGAGAAACTGGGTAGTAACGCTGTTTAATTGGCCTAGTGCCGGGTTCAAGCTCAATGACGTGTTCTGCTACCTTGCAGCAGCCAAGACCAGTACCCATTTCCGATATTTTCTCCTTAACTAGTGCATTTAAACACGCTCGGTCGGTTTCAGATAAAGAGTTGCCATCTATAACGCTACAAATTTCCGTAGGTTGATCATCAGTGGAAAAATGCCAGACATCCTGCTTCAAGTCGGGGATCACTTCCATGGTTCTCCAAAAGTCGATTCCTAAAATCAGTTGGTGGGACAGTTCTGGAAGAACTAAAATATCGATAACCCGAGTTCTATTTAATAAAGTCACCGGAACCTGAAAATAGCCCAAACTAGAGCAAGTTTGGCCGTTCGCAACGGTACAATCAGTTTGTTGCTTAATAAGTTTTAATCCCAAACTTTCCAAAATTCGGAAACCCGGTCGACCTACAATAGTGCGTGATGCTCCAGAATCTAATAATCCTAAAATCTTATAACCTAAAATTGTAATTTCTAAATAGGGGCGCTGGTCGCCATGCGCATGAGCTATGATAAAATCTAAAAGGTTTTTATTGGGAAAAGAACTGTTAGCATGTGAATGATTCTGGTTGGAAGGGGAGCTATTGGTCGGTGAAAGGCTTTCATCAGAGATCAAGTTGTTGGTCGGCAAAATGTTTTTACAGTGAACTGAATTGTTAGGGGGTGAATGACTTGTGTTGAAAAGCGAGTTGTTGGTGGGCAAAAGGTTCTCATCGGAAAGAAAGCGGTTGGTTGGTGAAATATTTCCATTGGGAAGAAAGTGGTTGGTCGGCAAAAGTTTTTCATTGGACAGAGAATGGTTAGAGGATGAATGATGTTTGTGAAGAAGAGAATTATTGGTTGGCAAAAGGTTTTCCCTAGGAAGAGAGCTGTTGGTCGGCAGAATGGTATTGTTGGGAGGAAAGTTGTTGGTCGGTGAAATAAAAGGGAGGGGAGTAGTCCTACGACCTATCGACTCTCCCGAGAATCGTTTCCCGAAGAACATTTAGGGCAGTTTTTACTGGTCACATTTGGGGCACCACAGCGGAAACAGTGGATTCTGCGCTGTTCAGTGCACTGGCTATTTCGATGACCTGGCTTATTACAGTTCCAGCACAAGAATGGCCCTGAGTTTCTGGATGTTGTTGGACGTGGCTCTCTTGGTGACTGTCTATCGTCCCGAGAGATTGATTGTGCCGGACGAGATTCTCTCACTTCGTCGATCGGTTCGTTCCTCGAACATGATGCTTCAGACGCTATAAAAGCGAAGTCCGGTTCCACAAAGTTATGCCTTTTCCGAGAAGGTGGGACATAGGTTTCGGCCCGATATTTCTTTGCCTCCAGTTTGAGACATTCTTCTTCTAGATCTTCCAACTTGTTAACTAAAGGAAGTTGGGTAGTGTAAAAAGGAGATAAATTCCGGGTAATGATATCCAGTTGAACGTCCTCTGAGAGGGAGCCATGTCGTCTAAACAGCGCGCTCATACTTGAGAGGTAATCGACGATACTTTCACTCGAATCCTGAGTCCTGTCCAGAATTTCCTTAAATAGCCGATGACGATAGTCTGGCGGCTCGAAATGTTTGCACAGAAGGTCAGACAAACTAGACCAGTCCGAAAATCGATGACGATTTGCGCGAAACCAATTTAGGGCTCTACCAGTAAATAGGTCGATAGCGGATTCAAACAACTCGCGTTCTGAAATACCACGAGCTTCGCGTAGTTCCGATACTCGCTCCAAGAAATTATGCACCGTCATCTGTTTAGCCTCGCCGGTAAATCTAATTCCCCATTTTTCGACACGCTGCGCCTTGCTACATGAAGGATGGCTAGCGGAGGTGGCAGCAGCTGTTACATTGTGACTAACCACGGTTGGAGTGACTTTGGGCGAAGAGCGCGTGTGACGCGGTCGGCTGTTGGACGCATTGCTAACTCCAGACGAATCCGAATCGTTGAGATGAGTTTGATCAAGTAAAGCGCTTAAATTCGGATCTTGTTTTAGGAGATCATCCAAACTGTTTAATTTGCTCAAAGTTTGAAGTAGCAAATTAGACCGAGTTTGCGATTCTTCGGCACTGAGGTTCTCAACCGGAATTCGATCAACACGAGTGAATAAATGGACAAGTTGCGACTGCAAACGCACGAACTTCGCTCTGGCTGAGTCACCAGAAATATTCTTGATCGCGTTCTCAATATCGTGTAATGTTTTCGTTATGTAGTCACATTCGTCGTCAAAAACAAAGTTATAGGCCGGACGAGTAAAAATTTTGCCTTTTCTTTCCATTTTTAAAATAGGACGTAACGATGATACAAGTTCTTTTGCGGTATTAGCATTGCTAGCCGGAATTCCACGAATCGTGAGCTCGTAAATAAGCATTTCTTTCCGAAGGCAATGAACTTGCATATTATAATCCATTTTGGAGCGGATAAAAACAACAGCAACTCAAAAGTCAATAAAAAAAATCAAATCTAGGTATAATCGCGTAAATCGAATAAATTTACCAAAACTACACCAATGGTGTAGTCAAATACAGCAAATAAAGGTAATTAAATCAGCAAAAATAGCACGAAATAATAAAAAGGTAATCAAGCAATCGTAACACAGTACGCAAAGATAAAGTCAAGTAAATAAATTAAGTAAAATCGGTAATAAATCGCAATATCAAAGACAATCAAAGTTACGCAAGACGTAAAATAAAATCGGTAATAAACCACAAATTCAAAGACAATCAAAGTTACGTAATACGCAAAATAAAATCGATAATAAATCGCCAAAATCAAATGCAGTAATACAGGGCTAGTACAGTTAGAGTTAAAATTGATGGAAATTTTCAAAGTTCCATCCAGCTCACTAGACGCACAAGAGTAAAATTAAAAAAAAGCGGTAATTTTTTTTTTTAAATAAGCCCCACGTTGGGCGCCAAAAATTTGCGACGCACTTTGTTCAATAAAAAAGTGTTTGATTAAAAACCGTCAAAGATACTATGATGAGTATCATTGACCAAGTACTTACCGCTTAACTTGAAAACCTTAAAACCACTCTTAAAGCTACTCTAGAGAAAAACACAGGAACAACAGGGTGTCCTGAGGGAAGCAGGTGTAGTAGAGCGCGTTGCAAATTAGCCCTCAGCTCAGTTAGGCTGGGTAGGTTCTATTGGACGCCACCAGTTTTTACACCGACACAAACTGGAAGTCGCCTAGTTGGTCTAGGGACCTGCTTCTCACACAACAATCCCGCTATTCATAATTAAAAATTAAACAGAGGGCGCAGTGAGCTGGATAAAAACAACTTAATAAGTTTACCCTATATACATTTATTTGTACACTGGTTAAAAAAAAAAAAAAAGGTTACAAGTGGTGACAAATAAGGTTGGGCGATTTTGCCCTCGCAAAAATAAATAAATTAAATTACTCCAAACAGGGAAAAAAAATAAAATAAAATCTTCGTGAGGAAGTCTGCCTCACATACACATAATCATAGGGTGGCTCCTTAGCACCCGCCAAAAATTAATAGGGATGGTTCGTATCCCCTTCCGAAGACAATGTAATAGGGGTGCTTTCTAGCCCCTACGGAAGAAGTAGGGAGGTTCGTGGCCCCTACCAAGGACCCTCCTAACAACGAGGGTTCGAATTCCAACTTCCACAGGCAGCAAAAGGGCACCACACAGCAAGGTTACCACAGGGTTTGGACCTCCAAACTGTTGCCGATGTTCGTGGCTATCATCGAAGTCGCCCAAAAATATCCTGCGTCTTGCAGAAACAAATTCTTCAAGAATTTAAACGCGGTCCCTGACTTTTTAATCCAAAAAAAACTAGAATTTCCAAATTGAAATTTTCAGATAGGGACCATGGAACAATTGCTTCGAAGGATAGAGTGGAAGTGACCCGCCTATGCCTCGTGTCGGAAGCATCATATGACACTTCCTCCCACCACAGACACATGACAAAATGGTTCTTACATTAGCTTTTGCGCCAGCGCCAAAAAGGTCCCACAGAACTCGGAAGATGATCGGGGGCGAAAGCAACTACACTGACCGGAATGACAGTAATTGATAGTCTAAAGATGGCGCCACGGCATACCGGCAAGAACTACGAAATCCAAACCAATTTCAAGCATGGGTTAGAAGCTGCTCCCTCAAATGACCACGAAGGCAGAATTGCACAAGTCTTAAACCCCATACTGAGTAACAAACGCAAAAAAAACACCGAAACTTAGAACTCCAATCGTCGCCGCGCCACCAAACAAGGGTACTGAAATCATACAGAGGCCTCTTGCGTGAAACAATAAAGTTACGGAAATACTGACCGTTATAGGTACCTACGCCGGTACTGATCGAGACGCACTATTTCAGTACGATGCATCCAAATACTAACGACTGAAACCCCGAATGTCGAAACCACAGAAAGGAAGACGATGATGTAGTGCTACAAAATTCCAACCTTCCCACACTCGAAAATGCCACTGCAGCCGCTGTGTTCACAAATCGACGGCTCTCGAAAGCGCTTTGGGACTGTTCGTGTATGCGAACAGATCAGATTCTTACCCCCGATGCACCGTCTCTACCTGAATCGACCTCGCGGTCCGAACTGGAAACAGTCCCACCTTATAGTTCCGCCGAACGGAGCACACCACCGTCTCAGCCTTCAATATACAACTGAATTTATTAAATATGTTTATAAAATTCAACAAGATCTTGGAAAAGGAAATCTTGGAGTTTAATTAATAGAGAACGCTAAATTCAGGAATCCAGAACAGTGAAGGCCGTGGAAAACACCGGGATTAAATTTCATCCAAAATGTAGGTAGCCTTTTAAATTTATCCTTTAAAAATATGTTATTATAAATAGACTAAGGGCGACTTGTCTATACACAGAGAGGACTCCAAGCAAGGCGAAAATTCAGGGCCCAACACACAAAGAACATTAAATCGAACTACGAGCCATGTGAGCGATGGCCAAGCTGATGTCAAGCTGACTTGGACAAGAAAGAAGGCAAACAAGATGGACAGGGAGTAACCTGGAACACAGGGCAAAGCGAGCCTACCCAGTGTAAGAGCGAAGTTCAGAATCAAGGTAAATTATTAAGTAAAACTAAACAGGTAATCGTGAATAAAATTAATTAGTATAATTAGTAAACACATACCCAGACAATGTGGCAAAAATGGCCTGTCACAGAGTATTTTGAAGTTAAATAAAAAAATAACAATAATAATAAGTTTTAGTAAACGTGCAGTCAGCAGACAAAACGCTACCGTCGATCTGGCAACGTTGTACCATATGACATGCAGTTTTCCTTTTCGTGTTAACAATCTACAAGTGTTTTGTGTATTTAGTGAAAAAACAAAGTGTATTACCGGTTTCAATAGTGTTTTAAATAATTATTAAAATGCCTTATAGATGTTGTGTAGTCGGTTGTAAGGGTAATTACCCAAACGGACCAACAGTACGAGTATTTCGTTTTCCTAAGAGTGTGGAAGGGCAAGTGAAATGGCAGAACGCCGTACATCGTGAAAATTTTATTCCAAATGCTAGTAGCCGAGTATGTGAGCTTCATTTTACAGAAGATGATTTTATCAGGCAGTATAGTCACACGAGAACCGGTGAGGTCGTTTCTGTAAAGTTAAATATACCAAGATTAAAAGAGCACAGCGTACCTAGTAAATTTCCCAATTGTCCAAAATACTTATCAAAAACTTTAACGCATCGAAAAGCAGAGAAGAAAAACTTGAAGAACTAGACGAATTACGATTTCAAAAAGGTATTGAAGAAAGCAAGCGTGAAATTTTAATACATAAAGAACTTACAAATTATAAAACTTTTGAAGAATTTAATAATTTGTTTAAAACATTTAGTTTAAATGAAGGGTGGTTTATTATTAATGAAAAAACTTCAAAGACTCTCTTTAAGATTAAGCATATTCCGGGGCCTTCAATTACGTGGGCTGTTAAAATAAATAATAATTTAGAAATAAGTACATACTTGTACGGACAACCAGTAAGTATACAAATTGATAAACTAAAAACGCCCTTTTTGTCAAGTAGTTTGGATGAATTGCGAAATTTACTTGATACCATTGATTGTTCGATGAATATTCTTCCTTTAGATTCCGAACAAGACAATAATAACTCTGAAAATAACTCGAATCCTGACCGCGATCCCGAATATGACTACAGAAAAAATAACATGGATATGTCAAAAATTAATGAAATTTTGAACTTTGTTTCAGATTTGCTAAAAAACTTAAAAGTAGACAATGATATTTTAGCACAAGCTTTGCAATTTATCTCCGAACAAATAAAATTAAGAACTTTGCCAAAAGAACGATACAGATATTCCACTACAACTATGGTATTTTGTTCAATTGTATATACAATCAGTCCTCATGCGTACAGATATTTAAGAAATCACTGGCCAATAATTTTACCCCATCCTGAAACTATCAAAGGCGTCTGTAATAATTTTTTAACTGATCCCCATATTGATGAGAAAAAATTTTTTTTGACTTACGCACAAAATATTTTTAAATATTTAAATGATCAAGACAAAAATGTTTGTCTGCTAATGGATGAAATTCATATTAACCCTTATTTAGACTATAAAGGAGGAAACCTGGTGGGGGCATCAGTAAATAATAACGAATTGTTAGCAACATCTGCATATACTTTCATGATTACAAGTATTTGTTCAGATTTGGAAGAAGTTGTTCACATTGCCCCTATATCTAAAATTAACCATGAATTGCTTTTTCATTTTATCAAAACAATAATAACTCATTTAGAGGCTATCGGTTATATAGTTTTTTGTGTACTCAGTGACAACAATGCCATTAATGGAAAAGCTATGTCAAATTTTTCACCAAAAAAAGAACTTAATATAGTGTTCCCACACCCTGTCGATGCTAAAAGACCTTTATTTTACTTGTTTGATTCTGTCCATCTCTTAAAATGTATATTCAATGCCTGGCTAAACTCAAAACCTGATCAGACATTTACATATCCCGACTTTTTTACTGGCGAAGAAAAAGTTGCATGTTTTGCATCTCTTAAAAAATTGCATGACTTGGAACACAACATGTTACTAAAATTTGGCTTCTCTTTAAATTTAAAAGCTCTGTATCCGTCTAGCATGGAAAGACAAAATGTAAAACTGGCATTAAAAGTTTTTAATCCTTTTGTAATTGAGGGCTTACAAAATTTTGACAAAGATATCCCCAATGCTCAGGACACAGCCGAGTTTTTGAAAATAATAGTAAAGTGGTGGAATATAATAAACGTCAAAACACCATTAAAAGGAAAGCGTTTGCGTGATATTTTCCAGGAACCTATTGTAAAAGGTAAAATAGTAAACGACCCAAAACTTGACTTTTTGAAACAAATGTTGATTTGGTTAGATAACTGGAAATCAGAAATTTTTTTAAAAAAATTAACACGCCAAACTCACACAGCTTTGTCCCATACAATTTATGGTGTGCTGGAAATTGTGAAATATTGTTTTGAGGAATTAAATTTAAATTATATTTTGTTAGGAAAATTGCAAACTGATCCCTTAGAAAATCGCTTTGGAAAGTATAGACAGTTAGCGGGTGGACATTATCACATCTCAATTCGACAACTTTATGAATCTGAAAAACGACTACGAATTCAATCAATATTGACACTAAAATCCCATAATTTTGGAGAGTTAAGAATTGAAAAATTCTACGAATCACCTGATTGTGACGAACAAGACTGTTCTAAAGAAATTGACGAAATTCTTAAAAATATTATTATTCAAAAATCTGATATGGACAACTTTAAACCAGAAATGCCTGTGATTACGTATCTGGGGGGATATTGCAGCCATATTGCTTTAAAGAAGCTGAAATGCAATTATTGCAAAAATTCTTTGATATGCAATAAAGAACTTATTGTTGAAGATAATTTTAATCTCATAACTAACTTAAGCAGAGGTGCCCTGCAATATCCTAGAGATCATGTAATTGAAATAGTTATTGTTTCATATATTTTATTCCAGAAAATACTTAGTGACCATGAGAATACATTCTTAAACATTTTTTCTCAAAAATCATTTCTGACTAATCTCGTATTTAAATATATCCTTAAACAAGAATTTTTAATATACTTTGATGGCTGCAATACACACTCAGCAAAAACAATTATTGATATTTTACTTAGCAGTATTACCAACACTCTGCTCAAAAATTACTGTGCCAAGAAAAATAACCGATTAGGTAAAGGTCATAAAAGGAAATTAAATACATATACAAAATAATTGGACATACATTAACTTTAACTTTAAAGTGGCTAGGTAATCCAATGATGATTTTCAGTAAATTTTTCTCAGTACTTAGTTACCCGTAAATCCTCGAGTACCTAAATTTTTGGAAAATTTTGCTATCTGAGGATACACAATATCTGAGGCAAAATCTTTAGGATTTCTTAGTTTAATAGAAGATATTATTTTTTATAATTGGTATTAATACTCACCTTAAAATATGTACCTAAAAAAACTACAGTAAAACATTTTACACAAAGTAGTTCTTTTTAAAATCATTATAGTTTTTATCACTTATACATATTTTAGATCTTATTAACGCATAATTTGCCCAAATGCAAGTTTAAATATTTAAATAATGATGGTCTAAAGTGCAAATTTATAAGTCACACAAAAACATAAATCCAAAAAAAGCATATAATATAATATTGTATTCATTTATTCATATGACCACGGCTGATGACGTCACAGATAAGCATTGTGTCCTTGTATTCAAGTAGTTATTGATAAATCCCCTACAGCGCGGCGATGAGCGAGAGAAGGGAGTTTTCTCGTGAGGGCTGGGTCATTGATAAGTCGAATGGCTCTCTTTTGGATAGAATCAAGGATGTTAAGTGTCGAAGATGATGCCGCTCCCCAGATGTGGGAGCAGTACTCTAGGTTAGGTCTTATTTGGGAAACATAGAGAATGTATAAGTTGGAAGAGGAGAAGTATTTTCTGGCTCGAAAGATTAATACGTAATAGCAAATTCAATCAAATATACGTAATAACAGGGTTATAATTATTAAAAAATTAAGATAAATTTTTAGCTTTTTTGTGAATTTTATTTTAAAGCGGGACAAAAGCGGGACTCCTGTAAAATAGGGGCTGACCATTTAAAAGCGGGACTGTCCCGCCAAAATTGGGACGGATGGTCACTTTACTTCAAGCCTAAGTACTAACGTACCGTGGACGTCTAAAGAGAGGGTAAATGTAATCTATTGACACGGGATTTAAACGATTGGAGGGTGGTAGGGGAGAGGAAAACATCTGCAGGCAATTTGTTCCATGATCTAGAGACCCTAGGTATGAATGAGCGAGAGAAGTGGGATGTTCTAGGCTTTTGTATCTGGACAGTAAAGGAAAGAAAATCCGTGGAAGTATCGGTAGAAAAGGGATAAATCCCCAACAGCGCGTCGATGAGCGAGAGAATGGAGTTTTCTTGTGAGGACTGGGTGATTGATGAGTCGAGTGGCTCTGTTTTGGATAGAATCAAGGACAGTGGCGGATACAGGTGGGGGGGAGTCACTTGAGAATATAAAAATTGTCAGAACAAAACCAAAACTTTCCTTGAATTATAAGAAAAATAATAATATTTATATTTCCCCTTCCAGTTTTGTCTTTTTGTTTCATTTTTTGAAACTATAACAATTTCGTTTTTATTTTATTAATAGATGTTACAATAAAAAAAGTTTGAATTACCGATTTTTTTGCGCCCCCGCCCCCTGAAGAAAATCCTGGATCCGCGCCTGATCAAGCATGTTAAGTGTCGAGGGTGATGCCGCTCTCCAGATGTGGGAACAGTACTCTAGGTTAGGTCTGATTTAGATATTACTTGGGTAAAAAGAAATTAATGCTGAATCGTGAAAACCGGAGCCAGGCAAATATTTTAGATGCCAGATTTGTGAGAAGCAAGTCAAAATCTAAGACAGCTATTTGTATTAGCGAGCTTTTTTTGCTATTGACCAGTGTAATCTGCGACCAAAAATTTACCAGCAATGGCAGCAACAACATTCAAATCTCTTGAGAGAGGAAACAAGTGGAAATGTGTTTACCAGTGATATCATTTATTAGCTATTTTTCATGCCATTCTCTAAGCAAACATCTGTAAAACGTAAAAACAAACTACCATCCAAGTAAATGTCACGATTCCCTTCCTAAAATTCTTCATTCTCGTTTCTTAAGACGTATCACGACATCGTAAAGAAACCCGTTTTTATTCTCAATGTTTATTTTCATTAGTTCCCGAGTCCTCCACGGGAAAATCTTACTTGGGAATTTTTTATTCATTAAGATTTATGACGTCATTTGTAGCCCATTGTGCATCGTGCTGGATTGCTCGGCGAGTATAATTTCTTTTATGGTCTAAAGCCGCTGTTGGGAGAGAGCTATACGTCAAAGAAATTCCTAAATAGTAAAAAGTTCTAATGTGGTTGTTAAAAATTGAAATTTACGACTGTACGGCAATCAGCAGAATTTTTAATATTATATCCGACAAAAACATTTCTCTCAATCAATAAATTATTAAAAAGAAAGCAAAAAAACCTGAAAGACGAAACTTGAACTAAAAAATTAATAAACACGATTTTCCAAATTGAAAAACTTGAGAGATGGATGAGAACCTATGCTCTCTGTAGCGTTTCGCTACAACGTTATGTAAATGTAATCATAAATTAGTATATTAATTTGAAATACTTAATTTTAAAGTGCTACATGGGTACTACATAGTTATCTGGCGCATTCGGCAAAGATACCAAATGCAGTAGGTACTCCATATTGCAAACATCGCGAATAATTATTATTAGGGAATATGCGTATTTCTTCTTGGACAGGAATTTAATTGCTTCTGTTAATTTGTATATACAATGTAGTTTTGAACTCTATATATTATTTTTCAACTTGGAATAAATTTATGTTGAAGGTACCACTTCCGAGTTCGTTGACATGATCTTCGGAAAGGCTTTTTTCCTGTTGCTGGGCGCTTCGAGACACTTCCTGCGAGCCCGTGTGTCGAGGGTGGTGTTTTACACACGAGAACCATCACCCAAAACAGGCTTGTGTATCGTAAGTTTTTCATTGTAAAATGGTTCTTTGGTGTCTTAAGACTTTCTATTACCTTATTAACAAGTTTTTTGGACACTGTGCTGAAGCTGAATGGTATAGAGTGTATATTAGTCATATTCCTCCATGCCTTCATTCTTCAATCAGGCATGTTAATTATAATCAAGCTTTTTCGTGATCATCTTTTGAAAATTCGTTTCTTATTTCAGTTCCTTCATTAGAATATGCGTTTATCTACCTTCAAGTTCCTGTATATTCAAAAACTCTCAAAGATATTTTGAAGTAAGATACCTTCAACAATTACTTATTGCTTTTTTTTATTGTTATTCTAGAGTTTTTTTGTTGGGGTACACACTGGTGTACAAAGTTCGAGTACTTTTTTCCTCCTACCTACTTTTGTGTCCTGCCTGAATAATACGTGTTTCGTGGCTAGTTCCTGAGAAATTCCGGACAAACATTTATGGATTTTTTCCTGCCAAAGAAATATGCTAATAGCAAAGGTCAGTATATTCCATGTATTTGTGTGAATTAACATTAACCAAATATGGTCTGCTATGCTTTACATAATCATTTTTATATCCTTTTACGCGTAGTGTTACCTCATTCAAAATAATATTACTTTCATAAGCTATTCCCTTGTGAAAAACTTTTCTGATTTGACATTGGTGTTATATTGTTCTGCGTGTCAATTGATTGATCAATCAACCACTAAAATGCGTAATTAAGTTAGGTGGGAGTATTTTAAAATTGAAATTATGCAATCTGGGATCAAAAACGTTAATTTTTCTTAGTGAGTGTTAATGAATTTACGAGTATTCTTTATTTTTCGGAAATAAGTGGTAAATCTGCTTTTTATTTTAACATCTTATTTTCTAAGAGTTCATCTCCCAGTCTGGGGTTCTTCTTCACTTAAAGCAAGTTATGCAGACTGGGTGGCGCCCTGTTAGAAAAGTTAACCACACTACTAAGTCATAACCTAGTGCTCGCCGATGAACATCTGCCGTCGCTGGAACCTTCAGAAAGTATTATATATTGTATATTATTATATTATAATATATTTTATTTGTGAAAAAAAAACGTGACAACTCGTACTCAAATATCAATAAACCATAACTATTAATCCTCATTTAACTACCTGATACAATACAACCACCATAATGTACTTGTCTGTTTTTGCAGGTACAAAAACGGGCGATTATCACAACGACATGAACCACGAAAATTTTATGGCATGCGTTGAAAAGCAATTATTACTCAACTTACCTGAGAGGTCCCTCCTCATTATGGACAATGGGGCACATCACAATGTCCCAGTACAAAAAAATATAACCTTGGCCTCCAAAAAAGAAAAAATGCTAAACTGTGGTTAAGTGAGAAGGAATTATCAGCAGACCCCAAATTAAGCAAACCGGAATTATACAACTATTTTAGAAGATAAATTTCAGTTTCCGATGCAATACAAGTTGGATGAACTGTTGGAACGACATGGACACTGTGTGTTACTTTTACCTTCTTATCACCCGAAACTAAAAAAAAAAAATATTGGCATTAGTGAAGAATTGGGTAGCAGCTCACAATACTGCATTTCAATTAGCTGATACGGAGGCAATAACTAGGCAAAAATTTGAGGATGTGTCTGAGCAAGAGTGGCATAAAATTTGCCAACATGTGAAAAAATATGAGGATGAGCTTATAAGCAAAGAGCATCTCGTGGACGACGCTCTAGAACACTTACGTTCAGATTCACTTAGAAGATTTAAGATTTAGTACTGGTTTAAATTAAGATCTTCGAGTTAATCAGTTATGTTATGACAGATTTCATTCCGGTCATTGTTAATAAGTCGTCATTAAAAATATATGAATTATTCTGATATTTCAGCGATTTGGTTGGTTTGCAAATGATTTTCATCTTGGAATGGGTTGCTAGAATGAATTTGATTATATTATTGTCGAAAGTAGGTACTTACTAAAAATTATCATTTTAGAAACTAACAAAAACAAGTTCATAGTATAAAACTTATAAACTATAAGTTGTCTTATATCAACAATTTAATGTGTTTTGCTGATTGCTTGTCACCTCCAACATTTTCATTTTTATGAACACATGAGAATGGCATTGACCAAGAGTCTTTATTACCAAACGTTTGTTTTTAATTTTGAAAGTTATGAGTGTGTGTCGTCCACCTGACACCTGGGTAGTAAATAAAAACGCCGACCCCATAACGTTGTAATAAATGAAATAAGTTGTAGAGCCGGAATTAAATATTAACCGGAAATGTAAGCAAAGGGACAAAAGTTCCTAAATTATATTTATAGCGGAACGAGCCCGGAAAGCAATTTCGTAGCGAAGGAAACAATAATAATTAATTCAAGGGTCTGGTGGCCGACGAAAGGTAAATTAAACATCACGACTTGACGTAATCGTACACATTCAGAACATAATCCCCGAATGACGGGGAGACGGACAACAAAGGAATGCGCGGAAATGCCCGGTAAATGAATAAAATGTGTGTCACCAGGCCGGAAAAGGATCTGTCTAAATTAGAAATGGGTATTATTTCATGTATGCGTGAGTAATAGCGGTGTGGCCACACGGGTGATTGCCACAAAAGTCTGTCATTTTTAAACAATTTTTCTTTTACAGAAAAACGTATGAAAATAAAAAAAAATAATGCTTTTAACGAATACAGTAGATCCTATGTTGATTTCGTTGTATAATAAACTCTCAAATATATCTAAGCTTGAATTATTTAATAAATCTGTATACAGTGCACCTCAAAAATATATCCCCCCTTTTTATTTTTTAAACCGGTACACATACACGCTCAGATTCACTAAAAGGCTTAAGATTTAGTACTGGTTTAACATAAGATCTCGTAGATCAGTTAGGTTTTGATAGATTTTTGTCTTGTCACTGTTAATAAATCGTCATTTAAAACTTTTGAGTTTTTATAATATTTCAGCGATTTGCTTGGTTTCCAAATAGTTTTCATCTTGGAACGTGATGCTAGAATGAGTTTAGTTCTATTATTGTGGAAAGTACGTCATAAAATTGCCCTTTTCTTGATAAATTTGCTAAAAAACTAAGAATAGGATTCATATTATGAAACTTAGTTGTCTTATTCTTACACTTGTCAGTTTGAAACTTTTTATTGCCAAATTAGACCAATCTAGCCTTGGAGAATCTGACGACAGGTCAGTGACCCACCTAAATTTATTTTCAATGGTTCATCAAATAATTTATTTTTAAAACCAAACTTTTCTTTTAACAAAGTACAAATTTCATGCAAAAACTCCCCAAGAAAGAATCAAGCCAAGAAGCCAAGCCATCGTCGAAAGATATCCAAGCTTGCTCCGGGCTGGGTCGTATTTTAAATTGCCCTCATAGGTTCATATGGACGCGCCACTCCCACAATGGAAATCCACTCATACCGCCCTGTGAAATATATTATTTCAAAATATTTGGATTGAACAAAGAAAAACTAATTAGGACAAGTGGCGGTAATGAGGCCGTGATCTGAACAATCAAGGGAAGCACAAGTGGGTGGTAAGTATGGATCAGGTAAGGAAAAGATCTAGCGGGGAAAGTATGTTGGCTCCCTGATTAAATTGGTAAGCAAGTTTTACATAGTTCTATAGTTACATAGTGCCTTCTGGGTCGGCTTTTGTAGATCCTAGCCATTCCTTGCTGTGGACGTTAAAGCCGCCCAGGACGATAACTTCAGCGGAGGGAAATTCAGAGGTGGTCAATTTTTGCCGAGAGAAAGTCAAAGGAATTGTAGGAAATGTCTGATGAGGAGCGGTAGAAGCAACAGATAAATTTAGTGGAAGATTTAAGGGTAAATTTAAGACAGAGAACATCGGACTTGCCTAATTTCAGGTTCGAGATTCTGATCTGCGATCGTAGGCCCATACGAAAACATAAGAGATGTTCATAAACTGGAAACAGGAGATGATTGGTTGAGGATTTGGGATTCGGTTAGAAAAGGAATATGGGGTTTACATGATTTGAGGTAGTGATGGACCGAGTCCAAATTGTAATTAAGCCCGCAGATGTTGGCACAAGATATTATAACTTATTGATCCTCGTTCTCAAACCTTTATTTCAGTGAAGGGGGCCCATAACAATAGTTTGCATCGGGGCCTCGGGAACCCTTGCTACGCCACTGAACGCAGGTAAAAAATAAAAACTTTTTCTGTAATAATGGCTAAAATTTAAAAATTTCCTCTTTTGACCCGCGCCTCAATTCTTTCTTTTAAAATAGGGGCTCTTAAACTTTCAAAATTAACACAAGACAAAATTAAATTTAAATGATGCGACATTCAAATAAACTTAAGAAATAAAAAGAAAATAAACGGAACAGTGAAAGACAGCATAATGGCATTTTCTTTTGTTAAGTGTAGTCCTTAAAATCCCGAGATTATACTAACAAATCAGCCGAGTTGCTTTTTATTGGGCTTTGATTAGGAAAAGCGGCTGGTTTTCTTGAAAAGTTCGATGAGAAAAACATGGTTTGGAGAGAAAGTTCTGTTACTCATTGGCTATGAATTAGATCGTTGAATAAATAATACTGCTTTTAGCTGGCATATGGTCGGTTGTTCAAAGCTTTTTAATCAATATAATTAGCCAACTGGAGACTTGTAATGTGATATTATGTGAATAATGTCACTGTCAAGGGTGACTCTAAATGTCAATAAAGTTTATTATTTACACACAGGAAATTTGTTGGTTAGCTCTAGGACTATTTAAAAAACCGAGTGATATTGTTTTAAGGTTGGGATCTTGTGGAGAGAGACAGAGTATTTTTAACCGACTTCTCAAGATGGGGATTCTCACTTCGGCACTATCTATTTTGACGATATTTTTTGTTTTGTATGCTATTTCCCTTACAAAATGGAGGAAAATCGTCAACATGCCGACAATTTTAAATTTATCAAAAATTGAGTGTTTTTGAACGAATTCATTGGAAAATATAAGGAACAGTGCTGAGAAAACCATATCAGTACATACCAAGTCGAAAGAATATGTGTGGAGACAATTCATGGCATTTTGTTCTAAACGAAAGTATGAATTTAACGCTACCACTCCAGAAAAAGGTTTTGCAAGAATTTTGAAATACGGGGGTTACAACATGCGGAAAATGAATGGAGAGGACTACAAGGAGATAACGATAAAAATTTTATGAAATACTACTTCTAAAATACTAATGGATAAATATTTTAACGAATATGGTAGTAAAATTATCGTCTTTAAAGGGGCCAGAGAGGCAAGAAACTTATTTTCTTGGTAGGTTTCTGCCTTTGGTTTTAACATATTATTCGCATCAACAAACGGTTTTCGACAATTTATAACACAACAGAAGACACTAAAACGTAAAAAATTACCGACATCATCAAAGAACTTCTTCGGAACACATGTTTTTGTTTTGACAACTACGAAGTACATTTTATTTCTTATCTCGCTCTTGCTTGCTGTCTTTATCAGTCTCTTTCTGTTATTACAAAGCTGAAATTCTTCAAATCAGCTGACAGGTAGGCACGCTATTAGGGTGATTTTACAAAAGGAAATTGCGGATACGCTAACCAGGCCTGGAGCCAGGTTTACGTGGTTAATTAGAAATAGTGCTTCTTTTTGGTAACCTTAACACCCCAGAAAAAATTCAGTCCTTTAACGCAACTAGCCTCAAAGATAGAAGGGGGTCGAGAAGTGCTCGAAATGGTTCGTGTAAATATGGCACAGAGCGCACTCTGTGCACTTTGACACGTTTAATTGTTCTAAATAAATATGTATTTTTAAAATACCATGTTTTTCTCTTTCAAAAAATTATATATATTTTTTTACTTTTGTTGTTTCATATATTTGTTAGTCCATCATATATGTTTCGGGCATGTGAATTATGTAGAACATTTTTCATTTAGATTTGTTGCCTTAAAGAATCCGCTTTTATTCCTTTTTATTGTTATTTGACTAAAAAAGCGCCCTCAACTTCGTTTCGGACGCTTTTTTATCAAACAACAATAAAAATGAATTCAATGAGTTCATATGCCTTTAACATATTACTACAGATTATTTCTTCCGAATTATTGTAAAAAATTTTAGCTAAAGTGAGTGGAAACCTAAAAAAATCGATCGATCGACAATTTTCGCATGTACCTAGTTCGAAATGCTGCCACTAATTTCAATATTTTTTTACGTCGTGTTTATGACCCAACCGGCGCGGGCGGTTGTTCTGTTGCTATTTGACTTTAAAAAAATAATAAAGGAGATGGGGTGCTATGGGATAAAACTGGAGCGGATAGGGATTTTAATGAAAAGAAATCAATATTAAATGGACAGATTTAAAAAGAGGGAGAGGAGAGAAAAAGGGACCAACTTCAAAAGAAAAAAGCACTGAAAAGTATATGACAATAATTTAACGTATTTATTACTATAGCCAGTTCCGGCTTGGCTACTTCAGATCTCTATTAAATACGCACTGTTTACACAGTCCCTTCAACATTTCCCATTGTCAGTGCCACGTATAAACCAATAAAACCCAAACCGATGTTTATTTTATTGCTATTGCTATTTCATGAATTATTTAAAAACGGCTCAAAAAAACACCTGCTTTTTCGTTTAAATTAGCATATTTCCGTCGTCGTAATTTTCCGCTATCTGTCGGCATTTAACGGAGAGGAGTACCGGGAATAGTAATTAATTGGCAACAGGAACGATTGAGGGCTCGTTTTTAATTTTCACCGCCTGATTTTTAAGTAGGCTGTTTTAAAGTGAAAAGGAAATTGATTTAGGGAAAAAGGTGAATATTTGAATGATAATGGTTTTTTATGTCCAAAGAGTGTAATTTTTTGCATAAACTGTTTAAAATTCGTAAATATCACTTTTCGGGCAGAGGCGCAACGATAAAAGAGACGAAAATCATCACTGAAAATATGCTGTGAAGCTTTTTTCTATAATTTTTTTCTAAAACGCCGCTCTACTTTAACTAGGGCTAATTATAATATTTTTTATCAGAAACCTGCGCCAAAGAAAACTTAATATTTTTATTTACGAGCGTGCGGAAAGTAAATACTTTTCGCACTTATATGCGTGCTGAAAGTTTTTTCAGCACTAACGCAGGAAACAATACATCAACAATCACATCTAGAGATGGAACATTCTCGAGAATTTATTTTTGTGAAATATTCTCCGAGAACAATGAGAATTTATCGGAAATTTTGGAGAACTTATTTTATATGTTGGAGAAAACTATATGTTTTGACTGCATAAACTGAAAGAACATATTTTTTTACCAATACCAATTTACCAATTTTTTTACAATAATTTTATCTGAAAAAATAAAGAGATGTAGAGATCGAACATTCTCGAGAATTTATTTTTGGGAAATATTCTCCGAGAAAAATGATTGTATATGTTGGAGAATTTTATGTATTGTTTGACTGCATAAATTGCAAGAACATATTTTTTTACCAAAAGTAGTTTTTACAATAATTTTATCTGAAAAAATAAAGAGATAGGACTGCACATGCACAATACCTAATTTGGAAAATACTTAAATTGTAAATTAACGTGATTACGCATCTTAGTCAAAATTAAGACAAATTAAATTTTTATTTCCATTATTTTGGAGTAAAACACAACTTAGAAACGCATTGTATAAAATAACATGTCTAAACAAGTTGTTGAAAACAACACAAAAAAGAAATAAGGATAAAGATTCTCCAAGCTCCACCTATGATACAATGGCGGAATTAAAATAAATTACCTTAAATTTCCCTAAATTCTCATAAATTCTCCGAGAATATGAATTTTCCCGAGAATATTCTCGTTCTCGGAAATATTCTCTGTAATTTTCCAGTAATTTATACTTATTTTTTCTAAAATCATAAATTCCCGAGAATTTATGCTGGGACATATTCTCGGTAATTTACCGTTCTCCAGAAATATTCGCTCGAGAACATTCTCATGGCACATCTCTACACATACCTATATCTCCACTTAATTAAACTTCGTGCGCTAATTAACGTCACTGGATCCGGACCGAAGAGGTCCAATTTAACATATTTAGTAAAATATTGTGGAGAATACCCAAAAAGTAACCATCCAGAAACGATGAATCCACGTTTGCGTTCGTTGCTATGAAATTAAGTTTGTGTTTGCTTGGGTGTGAATAGCTGGATTACGTACCAAAATTTGCCCTATTTTCTTCTAACACAGTTACTAAGTTCTCTAAACCACCTGAAAATTCCTTATACAATAAGGATTTAAACAAATCATGGTAAAATAGCTATTCTCCGGGCTGTATGACCCTCCGAGCGCTGGATTACATACCAAAATTTGTCATATTTTCTTCTAACACAGTTAGATAATAAAATACTTGTTTTCAATGCAAGAAACTACTAGGAAGAAGGAAGCTTTTTCTTTAGTTAGGATGTCGTCACCTGCAGACCGGTTTCGAACTTTTTGGTTCTCATCAGTACAGGATAGACGAATATACCTACCTTCCGAAAAAGTATATCCTTAAAGCTACAATATCAAACTGCATAAGCTGTACGACACAGGTAGCGCCATCCATTAGTAGTTTCAAGCAGTCGGAGTAGAGTTTACCGTAAAGTAAAATTTTAAAAATATGAATGAAGTCTACTTGTCAGGGGTACATATCAATCCGTAAAGTTGAGAATCAGTTCTCTAAACCACCTGAAAATTCCTTATTTAATAAAGATTTGAACAAATCATGGTAAAACGGCTACTTAGTAGTTTCTGGCATTCAAAACAAGTACCGTAATACGGGGTTACATTGAACCACGGGATAACATTGAACAATTTTACCACTAACTTTATTTTTGCTCATAACTTTTGACCCTAGGATTTTTTAAAGCCATATAAATTTTATACATTGAAGAAACACTATAAGACTTAATTTTTTTTCACGCACTTGAGGTTTAAACGGCTTATGCGGAACTAAAAAATGAATCCTCTTTTGGAAAAAAATATATCAAAAAAATCTACTCAAAACTTTTGTCTATATCAGATTTACTGTAAAGTATACAGCTAAATCTATATATGTAGATTATAGTATTATTATTTGTAACATGATTTGAAATAAAAAAAACATTATTTTTTTACTTAAAAAAAATTACATTATTTAAAGAAAAAAATGGCGCACCTCTCATGATGCCCCTGGGGCAACATTGAACAATATTTAATTCCGTGGGGTAATGTTGAGCAAGAGGAGACAGCTTGTCTACACGCATTTCATTTAAGTTAGCCGGTCAGTTAGTGTTGTTTGCTTGTCTAGAAGGATGTATTATAGAAAGTGCGCGTGTACGTAAAACAGCAGCAGGTCCTACAAGAACTATACCTCCGAGACTCTAAAAAAAGCAGTTCGTGAAATTGAACAAAAAAGATATCCCTTAACAAGGCAGCTCAGAAATACAAGATTCCAAAGGGACCATTAAGCCATAAGGAACGAAATATTAAAGAAATTGCCCAAAGAAAATAAAGAAAGTCAAGCGTTTGAAAACGGACCAAAATGATAGAAATAAAAAAAAACAGCCAAATAGGGCACCAAAAAAAAATGTACAGCCGGGTAAGAGCAGAGGACCAGAAGACTTTGAAATAGGGGAAAGTTCTGGGACAACTAAACAAGGAAAACGCTCTCCTGATATTTTGTCTGATAGCGATATTTCTGATGCAGGCATTGTGCTTCAAGACGAGTCCGACTGTGAGCAAGAAAAATTTTTTGAAGAACTGCGTGAAGAAGAGAACATGGCTGAAGAAGAGCTGGCCACCAGCGCTGTAAATGTTAGCGATTAAAGTTTTTTGTGGGCCTAATACAAGAGAACACAGTCGATGGAGACTATGTCATAAAGTTCTTAAGGCGAGAAAAAGAATCTTCCATTGGCCAGACGTAAGCTTGACATATTATAATACCGCCACATGAACCAAAGCAATGTTTTATCTTTCAGCAAGACGACATATCTTTTGTCAATTCAGAAGATTTGGAAAGAGTTCTGCCGGCCCCAACTGTGGACCGCCGGTGGAAAATTGTAATTTCCAGTCACATTAAATTTGATGGATACACACTAGGCTAAAATGTTGAAATTTTAGAACTTTTTTTATTTTTATACATAACACTATATTTATTATCTCAACACTAAATATTTATTTGGTGTTTAATAAGTTTATTTCAGGCATTATAACGAATATGTAAATTTCTATAAAGAAATTGATTCATAAAATTTTATTTGTACTCTATGTAAAGATAAAAGCAAAAACTAAAAAAACATTACTTTGACCTATATAATTTTTAACGCTTGTTTTAATGACGGGGCTACATTGAACAAATTGCTACTCTGAATTGTATTATAATGCAATAATTGCGGCTGTTCAATGTTACCCCTCCCATGGGGTAATTTTGAACAATCATATTTTTTTAAATACCAACTTACTCTAATGCTTAATTCCTAATTTGGTCTACTTCCAAGAACCTTTCTATGGTCACTTATCTAGGTTAATTTTTTAAGTTTAGTTTAATAAAAAATAGGATTTGCGTTAACCAAAATAGGTATAAAATGTTCAATGTAACCCCATCTTACGGTATTTTATTATTTAACTGTGTTGAAGAAAATACGGCACATTTTGGTATGTAATCCAGCTCTCGGAGGGGCATATAGCCCGGAGAATAGCTGTTTTACCATGATTTGTTCAAATCCTTATTGTATAGGAAATTTTCAGGTGGTTTAGAGAACTGATTCTCAACTTTACTTATTTATATGCACCCCTGACAAATAGACTTCATTCATAGTTTTAAAATTTTTCTTTACGGTAAACCTACTCCGACTGCTTGCAACTGCTAATGGATGCTACCTGTGTCGTACTGCTTATGGGAGAAATGGGGAAAATTTTGGTATGTAATCCAGCGCCCGGAGGGGCATATAGCCCGGAGAGTAGCTGTTTTACCATGATTTGTTCAAATCCTTATTTTATAAGGAACTTTCAGGTGGTTTGGAGAACTGATTCTCAACTTTATGTACTTTAGAAGTTGCACTCTTTTTTGAATACACTCTATATATGCAGATTTGTTCGGATTCGTTTCATGCAATTAGTACAAATATAGGGCGTATTATGCATATAAAACACTGTTTCAGGACTAAGACCGCGACTGACTGTGGTCGCGCTCTGACCTTCAGCACGAGCTAAAATAAAATACGCACTCAAAACACAAGGAAACAATATCCTTTAAAATTTTGCCCAGCAGATTCATATCTTTATTTAATACGCAATGCAAAAAGAAACACATAAATAGAGGTTTTGACTTTGTCTTCTCTTAAAAATAAAATATTTCTGTCACTTTTTTATCACGCACAACTTAAAGTTTATACCTATTAGCTTATTTTCAGTTCAGCGTTAAGCTCTAACAGTTTAATATTTTAACGTTACCTTTTAGCTATGGATACTCATATCTGCCAGAAACAACATTAGTTGAAATAACTCTTTTAATTAAGTGCAAAATCCAACAATGTTGCGAGTCGAACGACAAACAAAACTTTATTTCATTCTGTTATAATGAAGATAATGTCCGTAACTTACTAATAAAATACCGACGACATAAGTTAAACGAAAAGGGACAACACAGAACGGTATCTAATTCGAAATTGACCTGGAAAATAATTTCAGGGTAAACAACAGTAATTAACTCCAAAGGGGACCTGCGACTGAGGTAAAGGTAAATTAAACATCAAAGTTTCACGTAACTGTGGACATTTCGGGGATGTTGTTATAACTTACAACAAAAGAAATTTAATAAAAATAAATAAGTATGGTAATATAAAAAACCCTTATCTACTCATATGTACACATTGACACGTGTATCTTGTGCCGAAGGGGGAAACCTTTTTCCGTATATTTTCAACCCTCTAACTTCAACCCCCTAGCAGGGGCGAGCTTCACCCCTAAAACCTTAAATGAGAATAGAACTCAAGTGACAGCTGATTTCAAAGGTTATTAAATTCTCTTTTTAAGGCTCCTCAGAAGAAACTGTCTTTTAAATATGGTAACCTTTTAAAATTAATGCTCTCATTTTTGGCTTAATTTTTACATGGCATTTTTTGTTTTAGCTAAAAGATCATTCCTAAAAAGTCTAACTCCCTTAAGGGTGGTTTTTACAACCTTAATGGAGAAATTTTAATTCTCTGTTAAAAATTTTACCAATTAGATCAAAATAAAATAAGAAATTTAGAGATAATCAACCTTTATTATTTTAATGCCGACCTTTCGCTTCCATGCAGTACTACAGATTCTGTTTAAATCTGTTCCTGACGTTTTGGGTCATTTTGGGGTAATTTGCCGACATTCGTTGATGATTCGTTGACGTAAATCATTCAGGGATTCTGGTTGAGTTCTATAAATCTTACTTTTTAGGTGACCCGACAGAAAATCTAATGGACTTAGATCTGGTGATCTTGCTGGCCATTCTCTTTGCCCTCTTGGGACAATCCATCTACCAGGATATGTTTTATCCAGGTATTGACTAACAGCTAAGGCATAGTGTGGTGGCACTCCATCTTGTTGAAATGTCAAATCGTTTTTATTGTAACGGTCACTTTGTTCAATAAATTTGTGTTACTGCTGGATCGACAGTATTTTCTAATAATTGCAAATATGTTGCATGTCACCTGTTAAATTTCCTGGTAGAAAAAATGGACCAACAACACAATCGTCATAAAGTCCAGCCCAGACATTTAATTTTTCAGGATTTTGGGTGTCCACTTCATGGAATATGTGTGGGTTTTGGTCTGCCCTGCCCAATATCGACAATTATGACGATTAGCAGTTCCGTTCGCAAAAAACGAACACTCATCGGAAAAACAAATGTCAAAAGGCAAATTTGGACTATTAGTTAATCGTTCACTAATAACCTCGCAAAATTGTAAACGTCGATCGAAATCGTCTTCGTTTAATTCTTGAACAATGTGCATTTTATAAGGGATAAGGGTGGAATTTATAGGTTTTTAAAATTCTTCGAATGCTAGTATGGCACATGCCAGAAACTGTTGGCAACTGCGTAGTACTTAAAGTAGGATCGAGATGAACATGGCCCAAAACAGCAACTTCCATTGCTTGGGTTTGAACGTAAAGAAATAGTTGGACACTGTTTATACCGATAGTTGGATCCCTATTTAAAACTTATAAGTTATTTTTTTATTTCTGAGATGGACTTGGTCTCCAAATGATTTTCTTTTGGAACTTTTGCTAAGGCCCGGTCATAAATGGTTGCTTTCCGAATTTGATTTTCGAATTCGTTTTCAATATCGAATATCCCGAAGGCATGAAACCCATACAAATTATTCTACACAACGCACATGTTAGGTTCTTTTCCGAATGGAAATTTTTCGAAAATTCGTAAAAGAATCGAATTCGTCAATTCGAACGCAATTCGTATGGAATGCTTGAATCGTTTTCTGTATTTGAAAATCGAATTCGAGTAACGATCATTTGTGACCGGCCTTAGTTACCTAAATTTGTATATAATAAACACATATTAGTTTATATTTTTGAGTTCCTTTTTAAAGCCGGTTCAGTTATTAATAAAAAACTTACATTGTTTTGAAAAATTCCAACAAGTACGTCTCTGGCCAAGTGCTTTTGTTAAATACAAACAACTGCAGCAAGACAATGGTCGAACGTACAAGAAATATTTACCTTAGGAACAGTTTATTAGGGCAGTGCATTCTTGCCATTTAGGATGGAATACAAGCAAAAGAAAACCCGTTGCAAATGGAAAGCAGTAGCGGAAAACTGGCTAGAATTCGGAATACCGCCAAAACATTTCCGCTCTACTCTTGTTTGCTGCTTTTTTGTCTTTAGTGGTTCGTACGGATGCGGATACACTTTAAAATACTGCCTTTGTATATTTACTTACTTATCTTATATCCTCTACTTTATTTTTCTACTTATGGGGCCTCTCTTCTTGGAAATAGATGTTTCCTGTTGCATCCGAATTCCTGCACTTAACAGTCCGTAACGATAATGTAATGGGATGGTTACTCTTCGCTAAAATGGTCAAATTTCTTGACAGCTTTTCTTAAATTATGTAGGTTACATTATAAACTTACCAATATATTATTATTAGTTCTTTTCATAAGTGTACTTGAGTGTAGTTTACTGACAGAAAAGATTGAAAATTGTTTTAACATTTATGCCCTCATGTACTAAAAACCCCATAATAGGTGTGGTCTTTCGGAAAATTACAACGATAACAGTATTTCGAGCTCTTTCTCACCATTTGTAGCTATTCTATTGACAACTTCACGTTTTGAATGTTCCACATTGCCAATTGAATCAAAACGTTCCATTAAATTTTGAAAACTCCGAGGACTGGATGTTCGCCGCTCAGGATATTTCATCCTGTAAAATCTTTCGGCAAAAAGACAATTTTTATCTGCCTCGCCCAAAACGTAAATCATATCCATAAATTCATTTTTGGAAAAATTCATTTTCAGTATAAATAACTGGACTTTTCCATATATTAAACCAATAGTAAAAAAGTTATGAAGTTACACATAGAATTTAAAAATTCATTCAAATACAGGGTGTCCCATTTTAAAAAATCCAACATGTGACACCCTACTTTTTTAACGCACCCTGTATGATTCAAAATAGTTTTAAAATATGCAGAATATTCAACCATACCTTAAAATAAAAGCTTATTATCGACAAATCTTATTTTCAATGCACCCGGTACACTAGCTAAGAACTTATTTCTTTGTTTTTTATTATATTAGCAAAAATATGTATTAGCATAAAATTTGGATTCTTTAACGCGTATGGGAATAGGACGATAATGGTGAGGGCAAATCTATTTATCGGTCTGCAACCTTTTAAATAAGAAATAAATTTTTATTTTAAAATTTAAACTGTTACGTCTGTATGCTGAGGCTGAGAAAAGCCATATATAAGCAGAGCTTAGAGCTTGACCATCACTTTAATTTGACATGTTTCGGTTCGCATGAATAAAGGATTCCAGGATTTTATTTCCCGAGGGAACGCTGCAACGACATTATTTATTGCTAAACTGAGTCAGACTTGAAACTGAAAGATTTCCAAGATTTCAGAAAATTGTACTCTAATGAGATGGTAATTATTTAATATTATAAAAAGCTTGTGAGCCATTGAAAAATGAACGGTCGAAAGTTATTTTTTTTTGCTACTCACTACTTCTTATCTCTAGTAAAAATACGTAGTGTTTTAACGAAAGTAACCTAAAAACCATTTTTTCTACGAATGTCAATAAAAACCTTTATTGTATGTTCAATAGTAATTTCGGAACATAGTGCATTGTTTTTTTACACATTTTCATTGTGCTTCAGTCACCATGGTGATTCAACTACAAAATTCCCAATGTGCACGGGTATATTTTTACAAAGGTGGCGTTGACCGGCGCCGCGTCAACACGCCATAGTAATCGCATAGCAAAGCAGACAATGAAAATAAAAAGTAAATAACAACTATTATTTTCAAATAATATTGAGTTTAAAGTGTTTTAAGACATCTTAAAAAGAAAAATATTACTAATCCCATTTTATGTAACAGTAACATTCGTAAAAAAAGTATAGTGTAAAACTCGCATGGAATGACCATTTCCTACTCGTATGATTTGCAGCACTCGCCTGCGGCTCTTGCTGCAAACGTCATACTCGTAGGAAATACATTTCATTCCATGCTCGTTGTACAATATACTATTATGTCTTATTATCCCTGATTCCTATGACCGTGGGTCATATATTGCCTCTTTGTACCAGTTCTCAAATACACTGACCCCCCCCCCCCCGCTTTGAAACCCTCAGGGGCTATCTACCCCTGCCATTTTCAAAAATGGGAGAAATGAGTTCCAAAATCGACTTTATTACTGCTAAGAAGTTTATGGTGGTCGTTTTGAACAACATTTAAAATATTAACAGCGGGTTGCACAAAACTTTTAACCAAGTAGTAAATCTAATTGACGTTTAGAGTCATCTTTGGCAATGACGTTAACATAAGTGCTGTCATATTACAAGTGTCTAATTAGTTTAATTCGTGATTAAATTGTTTTTGCAACGGGACGTAAGAGAAATAAAAGTATTTATCTACTCCTACTAAATTATATATTAATTATTCAACTACTTTTGAACAATTAATAGTATCTATAAACAAACAACATGAGTTATAATAACTCACTGCTATAACTCACTATAATAAATCGGAAAAGATTTACGAACCGAATATCAAGGTGGCTCCGTACAAGCTGATTGGCCGAAAGGAAACAGTCCATTATTGTTATTGAGGGAAGTAATGTCACTCGAATAATTTTGACGTTTTCAAATTAAGTTAATACCTAATTATAAAGTTCTTTCTCTGTACTTGTATCTTAGTATTTATTGTTATAGTCGTAGATAAAGTATAGTATTCAACTTGCGGTAATGGTCATAACTCACTTGATGAATTACAGCACTCGCCTTCGGCTCGTGCAGCAAACTTCATCTGCGTGAGTTATGACCTACATTACCGCTCGTTAAATAATATACTATTAATTTTTTACTTTTTTCTCGATTTTTAATTTTTAAAGGCTTGCCATTTAAAAACGAATTAGGATACGGACCTCGGGTTTGCGTTAAAATATTTCCTTTTTGAAGGTCTTTTAAATGAGGTACCACACAGCATAGGCTTGCATTTAAAAATTTTGACCTCAACTCCCTAATAGATTTAATAACCCCCTAAAGTTTGGTCTTTATCTTTACTAACAGCAAAGATATTTGCCCATACTAAGGTTTTTCGGACACCCTGTATAATATGAACGTTAAATATCCGATAGAAACCGATAGAATATTGATCCTTGATATCTTATAGCAACATATTGAATTTGTATGTGTAGAATGCAATAGAAGCATATAGGATACGAATTACATATAGAACCAAGTGAACTATAAATCTTAAAAATCCGATAGAAAGCGATATATTATTGGTCATTGCATTGGTAACAGTAAAGTAGATAGAAAATAAATCGCAGTAGCCCGGTTCGATTAGGGTTTGTGTTTGCTCAGTTTTATTCTAGTTTGAGTTTGCTCAGTTTTAGTCGGGTTTGGGTTTGCTCAATTAAAATGACACTGGAAGGTGGTAGAGGAATTCTTCCTCGACCGAGGTGGTACCACCACACATACCCTCTTAAAGGGCTGGTGAAATCCCTTCGGATGTTTCCAGCTCTGGATGTGTGAGTTGATTCCCCAGTACACCCACGGTACATAGCACTTAGACTTCGGTCTTCGTGGGCTGTCGGAAGATAAAACAATCAAATTATGACTTGATTAAATGCTGGCAACCGATTTAAATTATTTTATGTTCGGCTCCAGTTATAGTTCTACATCACTTGGATCAACAAAAATTCAGTCAGTTTCTCGAAAAATGTTTTAAAAAAATCATAACAAATACATCATATATATTGTTGAATTCGTGCTTGAATAAGCTTTCATTTGACACCCTACACGATGCCCTCGAAATTTTTTTTCAATTTCCCAATTTGCCCTCTGAAATTGACCCCCAGAATTAAAATTCAACTTTTTATACTACACATCTATAATTGAATCACTACACTCTATCTCTGTGCTAAATTTCCAATTTTAACGTCAAATAGTTTCAGAGAAAATCGCCTGTGACAGACGGACGGACGGACGGACACCGAAGTGATTCCATGAATGTGTATCATTTTGCTAATTTTAGCATGGAACACTTAAAAGATCTCTAATTCTCTGTAATCATATAGATATTATTCCAAATCGAGGACTGCTCCAAATATAGTAAATTTAATTTACCTTAAGTAAATTAATATTAATATTTGCTGAAAAAATATATTTTTTTCCTTTCTCTTAAGTAGCGCAGTTTATCCTCGACTCTTCTATTGAATCTCCTAAAATATCTATAAATGTAATAAAGTAAACTTCATAAAATCTTTCTGTACCGTCTAATGCTATTTTAAAATAGGAAATTTGAACAGAAAATGCATTCGAATCGATGCATTAAACAAACTGAAAGTCGTTATGACGATTTCTTTTTCTGGATTTTATTCTGGGCAATAATACATCTGATAATACGAGACGTTTCTAGAAGGGAGTTTGAAATTCACGAACATCGTTTTCGTTTATCCTCAAGTTTATTAGTAATGAAACTTGATATGTGCTGTTTACACTGTTGTGACCAGTGTCTCCAACTCCTAGAAAATTTTTGGGGCTAAACAATCTTTAAAAAAAGCAAATTCACCTAATAATGGTGCTTTATACTGGATTAAGCACTTATTAGTTACTTGAAGAGTAAAAGTTGCAAATTTCTAACCTATCTATGCCGTCATAAACTAACTTGGTTGTAATGAAAGTCGTATTCGATTGACCAAAATTGAATCGATCCGGATCACTTCACATTTAGTTCAGAAGTTTTGAAACGTTATTTGCTGGTGCAATTAGTGCAACTGATTACGTGCCAGTCAAAAATTCCGATCTGACGGCACGCGAGAATGGCGGCTTTTTAAACTGAAAATGACTTGATTAAACAATGTATGCAATAAAAAAATGCCATGGATATTGCCTATTCACGGCAAATTTAACTTAACTAATTTAAACGCAAATCTACGTAGCTTCATACAGACTTAACGATTTACCAGTAACTGTTTACATTATTTATAACGTGTAACACCCTCTAAAACCACTTTACTTTATTAGATCGAAGTTTTTATGGTAAAATAACGGAAAACGGCCAATATGTCAGGCCGTGCTAATAAATTCCGAGCAGCTTATTAAACCTTGCAACCTGAAAAGCCAAGAGGCAATGTGTCATGGATTTGAATGCGCCGAGGTGTCTGGCTCAGGACTCAAGCAGGATAATTAATTCCTTCGGCGGGATTTTCGAGCAACGGTGTAAATTTTAGGGGCCAACCTAGTTTTCGTTCGCTATCCATTGTGTGTGTGAGACTAATAAAATACGGGCACTATGTAATGCAAGTTATAGAAGTTTTTGCCATTCGGCGTCGTAATGGAAAAAGAATGCTATATTTATTATATTTATTTATTTTTTTCTACTTTCACTATATATATATATATATATATATATATATATATATATATATATATATATATATATAATATAAGAGAAGGAATAAGCGGGAATGCGGTCTGTTAAATAAATTAGTTACTCATTTCATTCTTAATCCTCTATATTTCGACTTGATTTAAGTCTTCATCAGGAGGTCACAGCTAAAAACACAACAGTGTTATAATTACCAAGTATTATGCTAATTTATTATTTTGTTATTCTTTATATGAGGAATTATCAATTATATATAATACTAATTAACTAAGTTTTACTTACAATTACGAGTTAAAAGAAGTCACAAACACTCACAAAACGAAACATTTAAAATTCCTTAAAAATATGCATCAAAACAACTGCACACTACATATTAAAATCTGTTTCTGCATCCTATTTATGGTGGGTAAAAACAATATTTCACACAGCTCAAAAAAATTAACAATCCAATTTATTCTTTTTTTCCTTTTTTTCCTGCGTTCTATCTGTATACCAGGACATCTTCACAAGTTTAATTAAAACATTTGTCGATACATCCTACATACCAGGTCATTTGTAAAAATTGATGGCGAATTTCTTATTATTATAATTTTTAAGGAACGCAACTTAATTATTTTATAACATTTGTTATTTTTATTCTAAACTATTACAGTAAATGACACTCAGCCCTTCTATATCGGATCTGGAATTCATTGTGTTTTTATTTTTATTTATATGTGTCATCTCCAAGAAAAGTCTTTTTTTATAATTCGACTCATGGTCCAAGATTTTTGTGTTAGAATAATCAAATTGATGATCATAATCTTGGAAATGACATGCCAGGGCGCACGATCTCTTTCCAATTCGACTGTCACTTTTGTGTTGTGTTAGCCTCTGTTGGAGGCTTTGTGACGTCTGACCAATGTAACAAAGGTTACATCCAAGACATTCCACCTTGTAGACTACGTTCGTGTTGTGTAGTAGTGGAACTTTATCTTTCGTCTTCGTAAAAACCTGACCTACAGTGGTAGCGTTATATTTGGCAATTTTCACATTATCAACATCCGCAAGATTTTTTATTATATTGTCAGTTAGTCCCGGAATGTAGGGTAGCTTTTTATACTTTACGGTCTGATGAAATTGATCTTCTGTAGGGCCATCGTAGAAATTTGTGTTATAAATAAGAGATTTAAGTAGCTTATTTGGATAACCGTTGTTTGAAAACATTTTAAATAATTTGCCCAGGTTTTCTTTAAGAAAGCGATTATCAGAAATATGTGTCACTCTGTTTTTCATAGCTATCACCGTGTTATGTTTCTGATTCATCGGATGATTAGAAAAATAATTGATATAACGCCCTGACGATATTGGTTTTTGATACCAATTCAAAATAACTTCATTATTTTCACATTGAATCAATAAAGTATCCAAAAATGGTACGCTATTATTATTTTCTGTTTCTATAGTAAATTGGATATGATTGTTTATTGAATTAAATATCTTTAAAGTATCATCAATTTCATTCTTCGGTATCGCGGTCACCAAATCATCAACATACTTGTATAAAAAAGGTAACGTAAAGGACAATTTTTCGGTGATCAATTCCAAGATATGGTCCATGACAATCTGAGCCAATATTGGGCTAATAGGAGAACCCATTGGCGTACCAAAAATTTGTTTGTAAAACTTATTATTAAATGAAAAATGACAGTTACAACACACGAATTTTAGTAATGTATGGAAATTTACTTGAGACAAAGTTGTGTGAGGCTGTATCGTATTCCAGTGAGTTCCTATTAATTCAAAAATAAGTTGTTCGGGTATATTGGTAAATAACGAGACAACGTCAAAAGAAACCAATACATAACTTGTGAAGATGTCCTGGTATACAGATAGAACGCAGGAAAAAAAAGGAAAAAAAGAATAAATTGGATTGTTAATTTTTTTGAGCTGTGTGAAATATTGTTTTTACCCACCATAAATAGGATGCAGAAACAGATTTTAATATGTAGTGTGCAGTTGTTTTGATGCATATTTTTAAGGAATTTTAAATGTTTCGTTTTGTGAGTGTTTGTGACTTCTTTTAACTCGTAATTGTAAGTAAAACTTAGTTAATTAGTATTATATATAATTGATAATTCCTCATATAAAGAATAACAAAATAATAAATTAGCATAATACTTGGTAATTATAACACTGTTGTGTTTTTAGCTGTGACCTCCTGATGAAGACTTAAATCAAGTCGAAATATAGAGGATTAAGAATGAAATGAGTAACTAATTTATTTAACAGACCGCATTCCCGCTTATTCCTTCTCTTATAAAATAGTACGGTCGATAATTGTATATAACTATATATATATATATATATATATATATATATATATATATATATATATATATATATATATATATATATATATATATATATATATATATATATATATATATATACATATACATATATATATATATATATATATATATATATATATATATATATATATATATATATAGTTATATACAATTATCGACCGTACTATTTTATAAGAGAAGGAATAAGCGGGAATGCGGTCTGTTAAATAAATTAGTTACTCATTTCATTCTTAATCCTCTATATTTCGACTTGATTTAAGTCTTCATCAGGAGGTCACAGCTAAAAACACAACAGTGTTATAATTACCAAGTATTATGCTAATTTATTATTTTGTTATTCTTTATATGAGGAATTATCAATTATATATAATACTAATTAACTAAGTTAGACTGCAATTATATATAATACTAATTAACTAAGAAGATGCAAATGAGACTTTGGCGAAACGTTTGCAAGTTTCAACTGGAAACGAACCAAACGAACGGATATATTCCCGGATTAACCACGACATATATATATATATATATATATATATATATATATATATATATATATATATATATATATATATATATATATATATATATATATGTCGTGGTTAATCCGGGAATATATCCGTTCGTTTGGTTCGTTTCCAGTTGAAACTTGCAAACGTTTCGCCAAAGTCTCATTTGCATCTTCTTGTGCTTACTCGCTAGTCAAGAAAATTAACGTGGGGGATAAAAAGAAGCGGCTGGAAATTTTTCCAAGATGTTAACTAATATGTGATTTTCGGGGTTATTGAGGTCAGAAAATGGAATTTTGCCTATATGTTAAAAACAAATTATGGGTGGGGGAGGGAAATAAAAAGGGCGGCTGGAAATTATCCCAAAAATGTTAAATGCGTCATTTTCGGGATTATTGAGGTCATAATATCTAATTTTATCTAACAGATTAACAGATGGTAAAAAAATTAACGGGGGGGGGGAGCGATTGGCAATTTGTCCAACAATGTTAACTAATATGACATTTTCGGGGTTAATGAAGTCAGAAAAGCTAATTTTCTGTAACGGATGTTATAAAAACTAACTGAAGGGGGGTGGGGGGGTTCTTCAAAAATGTCAGCTAATACGTATGTCATTTTTGGGGTTATTAAGGTCAGACAATCTAATATAACATGGCTATCACAAATTTAAAGATGGGGAGATAAGATTAATGGAGGGGGAAAGAATAGGTGCACTAAAAAGAAAAAAAAATGTTTTATAAAAATGAAGAAAATGACCATTAACCGTGGGAATAAATACGTAAAAATATTATTTCATACTTTTCAGTGCTTCTCCTTTTGTGGTTGGTTTATTTTTTTGGAAAAAAAGAAATATTTTTTAGGACCAATAATTCATAAATACATTCTGACACAATCTAATATTAATTTCATTTTATTTACCTCCCTTTTCTATTAATTACTTGTGTCCGACTCCAGTTTTTGGCTTATGTAATATTGAAATCCGGTCTCTAGATATAATTAACCTAACTTATGTTTCATCTATTCATAATCATGACATCAAAACTACAGTATTATCACCTATACCACGCGGACGAAGTTGCGGAAGAAAGCTAGTTATTTAATAATTTAAAAAGCCTTGTTTAAACTACGCCACTGGTATATGGATTTCCAGCAACTAAGCCAGAAATATTTCAAAACGAGCCAGAGTACGCGTGATGTCTTCATGCCTATGACGCTTGTGGCTTTTTCTTGCATGATTCTTACTTTACAGTCGTTAAATGACGAGAAAAGTGGTTATTACAGAAAAATGTAATAGTGTATTAAGAAAAAATGTTGGTCCAGCTAAATTGAGACAGATTTATACCGATAGTGTTCCAATAGATCCGTTAAGCACTTTTAAAGGACGTTTTACCTACGCATACGTTACATAGTTGGATGTCGAACGATCGTTCTCTTTACATAATGATATTTTTTCGTATCGTTATCGTATCGTTTAAAAAAACGACTGTGGAAACATACGACAAGCTGCAGATGTTTAGCCGAGCTCATCCGGATTTCTAATATTCACTCATGATGCAAATAAAAGAAGATATGATACCGCGCAGGTAGGCGTGGCCATTTATGTCACGCCGTGACCAATTCCGCGATATTTTGTAAACGAAGCACGTCTTTTTTAAGATCTCGTTGTGTTTTCAACTATTTTTTGGTGTTTTTATATTACTTTTAGGAGTTTAAAAGTAAAAATGAGATGTGCTGTGTATGGTTGTGATATGGACAATCAATCAATCAATGTAATCAATGTATGTATTTATCCCTTTATTTATATGATTAGATTATTTTAAATCATATACTATAAAATTTGCATTATAAGCAGGAGGCAAAGTATATTGCCAAAATAATTTATATAAAATCGCCTATAACTAACATAACCTCTATATTGCCCCTTATAAATTTCAAAAATAGGACACAGCGTGACGTCATGCGCGAACCCGGACGAATTTGACACGGTTTGGTATCATTCCTTCTTTTATTTGTATCATGATATCCACTGTGGGTTGGTGTTTCATGCTACCATGTAACAACACAGTTGACTGTTCCTATGGAATGTAACCCAGTTGACGCGCTTAACTAATATGTCACTTCACTCAAATTATACTGCAAACATTTCATAACTTTAAACTTAACATAAACGACTGCAATTAAAATTTAATTGTGTTAGCAATATTTCATCAGAAGCCCTAAGGAATCAGAGAGAATAATAGGCACTATTTAACGCATCCAAATTACACAAAATGTGTATCTTCGGGCCGACGCGACGCCGGTGATCCAATGAATAGCTTTATATTCGTATGTACTAGTAACTAGATTTATGCGAGGTTGTTATTTAGCATAGTAAACTAAATCGGGGTTGGAGTGCGGCGGATGGGAGTGGTTGTGGGCTATAAGCGTTCAATAGCCCAATGTCAATAAAGTACATTTTGAATTAAATACTTATTTTTTTCTGTAAGTTTGTCTGTCTAAGCGAGATATTCATTATTATCTTTTTGGTTCTGTAACATCATTGCTGCTTAGTTATTTGTTTTAAAAACGTTTGACAACCAAAAAGTGACAATTATAAGAATAAGACAACTATATTTTATACTATGAATTTGTTTTTGGGATTTTTTGCAAAAAAAATTGGCAATTTTAGTACGTACTTTCGACGAAAACTAAATCTATTACAGCAACTCGTTTTAGGATGAAAATTATTTTGAAACCAAGCAAATCTCTGAAATATCAGAATAATTCATAAGTTTTTAATGAGAACTTATTATCAATGACAGGACAAAGATCTGTCAAAACATAACTGATCAACTATAAGATCTTAATTTAAACGTACTAAATCTTAAACCTTCTTAGTGAATCTGAACGTTTAGGTTTAATATTCAACCAAATTAAAAAAAAATCGTCTCCCGTCTGAGGTCACCCTACGAAAAACAATTAAACGTAGTGGGCAATGTGGCCAATCACATTAAGGATACGACAACACCGCCATACGCCCCTCTGACCGCTTTAGTACTACTGTACCGTATCCAATTTATTTTGAGAATGATGACAGAAACCCATTTTACAACGGAGAGATCAATTATCTCTCTCGCTCTCTCTCATCTTCTTTCTCTCTCATTTTTTTCTCTCTCATACATTTTTTCAGCTGGTAGAAAATTAGGTTATGAGAAAGATAAACATGACATATTATTTGAAGACTGTCCCATAATATAGGTTGTTTTGGCAGTGTAAAAATATACTTAAAAAGTTTATATAAAATATTAGTAGCTTAAATTGCTGTGTTATATGAATATGGGACTGCCTAACAACTATTGAAATATTACGCAAGGTGCATATTTATTCTGCTTTACATTATTTGGACCGGGCGTTATGAGTAACAGGAACGCCGACCCGGTATAAAGTTGAGAATAGTGAGCATTACAGAAGATTTCTTTAGTTATTGAGAAAGTATAGTGAAAATTGCGCCCTCGAAACGTTTGGTTTCAGTTTAAAGCTGAAGTAGCAGTGTCATTACAAAGTGTATCTATCCTTCGGGAACTAAGATTCAACATTTACAGTTAAAAATTGTGAAACTACTTGGTGTATTCGATTAAACAATTTTTATCGCATCTTTAACTTACACAAACGTCACTGTTCGCAGGTAGGCTGTTTTATAGATCCATTTCATTATATATCGGAGTATAGGGAGTATTTTTAACCTTATTATAAGGAGGGAGTATTGTTACTTGGGTAGGAAACAATTCTAAGTAGTATAAAATAAGAAGGTTAATGCTGACACTGTTTTTCCTTAATAAAAACGAGATTTTTACAAATGATGTTTGTGTTCAGTAAAAACAAAGGTTTTTTGCTATAAAATCATAAAACTTACGTATTTTGTCAGGTTAGAAATGTATTTTTTATGACAATTAAACTTTCACAGTAGACAACCAGAAATACTTGCACAAACAAAGCCGACTCTCATAGAATGTTTGATTATTCTTTTTTATTGGCAATAATATCGTTTTTATTTGTCTTTTACTAATGCCCCTTTTGCTAACAAGGATAGAAAGAAATCGGATTCCGATGGGAATTTTATCACGAAAAAAAATAATTTGCGATGACTAGTCTTTCGAAGTATATAACCAGCAATACTTCCACAAGCAAAGAAGGTACGACAAAAATTTGAACGAATTATTTTTTATTTGTCTTTGTCTAATGCACTTTCGCCAACACGGATAGAAAGAAATCTGATTCCTCCGTGCTTACCAAGAAAGAAAAGATTGTGATCACTAAAATATGTTCTGGTCTAAACTGTCCATGGAACTGACCAATAGGGTGAATTCGTGTTCAATTGTTTTTTCTGTCATCATTCTCACATAAAATTGGATACAATATAGTGAATGTTTATATTTTGCGCAACTTTTGTAACATTTCTGAATCTTTACATTTAATTTTGTTTTGAAACTTTTTTTTTTTTTAATATGCTTTATTGTTATAAAGAACAAGTTCTTGTAACAAAGCTAACAAGTAACCTAATATTATTATACTACTCCATAACAAATTAACCAGTACCTATCCAACACTACATTCCTTCTGGAAACTCTAACAACCAGATCATCTGGACATGATGACGTAATACAGTCTTACTAATAATATGTCATGATCCTAAAAACCCTATCCAACTACCCAGCGTCAGAAAATAAAAACACGAAAAGATAAACACAATTGCCATAAAGTCAATATAAAATATATATAAAATAAATGTAAAACAAATATAAAATAAATAAAATAAATGTGGACACGAAGAAAAAAAACGTCATTGTACACTAATAAAACAAATTGGGTTAAAATTGTTAAAAATTGCACAAGCAAAATGATCACAACAGATTGACTAGCTAAGGTAATATTTATGTAAATAAAAACGTGTACATCTTTACATTTACATTAAATATTAAAATTTTCGGAGTGCTAATGTGTATTTAGTTGAACAGATATGTTATGACGGGTTTTTGTCCTGTCATTGTTAATAAGTCGTCATTAAAAACTTATGAATTATTGCGATATTTCATTGGTTTCCAAATGATTTTGATCTTGGAACGAGTTACTGTAATGAATTTAGTTCTATTGTTGTTGAAAGTACGTATTAAAATTGTCCTATTCTTGATAAATTTGCGAAAAAGCTCAGAAATAAATTCATAGTATAAAACTTAGGTGTCTTATTCTTACACTTGTCAGTTTAAAACTGTTTGTTGTCAAGTTAGACCGGACTAGCGTTAAAGAATGTGGCTGTTTAAGTTTAATTTAAAATATACAGTCGATAATAAGTTTAGTATTAAATTAAAAATGTATTTTTTGTTTGTCGAAACAGTTTTAAAACACGAGGGCGCTGAAAATCAACTTTACGTCTTTAAATAAATTATCCGCTCTTTTACCTGTAACAAACTAACAACACAAACAAATCACTTAAAATTTCCTTTTAAAAACAGCCTCCCTCGAACAAAAAAAAAGATAAATAGGAAGCTCTTTAAAATTTATATCCGAATTCTTCACAAACAAAAAGTTTTAATCGTCCCCGTCGACTTCTGAACGGCCTCTCGTCGTAAAATTATTCATCAACTCGTCTAATAATTCACTTAACTTGTGCGGATATTAAAAAAGTTTCCGAATTGACTTGAGAGATTTATTCAGGAATTGCAAGAGTTAACAAATCCCTTCTCAATTTGCGCCAAAGCGCCATAAAATTGGCTTCGAATTACACTTTCCAGCGGAGTTTATTTCTGCTTTATTATTTGAGACTTCTGCAATTGCAGTTTGCTTTCTTTCTTAGTTTTATTGCAGCTGTAACAAGGTATAATGCTCATAAAAATATTTTATAAAGCTATAATGAACAGCGATCGGCAGTGGAATAAAGACTTTTATTAAAAAAATTGAAAAATAAAGAGTATTTCCGACTTATTTCATCCCACCGCACTTCTCCGTCCACTCCTAAGGCACAACGTCTTTTAGCATTTCCTATGTAGCATTCTACATAGTGTTAGAAATAAATGAGGGTATAGCTCAAAAGTATATTCTTACAGGCACTTTTATTCACACTGAGAGAAGCCGCAGGTAAAATCTAGTAAGTAAAATATCACTCAGCACTTTTGGAAAAACCTCACTTGCACTCACTCACTTTTATTATATAGAGCTAATATCTGAAATTGATACTAACAATAAAATAAGCTGCAGCTTCTAAAAAGTAATTTAGTTTAATTTCTTTAAACACAAACTGAACTTTTTCTTACATAAAACGATTAAAAAGTCGCGCAAACTTTCATCCACATATTCCTGCAACATATTTTCTATCACATATGGCGAGGTCGTGAGTGGCGCCTCTTGTTTCATGATCTATTTCAAACCAACTTTTAACTTTTCTTTTGTCTGCAGCAAAACGGTTGCTACCGAAAGTTTGCCAAAAGAACATTATCTGCTAGTGAACTTTTATCAGACGGTAATGTCATCAATAAATCGGTAATCCCAAAATAAGTTTTCGTCTTTATTCAAGTTGGACTTTTTAAGTTTCTTTGATATTATTATATAAGTACACGGAAATACTATTACAGAACAGCTTACGATTGGATATTTATTGTATGTATGAGTCAGTTTTAAGAAAAAACCTGATTGTGGTTGTTTTTTACCTTCCTAGAGCTACGACTTGCAATCATAGAGCTTGCAATTCGTTCACGAGCAGTAAGTATTCAGAATATTTTTTTTCAAAAAAGTGGTTTATTAAAATAAGTGTTGTTCCACATTGTTTTTAATAATTTCGTTGATTCATATAGTATATCAAATAATATAAAATAAAATAGCTTTCGCCCGCGACTTCATCCGCAGTATAACAATTTTACTCCATTACAAACTTTAAACCCCCATTTCATCCCCTTAGGGGTTAAATTTTAAAGAACTCTTCCTTAGCGGATGTCCATGTTATGCAAAAACCTCAAAATTTGACCTTGATCGTTGAAATCGGGTGAATAGTTTCTAAAATCTGAGACCTTAAAAAAATTAAAATTTAAAAGTAACGAAATTTCTTACCAGTTCTTTCAATCAAGTAAGTGCTGAAAATGTCCACCCCCCAACCTCCATGCAATTATAAAGGCACTGTTCGAAATGTTCGCGAACATTATGAAGCATTTCGGGAGTTATTTGTTGGCACTCGTACACTATTTGTTGTCGATACATTTTTGTTGTTAAACGTCCCCACAAGAAAAAATCCAGTGGCGATAGATCAGGAGATCTTGCAGGCCATTCACTAAGACCTCTTCTCCCAATCCACCTTCCTGGAGAATTGCCATCCAGATACTGCCTTACACGAAATACATAGTGTGGGGGTACCCATCTTGCTGAAAAATTAGATTTTTTGGCCGATGACGGTCATCTTCTTCAATAGCACTCGTTAAAGCAGTGTCAATAGTGGTTTCTAACAACTCTGGGGACATTTCACCAGTTAAATTGCCAGGAAGAAAATACGGCCTGATAATACGATATCCAAAAATTCCAGCCCACACATAATTTTTCTGGATGTTGAGTATGTACATACTTCTCTAAAGATTCTAGGGTTGGAATCCGTCCAATATCTACAATTATGTCTTGACAGTACCATGAAGGAAAAAAGAGCATTCATCTGAGAAAGAAATGTTAAAAACAATTTGTGGATCGCGAATAATTTTTTTACCCACAATCTCGCAAAATTTCAAACGGCGATCGGTATCGTCTTCAATAAGTTAATTAGTTTTATTTTACAGGGATGGAATTGCAATCAATTGCAATATAACCAAAAACCGCAACTTCTACAGCTTCATTTTTTACAGGATTTTCTATTTTTCTTTTTTTGTTTAGCACTGATCCTGTTTCACGAAATTTCGCCACTAATACTCGCACGTAAGTATGAGACAAGTATCCACTTGGGTGTAAATAATTATAAGATAGCGCGGCAGCTCTAGCACAATCGTTATTTCTGAAGAAAAATGAAAAAATTTGAACTCTTTCTTCAAGAGTACGTTATTTTAATGAGTAAATGAACAAAACAAAATTGATAGCAAAATTATTACTTTTATTATAAATTTAACCAATGTCAACAACAGACTAATGATAGCCCTTTTTTCGACAGAACAAGTGGAACTCAAAAGACCTATTGTTTGCCTCGTTTATGCGTATTTAGCATTTTGTTTACATTTAAACCCAAATTTCATTAACATTTAATTTCTCGAAAACTATTCACCCGATTTCAACGAGCAAAGATCCGATGGAAAGGCAATTCAATTTCCTTCAAAATAAGTGTCACTTGACCCCCTTCCCATTTAAGATTTCAAGGGTGAAAGCCACCTTAAGGGTGCAAGCATGGGAGGTGAAAATAATAAGAAAATATTTCCCCCTGAATACTAAAGTGTAGTGGTTCGAGCGTTTTTTGATTTATTTATTTTCGGTGGGCCACCCTGTATAGAGATTGCTAAATATCAGTAATTTCGACTATATAGCTCTTAAAAAAATGTAAAACACATGTGACAAGTTTTTTTGGCAAACTTCAACAAATCCAGCATTAACAGAACTTTTTCCTGGTGGAGATCGTATTAACACCTTTTCTCCCACAATCTATTTATTCCCAAATTAGTCTTTATCAACGCCCTCTATTAATTGTCCAAAAACGTTCGTGTTCTCTCCGAACATCTCCTGTAGTATAATTGAATGAAATGGGCGATTAGAATGGGCCGATTCCCAAAGGAATACAACTTTGGTAATTGTTGTATATTTAGCGGCAACGAAGCCCCAGTTAATCGATAACTCCCGATTAAATTAGAATGGGGATAGCAAGGATTTAACCGGCGGTGTTATCTTAGAGCTATTATTAAAATAGCTTTATACGGGGTGTGAAATATATTGAGTTAATAATGTTCGTCAAAATTTAGCCCCTGGTTTAACTACTGATTGAAGTTTAGATCCTCCACCCGCAAAAATGGTTCTACGCGCTTGCTGTTATAAAGTAGAGATGATGCAAAATACTTGGATCAGGTAATTTGTAACAGGTATGAGCGCATAACAGATAGGTACAGGTATCGATTTTACCAAAAATACTAGGTTCCTCTTTACGCGTATTTTGTACTCATCGGATCGGAGTCACGGATCGGCCGTTCAACAGATAAATACGTTGACAAGTAAGTAGTATTATTTACGCGAAATACGCTTTGTTGAGCAGCGAGCGCCGCCGATCCCGGGATCTGTCTCGGTGTATGGAGTATTTTCAGTATTTTGATATTTGATACAAAGTAATAATAGGTACGGTTATGGATACGTATTTCTCTGTCACGCCGGTGCCGTTCAGCTGTTAATTCCGATATTTTTCCCGAAAGCGCGTTCTTGCACACAAGATATATCACGTACAGACTAAATTATTTTATTATTTATACTATACAGGGTGAGTCAGTGAGTTGGACACTCGTATCTTAAAAAATATTCCACCTAGACGTATGAAATTTGGAAAACTGCTTCTTTTTGGCAACCTTAACACCCCAGAAAGAATTCAGTCCTGTAACGCACCTAGCCTCGAAGATAGAGGGGGTCGAAAAATGCTCGAGATGGTTCGTGTAAATATAACACAGTGCGCGCGGTCGGTTTGGCGACAACTTAGCCGGCGCACTTTGTGTGCTTTGATAATGTACCATTGGTAAAATTTAAAAAAATCGCTAGTTTTAGCCGAAAATTTATGTTATTTTTTATCATTAGTAAATTACCCTTATTTGGGGGGTAGAAAAAAATTAAAAAAAAGGTTCGCAATATTTGTAAGATGACCCCCAGATATCAAATTTTGTTGGTTTAGGTGATATGCTAAGCGATGGATATTCATATATCATACAGACACACATACATTTATATACATTTCTCTTTTTCGATATTCAACTAGTGTCGGTTGAAAGTAAAAATCAGTTTTTACTTAAAAAAGAAAAGGACAAAGGAATAGACCTTTTTGTCTTCATAAATCTGAGCTTTAGAATAAAATTGCTGAAAAGTCTTTACGACAAAAGCAAAAAAGTTTGTTCACGAGCCGTCGAGTCAGGAGGTCGTGAGAGAGATAAAAAGTCTGCAGAGTGCTAAAAACTACATCATTAGCGGCCGACTAGATCAGGCGTGAAACACGACTGTTCTTTTTAATGATGGATTGGAGAAAATTCATAGACTAACATTTTAACATTAGCATTAATATGAATAATAATAGTTGTTTAGTTCATAGATGTTTATTTTATTATTATTATATTATTCTCGATTTAGCACCAAATTTTAATAATATAATAAAGTATCGCTTTATTATGACGACGTAATACCTAAAAATAACTTATATGACAGCATCTCAAGGTGCAGACAACCAGATGTACAGCAGAATGTAGTTTAAACGCTCCAGGAGGGCAATCCAGAGTTAACGTGTACTCATCAAGACGTACCTATACGTTTATTTCCGAAGCTTAACGTAGAGGAGCTACATACAAACGTACACCAATCGACAACTTGTGTTATAATCCAGCAAGTGAAAATATTTTCTCGTGCAATGCATCAATTGACAGACGAAACTTATTATTTATGACATTATATGCCTAAGAGCGGTAAAATGTCAGTAACTTAAAAGCAAAAACGCCGCCATCTTGACTCAACCAATCACATGAGGGATGTAAAGCACATCCAAAAAACGTCCCGACTATACCCGATCTTCACTTCGTAAATAAACGTATACGTCTAGACGTGTACTCGTTAACTCTGGATTGCCCGCCAGGTACTTGTGTCGGAATTGACCACTGACATTTAGCAAGAGGAGCTAACAGCATTCATTCATCACTAGTATTTTGTTTGCGTTATACATTATGTGTGTAGGACAAAGATCAACCGTAATAGCTTAGCTGAATTCTGTATTCCACCAAGAAGACATCTGAAAAGACAGTTACGGGTGAAAAGAATCCATTTTCCCACACAGTTGACAGTTGGCACTAACGCATCATCCCGAAAAAATTATGGATGTGTTAGAAAAAAAAAACAAAAGATGGAAACCTTAAAAAAGTCAGGTATTGGTAACGAAGGTGGCGGGTTATAAGTTGTAACAGGGCCCTGAAACTTTAAATACGAATTATCGCAACTGCCACTTGTCACATTTATTTAACGACCCTACCGTAGAGGCGCTGCTTCCATTCGCCAGACAACATATACCATATACGTCAAAATTAAACCAATCAGGTTATTTTATTCTTGGTCTCTTACCTCTTATAGTATAGTAAACAAACATTTTTCCAGGTATTTTTTATTTTAAATTGTACGTGTAGTTTGTTCTAAAATGTTTTTTCGTTTTTTGTTATTTTTAAGTTCAGTTGTATAAAAGGCTTGATCAGCAAGTCTCTCAGCAAAATATACTTTCAGCATTCAAAAATAATACACACCCCAATGTATTTCCAATAACAATATGTTCCGAAGAGTAGACTAATATTAATAATTTATTTATTTATTATATGATTTAATTAAGTGAACATAGTTTCGTAATAAAAAATGATAAAAGTTGGCAATAGTGAATTTGGCCATTTCTGTTTTCTGGTCTTGGTGCCGTAAAGAATGATTTTAATCAAACTTGTTTTGCAGATGTACATAAATAAACAAATCAGATATTGTAGCTAGGTAAGTACCATTTTCTTAACAAAAATTTAAAACGTATTTCATGCTAGCTGTAATTATTTGGATGATTTTTGATTTTAATTCCAGAACAGTCAATGTGATGTATATTTTGATCAAATTTGTTCTGCTTGTCGGACAAATTCATTATGTAGTTTGCCACCCATACCTACATGGTACTGTCTCTGTATTTTCCCTAACATGGTTGCAGTCCTAGCAGCTTCATTCTTTGGCAGAGTTAGGTGCTCATGTAAATATCCATCATGTAAGAATTCCTATTACACTAATGTTTCAAAGGATTATAAAAACAAAGTTTTTTTTTATTTTCCCAAAACTCTTGCCACGTTAGAAGCTTGAAAAACAGCTAGCCAAATAAGTCCTAAAAACGCGCGAAATTCCGCATATGTAGAGACCATTTTTCATTATCAGATTTTTATAATGTCGATGATCCTACTCGCCTCAAAAGAGAAACTTTCTCTGGTCTCTGTTAAAATGTCAGGTACAAAATGAGCATAATTATTCAAACAGACTACAGCCAAAAGTGTTATTTCCTGTAGAAACATCTTCTGGAATTAAGAGCCTTTCTGAGCAACCACCCCACACAACCTCTTAAAGGGCTGGTGAAATCCCTGGGGATGTTTCCAGCTCTGGGTGTGTGAGTTGGACTTCCCCAGTATACCCACGGTACAAAGTACGAGTACTTAGGCTTCGGTCTATCTTGACAAATACGCACACTCTGCTGGTCTGGAGGACAACTTTATCAAATTTATATGAATTTCACAAATTTATTTTTTATGGCGACCACTATATTATTGATGATATAGGAAAATTTAATATCCGCTTAAGTCTTAGCAAATATTTAAGAGATAAAAATAATGAGGATAAACCTATAACTTCTCGACACTTTAGAAAGCACAACATTTTTACGGACAACAAAATCAATAGCAGTAATAAAAATTTGAAACTTAAGTGAAGTTTTTTTTTGTACCATTTAATTAATTACTGTACCTGATTTGTGTGATATAAATAACTATTACGTAGTGTATAAGAGATTCTGCCGAAATTTTCCTTCTGTTTCATGTTGCATGCTCGATGGAACTGAACCTCCACACAAGCCCAGCGTTATGTTAACGGCACTGAAGAAATCTGATTAGAACCTTCACCCAGTTGTGACTTTTACCTTGCGTTAACATTCCCATGTGAGCCATGTTGTTATGAGATTACTTAACAAACATTTCATTATGATTTATATTGATTAAATGAAGAAATTAGTAACAATACGACATTGTTTTTCCCTTTTAAACACAATTTTGCATTGCTTTTAAAACCTAATTGATGTTTTGGTACTGTATGCTTTGTTGTATTTAAATATTTGTTTTAGCAAATAGCAGTTGTTGACATTTTTTTATATTTCCTTCGAAAATTCTGTTATAAATGTCCAATAAAATATTTTTTAACATTAAGTCAATACAACAAAGTTATAAAATGTCAAAACATTAATTTGACCTTTCACTGATCTGGCTTCTCTTCCGCACCCCTCTTCCGTCATTAATACTTTGGACCCTACCACTGGGGGCGCCACCATTAAATATAACGTCACCGATGTTGTGACCAATTAGCACGCACTTAACGTTTCTTATCTGTTGTTTAGTGAGTTGTAGCACTTCTCGTATGTAGTAGGTACGAATTATTTTAAAATTATTTAAGTAACTGGTCTGTTATTCCAGATGCCCAACAGTCTAAATACACTAAGGTAAGACGTTCATCGCATTATTGTTACCAACTACTGTAACACAGCGTCTCGTGATCCTGCTACGTTGATAAATTGTCGGCTCTGCATGAAAGACTCGCAGCTTGTCAGGCCGGGGTCCTGCGACTGGCTTATGTTGGGATTACCGCGCTCGTTTATCATGCCAGCAGGAATAAGCGATAGATTGTGTTGTTCGGTTTTTTTACTGGTAAAACGTTTCTTGCAGGTGATCGCTAAACGTAATGAATATTTAGGGATTATCGCGTGCTGTTGCTCGTTAAATTGCTTTTAAATACTAGGAGCTAAATAACTGAATGTTAAGTACTTAAAAATAGTGACGGCTAAAATGTTCAATCCCGGTGTAAAAGTTTTTCTGTTTATCTGTATCCCTATAACTTGGCATACAGAAAAAATATGAGTTCTTTATATTTTTACTTATTTATTTATAATCAAAATAAAACAATTGATTTAAATTACACAATCCTTCGAGCCCCGAATGGGACTTATCGATACCGTCTCACGGTGTTGGCTTTAACCCTAAAATTGGGTTTGAACAATATAAAATTGGGGCATGAACTATATAAGATATTCATTTCGCATATAACTTAAAACAAAGCAAGTGGCATGCAAAAAATGTATTACGCTAGAATTCGCTTAAACTCAGCTTTCTACCACAGGATAGAGATTTTTTGTCCTGCTGTATCCTAGCAGAGCTTAATCTAAGCAGCGCCCGTCTAGAATAGTAAAGTGGTGAACTAGCAGGCAAAAAACACGAGTGCCGGCTTGTAGTCCGGCTAAGCCGAGGAGAAAATCGAGAAAGCAAAAACAAATTTTGCGTTTGTCCAGAATAATAATAAGTACACGGAATAGTGGACGAGAGTCTGGATAACCGATCCAATGAGATCAGACAGATAGATTTTAAATATATACAAAGTGATATGTAGAAAAAATACCCAATAAAAGTAATTCAAACTTGATCATCTTTTTATCTACAGATATACAGGGTGGCTCACCGAAACCTTTCCACCCAGGTTTATTTTCGTAAACAAATCAAAAAACACTCGAACCCGTACACTTTAGTTTTCAGGGGCATATATTTTTTTCGTATTTTCACCGCCATGCTTGAACCCCTAAGCCGGGGTGGGAAAGGGGGTCAAGTGATACCTTATTTTTACAGGGAATTAAATTCCAACGTGCTCGGGAGAGTAGTTTTCGAGAAATTAAACGTTAAAAAATTTTGATTCAAATGTAAACAAAATTCTAAATACGCATAAACACGGCAATATACTGTAGCAATAGGTCTTTGGAATTCCACTTGTTCTGTGGAAAATAGAGCTAGTTTCATAGTAATTCATAGTAAAACTAATAATTTTGATACAATTTTTGTTTCGTTCAATTATGTCTTAAAATGACGTATACTCTTGAAGACAGCGTTGATTTTTTTTTATGTTCTGACAGCCCACGAAGACCGAAGTGTAAGTACTATGTACCGTGGGTGTACTGGGGAAATCCGACTCACACATCCAGAGCTGGAAACATCCGTAGGGACTTCACCAGCCCTTTAAGAGGATGTGTGGGGTGGTACCGCCTCGGTCGAGAAGATTTTACTTTTCTTAAGAAATAACCATTGTGCTAGAGCTGCCGCGTTATCTTATAGTGAATAACGCCCAAATGGGCACCTGTTTCATATTATGTACGTTCGGGAATAATTGGCGAAATTTCGTGAAACAGGATCACTGCTAAACAAAAAAAGAAAAATTTCAAATCCTATAAGAAATGAAGCTGTAGAAGTTGCATTTTCGGGTCATATTGCAATTGATCCCACACTTAGTACGAGGAAAATGTCAGAACTGTCGGTTGTTTTCCGCAGAACCATCCAGAGATTTTTTTAAAAGCATACATTTCATCCCTACAAAATAAAACTGGTTCATGAACTTAATGAAGACGATATCAATCGCCGTTTGGAATTTGAGTTAATGGGTTAATGAGTGAAAGAATCATTCGCGATCCACGAACTGTTTTCAACACTTGTTTGTCAGATGAATGCTCTTTTCTCCTTCATGGTACTATCAATCGACATAATTGTAGGTATTGGTCGGATTCCAACCCTAAAACCTTTCGTTCTATGTATTTATTTACGTGAAAAGAAAAGGTAAATAATTTGATAAAATAAAACTATGTCTGATAATTAAGATAATAATTTTTATTTAGAGGCATATTCTTATTAAAATCTATACCTACAGAGTCTTCCGAAAATATGTTTTAAATAAGAATTTTGTTTGTTTCTATAATTTGTCAAATATTTTTTGCGGTCAATAACATCTGTATGTTTGCGACGGAAATGTTTTTTAGGACTTTTTGGAGTTTCTTAGACTTTAAATAGTAAATTATTAAAAATTATTTTATTTTTGTGTTCTTTGATTTTTCAAATTTAAAAAATCTTAAATGCCAAAAATTATTCTAAACAAGACAAAAATATCTAAATTTATGAAATTAGGTAAAACAAGAAATTATTTTTTAAGAAAATAGCCTTTTCAGTTTTTTTGTCGTATTTTCTCCATTAAAGTCTGTTGATTCGTTACCGTGAAGATTTTTAGCGATTGTATTGTTTGTCATAGTAAACTTTTTTATTGAAGCAGGTTTGTAAAACCATTAAACACATTTGACATTCATGACATGACACGCATGCTTTAAATTACCTTCATAATCACTTTCGCTAAAATGTCTAGAGCAGATTCTAGCATTTTTCACATTAAACTTATCTTCCCGTTTGCACAGACGCTTCCAAACACTTTGTGTTTCTTTGTCTTTGGGGAAACTAAAAACTTTAATATCGGGCATAAAGCCCTTGCATTGATTGTCCACATCACAACCATACACAACACACCCCATTTTCACTTTTAAACTCTTAAAAGTGATATAAAAACACCAAAAAATAACTTTAAGACACAACGCGATCTTAACAAAGACGTGTCCCGTTTACAAAATAGGGCGGAATTACTCACAGCGTGATGTACATGGCCACGCCTACCTGCGCGGTGTCATATCTTCTTTTATTTGTATCATGGGTGAAATGTACCTAGAGTTGTTGGAAACCAAACCCCTATTGAAGAAGATGGCCGTTATCGGCCGGAAAATATAATTTTTCAGCAAGTTGGGGCACCCTCATACTGAGCATTTCCTGAAAGGCAGTATCTCAATGACCATTTTTCAGGATGATGGATTTGTAGAAGAGGCTCTATTGAATGGCCTGCAAGATCTCCTGATCCATCGCCACTGGACTGGACTGGACAAAACGTCATAAGACGACAAACAAGAGAGAAAAACTAAAAAAGAGACGAGAAACAAACCAGTGAATAGAAATATGTTTAGAATATTGCATTATAGAATTCCTCAAGAGTGTAGTATGCTTTACCCCGTAAAAATGGTTTACCTTTTGTATCAAAACGTTTGTTATTCTCAGTATTTCTGTACTCAGTACTACAGTTAGTACAGGTATATGGTTAAATATCTTCTTGATCCTCTCATATATAACAGCATTTCTTGTTAAGGTGCTCTTAGGTATTACTAAATGTAATTCATTGTTCGTTCTGGTGTTATAGGCACCATTATTAGGAGTGGTTCCATATTTTTTATGTGCCAAGTTTACAGCCGCCAACACAAACACATGAAAGTAAGTATTCTTTCCCGAATGAGCAGAGGCCTACAAGCTTTTCGAATGGCGTTCTTTTGTGTGATAATATAAAAAGAATTCCTTAATAACAAATATTTCTGTGAGGTACTACAAGGAACAATGTCCCATTTTATTATTATTTTATAACTACTAAACCACAAAAGTGACAATTATTGTGGAATATTGTCAATGTCGACTCCTACGCCATAAACTCATTGCACATTTACTCTTGGTCGCTTTCGAGGCGGAAGAAGCGCGGCGGCGGTGGCGGCATTCAAACAGCGGTAGCGTCACGCGTGTAATTGTTTTAGGAAATTTAATGGGCGGAAAGGAAATGTCATTTTGTATATGAAATTTTCAGATGCTGAGCTACGCCAACACGCACAAAATGAACAAAGCGACGATGTCTTTTATTTTTTAACAATTCGAACAAATATTTCTTGTTAACCAATGAAAGTCTAATTAAAAGTCAGTTCCGTTAAGGGTTTGTATTTGGTGTTTTACACTAATCGTGTTTTTAAAAATTTTCTCCATAAGAATAATAAGATCATGTATGTAAAAGAATAGATGATTATGCAGCTGTCTATTCAGAGAAAAATATATTTTATTGTTGCACCAGGTCAGTTCTTTAAAATGGTAGCAAGTTTGCACATAACAATATTGATTTTACCAAAAACAAGTCGGGAAACTTAAAAAATTAGCCTGGTTGGGTAGTCAAAATTGTTATTTTTGCATTCCTTAATTTCTGAACAAATACAAGCCAAGAGAAAATAGTAAATCGAAAGATGAAATAGAGACAGAAGAAGCCTGGGCAAATCTAAGCAATTTTTATTTGTTTAGGTTTACTAAGGATTTTCCTCTGTCCTTTTTCAATTATCATAGTTTTAAACTACTAGAGGTCAAGGTTGATTTTTTGAAAATTTGTAAAATTGCATTTTTAATAAAGCGAAATTCATTTTTTTATTACATGCTCTTTTTAACTTCACCTGTAAGTTTGTTTGTCACAAGATGGCGGATTACCTTTTTCTTCATAATCCCCTTTATATGGGTAGCAAATGAAAGGTTTTGACGAGTAAAATATGATAAGCTATGTGACGTCATTCTAAACTTACTATGACGGACGCCACAAGATGGTAGATTACCCTTTTCTTCACAATTCCCTTGATAGGAATATCAAATGAAACTGTCTGATAAGTAGAATATGATAAGATATGTGACGTCATTCTAAATTCAATATGGCGGACGCCACAAGATGGCGGATTACCTTTTTCTTCACAATTCCCCTAATGTGAGTAACAAATGAAAGGGTTGACGTTGCCCCAAGCTGGGTCAAATCTTTAGATGGCCTTTTCATTGAAGATCTAGATATTTCGTATCTAACAGGTAAGAAATGATTTTTAAAAACAAGCTTTTATTATTTAGATGTACTACAACGAAAAAAATTAGTATTGTTTTTATTGGGCAATGCTGAATGCTATTTATAAGTGGACGTAGTTCGCGTGGATGGATCCTAATAAAAGAAGTATCAAAGTTATCACTGAAACAGATATAATACATTATGTTAAATTTATTGTCTTAAGAGCTTCTCGCATAAATAGAAAAGACAAAAATACATACGTACTTACAATTTCTGCCAAACAAAATTAATGCCAGTTTAAATTTTTCGCGCGCGACAAGCTTTTAAGAGGATACATTTAACATAATATAAGAATAATATGTATATCTGTTTCACTGATAACTTTGAAACTACTCTTATTAGGATCCATCCATGCGAACTACATCCACTTATAAATAGTATTCAGCATTGACCCAATGAAATAAACATACTTTTTTTCGTTCTAGTACACCTAAATAAAAACTTGTTTTTAAAAATCATTTTTTTCATAAAATTTTATTTACTTTACTTTTCTCTAAAATATTAAAATATATTATGCCGATTGAATTTTTGCAGGGGTGCGAAAGAGCAAAATAAAATTTTCATTTTTGTAATTAATTACATATCTATGTTATGTATCCACACTAGAAAGCTAGTGGTTTTTTATAACAAATATTTAAGCAATAACAATTAAGGTAAAAAACCAATGGTTGTAAGACAGCGCAATACTCCTCCGGAAAATTATAGGAAAAGCAATGCACATCCCAACTAAAAAATATAGTGCATATTATACTTCTTAAACTTACATTTAAGACAAGTTAGTGTATATCATATAACCAGAAATTATGTTCTAAACAAGTAAGTGCATATCATACGTCTAACAGTAATGATTAAAACGCGTTTCTTGTGATCTACTCTAGACTAATTTAATTGGTATTTTTGATACAATATCACCTGTCATTTGTAATTATTCCACTTTTTTCGTTACACGCAAATAAACAATAATTAAAATCCATGATGAAAAAATCCAATACCGCTATACGGAGCACGCCAATTAAAATCCCCAATTTTCTTGTGTCGTCACGTGGTACGTCATTAATCTCCGCTTGATTAAGTAACCCCCGCCGTCGGTCGCTGCCATTATGAAACGTCATTTTCGACAGTTGCCTTCCAGCGTCACGTTCATAATTTATCTTTTGTCTTTTATCGAATGAAATTTGCGATTAATTAATCATTTTATTTGCCAGCGCGCGCGATCATATAAATATACATACATTCCATGTTAAGGATTTTTAGAATTTGGGGTGCTTTTTTTGATAAGTTGGTTTACAATGGCATAAATGAAAATATCACACTACTTGTGAGGTTAGGCATTGCTTAAAACAATAATAAGGTACGGTAAGCTCTTCTTAACATACAGGGTGTTATGAAATTCGCTGCATATATTGGAATGGGTGGCTCCTGGGGTAGTCGACAGACATATCCAATAGTGTTTTCCTTAAATCGAACATTTTAAAAATTTTCAAAAACAACCTAAAACCCGTCCATGTTCGCCGCACCTGGCTGACCCATGTGTTCGCTTGACGGAACATTGCGCGCGAAAAAACTAAACATAACTGAATTTGTTGTAACGTTGCCAGACATACAAATATTTTAGAATAATTTATTTTCTGTTATTAACCGCAATTTAAGACAAAGGCAAAACAAATTTAAACATTTCCTAAGAAAAAGCAAAACAAATTATTAAAAAGGCCCCTGCGAAGTCACTCCTTTTTGTCAGCAGCCTCAGTTTTAACCAATGGTTTCCTAACATAACTTAAATATCAACAAGTAAAACTAATAATAAGTTGCAAGAAATGATACTTATCTAGTAGGGAATATGTTGAATATGTTGAAAATGTCCTCCATTTGCTCCCAAACAAGCATGCATTTTTCGGAGCATATTGTCCCGAACCCGTTGAAAAATATTTTCCCTAATATTCCCTATTTCTTGGGCTGCCACTTCAATACGATTACGCAGTTACTTCACTTTTTCAATTGGCACACTATATACTATTTCCTTCATAGTATCCCCACAAGAAAGAGCCATATGGTCCCTTAGCTGCTGTACTAACACAAAATAAATGTTCTTTCACTGGGAGGTTCGCAGTTAGAAAATCTTCATGTAAAAAAGTCACACTTGTCGAGCGTTTTCCTTAGCACAAAACGATATCCGCTCGTTGATACCTAGGGTTGCCGGAGTATAGAACAAACTGCCTGCAGGGGTTTTCCTTTCCCCGCCTAACCTTCATCCCTTTAAATCCCCTATCAATAAATTGCATTTCCCTTTTCTTTAAACGCCCACGGTAGGTTAGTACCTCAGCTTGAACTCTAGGTGAGCTGTCCCAGTTAAAAAGAAGTCTCTATTTCAAATAATAAGCTTCTTGCTCCATGCATTTACACCTTTTGTTGTTACTAAGTAAACTTCGACTACTAGAAGAAATATTTGAAAAACAATACTAAATTATTTTCTCTACAGGTATATTAACTCAGCGACTAAAAATTAGGCACCTAATTAGTTTCAGCTAGGTTTTGTTAAAAACATATACTCAAAAATAAATGTAGCATGCCAGCTTTAACTCCTTGCCAGCCAACACACTGTTTAACATTTAAATGGGTGTAAATGGGGCCGAAAAAGCGCTCCAAGTCCGTTCAAACCATTTGAACTCTTAATCTGTTTTACCAGCTGAAATACTTTTCATGTTGCAAATCTGAACGAGGCTTTATGCAGCTTATTTTTTAGGATTCCCGCGTCTGTATTACTGCACTTTAATTTTCGACTCTTTCGGTCGGAATGAATTGGGCCAGTTTTTGTCTAAAATTCAAATAAACCAAGTTTTTTATTAGAACAAAGTGTTTTTATATAGATATAAGCACTAATGCACCGGGGAGATCCGAAGATAAAATGTGTAATTTGTTGACACAGAGTGTTGCGCCTAATGGACAGAATTAAAAAAACAACAGTAAATTTTTAATAAATCAAATATGATATAATAATATTATATAATAATAATATTATATAATAATATGATATTTTCGTTTTAGTTCCATAACTGTATTTGCTAAAACGAGCAAAATATTTGGGATTTCAATGCATACCCAAAGAACAGGAGGTCCCGAAGTTGAGAAAAATATATTTATCTGTTTTACGATATATAAAACTTGGTTTGGTACATCATGGCAATTTGAATTTTTCCTGGATATTAAAATATTTTGTGCGGGTGATCAAATATGAATTGTGGTTTCAGAGGTATGTGTTTTATTATGCCGATATTATTTAATTGAATTTCATGGCTATAGTAACATGTAGCTAAATTTAGTGGTTTTAAATAGTAGAAAAAAAACATTATTTCCCAGCTTTAACAAGACTTAAGAAATGTCCGAAAACATCTATGAAATTTTGTGTGATAAACTACCCCCAATATTGTGCTTCATTACGCCGTTTAGTTCTCCTGTCCCAATCTGTCCCTTTCTTAGTTACTTAATCTTTTTAGATGTTTTTTATGAAGTACCAAAAAATACTATTCGAAGAATGGTATGTTTTTTGGTACTTTTTTTACCCCAGAGGATGCTCTAGAGGCCAGATGTAAGGAATTCAGAAAGTACGATTGTGTAACAGACGGGATACGCCCCTGGATACAGACCATTTTTAATCGAATTTACGAGGAGGTTATCGATTCGACGATATGTCATTTTTTCTTATGTATGTTCACGCATAATTCTTGAACGGATTAACCGATTTCGATCATTTTTTTTTTTGCTTAGTAGATGAGTTCCCCCGAGTGGTCTAATTTTAAGGGTTTTTTGCTAAAGTGAGTGGAAACCTAAAAAAATTCTGATGGGGGGGGGGATTAAAAAGGAGAGACGGGGAAATTGTCCCTCCAAAAATGTTAACTAATGGGTCATTTTTGGGGTTACTGAAGTCAGAGAAGCTAAGCTGATGTAACAAATGTAAAAAAAATACGGCGGGGGAGGGGGGCGAAAAGAGCGGATAAAAAACTCTTTAAAGATATTAACAATGCCATTTTGGGGTTTACTGAGGTCTGAAAATCCAATATTATATGGACGGTACAAATTTAAAGAGGGGGCGATAAGATAAAGGGAAAGGGAGAATAGGTGAACAAAAAAAATTTTTTTTCAAAAAAATTAACCGACTTCATAAAAGAAAAAGCACTAAAAAGTATGAAATATTTTTACGTAGGTATTTATAACTGTGGTTAATGATACACTTAATTTTGTTCAGAGTTAGGTAACTTGTACACCGAAGTGCTGAACTTTGAAGTCGGCGCAATTTCACAGTATAAGGATCCGTAATGATAATTCATAAACAGTTAATAAGAAGTTGCGCTTACTTTAAAGTTTAGAACTTTTCTGTACAAATTACTAAAAGTCAAGCGCAGTTAGGCTGATCATTAGGCTCAATAATAAATAACTAAAAATATTACTCTTTATAACAATACTTTATTGATGTATTATCATTAAGGATTCCTATTAAATATTAGAATTGCGCCGACTTCAAAGTTCAGAACTTCAATGTACAAGTTACCTAATTTTAAACAAATTTAAGTTTACCATTAACCACAGTTATAAATACGTAAAAATATTATTTCATACTTTTGAGTGCTTTTTGTTTTGTGAAGTCGGTTCATTTTGTTTTTTAAACAAAAATTATGTATCGTGAATATGTTTTGTTGTTCTTTTAAGAAACCCGAGCATCCTAAATGCCCTTAATATCGATCTATGTGCTAGTTAAACGTTAAGTCTCTTTCAAAAATTGCACCTAGGTCACTAATAGATGTTACATTTTCAATATTACTGTCACCAATGTTATAGACCACTCTAACAGGGCTTCAACACTTAAAGAAGCTGACGGCTTTACATTTAGAAACATCAATCTTTAAATAGTTTAAATTACATCAGTCAACAAATTTGTTAAGGTCTTAACTGCAGACTATTCGATTCGGAATTCACAAGATTTTAAAACTTTAGATCGTCGGCTTCTAAAAGAACATTTGATGTTTTAAAACAGGACATTACGTCATTAATAAACAATAAAAAAATTGTTGATCAAATACTTAACCCACACACTGATCTTTATAAACTTTGCAGACTTTTAAAATACACTTTGGCTTCGCAAAACCCTTATTTTCGATGACGGCATCCTTTAAATTCAAAAACATTCCGCCCATCGGAAATACGGATACACACACCTTTTCACCTAAAAGCTCTATCTCTCTCAGAGTTAATTTGAATGGCAAAAGCCAAAATCCTCAAATAACATAAATAGGTGACGTCTTTTAACCCGGGGCGGAATTAGCAAGCGAAATGACAGATTTCCCTTGCAAATAGATTTTGTTCCGACGACGGCGGCGACGGTGGCGGCGGCGTCGGAAAACACGGCGTATTTCAAAGAAGAAAGCGCTACCCACACTCCATAAATTATTAATGGATGGACACCCCTTTTTGGTTATTTTTGGTCAAGGGCCAGCGGGAGGAACTCTATAATAAGTATATGAATTTTCAGCGTCTGTGTTCTTTCTACAACTAAAGTCAAATCGACGTTTCTAGCTTATTATTCACCATTCACCCATCTGTGCTTAGGTCTTCCTCTACCTCTTCTTCACATACCCTACTATTGGCATTACCCTTCTGCCGAAAACATCATAAGGTATCTCTCTTTATCAGATTTAGTCTTTTTGTATTTTCTGAAATATTTTCACTACCTTGGTTATTCCCTTTATTCTATCATTGCTGTCCCTATAGTATACAACACATTCTCATTTCTAGCATATTTGAAATGAGCTATCACTTGACCCTTATTCCCATTTAAAATTTTAGGGGGGTTGAAGTTAGAAGGTTGAAAATATAAGCAAAATGTTTCCCCTCCCTCACAAGATACACACATGTCAAAGCGTTTTTTTCTTGAGACGATAAATGTGAAAAATCGGGCGTTTCGTTTTCATTGGCAAACTCTGTATATTACTTCCTTTATGGGCCACATTTTCCCTCCGTACAACATTCCAGATCTGAACACTGTTTTATAGAACTTCTCTCTTTCTCGTGCTGATCCAAAAATAAAGAAATAGTCTCGAAATATTTACTCCGCGAGATCAGAGCACTGAATGCATAAATGATTACGTGCTTTGATCTGAAGACGCCTCGTGCAATTAAAGGCGAAACGGAGGAAACTTATTTCACTTTGGCTCGGTCTAATCCCAAGAACTACGATTTTCTAATAGGCTAAAAACTGTTTTAGGAATTATTGTTTTATTTTACTACGTTGCAAAATTCCACCCCCGATTAAATTTGTAACATCCTTTCCTGATGCTGTGTCCGGTTCTTTGATGTGTTTGCGGTAATGTGTATCATTTTTCATTTGGAAAATAAAAGCATTTCTAAGCTTTCAACTGTTTTCCATTGTTTTCCTAACGTTATGAGAGGTCGGGTGAAAAATGTGTTGAAGTAATACATAATTTCAAAGTATTATGAAATAAAATACATTAATAAAAAACAATAAAAACTGAACTGCAGATAAAGTAAAAACGGAAAAAAGTAGCAGCCAAATGAAAAGGTACACGGAGCGTTGACAATGATTGCTATTTTTACAAAAATAAGCACAAGGGCTAAATGTGGGTAAAAGAAAGAGTGTTGAATATGTGGAGACATCAGCCATACGATAAAAACCATTCCGTCCCTCAGATCCTAGCAACCTCGTCTCACCAATTATATAGGAAGTGGTAGTCCAGAAAGTCCTAGTGAGACCGCTGAATACCCTGAATTTTTGCCATCTACGTCCACGGAACCCCATTTACTTAAATGAATTAAATGACTTAGTGAGGGATTTACATTTATCAAGATCTCAAGCAGAATTACTCGCATTGCGTCTGCAATAGTCAATCATGCCAGTGGTGCCCTCCTATTATCAACACCAGTGGCGCACCCAAGGGGGGGGGGGCTGCAGCCCACCCAGGCCAACATCCTAGATACATAAAAATTAAAAAAAGTACGCTACTAATTGAAGAAATCCACCGAATTGCACTATGCACCCCCCTCCCAAGACAAATCAGCCCCCATCCCCCGAGACAAAATCCTGGGTGAGCCCATAATCAACACCACCAAATTCCAATAGCCAGCGTCTTACACTCCGTTTATGGGATAGTCGCGATAAAGTGAATCATCATGTTAAAAAAGACTGGCTGCCAAGCACATCTTTTCCACCAGGAACTCAAAACATAGAGCGATGTCCTTTGGTGAATCAACAAAAAATTCTTATACCTCCTCTTCACGGTAAATTTAGGTTTGATGAAAAACTTTGTGAGAGGAATAAATCGCGAAGAAGCAAAGTTTCCTAAATTAAGTGAGGCTAAAATGAAAAAAAGAATATTTGGTGGTCCTCAAATCAACAAAGCAATGAAGGATGTCAATTTTGAGGATAAATTAAACATGGTCGAAAAAGGACGTGGAGAACAACGGTTGCAGTTTTCAAAAATTTCTTGGCAAACAGAAAGGCTGACAATTACAACACAATAGTGGAAGACAAGTTGGAGGTATTCAGACTAGCGGGTTGCAAGATGCCATTAAAAGTTCACATGATGCACTTGCATTTAGATGTTTCTCCTGCAAACATGGATGATGTCAGTGACGAACATGGAGAACGGTTCCATCAAGACATTTTAGGGATGGAACGGCGTTACGAGGGCTAGTGGAATCCTGTCATGCTAGCTGACTATTGTTGGACTTTAAGGAGAGAAGCAGTAAGTGTTATTTATAAACGAAAATCTCAGAGTCCAGAACATTTCAGTTCATAATTATTAGGTATACTCGCAATAAATGTATTTTTATATTGCAAAATTTTGTTTTCATACATCTTTCAGAAAATCGAACCAACTTCGAATGTTTATGATATACCTTCTTTTACAAGGGCTCCTTTCAAAATCAGCTAAAGTTGTTTGGGAGATCCGGCAAAAATTTCACTTTGTTGACCAGTGATTTGTGAGTGTAGCGTGTTAAATTTACACTTAAATAAAATCATATACCTACTTTAGATTTTAAACCAAACTACAGAGAATAATATGATTACGATTTCAGCATTCGATGTTAAAGTTTCCTGATTATTGGTAAACATACTGCTTGATAAGCTGATTTATCAACTTGTGTGTTTGAACGATCTGATGGCCAACGAGTTTTAAATTCAAGAGTAGAAAAAAGAACAATATTTTAGAAAGTTAAATATGAAAAAAAATGTCATGTGGTTTTATGTACGATTTTTGTCTACTATAGAGAAAAATATTTTGTAAGAGCAAAATAATATGTAAATAACTACACTGCGCCGCAAAATTAAAGGATATTTTGTATTTTCAAAAATGTGTTTTACTAACGAAATTATAGGTGACAAACGTTCACTCATGATATATTCGAAGTTTCTAAGGAACTTACTCGTATGTCTTCCTGCAAAACCTGCATAAGTTTACAAAATCGCAAAAAAGAGATTTTGATAAAATTTCTTTAACATTCTGTAGCTATTCATTTTGCTTCGTATGCTTTCACAAGTTCAGCAATTTTATTTAGTAAAAACTATATAAAATGAATAACCAAGAACGAGGAGCAAAATATGTTTCACGAGAGCAATGTGCTGCTGCTATGATTCTCATCGAGAAAGAGTTGTTAGATTATTGTAGATAGTTATAGATTGTTAGATTAGTGCAAAATTACCTCCTGGAAGTCAAAATTCAAACAATGTTTTTTTTCCTCCAAGAGGTCCAGACTTAAACGCGATAGAAATGGATAAATTAATTCCTGATTGTTTTCTTTTCAATGTTTGTTTGTCTTGCAAGAAGGTATGCAAAAAACTATCTTACAGAACTTCGCAGATAATATGAATGAATATTTATCAATCATAGACGCTCATTTGAATTACTTCTTTATTTTTATTATATTTAGCACTTGGCTACTTTTAAGTTGGATGAGTATACATCGTATATAACTTATAACTACTACATCGTTCAAATAAGTCTCTTATTCAAATTTCTTAAACTAGATGCACTTTTTACATCTTCGGGCAATGCATTGTATAGCCAAAATACTGTTTTTGGCTAAGTTGTTCGTTTAATAAATGGGACATTAAAGTTTTTCCTGCAACGAGGATAATTATGTAGCTGTGATCTCCTCTCCAGAAGGGAGTTTAAGTAGACTGGTAATTGATTATTTCCCATGTTGTAAATGAAAACTAAGTTTGATCTTTTATTGCATTGTTCGACAGATAACCAATTTAAAGTTGATAACGTAGTTGCTACCTATTGCATTTTAACACAATTCTCATCACCTGATTTTGTGGCAATTGGAGCAGGTGCAAGTGTTCTTTAGCACATAAAATAAATACAGACCAGCAGTAGGTAAAATGGGGTAAAATAATAGTAGTTTATGTATTAACATTTTGGTATAATAGGATAGACAAGAATATATACGTCGAAAAAATCCAGTTTTCTTATCAATTTTTTTACATAAATAGCCTATGTGATTAGAAAAGTTTAGTTGTGGATCTAAATAAACTCATAGGTATTTTATTATCTGTATGTAGTATGAGATTTTCCAAAAGCGAAATATTTTTTACAATTTGCTGTTGACCCTATAAGCATACATTTGGTTTTTAATTCATCAAGTTTCAGTTGATTCTGACATAACCAGTCATAACTTAAACAAGTTTTTAAAATAAAAATGTATGCGTTTATTTTGCGGCGAAGTATATGACAAAAGAAGCAAATTGCAAAAATTACAAAATAGTATGTTATGTAATAATTGTGGTACTTACGCCCTTAATACTCTAATGGTGTAACAAACATTACTGCACTAGTTAAAAATAGTACGCGTTAAGGCATAACACCGCACAGTTGTGGAAAAACACATACAGTAACATACACAAAACTCAGTTGACGAACCCAAACCGTAATTTTCATTAAAAGTACTCCCATTTTAAATTTTAAACCTCATTAATTTTGATTCTAGAGATGCAAGTTTAACCTCTACAGTCCTTACCTCTCTCTCCTATGGAGAATTTAGTCATAATCAAAAGCAACCCGAAGGATTTCCTTTTATTTACGTGGGAAAACAGTCGGGAAAATAACAATTTGAACCGTAAATACGCCGGTTGGTCGGAAAATTGCATCAACAACTATATTTACGAAATAATTTACATTTTGCTGGAAAACGATGGCGGGATATTAACTTGTTTTCGGCTAATTAGGGAAGATTTGCAATTTGTGTCTGATTCGGGATTTTGGCTAGCGAAATTTACTATTTACCTCCAATTATTGTTTAAATTATAAACTAATTTATTATAATTTGTAATAGTCTGAGAGATATCTAAATTTTATAATGCAATTAGAAATTTTATGCCCGAGTGCTAATCTTTAAAGCCCATCCACTATGTGTAATGTGTATGCCCCTGGTTCATAAAGATTTGCCAGCTAATTCACAACACTTCTGGTTATCGGTTTCGGACTGCTCCAAAACTAAACATAGTTCGGTAGTTCGGGTTTTCCAGACAATAATTATTGTTGCTTATGTGTTAATAGAACTTATCTGTAATTTTAAACGGGAATCATGAAATTCCTTCGAATCATGATTTGTCTTACAAAAATAAGAAATAAAATGTTTAATAATAATATTACTCTTCTATATAGTGCGGCTCAAAAATGTTTCCCTCCCCTCTTATTTTTTGAACCGGTCAATATAGAGTCCACAAAAAACAAACCCCCCCCCCAACCCCTGTTAACTTTTGATTAACAAATGTTAGAACAGTTAAATTTTAGTACGTTATATAACAACTACAAAACTACTTTTTAGGCGTAAATTTGTGAGTCCGTTTTCAAAGATGGCGGCAGGGCGCCATTTTCATTGCAATTTTTAAATGGCAGGTGGGGTCGAGTGATACCTCGTTAGAAAGTCCTTTTCAATCTGCAAATGATCCCCAAGTTGTAGAACATTTTATTCATTAAGTTTAAAATGCCGGCCACTTTTGTACAGGATGTCCTGCTCGACACTTTTGCAGAGTATCTAAAGATAGGGAGCTGCGGTTTTCGCAATACTATGCTACTTTTTGTGCAACGTATGATGCTACAAACAGACTTTTCATACCCCCTTCGTTTCGGAGATACAAGGCGATTTTGAAAATGTGTCAGTTTCGAGCACCCCTCGTATCTCAGTTGCCCTTTAACTTATCAGTATCACTCAAGAAATGCCAAAAACATAAAAGTTTTTAAACATCCGTGACCCGAACAATTTATCACCCTGTATCTTAAAAAGGAAGCCGTTATGAACCAGAAGCTCTACACCTGTTTTGCTTAAAATTAAGTAACGCAACGTCCTTTCAAATATTTTACCAGATTTTACCTTACTTTTTGAATATCCAGAATACCCTGTATACAAGAATATTCACGATTTAAGCATTTCTCTTTCTGTATATTGGTCCATTTTTGGTGTACCCCATATTTTTTAAAATAAAATCCCCGTTTGCCCGAAAAAACCTAATTGCTGTACTGTTAATGGTAACCCATTAAATTTTTACATCGCCTCACACCCAAATTAGCAAAAGCGAATTCTTCTAAATGGCTGCTGCAGTCGTCATGGCGGGCAAGATGGCGCCTCGAGTAGACCCAATTAGGGGGGCGCGGTCCCCAATTAGGGGCTAATAACCGCCGGCTCCGTTTCGATGAAATATGGCCCCGTCATCGTAAACGAACTGCTTTGGGACCGCCACCGTTCCAGGCTAAGAAAAGGCTGGATGCAGTGAAAGATTGCATTTCGCGCTTTGAGATCTACGAATCTTCTTTTAAAATATTTTTTTTTCAAAAACATTAATGCTTAATTTTTTTTTAAACGCTTCCTATTTCTAAAATACAAAACGCTTTTTTCCCGAAATATTCTGTTTCGAATAAATAATTATTTGTATTTCAACCTAGCAATTTGTATACCTACAGTGAGTTTTTTAAAGTGAGGGTAACTTTGGAATTTTAAATGGGATGATGTATTTTTTTATAAAATTCAAATCTACGTAAAAAACTACGAACGTGTACAAATTTCTTTTTGATTTTTTATCTCGGTTACGGAATTATAGTTAACTAAATTTTGATTAAATTTAAAAAATAAATAAATTTTACCAATAAATCAAGTTCGCTTATTTTAGAATTATATTATTGGTTTCCATGGATATGCATAATTTTCACTTAAGTCAGTTGAGAATTTTGACATTTTAACGATTATTTCCCATTTTATTGCTCAATTAAATATGGAAGCAAATTTTAATGTGCAAGTTGATATGTTGTTAATGTTGGGGAAGTGCAGAAAAAACTACAGAGAAGCTGTTCTAGTGTGGGCGGAGAGGTTTTCTGATAACCCGAAATCTCACATGGCATTTAAAAGGCTGGAAACCAGAACTCGTACTACTGGCAGTCTGAAGACGAAGCCAGTGGAAACCAGGAGTTCGAAAGCAAGCTAAAACGGATGAAAATAGGGCAGTTGGCGTTTTAGGAGGGGTCGCTATTGACCCCTATGCAGGGCCGCCGAGGGCTATTTGGGGGTCTCGGGCAACAAATATTCCTAGTGCCTCAACTTATATTGTGAAATTAGATACCTACGAGTAGTAGTGAGTTTTCAAGAATTTTTCCTGAGAAGACTTTTAAATTTATTAATGTGAAAATTTGTACACGTATTATGGTAACTTTTAACTGTATTTTAAGATTTTTGTATTTGTAAAAAGAATAATTTTGAAAGCTGCTATAGCTGATCTCCAGGAGTTCCTCTCAAAAAAGGCATCTTGCGGTGACAACGATATCTCTGGACTGGATCATCGAAAATGAAAAAACCAAACGGATTCCGTTAAAGTAATGTATAAGCTTCTAATTAATCGAAGGAATAAGCAAAATAAAAATTTTTCACAAAATGGCGGCTTCTCAAAAAAAAATCGATTTTTGACCAAAATTTTGGCCTTAAATTGTTTATATATAAAAAAATATTTATCGGTGAGAAAAAACCTTCGACTAATTAGTAAAAAATATACTTAAGAAGCTTGTGTAAAAAGTTGATACTGATCGGTTCATCCGTTTCCGAGAAATCTCCGTCACCGACTTTACAAACACAGTTTTGAGAAAAACGCGTTTAAAGTTTCCAAAGCATTTTACATAGCGTACAATCGCTCTGACACGTCTTTACAAATATGCATGTAACTTCGAAAATAATCGCCGGATTGCCTTGAAATGTTTTGTGTGTGTACTGGAATATACATTACGACAATGAAATTTAAAAAAATCTATTTTTTGAAAATTCTAACTGAATGTAACCTCTTAATGCAAACTGATTAATGATATCATCATAGTTTATACACTGACCAGCAATGTGGTATGGATGGAGTGTAATGACACTCCAAGAGTTATATAGGCAAGAATCTGAAAATTGCGTTATATTTTGCAATTGGGCCATAAGATAAATGCAAGAAAATAACAGGATCCTAATGAATGTTATTTTTTCTGACGAAGCTACTTTCCGTATTTGCGTGCAGGTAGGATTTTAAGTTATCCCTTATTAGTAGAAATTTAATGTATTTTTTTTTGTTTGGTTTTCTTTTGGTAAATAGACACAATATGTACTACTGGGCGTCGAAAAATCCCCACTGGATAAGAACTCTGCCCAATCTACATCCCAGGTCAGTGCCTGGTGTGATAATCGGTTGTTGGTCCGCATTTCTTTGAAGGACATTTAAATGGAGAAATGTACACAGTTTTTTTAAGAAACCAATTACGCCAATTATTAAACCAAAACATGAATTCTTGACGAAATTTTGGCAAAGCTTGGGCGTGGTCAATAATAATTTAGACTGTGCTTTTGTCGCATATAGCTTATTAAAAAAAGGATTTTGTAGCCGATACAATGATTTTAATTATTTTTATTGCCACTGCTATACTAGAAAGTCTTTGTTGTTTTATAGCAGAAAAGTAAGCGACAATAACGTTTAAAATAACAAAATAATAACAATGGGCACTGATTACTCGCCTTTAAACATTTTAGACCATCCCACAAAGTTTCATTCAAATCGGTTTACTTATTCCCCAAAAAAAAACTCGTTTGTTGAAGCTGGTTAAAAATAAACTTCGTCCAGCGATCGAACTCGTTTGATCAATCTTATACCGGTAAAATATAAGGTATGGAAGTCCATAAAAAGCAAAACCCTTTCGAGAAAGCAATTTACCTTGCGAGCAATCAATAGCATTCCCGACAATTGTACCCGTATGCCCCTTGTATTACTCAAGGAGTAAAATAAAAATATAATCCGCTCCCGGCCGGGCCGAGCGCGAGAAGCGAAGGTTTTCTCCTTTTATAGGCACTCTCGCCTAAGCAGGCCATAAATTTTTATAATACGAATAAGTTGCGGCTATGGAAATCGTAAAAATAAAAAGCTTCAGAAAAGCTGCTCTGTGCGTAAAATGTTTTATTACGTATTGGACTGATTTGAAAACCTGCTTTTACTTTTTTCGGATATGTATGTTTCTTTATATGATTGCGAGATAACAAAAGATATACGACGCAAGAAAATGCGTCACGGCGACACGTACTCTTATATATAAAAAAACTCCCAACCGAATTGGAAAAAAATCCGTTCCAAAGCCTGGAAAATAATAGAGACCTTGACATCAGCTTTTTTAAATATTTTTTTTCGATAACTTTTACCTTGCATATTTCAATATTAAAGTTCTCTTACGAAAAATTTTCGTTAAGCAATTCAATATTTTTTTATACACGACATAACCCAAGCAAACCCAGAACATCCCACTTTCAAGCAAGTCTCGAATCAAGAGCTGGATAATAGATGCAGAACCAAGCACCTGTCTCTCCAATAAAGACTGGGGTTCCAAAAACCGTGTTCAGTTCAACGGCTCCAAAATCCAGTCGTGCTCCCTGTCGCACATAAATAGCCAAGCCCTACAGGACAATGAATCTTTCGATCGTGTTGGCTTCGCTTTCGAACATGATCTCAGCTGGCACAAGCTTATTACTTCAATACCCACATCAGCAGCTAAAAAGCCTGGTTTTCTCTTTCGAGCCAGAGAATACTTCTCCCCTTTCAACTTACCCACTTTCCATGTTTCCCAAATAAGATCTTAAATACTGTTCCCAGATATGGGGATCACCTGCGACACTTAGTATCCTTGATTATATCCAAAGGAGAGCCATTCGACTTATCAGTGACCCATTTCTCACAAGAAAACCCCATTCTCTCGCTGATCGCCGCGCCGCAGTGTGTTATACATTGATTCTAGCAAATAACAATTCCAAAATAAAGCAAAAATAAGATTTTTATAACTTTTACTACTTTTTCAACTAGCCATGTCTGGTGACGAGCCACAAATGTTTTAGTAGCTCGGTTACAATTTTTCCATTTTTTAATAATTAGGTTGCTGTTTTTTTATATTTTTTTGGAATTAAGGGAATTTATGTCCTCATCATCATTGTTGTTAAGACCGAGCTTATTTAAACCATAAGCAAGAACAAAGGAATTCTTGTTTTCAGTATTCCTTTCTTTTCACCAGACCTCAAAAAGTTCTCTTCTTGGAATGGACATGATACCTAGAATAATACCATTCCTTAGTCGGCGGCAGAGCTTGGCAAATACAATTTGCTTGAAAACAATCTTATAACATTAATGTACCAGAAAAAAATAAATCAGGACAAATCTAAGCGAATCCCAGTTTTGCTAAACATTTAAATTTAAAAAATATCTCTGCAAAAAAGTATTTTAAAAATATAAGGAAGTTAGAAACTTATTAGCCCACAAACAAAAAATATTGTGTCTAAAAAACCTTCAAAATAAATCTCCAGTTATCACAAACAAATAATATATTTTTTTTCAAAAACTTCTCAAAATAAAAAGCACTAAAAAGTATGAAATATCATTTTTACGTATTTGTAACTGTGGTTAATAGTAACTTTAATTTTGTTCAAAGTTAGGTAACTTGTACACTGAAGTTCTAAACTTTGAAGTCGGCGCAGTTTCACCGTATGATGATCCGTAATGATAATTCTAAGGAGTTGGGGTTACTTTAAAGTTCAGAACTTTTGTGTACAAATTACTTAAAATCTAGAATATCCCACTTCTCTCGCTTATTTGTACCTGGGGTCTCCAGATTATGTAAACAAATTGCCTGCAGAGGTTTTTCCTTCCCCTCCCAATCACCCATTCTTCAAATCCCGTATCAATAGATTACATTATCCTTATTTTCAGATGCCCACGGTAGTGGTGGGCTGTTCCAGATAAAAAAACTTCTCTTATACATTCGTATCTAGGATCGCCAAATTATGGAACAAATTACCTGCATCCTAACCTTAAATTTCGTATCAATAGATTACATTACCCTTCCCTGTGGCAAAATTAATGTGCGAAACCCTAAAAATTAATAAATTTCGAGCTAATTTTAAATTTTCGTCTCTTTTAGCATATTTCCTTGCCAATGACAGCCAATTAGGATCAATAAGCTTTACACGCATTAAATAAAAGAAACATTTTAATGCGTTCGAATTCCCTGCTGATATTTTCTTCTGCGGCTTAAAACATTTAGCGTTAGGCCTGAGGCTCGGTCGTCGGAAAAGTGACATCTTTCATTTAAATCCAATAAAACGAAACTCGATTTTCTCGTTTAGGCTTTTACCGCCAAATAATCGGTTTGCCGTCGGGGATCGAAAATAATTTTTCCTGGTAGATTTTCCAGACCGGGAAAAACACGATTACGTCGTCGACCACGACGACGCGACATGTACTCGAGTTGATTTTCAATCGCGCAAAAACTGCTGAAAATCAGGAAAAATAGCACACGACGTCCGACATGCTGGAGTTTGTTTATTAATGACATTTTGCTGGCATCAGTGAGTTTTTTTCGTTAGTGGAGAATTCTTACTTCTAAATTGTGTAGGATCTTTTAAATGGACTAGCCTCTTGTCTTACCTTGTTACCCTACACATCCATTTTATCATTGTCATTTCTGCCAAAATCAGTTTATTCTTAATAAATGTTCGAATATAATATGTCATGTCCTTCTTGTTCAATACACATGTCAGTTCTTCTAACGATATTTTCCTGGACATTGGTTAACATGCCTGCTGCTATAGTTTGACATATATCCCTAATCGTATTCTCCATGTCCTGCCTTGTCGTAGGTGGTGTGGCATATACCCTAAATTTTATGTAGCCCCACAGAGAAAAATCTAACGTGGTAAGGTCACAAGACCTTGGCAGCCATGTAACAAAACCCCCGCTGCCAATCCATCTTTGAGGATAGTGCTGATTCAAATATTATCTGGCTTCACGATAAGAGTGGGGGGGGGGAGCACCATCTTGTTGAAGCCACATATTTTAACGTTCATCAAAGTCTACGTCTGCCAACAGTCTTGGCAACTCCTATTGCAAGAAAATTAAATAAGTAGGTCCGTTTAAATGTTCATTAAAAAAATATGGCCTTATAATTCTCTTGTGAAGAATGCCGCATCACACATTAACCGAGCAATAGTTTTGGTGTTGAACTTCACGGACCCAGTGTGGGTTCTGCGTTGCATTATAATGCATATTGTGTCTATTGATAGCACCATTACTTCTAAATGTAGCCTCATCTGAATACATTATAAATCTTAAAAAAATTTGGTTTATTTCATTTTGGACGTAACCATTGGCAGCTAGTTACGCGTCTTTGAAAATTGTCATCGTGAGGTTCCTGATGCAACTCAATATGGTACGGGTGGTATTTATACTTGCGCGTTGTTCGGTTTGCAGTTGACTGTGACGTACCACACGGTGAAGTTAATTTACGACTGCTAACTTGGAGATTCTCCTAAACTTGTAACAGTATTTCGAATTCTTTCTCGCTATTTGTAGCTATTCTATTGACAACTTCACGTTTTGAATGTTCCACACTGCCGGTCGAATCAAAGCGTTCCGAGGACTGGGTGTTCGCCGCTGAGCGTTTTTTAATTATAAAGTTTCTGACTTTAGACCTAGAAATAAAACACCCTTTAAATGAGATGTCAAATATTTCGTAGTGGATGTGCTTTTTGACTTAGTTTACTCAGAATACAATTATGAATCGCTTGGAGTCAAAATTTAAGTAGTATTTTCATTACATTTCATCCTGTATAGTCTGTCGGCAAAAAGGCAATTTTTATCTGCCTCGCCCGAAACATAAATCATATCGATTAATTCATTTTTGGAAAAATTCATTTTAAGTATAAATAACGGGACAATAAACTTTACAGTAAAAACACTAACATTATTTTCATTTGTTTTTCATGGCTACTGAGATCCATTGACAAAGATGCACAACGAGAACAGAAAATCCCGAAAAATCAATATATTGCAAAAAGAGATAGGGATAGGACATTCTTTACAAAACGTGAATGGTTTTTGATGAGCTATAAGATGGCAGAAAAATATATAGGTTGTTCCGTTTGATAAAAATGACATTTTTTAATTATAAAGTTTCTGACTTTAGACCTAGAAATAAAACACCCTTTAAATGAGATGTCAAATATTTCGTAGTGGATGTGCTTTTTGACTTAGTTTACTCAGAATACAATTATGAATCGCTTGGAGTCAAAATTTAAGTAGTATTTTCATTACAGGTCGAATTATCTTGAAAACTACGACTTTTTCGTATATAAAACTATGAAAAATTATGAAATTACACGTAGAATTCAAAAATCCATTTAAACAAGGTGTCCCACTTAAAAAAATCTAACTTTGTGACACCATACTTTTTGAACGCACCCTGTATAATTTAAAATATTTTTAAATGTGCAGAATATCCAACCATACCTTAACACAAAAGCTTATTATCAACAAATCTCATATTCAAGGCTTAAAATTACTCCGCGCAATCGTTGACTGTGCTGACCATATTTCTGCTCCATACATCATTGCAGATTTGATCACTGTTACAAATCACATAATTATTTTCAGATACATCATCCACCCCCCCCCCCCCCCCCCCCGTATGCCTCCATACTTTCTGCCATGTAGCTTTGCTGTAGGCCTTTTCTAGGTTAATGAAGGCCATGTTATGAAAATATTTTTGCTTCTTCTAAAATCGTTTCATAACCTGCTATAATATAAAAATTGTATCCTTTGTACTCCTATCTATTACGCATTAGACTAAGAATTTCGTGCATATTTTCTAGATAACTCGGTAAGGGTATATATTTTTTCTCGCCAATAACCATTCATTATTAATATTTTCTGATTGACGGGAAGTGTTTACAAGCGTGAAATAAATCAAAATTAAATAAGGGTTGTCGAAGATTTAGGAAAACGTCAGTACGAGGTGATTGAGGACCGTTTTATTCGGCTTTCTGCTAATATCCCTGCTGCGATATTCGGTCGTCAGCAGGAAAAATAAATGATTTGGGATTCTCCTAATGAAACGCCTTTTCGGTAACGTGTGGGTTTCCCTTTTCGGTTAAATACTAAAATACAATCTTTAGTTATTTCTGGGAGTTTTGATAATAAATTAAGAAAATTTCGCTTGAAAGAGTCACGTAAAACAATAGATCTGAAAATTGACCGTTGAGAGGCAACTAACATTGGAAAAGATGTCACAAATGTTTTGGTAGCTAGAAATAACAAAACGACTTCCGCTAATAGTTCTAGAACTACGAATTTTTAAAAAAATATAATAAGGAATATGCATTGCATAAATCGTTTAAGAAAGTCATTACCAACCCAAAAAAATTATTTTAAAGATTTTTTTTACATTTCGGTATATTTATTACAATTTAAAACGCAGCCATTTGCCTTCAGTGAAAAGTGACTTCAGGAAGTGAACAGTGACGACAGGAGATTAGCAAAAATATCGTAAAGCTTATCCTAAACTCGAACAGGTTTGTTTTTCTCGGAAATAGTCACAGGAGGAGCAAGTAAATTGTCTGGGTTAATAGAGGAATAGTGCAACTACTAGCTTCGGTAGAAATTTCAGTTATACAGGATGTATCGTTTCGGACTTATTAAACGTCAAAGTCGAAATTTCCGCGATTTCCGTAGAAATCGGGTACAGGTCGCAAAAGTGAATTAAATCAATTTAAATTTTCGGAGGTTGTAAAGGACCCGAAGCTTTAGAACCAGTTTCAAACTGGCGAGGATCGGAAAATGCCAAGTAATTTTTTGAATTTTTTTAAGTCGAAAAATGCCTTTCGCATGCAGACCCCTCTTCGGATCGAAAAACGGAATGATAAGTAGAACTTTAAAATTTCAAATACTTTCTTTTAACAATACATTTACCTAACCTAAAACCACTGGAAAATCGATATACATATTTGGGAAAACTGAAAATTTCGATTTATGACCCAAATTTTTTTCGGTTTTTTTTTTTTTTTTTGGTCAAAATGGATCCAATTAAAATCAAATATACGTCATCGGACAGAGTTCGTCGAAATACATGATATATATATGATTAGTTTCTTAATTCTTTGAAGGAAGGGAGCAATCGATTAAATTTCTATTTTTTTGCACTCGACACCTTTAAATCACTCCGTACTTTTTCCTATCTAATTTGTTTCCAATTTTTCAACGCTACCTTATAGACAGATAATCAGACTTTAAAATGAATACAGAATGGGTCATCCAGGAGCGTATTTAAGGGGTAAAACCTGAATTTTCTAGATTTTTTCCAATAAATCATTTGTATTTTTAATTCTACACTATTTTTCCTATTTAGGGATTCTTTTCAGATTTATTTTATCCGTTAATTATCTAAGAATACCTCCCACTAATTTAAATCGCTTATTTTTTCGTTTAAGTTATAAATAAGTTTTTTTGCAAATTTTAGAATTCTCGACCATTGCAATTGCCATGAAAACAAAGAATTGCAATTTATTGACGTCGAAATTATTAAAATATGATGTGTGAAAATTTTGCAAAAATGCTAGTTTTGTTGCAAGATTGGAAGGTTCCTGGATCGATTTCGGTTTGAAATATACATGAATAAGATTTTAGGAACCTTCTACTTTAAGTGCCGGGATATTTCATTGGATAAGCTACGCCTTAAATGTCATTTTTATTAAGTTTCCGATGACCCTGCAATACTGGAATTCGCCATGTACTTATTATAACAATTTCGACGTTACAGCCAATGGGATCACGTTTTACAAGTTTCGAAATTCGCGCGAAAAGTTTCGGTGGAAAATCCTTTTTGTTTGTCAATAAAAACCAAAATAAAACCCAAACAATCAGCACAAATATTTAATTTATGTTGGGAATATAAAATAAGGCTTCAGATTTATTTGGGTTATAACACCCCTCGAATCTTTTTGCATCACTTCGTTATCTCTCTATATACATATAAAAGAAGCTGACTGACTGACTGACTAATTGACTGACATATCAACGCACAGCCCACACCGCTGGGTCTAGAAACTTGAAATTTTGCACCGAGGTTCCTTATACAACGTAAGCATCCGTAATGAAGGGGTTTTCAAAATTTGACTCCTAAGGGGCGAAAGAGGGGTTCAAACTTTGTATGAAGAAAAAGTATTAGTTAACTCAAAATTTCATAGAAGTACTTTAAAAATTAATTGTCGAAACACGTGCTTTAAAGTTTTTAATATCAACCCCTAAGGGAGTGAAATGGAGGTTCAAAGTTTGTAATGGAGTAAAATTGTTGCAAAGCCAGTGTAGTTATGTAAGATAGGATATGCCAAATTCTTATTTTTAGAACTAGCTTGTCCTCAGCGTGGATGAGGCAATCGCCAAGTAGTACACTCCCTTGGAGTAAGAGCAACCTGCCAGGAATGTTTCTGCGTTATAGGCCTTGTGACTTTTGAGATATTTTTGGCTGGACATCGGATCCCGACTAATAAGTATTGTTTATTATGATATAATGATATATGTAATTATATAGGATATCACTTTTGTTAGGAAACAATAGCTCCAAATCTAAGTTAGTTCCCTAAGGTCGTAAATTAAAGGCAAAGTAGTGACCTTACACCCAAAGGCGAGCTAAATGTTTACTTTTTAGAAATGTATGTATAGGCGCAAGCAGGAATAAAGTTTATGTCCCTTTGAACACTGTTTTATGTAATGTGCCTTAGTTTTTAGGTTTGAAAAGTAAGGAGCAAATGATATAGCAAAAATGAAGAAACACTGGCAATTTCATTTTTAAATCGTTTTTAGGGACTTTAAGGTTTTTTTTTTTGAAAATTACTTGCTATTTTGTAACAAATATTTCTACCATGGCCATAAAAATTATTTAGCAGGAAGCCTTATCTCTTATAAAATGATGTGCAAGTACTTTTAATCATAAAATTGCTGATAGCTGATAATGAAGCGTTGTTATTAACATCGGCAACAGTGGTGTATCCTTATACTTTTAAGCAGGGTTAAGTACAATAAATTATAAAATTACAAGTAATAAAATAAAGTTAACTGGTTTGTTCTCTTTAAAAATTACAATGACAGTCCTTATATAACTTTAAGTATAACATTTTCTTAAAAATTGGTTGGTAGATTACTTACAACATAAATCTTATCGCCGCAAGGGGGATTAAACTCTGAAGTGCAACTCCGGGTCCCTGATCACGCCACATATTCTATTCTATTCGATTCTACGTGTCAAAGTCACATGACTACTCAAACAAAACAAACGATCCATCACATGGCCACTGTCATTAGTGTCAAAATCGCGTAGAATTCAATGCATCGTGATCCAGCAGCGGGCGGTTATAGTTTTCTATAAACGACAGAAAGCGATCGTGTTGTTTTTGTCTGCCATTCATTCGACAGCGAATGTAAAACAGAGCGAAAAAATATCGCTCTACAAATATAATTCTAAGACGTATCCACTCCCACTGCGCTTCTGCGTCCAAGTTGGCTGGCGATATTCTTGACTCTAATGACATTTTTCCCGTGACCAGATAATTGTTTCTCTATTCGATAATCACGTGACTTAAAAGCGATATCCGAGAAAAATAAACTGGCGATATCGCCAGCTAACGTAAACTGACGTGAACGTAGTAACTCTCCTTCGACCAACGTCAACGGCTATGTTGTACTCGCGCGTAGGGATGACAACGATGTATCGATATTAGTTGTATATCGGTATATCAGGAAACTATATTTTTTCGATATATTTTCAATAATAAATTGAAAAAGTATCAATAGCCCATTCGTTATATATCGAAAACTGCCCTCTTCCGTAGATGATTTTTTTTATTTTGGAAATAACCTAGAAACCAGTTTAAAAAACATTTATTTGTTACAGTTGACAATTATTGCAATTTTTTAAATTTCGTAAGTGAGTTGGTATTTTGTATATTAGAGGAGACGTTTAAAGCGCCATACAGTTGCCATATTAGAACTGACAAACTAATAAGAAAGTCTAATTTTTTAATTTTTAGTGTTACGCTTATGGAATGACTTCGGTGTCCGTCCGTCTGTCACAGGCGATTTTCTCTGAAACTATTTCAAGTAAAAATTTGAAATCTAGCACAGAGATAGAGTATGGTGGCCCAAGTATAGATGTGAAGTATAAAAAGTTAAATTTCGATTCTGGGGATTAATTTTAGGGAGTAAATTTGGAAATGTAAAAAAAATTTCAAGGGCATCTTGTGGGGTGTCAAATGAAAGCTTATTGAAGCACGAATTCAACAATATATATGATGTATTTTTTATCCATTTTTCGGGAAAAACACTTAAAAATTTCTGTCCTCCGCCCCCTTATCACCAAAAGATCGCTCAGAAAAATCTAAAAAGAAAAATTATGAACATTGAGAATTAGGTGTAGATTGAGCCAAAATTATCAGGATTGAAAAATTCTAGCGCGATGAAATTGTTATATACAATTTAATTGTTGATTTCCTTATAACTGCTAAACCAATGGTTTTTGGGGAAAAAGTTTTCGACAAACAACATTTCTCTTGATGTAAGGAACAACTTTTGTTCTTACACGTTTTTCAAAATTTTTAATTTGGCTCAGTCGAAACGCTCCGCACTCAGCTCCGCGCATACGCGATGTGATACGGCGTTCGTGCCGTCGGCGGCGGACGGAGATCGGACGGCCTAGGTTTGCTCACCCCCGAGTGAAGGGAACTATTGCCAAGGTAACGGTGGGCCCTTTTGGGGCAAGGATTGCCTGTCACCATAACTTCAGTTCCGAAGGTTTTATGGTTTTGGAGATATTACCTATCTTATTTTGAGTTATAAAACTTAAAGCCCAATAATATCCCAAACGTTGCCATCAAAATGTGTCAAACTTAGTCTTACGTGAAAAAAACTACAAGAAATTTTTGCTAAAATGTTCATTAGAATGAATATTTATTTTATAGTAATTTTTTTGACGGTAATACAACAAATTATTTAAATGCATGTTCTTACGCCACTGTCGTACCATCTAATACCATCAATGGTATTTTCAAATAAAAGTGTTTAAAACTTTTCCACTGGAAAATCTGGACTTTCGACTTAGTTTAAGCACGTACGCCAGAAAAGAAATGAACATGTTCGATTTCGTTGCTAATGCCGTCATTAACTTTTTTCTATTGCTATTCGGCACTGTATTTTTAGTTGTATTGTCTTTTTCTTATTCGCTGTTCCTATCTACTAAAGCAGAAAGAGATATGACAGGAAAGTGGTCAAAGTGTGGTGTTTTAAGTCCGACCTGTCAGAAGAGCTTTAATATATATTAGAAGGAGACTAATATAACTTTGAGTAGAATCGTATGGTTTATTTTTAAAAAAGTTTATGTTTCTTTGTTCTTTCTTCTATAAAAGAAAGTCCCTACGGGGTCGCAAGTCATTTTAGTTGCAACTTTCACTATGAAAGTTGTCGCGCTTGTGGTAATATTTGTGTTGATATGGCGGTGGACGTGGTAAGATTTTATTATTTTTACTCTCTTAGTGTTTAGAGTTTAAACTGTTTTATTTTAAGTTTTTATTTTTTTTTTCTCGTTTACATACTGATATTTAAATCAAATTCCTAAAGTAAGTTTACATTTTTACGTTTTCATATAAATAATTTTAAGTTTTTTAATTTTAAATTATATTTTATGCTAGTATTTTTTAGTTTGTTTTTAGTAATTGGCTATATGGTTTTACATAAATTTTCAAAAAATTTTCTTCTGATCTGTATTTTTTTATATATTTTTAATTTATTTCATTTTTTATAAATAGCACGAATTTTAGATAAAAAGGACTGAACTTGTTCCAACCAGTTTTTATATAAAAATTAGAAAAAATCAATAAATTGCACTGTTTATTTTATTTTCATTTTTTTAACCTGGCTTAATATTTGCAGTCTGTCTGTATTACCTTTTACAAATTCTGTATTTTATACTAATTTATTCAGGTTTAATATAATTTTTTAGTTAACTTTTTTTATCTTCTTCTCATTTTATTTTGTGTTTAATAGCATCAGTTTATTATCTTTTTATATTTCCTCGTTCCTATCCATTAATTTTATTTCGAATTTTGTTTATATGTAATAAGTAATCTCAATACCTATCCAACTGTTTTGGAAAATTATTTTACTAGTGGACAGCTAGAGCTTTATTCAGTATCATAAGCTATATATGAATATTACCCGCGACTTCGTTCATGTGAGACAGGTTTGTTTATGGAGAAGAGGTAATCTCAGAAACTAAATTCTTATACTAGCGTATAGCTAGAACCTCTCTAAGTACCATTGGCTATATACAATTGTTACCAGCGGTTTCGTTCACATGAAACACGAAAAATTGAATTTTCACCCTACTAAACCAGATTTAAAAAAAATCTTTTGCTGATAAATAGACTAGAACTTTCAACGTGTTATATACTATATAGGCTTTATACAGTTGTTACCCGCGGCTTCGCGTATGTGGAGCAAATATTAAAAAGATAATCATAATGCGGTTAAAGCCGCGGGTAACAGGTAGTAATGTAATGTGATGTGATGAACAAATAATCAACTTATACCTATTACTTGAACATGTTATGTATTTTTAAATTAAAATAATTAGAAGTATTTTCATAATCAAACCTATACATTTTTTTCTTATAATTTTAATTGAGTATTCAAAAAATTGTCCCAATTTATTGTGATTTTACCAGAAGTGAACTATGTGTCCCGTTATTTGCTTTCTGCGGTCTGGTATATGTTTGGTGCAATATTTATCCCATCAAAAACATACATGTAAAAAACAGGCCAAGTTCTCGTCAGGACTGTATGTTTTGTTATCTGAAAAAAATGACTGAAATGTAAAAATTATACCAAGTTCCTTGCCTACACGTTATTAGCAATGTTTTGATAAGCACAGAAAAATATTGTGTAAATTGATAAATTTATAGACCAAACTTGGCAAGTTTTCAAGGGTCTCAATATTGTTGAGTTCTTTAATGAAAACTTGCCAAGTTTGGTTTGTAAATTTATTAATTCACACGATATTTTTCTGTGCTTATCAAAACACTGCTAATAACGTGCAGGCAAGGAACTTGGCATAATTTTTTATATTTTAGCTATTTTTTTCAGATAAAAAAACACACAGTCCCGACGAGAACTTGGCCTGTTTTTTTACATGTATATTTTAGGTGGGATTTAATAACTTCTTGTTCAGATATCAAATAATGATATTTATTTATTAGTATATATGTATACACCGACTGCCCGTACTCCGTAACTTTCCAAAGCAGAAGTCGCTATTTCGTATCAGAATCCGCCATGTTGGCTTTTTATTGACTTTTCTCGTAATTATTTCCTTAAACATTATCTATGTTCCAAATTTCAAAGCTCTAGCTCGAGTGGAAGTACTACCCTAGATTTAAGATGATCTATCAGTCAGTCAGTGAGTCAGTGAGTGCCCGAAATTCTGATTTTTGGACACTCCTGTAACGTAAATAGCCTCGAAGAATGAGGGGGGTCGAAAAGTGCTCGAAATGGCTAGTGCAAGTATTGCACAGTGTGCGCTTTGATTTGGTCCATATGTATAAGATTCATGTTGTTTTTCAGTTGATTAATAATGTCTCAGCAAGTTCTTTCTCGTATTAATACTAATACTCTTGCATTGAATCTTCACTTAAGGTTACCTTAAAGTTCACAAGCTGCACAGTAAAATATAAAATCTTCAGTTGCAACTTACCTCGGTACGTGCCTCCTGTTTTGCTGCAATATTTTGGTAATTATATAGTTTATCCATTTCTGCTATTTTTGCGTTTTTTGGAAAAATTCTTTTATGGTCACATTCTACTGTCTTTTCTGGTTGCCAATATACGTGCGCACATAAAAAGTTATGTTGTTTTTTTATTAATTTTAAGATTAACTTTTAGGGTAGCTTTTCCAATAAAACCCGTGGTACACATACTCGAAATTTCTGATGGAAAGACGCGCCAAATTTACAAATCGTTTTTCCCACAAATACTGCTAGCTTTACATAAAGTTAGCGGGAAAATGCGAAAATGAACCAGATTTAACCTAAAGGGCAAAAAGATGACCCCAACCAACACCCTGACGCACCGATCCCTCTTCGCCTGCGAGGAAAGAGACTGGTCAGGGTTATCCCACCGTTAGATCGAAAATATTAGATCTGTCACCTAATGGACCGACTTAAAAAAGTTTTATATGCGAACGGTGGATCGGAGGGCACCCTAAGGTCGGAACAGGGTTACCACCTGGTTAGGGGCCCTGACCAGTCTCTTTCCTCGCAGGCGAAGAGGGATCGGTGCGCCAGGGTGTTGCTTGGGGTCATTTTCGGCTGTGTTCTAGAAGCGGTACAAAGTTCGCCAAGATTAATTTCATTTGGGATAAAAATAGGTAAACGTGGCAACACCGGCACAGCAATATTGTCGACAATGTTGAGAGGTGGGAAAATAATGGCGGCTAATAGCGGCTTAAAATGGAATTTTGTATAGAAAAAAGCAATTTTCTTAGCTATTAACCGTTTTTCTATAAAATATATTTTAACGTCAGGGGCAATAAACAATGGAAATGGCAGAAATGAACACGTAATAAGCAAACAGTGGCAGGTGATATTACCTAGGGCACTTAGGTACACCCACCGCCAACTTTGTAACAAAAGTAAAACAGCTCTAGCGACATTAGCACTTTGATCATTTTATAGGATATTGCCGATGGCACATCGTTCAGGAATAATACTGAAATTCTTGAAATTGGCACTTAGCAAATTTGAAATTTCCACTTCAATTAAAGTGGTCTTAGCAAAAGTCAAACTGTACATTTTTAACGTTTTTGGGTACCTTGTCTAATGAAATTTTTTCTCAATATGAACCGTATTTTTTCCAAGCAAAAATTTTAATGGCTTTTTGTCGATAAGGTTGCATGCATTCCTGGTATCTCTGTTTCTTGCAATTATTATAAAATAGAGGTATTTGAAAATAAATCAGAAATTAAATAAAAATTCCGCCTTGATTGGACGAATGTGATAACCACTACACTACGTACACATGTCAGGATCCGTCATGTTGGGTTTTCCGCCATGTTGGATTTTTACTATTTTTTTGATTATTCTCGTAATTATCACCTTAAGCACTATATTTATGTTCCAAATTTCAAAGATCTAGCTCGATTGGAAGTACCCTAGATTTACAATGATCTATCAGTCAATCAGTGAGTCAGTGAGTGCCCGAAATTGTGATTTCTGGACACTCGTATCTTGGAAACTATTCCACCTAGACGTATGAAATTTGAAGTACTGCTTCTTTTTGGTAACCTTAACCTCAACCCAACCGGGTCAAACCTGGCCCACTCTGTGCGCTTTGATAATATTTTTATTTATTTAAATTTCAATGATTTTAATATTTTTTATACTTTTTTTGGTTTTTAGCGCTTCACTGTCTACTTATACAATCTTTTTTAATTCTTCTTTTACGCCTTTGACTCTGATTTTAGGATATCTTCTTGACAGATTTTAACAAGCTTAATTTTTTTGATTTAAGGAATATGACAATGACAATATGAGCGCCCGCAGACTTTTTATTTTCTCTCTTTTCTCAGGGGGGGGGGCAAAATAAAAAAAAATATATTTTATAAAAATTTTATTTGTAGTGATTTATACAAATACACTAATAATTAAAAAGTATGACAATCTCACAATCTCAGGGGGCGCGGCTCCCCTGCCCCCCCCCTGCGGCCGCCCATAATCACCTCTAGCGTCTGCATTTTTATTTAAATTTGGTATAGGCTGTCACTAAGCCTGAAACAAATCACTGAAAATATGTTATAAAATTTGCAAGCAGACTAAAGGAAAACTGGGCCGAGAAAAAATAAATTATAACTAACTGTAAACTATAAAAAATGTAATAAAACTAGATACATCGATACTTAAAATATGACTGTTATTTGCTTCCTTCTTAATTTTTCAAAAATACTTTATTTTATTTTTCTTCTTTATTTCCCCTGTATATTTAAAAAAACGACAAGAAGCATAGTGTAACGAACTCATTAAAAATATACAACATTAATAAAGTAACTTTACCCAGGACCTATATTAACAATTACTTTATAAATCATGTATCTCATTATTGCAACTGCGGTTCTGGACGTTGCATCAGTGTTACCATCTATGTAAGTATGGCTGCAGTTTCATAACGCAGGAAATTGAAGCACGTCCACACGGCTAGCCCAGACCGAATCACTGAATTTTCTGTCCTCTACTACTTTCAAAGAAAATTCAATATAACTATTTATTCGGGGATCGATATAAACTGAATAGATTGATAAAACTGGTTTTCCTTATTACGGAAATTCATGAAAAAATTGTTTTTTTAATGTAAACTTCCTATACAGCACATACAGGTTTGTAAATGTAACTTTTTCTTACAGTTCCACTCCACTGCCATGCGACGATGGAAACTGCGGTCAAACAAACCAAAAAAAATCCGCTCATCTTTGCAAACATATGCAGTTCGATGACACTATTAACGACATTATTAGATCAAAGAGAGAATTTGGATTACATAACATTACAAGCACAGTCCAACGCGCTGCTACGTTTGTCGGTAGAAAATTACATATTGTTAATAAAAGGGAAGAAAATAAATCTGACTCAGATCAATACTCCCAGGAAAATTTCCAGAACAGATTCATAGGCATAAAGGACAGGAGTGGTGCAATAGTACATGAAGAAGACGAATTTAATATCAACTCTACTGAACTTCCTTGTTCAAAAAATTGCTCCAATCCCTCGCAAGCAGGTACCAAGGAAAAAGGACACGTTTTTATTCAAATTAGATCTAAGAGAGCTGCATACAGACCAGGAAACCATTCTACGACAATTCGAAATACACTTAGAATTGAACGACAAATTTCCGCTGTTAAAAATGATACTCAGGAGGTTCAAAATTTAAACAAAACTACACAGAATAGTACTGAGGCTCAGCGAGAAAATTCTCAAACCAAAAATGAAACCAAAGCGCAAAGTGCAACTGTGTTTCAGAGGCAAAATAATGCTAACAATAGCACTGAAGGAAAGCAAAATATGACCGAAACTAAAAGCAATTCATCCGACATTTTAGTTGACACTCAAAAGGTAAGAAACAAGAGGCAAGTTTTTGGTACCAACAACAATACTCAAGATGCTAACATCAGTAGAATTAAAAAACAAACATCTCATGATCATCAAAACGATACTCAACATACCACTAAAGCCAAAAGACAGGCGTCCCATCAAAATTATACTCTCGATCCTCAGAATACAACAGATACAAAAGAAACCTCCCATTCTCATCAAAACGACACTCAGAATGTTCAGAATAAAACCACAGTTAAAAGACAAGCATCTCACCATCATACTGCACATTCTCAGAATACAACTAGAGTTAATAGAGACACATCCCACTCCCATCAAGATGCTCAGAATAAAACCAGAGTTGCAAAACAATCAACTCATGAACTGCTCAATAATACTCAAGGAGCTCAAAATACAACTAAAATTAGAAGAGGAGCATCGGATGCAAAGCAACTTCAAGAGAAAACCAGTTCTAATCAGACAAATATTTCTGAAGGGGCCCAAAATAGTACCAAAGTGAAAAGACAAACCTCCAATGCAAAAAATGTTACTCTAAACTCTCAGGGTACCGCACAAGTAGCAAGGAATACAACAAAAGTTAAAAGAATGACTCCCAAATCAATAAGTATTACTCGAAAAGATCAGAATAGAAATATAACCAAAAGAAAGGCTGTTCATGTTAGCAATCAAACTCCAGTTGCGCAAAATGCGACAAAGGCTATTAATGCGACTTCTCCTATTCATTATATGTCTCCACTAGCTAAGATGAGTAGAACTAGAAGACAAACTGAGGTTTCAAAAAATGATACCCAAGATGCTCAAAACAAAACTACTGTTCAAAGGAGAAGTGTAAATTCAGACAATATCACTAAAAGTCACAATGCAACCGTCCTAGCTTCTAATATCAAAAATGGTACCCAAGGATCTCAGAATAAAACGAAGGTTAGAAGGGAAACTGCTACTCATAAAAATATTACCGGTGAAGCTCAGAATATAACTGTACTTAGTCGTCAATCTTCCGATATTCAAAACAGAAATGAAAAGAACCCTTCAGGAGATAACAAAGATAAAACCAAAGTTAAACGACAAACTGATTACACAAGAAATATTACTAAAGAAGCTCAGGAGGTAACTAAATCAAAGGTCCAATTATCTGCTGCAAATGATAGTAAAGAAATAGGAAAAGGTACCAAAGTAAGAAGAGAAGCACCCTTATCTGAAGAAGAGCAGGACACTATAATAGTGATTAGACAGATATCCAGCATTGAAAATGATACTGCTGAAGAGTCGGAAACTTCCAATAATTTTTATTACTCTGAATATGAAGATATAGAGCCTGTTTCCAATTCCGATGGTGGCTCTAATAAACCTACAACAAAAAGCACCAGGAGAGCTTTTAAACCATGTTCAATCCAAATATTTATTGGTGCATCAAAACTAAACTGCACCCCAGAAATTTGTAATTCGAGCAACGTCTTAGTTAAAGATAGTTATGGTTTAAAACCTGAGAGAAGCAATAAAATCAGAAGGCAAGTCACTGAACAAGCGACAACGAGCTTAACACATCCAGGCAATGAAAAACTTATTAAAAAAGATATAAGTTCAATGAATCCTGAAGATCTTACGACCAGCGAAGTAGAAAACATTAACATCGAGATTGACAACGGAATCCACCATAGAAGAAAAAGGGAAAAAATTGGGAACGATACAAGCACTCAAAATGCTTCAAAAATAGAAGACGCACAAAGATTACAAGGAAATAATCAAACATCTGGTAACAGTACAAGAATAAAGCGCAACGAAAGCGCGAAGAATATTACAATTCAAATTCACAAACTGGTGATGACTCATGATAAAATAGGAAAAACAAAAAGAGATACTGAAAACGGTGCCACTAACAATACCAATGCGACCCATGCAATTCCCCAGTCATTTAAAGCAAGAAGGTATGTTAAAGAAGATACTGCTCTCAATGCCACTAATTTAAACTCGACCACAAATGAAACCACAAGATCAAGTTCTACTAATATTCAGACTATCAATCATCCTGCCATCAACTCAAGCACGCAGCAAAATCAGACGGTTTCTCGGGAGAAACGTGGAAGTTCAGAAGCTCAAAGTAATATGACTTCTGTGAATATTTCTAGTCAGAATGAAAAGGGCAAAAGCAATACTAAATTCAGAAGGCATACTTCAAAACATGTTGAGGCTCAGGAAACTTTAAATAAAACAAAAGAGTATAGCAAACACCATCATCGTGGAATGAGAAACGTCACAGAAACGCAAACGAATAATTCTGCTAATTTGAATTTGACGAGAGTGCAACGGGAAGATGAAAAATCTCAAAATATTACTGGAGAAAACGACACCGAATTAGTTCAAAGCGACGAAAAGAAAGGAAGTTCAAAAGTAAAAAGGACAATTCCTCAAGATACCCAAAGAGGGGTAAAAAATGTAAGCAGACCAAGATCTCCTGACTGTACTGACGAATTGGATCCTGCTGGTGATACTGATAGGAGAACAAGAGCGGCGCCTGCAGATCAAAAACTTGCAGTTAACAACACTGGCCCTGGAAATCGTACTTCAGTAAATCAAAAATCCAAGACAGATACCAATGAAACTGGAAAAAATTTAAAATCAGCTAGTAATTCTACATCTTCCAAAAACACTACATTGAGCCAGAATCCAGTAGCAACTTCTACAAGCCGAAAGAGAACCAGAAATGCTTATAAGGAGACTCATATAATGAAAATTGCACGTAGGGCCTCATCAGCTCCAAACAACGATTCCGTTCATAACCTAACGACATCAGAAGATCAGAAAAATGCAACAAGAAAACGTAGGACAATTTTGCTTGAAAATAGAGATGTCGCGTCATTTCAGGAAAACCCAGTGTTAACAGAGACACATATTCAAAGTGACCAAGATAAAAATAAGTTTCATGTTCCTGATAAATATGTACGCAGACCTCTTGTAATGACTTTTTCAGCATCTGAACAAAATGATACTAGCTTGAATACTGTCGACTTTTATGAATTACCTCCTGAGGAAAGGAAGAATGTAGGAAAGGTCGCTAATAAATTGTTTGCTAATGAAGAATATAGAAGTTATTTTAGATATGTGCCGGATGACCCATCAGATCATGACAAGAACAACCTAGTGGAAAAGAATACAGGTGTGATTTACATTAATCCAATGAATGGTACTCCCAGCTACGACGTACACGAACAAGATTATGGGTCTGATTCAGAGGAAGAATTTGACGACCAAGAGGCGGATGATATGAAAATCGCAAAGCAAAAGGCTGAACGTAAGTGTCGTCTATTAAATAATATAAGATTTTATCATATTGTGTAGTGCATTTTTCAGATTGTATTAATGAAAAAGGGCATTTTCTTTGATTTTAAGGTATCCTACAGTGCTTTTAAACTTGTGCACTTTTTGTAAAAGTAACAGAGTCGAGTAATTCTAGAATGGCAATGGGTAAATATAGGGTGGCCCACTGTAAACTTTCCACCCAGGTTTAGTTTATTTTAAATAAGTAAATCAAAAAACGGTTGGACCTGTACACTTTAGTTTTTAGGGGCGCATATTTTTTTGATATTTTTACCCCCCATGTTTGAACCCCTAAGGGCACGGGATACAACCCTTAAAATCATAAATGGGAAGGGGTCTTATTTTAAAGGGAATTGATTTGCCTTTCCAACGGGACCTTGCTCGTTGAAATCGGGCAAGTAGTTTTCGAGAAATTAAAAGTTAAAAAAAATTGGGTTGAAACGTAAACAAAATGCTTAACACACATAAATAATCATGGCAATACTGTAACAATAGGTCTTTGGAATTCCGCTTTTTCTGTCGAAAAAAGGGCTATCATTAGTTTGTTGTTGATATCGGGTAAATTCATTCATAGTAAAACTAATAATTTTGCTATAAATTTCGTTTTGTTCAATTACGTATTAAAATGACGTATACTCTTGAAGAAGGAGTTAAAATTATTTCACTTTTCTTTAGAAATAACGATTGTGCTAGATCTACCGCGTTATCTTATAATGAATTACACCCAAATGGATACCTGTCTCATTCTAACGTGCGAGAATTAGTGGCGAAATTTCGTGAAACAGGATCAGTGCTAAACAAAAAAAAATTGAAGATCCTGTAAAAATGAAGGAGCAGTTTTGGGTCATATTGCAATTGATTCCACACGTAATACGCGGAAAATGTCATAAGTGTCCGGTGTTTCGCGTACAACCATCCAGAGAATTTTAAAAAATTATACATTCCATCCTTACAAAATAAAATTGGTTCATAAACTTAATTAAGACGATACCGATCGCCGTTTGAAATTTTGAGACCTAATGAGAGAAATAGTCGTTAGCGATCCACAAACTGTTTTTAAAATTTGTTTCTCAGATGAATGCTGTTTTTTCCTTCATGGTTCTGTCAATCGACATAATTGTAGGTATTGGTCGGATTTCAAACCTAGAAAAGTACATACTCAATATCCAGAAAAATTAAATGTGTGGGCTGGAATTTTGGGGACCTTATTATCGGGCCGTATTTTCTTCTTGATAATTTAACTGGTAAAATGTACGTAGAGTTTTCGGAAACCACTACTGACCCTGCTTTAACGAATGCAATTGAAGAAGATGACCGTCATCGGCCAGAAAACCTAATTTTTTGGCAAGATGGGGCACCCCACACTATGCATTAGGCAGTATCTAGATGAAAATTTTCCAGGAAGATGGATTGGGAGAAGAGGTCCTATTGAATGGCCTGCAAGATCTCCCGATCTATCCCAATGGACTTTGTCTTGTGGTGACATTTAAAAAAAAATTGCGTAACCCAGTCCAATTCTTTAGAAGACGTGCGACAACGAATAGTGTACGAGAGCCGACAAATATCTCCTGAAATGCTTTATAATGTTCGCGAGCATTTTGAACCATAGGCGTAGTTAGGCAGTCAAGTTCAGGGGTGCTTAAGCCCTAGATCCTATTCAGTATAGGCCCAAAAATTTTGTTTGGGGTGCCAATTATAGTTGCGGGGGCGCTAAGCATCCCCAAGAGTTAACTACGCCTAATAAGGCGGGGGCCTGTAAATTTTGGGGGTGCTAATTAGAATTTTAGGGGTGCTTAGCACCCCCAAGCCCTCCTTAACTATGCCTATATTTTGAGCAGTGCCTTAGTAATTGTATAGAGGTTGGGGTGGACATTTTTAGGATTTACTTGATTGAAACAAATGGTCAGAAATTTCGTTACTTTTAAATTTTAATTTTTTAAGGTCTCATTTCTCAGAAATCATTCCATTTTAACGAGGTTCCGTTAGAAAGGCAATTCAATTCCCTTTAAAATATTGTATCACTCGCTTCCCATTTAAGATTTTAACGGTGAACGGCTTAGGGGTTCAAGCACAGTGGGCGAAAATACTAAAAAAATATGCTGAGAACTACAATATACACCGTGTATTTGTGACACTTTAGAATTACGCCATTTTTAGCTAAAATTTGTAACGCATTCACAACCTAACCAACTCAGCAGGTGGCCCAGTAAGAAATGGTGCACTACGAAAGTTGTACGAGTGTGTGGGCATAGAGTTCTAAAAACCTGAGTTCTTATTAGCACATTTTAATAAAATCAACTTTCAGGTGTGAGATGCGCATGCGCCATGTACCGATCAAATTCTTCCAACCAAGAGAGAAACCCCACATTCAACGAAAGCATCTTGAACGTTCCTCAAGGAAGAAACGCATCGGATAAGGAGATCCTGTGTACGAGGAGCTGCACCGAAATGATTCAAGTTGACATCAAAATCAAACAAGAAATTTACTGTGCACATGTCAAGGCAGATTCAGAAAAACTTAAGGTATTACAAATTCTGTCATTCTAGTAGACATAGATGGCATATTCTACAACTCTTCGAACTTAATAACTTGTTCAAAACGGGTATGTTTTAAACTTTACCAAGATGGCCTTTTTGGGCCATCAAAGGTGTATTAAACTGGTTGTGATTTCATCCTGAGGCGATGCAGAACGTACCACCTATATCTACGTATTGTCGAACTCATGTGTCGAAAATAAAAGACACTGCATAACCAAGACCCCGCCGGTTTGGATGTGATGCCAAAGTCGGATTAGATTTATGAAAATGTCAATTTAAATTAAAATTTTGGCAGTGTGTTTACACATGCATTTTGTGCGTATAAAACAATGACGAGTTATCAAACAAAAAAATCGGTCAAGTGCGAGTCAAACCTGCGTAGTAAGTGTGGAAACGCAAATCTTTTTTTTTTCAATGTGTCATCTTCCTACCCGTCCTGACAGGCGACGTACTTTAGGCCTTTATCTTATCTCCCCTCTTTAAATTTGTAATGTCCATGTAATATTAGCCGACCTCAATAACCCCGAAAAGGACATATTAGTTAACATTTTGGAAAAATTTCCAGCTGCTTCTCCCCCAACTTTAATTTTCTTAACATCAATCTCATAAAATTAAATTTTCTGGTCTTAATAACCCCGTTAATGGCATATTAGTTCACATATTTGGAAGAAATTGCCAATCGCCCCCTTTTTATCCCCCCCCCCCCCCCCGCCACGTTAACTTTTTTACCATCTGGTAGACAAAATTAGATTTTCTGACCTCAATAACCTAGTCTTGTTAAAAATATTTTTAATGTTTTTTGTTTCCAACGAAGTCCGTTCCTGGAATCGAATATTCGAATCTGGTCTCTAGTGATTAGTGTTTTCATGACTCCATTAACACACAGCTTAGGTAAGAACATAAATAAAAAAAATTACATGTATGTTCCCTGAGTGCGACTCTGTTATTTGCGTCATCACATCCTAATCGACGGGGTCTATACAAAATATTAATTTTTCTTCCAAACTACAATTATTGCCACCCTTTACATCTCTTTTTCTAGAAATTCCATCCTCATGACCCAGAGAACATCCCCGAGATCTTCGAAGTAGTATTTTGCCAAATATTTACAGGAGAAGGAGAACAGACCCTCCAATTCATTCTATCCTGGTTAAATGTTATCCTTTTGGACGTGGTGGTGTGCCTGACCGGCCTTGGCATCGTCTGTATTTATTTGATTTGTTTCGTCAGCTGGCGGAAACGAGACAGTGGACCAGTGTACACTGCGGCTGCTTTCACTGTTAAGTAGTCCAAAATACTAGGTGTAACTTGGACTAAGAATTAGAGGTAAATAGGCTAAGATTGTTTAAGACCACTTGTAGGTAAGAACTGTGTTAAGAAAGAGACTAGAGATAAGAATTATTAGTTTTAAAAATGCCACTAACTATCACTACAAATTACTTTAGAATATTTATTTTAGTTTATTGAACAAAAATACATATGTAGGTAGCATGTAAGAACCAAATCATATCCAAAGATATGAATTGCCATGTATCTGTTATTTTAGAGGTAAGTAAAATTATACATTTTCCAAAATGTCGCCTATAATATTCAATAGAATTTTTTTTCAATGCAGAACCATTCAAGATGTTTTTTAAACAAGATAAATGAAAAAAATGTTTTCTACAACCTAATATATCATGATATGATATACAATTTGCAAAATATGAACTACATATAACCAACTGTTTAGATTTATTTAAATTTTATCAAGAACGTGTTTTTATTATTTTTTCCTAAATTATATTTCCTTAAACAGGACATTTTTTTGCTTCGATAGAATTCGATTTTTGAAAAACTTTGCCACTGATAATTTGGGAAATGTATACATACGTACAAGTCATCACCTTCACCTACAGAAATATTACATTTGCTTTAAAGTTTTCAAAGCCCTTATTTTAAGCAAGCCATACATGTTTTTCCTTGCAAATAGAAAGTGGTGGCTTTGTTTATGCATTAAGACTCCTTATAATCTCCCACAAATAGACTTAGTTTTTAGATAAAACGCTTCGCTGCTAACCATTTGGTATCACGGTGTGCCTGAACATGATTTAAATGAAAAGTTCTTGCCCTGTAAAACTTCTTTCTAATATTAAGTTCCTTGTTCGTCCTGCGTATTTTGCACGAAAAATTAAAATCAACGGCCGATCCGTTTTTGAGAAAGTCTGTTTTTATATGTGCACATAATAAAAATCAAAATTTTCATATTATGCAATTGCTATATCTATGCATAAAAATTCTATCTATAGTCCTCGTCAACTATTGTTAGCATTTATAAAATAACTCGCATACCCAAGCAAAAAATCGCCAGCCGAGATAATAGTTTTAGTCCGGGCGCATGTATTAAATTAATTATATTTTTCGACTATTGTCTTGTTCTACCCAACCCAATCTTGCAAGTTCAAAAGGCCTGAAAAAAGGTGTAAGCTAATTTAAATACACTGTTTGTAATAAATTTAAACAATGTTTTGTACAAATAACAAATTTATTTTATTATTTTTTTAAACGGTTCAGAAAATCTACTCGCCTGGACTAAATACTGGCGATATCTCAGACAGTCGGCATATCCAAAAAGATTATTATTTTTAGAGATGTGCTTCTCGCTATTTTACAAATTTTACAAGTGCATATCGTATTATCTTTTGAACGAGTAACTCTTCCTTGCGATCCAAAAACTGACAAGTCAGGAAAAGAGATGTTGCTTTTCACACCGCTTTTTATCCGACTAATTTCTCTCTGACATCAACCGGACAATATCCAGGAATGGTATCACTGTCAGCAGTTTTGAAACAACAACCGTTTGAGATGAGCTTTTAATGTTTTTGTTAAAGCAAACATTTCTCTCCTTTTTTTTAAACACAGTATACATACTTTAAGACGATTTTCATCGTGCGTTTTTGCTCGGTATTTCGACATATTGACCTTCGAAAAAAAACCGTCCTAATGTTAGAGATTTTATAAGAGACGTGATTACCATGGTGAGTAAACAAAAAAAGCAAACCCAGGCAAACCCAAACAAAAAAAAACGACAATAGTGGAAAAATGTAATTAATTTAATATATGCACCCGGACTAAAATTATTATCTTGGCTCTCGATTTTTTTGTTCGGATTTAGGAGTTATTTTTATAAATGGTAACAATAGTTGACGAGGACTATAGATAGAATTTTTATGCATAGATATAGCAATTGCATAATATGAAAATTTTGATTTTTATTATGTGCACATATAAAAACAGACTTTTCTCAAAAACGGCTCTGCCGACCATTTTAATTTTTCCTGCAAAATATTCAGGATGAACGAGGAACTCAATATTAGAAAGAATTTTTGCAGGGCAAAAACTTTTCATTTAAATCATGTTCAGGCATACCGTGGTACAGATTAAATCATTTACGTTATGCCAAATTTTAATGCTAAATTTAGAGTTAGGAAAAATCGGACGGCTTAGAAATACAAAGAGATTTTAGTATCTTATTATATTTTGATCTTCCTTAAATAGGTTAAACATTTTCAACAAGAATTTTCAAAAATTTTAGTTGTTTTTCATAAAGATATTTACTGCTATACTTACATAAGATTCAACAAGAAAGGCAACTCAAAGTATTTTAAGATGCTATCTAGTTACGCTATACTAGTAAAAATTGGAATTTATTTTCTTTGGTTAACAAGCACCAGGTTCTAGCAACAATTTCCGTATATTACTTGAAAAATTAACCTTAAATGTTCAGCTTCTTTCTTAAAGTTTTCAAGACTTAAAAATTGCTAAAATTTGATATGACCAATTCCGCTGGAAAATTTTTATATCTTTTCTGTTCTGAAATTTCTCGAACCAATTCAATACTCCATTTTGTTCTTGAATTTATTGAAGCAATAAGATGATCCCGTTTTATGGCTAGAAATCAGTAAAACGAAATTAAAGAAAATAAAGCCCCATTTGACAACTGTAAATATAAAATATAATTTAGTATTTAGTGTCTTATAGTATAGATTAATTTTAGTGACTCCTAATTTTGCAGTGTAATTTTAAAATATATCATGTCTTTTATGTAAAGTAAAAAAACTAAGGTCCTTCCATTTCTTACTTAAAATAATTATATATGTTCTAATAAGTCAGAAGCCAGACCATAATTTGGATTACAAACTATTTTCTTTTCAGCATGTTTATTTACACATCTCCAAATGAAGGAATTTTATCTACACAATGCAAGGAAACACAGTGATATCACAAAATAGTTATTTGTTTTGTGGTAATATCACAAAATATTAGTATATTTATCTTGTGGTAATATCAAGAGGTTTTTACCTTTCCTCAATCAATATAAAACAACACTTTGCAGTGACTCGGTTTATTTTTAATTTAAAATTACACGCAGAATATTTTTCCTAAATTTATTTTATAATGGTGTAAGTTTAAGTTAAAATTCAGGAGTGCCACACGTTTTTCCTGTATTTTTTTTTGTAATTTCAATTTCCTTTAAAAGGCTGAAATATTATTTATGCGGAACTAACCTAATTATTATTATTTTCTTCCCAAAAATCCTACAGAAATTATTAAATTACATGAAATTCTGTTTAATCAGCAAACCTTTTTTCAGCCTAATTTTATTTTTCAGTACTGAATAACAAATTTTAAAAAGCAGTGCTGGATTAGACATTTTAAAATAAGTTTCGATTTGTAGAGACGAAAGAAAGACTGCTAATTATAACCCCTTCTCAGACAAGTTTATAATTCCACCATTTGATGGATAAACCTTTTAAGGTAACGAAGAAATTTGAAACACATATTTTTGCTTATTTTTTTGACATGCATATGTATTGAAACCTATATGCGATTACAAAATAGCTTAAAAACTAAGTAATATGTGTTATATTATAATTATATTTTTTATACTAAAATATATTTACAATAAAATTATGTTTGTACACAATAATTAGTGTGGTAAAGATGTCATCTAGCTCCACAAATAGAAAAAATCAAAAAATTGATTAAACCAGATCATGAAGCATTGTTATTGACTATCAGCAAATAAATAAAACAACCATCGACAAGCAGTATCCGCCAGAAACGTTATTTTTAACAATACCTTTCGCAGGGTGTTATTATCGTTTAGAGAAGAGAAACTTTGTTGTGTTAAAGTAAATTAGGTACAAACCAACTATTGAAGGCTATAAAACCATTGTTGGTATAAATCCTTTTTACATATTATGTAGGTACATCACAAAAAAAAAACGCTCCTGATTTTGGCTGTGATAACCCTTACTAATGAATATTCTTAGTTACTTAAGCTAAAATAGATTACGATTTACAAGTATTAATTAAATTAGAATTAGACTACTGATTTTGTTGTCCAGAAATACAGTGCGGCTATTTAATGTTCCCCCACCTCTTAATTTTTGAATCGTTACAATTAGAAAATTGAAAGTTGGCATAGGCAAGGTACTAAGTACAAAAATACTATGTTTCGGTGCACAAATGACTCTCGGAAAAATCTCTTTCCATTTAATTTTTTTCCAGGATGGTGTCCAGCAGCCATCTTGACTTTTCCGCGAGTCGCTTGTGCACCAAATGTAACAGTAAGTAAGAGGGGAGGACATTAAAGAGCTGCACTGTATATAGATTAGTTATTTTTGGTTGTTTTACTTTTCGCCCAGATAGGTTAGAGTTTTTTATTTTGTTAATCACATTAGTTAAGCAAGGACCCTTCTAAGGTAACTCTAAGTTGTTGGCAAAATGAACATATCGTTAAGTCAAGGATTAGACGCTATTTTCATATTACTACGTATTTTTTCAATTTCAAACTAAAATCGATTACAGACAAAATGAAAAAGTTTCAGTATTCATTTGGCACTTTACAAACTCAAATTGTTTTTGAATTTCAATTATAACCAAGTTAGTTAAGTTTTAGTTTACGTTTTACTCACGAGTTTTGGGATGACTTTAAGTGTTAGATTCGAATAATTTAATTAAATTAAGAAAAAAGTTAGTTATTTAACAATAGTGTGCAACTTAAGGTTACCTTGTAGTATGAGCTTCCTCACCATGTGTATTCGTTAATAATAGTTTATAGTAATAAGAAGCAAATAAAAAATCAACGAATATATTAAGACTATAGTCTGACGTTTGTTGAAAAAAAATATATTTCAATTTTAGGTGATATTTTAGAATTCTATTACCTCAAGTGCTATTAATCATCATCTGTTAAAATCATAGTTTATACTGGACTGATTTTTTTATGACGACTGATATTTGAAATTAGTATTGTAGAGTGGTTAAATAAAAATTTAAAATTAAATTTTTATTGAACTGCCAGTATGTGATATTGTTAAGTTTTTGTTTATAAATTTAGTGACTATGTTTACAGCTACTCTGTTAGTTATTATCTATATTTTTCGACTGCCTTGTATATAAAACTAGCTTATAAGAATTTTGGTTTTTAATTTGGACGGATTTTCATATGACGACAGACAGCATCGCGATAATGGCCTATGATTTGTTTAAGTTAATATCCTTTAGATTTAAGGTATTTTGTGTTTTTTAGGAATTTTTAGTTTATAACTTGGACAGATCTCTATATGGTGACTACCGCATGAATAAGGACAGTGCTTACAATATTATAAATCTTTAGCATTTAGATTTTTTATAGTTTTAAGACCGGGCAGACTTTTAAATGACGACCAATATATGAGCAATGACTATGATTTTTCTAAAGCAGAGCAAAGTTTTTAAAAATATATAACTTTAACCAAGCAAATAATTGTAAACTTTTTTATTTTTCAAATTTTAAATACTTTGAAAGCTGTATTAGGTGAATTATAATTATTAAATTATTATTTAATTCTTTATAAGAACTCTTGACAAGCTGAGTACCTAATTTATTTAAAAGCCAAAAAAGTGTATTCAATTTTTTAATTTAAAGTAGCTATGAAAGATAAACTTTGAAATTTAATTTTAGCCTACAAGACGTTGGGTAGACTTAAATTTTATTTAAGAAAAGTAGTTTTAAATGTAATTTTGATTTAGTTTGCGATTAATATGGTTTTGTGAAAATTCGCTAGGTAAAAGTTGTTTTGACAATAATTGCTCTGTTTAAACTTGTGTATACATGTGTGGTTTTTAATCAAATAAATATATGATTTGCAGAATTACTTATGGTTATATTGTTTATTTGTTATTTTCTCCCTTATTTCCCAAGATGCCGAGGTCTAGTGCAATTTTTTTAGCAACTAGATTCACTATTGCTAGGACCTGTCTAATTTGACAACTAAATGTTTAAATTGGCTAGTGAAAGAATAAGGCTACCGAGTTTGATATTTCACCAATTTTTAAAAGAAAAGGCAAAAAAACAAAAATATAAACAAACAGATTTACATGCTTATTTAAACGTATCTAGTCCTAGTCGACCACTCAACCTTTAACGATTTTTGTGTTGAAATATCTCAGAACTGAATTAAGTTGTAGTTATGATACAAGTACAGAGTTGCCCACCGAAAACTTTCCTCCCAGGTTTATTTTATTTTGAATAATTTTTTATTATTATTAAAGCTTGGGGCGTTTACCATTATTAAAACTGGTCTATAAGCCCAACCATTAATGTTTCTCTAAATTCTTAGAAACTAAAATCCTTATATACTTAAGTTCACCCAATGAAGTCCTAAACGTGTATCTGATATGACTCATGGTCATGGCACTTAGCACTTGCACATTCTGCTTTTTAAAAGTCTATGCTAGTTCAAAGGGCTTGCTCCTCTTCAGCCTTCTAACTAGATTCTGGTTGTCAAGAATGGCTTCGACGTTAACCTGTTGATGATGATGGACTACGAGCTTCATATAATATTTCATTGTTAATCGCAAAAGCGGAAAAACCACAGACCATTGGCGAGGAATTAATCTTGCCGGCGCGGCGGTCAAAGAAGTAATACAAACTATTCTTCATCATAAGACAACATCAGATATCATCACCAGGAAAATACCTCTGAGTAGTCTGAGTAATAGTTCAGCGGAAAGAAGAATAAATTAAATGGCCAAAGACGTTGAAATATCACTATGCGATTACTTGAAGACTCGCAAATTTTCCATTCAACTCGATGAATAAACTCTACCAAATAACGAAGCACTACTCTTATCATACGTACGATTTATAAAAGAAGAAAAAATTGGCCAAGAGTTATTATTTGCTAAAAAGTTGGAAACCGATGCAAAGGAAGAATCGATATTTAATACCATGAACAAGTTTTTTCAAGAGAAAGAAATTCCTTTTCGTAATATTTTATCAGCTGCAATGACGGGGGCATCATAAGGGTTTCATAGCGCATTTGGAACAAGCAGTACCAAATGTACTCGCTGTACATTGTTATTCATCGTCGGCATTTGGTTGCACAAAATCTGAATGAACGCCTGCATACGTCGCTTGATTTCGTTATTAGAGCAGTCGATAAGATTAGAAGCAATTCATTGAGTGACAGATTATTTGGCAAACTTTGTAGTGAAAATGATGAAGATTACTTTCGCTTGCTGTTGCACACACAAGTTCATTGGCTCTAAAAAGGTACCTACTTGTCTAAATCGTTTTTACAAACTATTTGACTCGATACTAGATTTCCTTGAAAACAGAGACGACCTGTTTAAAGTACCTACTTAACGAAGTAAATTTTCAATTGTAAGGTGATGAGTTGAATTTAATTAAAACAAAAAACGTCACAGCTGTTTTGTGGGAAAACTTCTTCTGTTCAAACGAAATTAAGGTAGAGGTGAATACAGCCACTTTCCCACGTTATCAGCAGTCTCTGCAAAACAGGAAGATTTACTTACTTACTGCCAACACTTGGACGTTCTTCCTGCTGATTTTAAGGAGCGATTCCAGGATATTTTACACATGAATATTCCGAGTTGGGTTTTAGATCCTTTCACAAATGCAGATACGGCAGAATCATCAAATTTAGAACAGGATCTCGTAGAACTCACAACTAACGAAGAACTAAAAGTAAAATTTACAAATGGATACCAAGAGGTCTGGCTTCAAAAATCAATACCAGCACTCTACCCTGGATTGTGGGAAATAGTACAGAAATTTTTAATTCCATTTCCTTCATTGTATTTGGCTGAGCGTGAGTTCAGTGCAGTAGCAAATTTACTCTCTCAGAAAAGGATCACTGAGCGTGGCGATTTGCGACTGATGTTGACAAAATTGGAACCTGACATTAACAAATTGATAAAACGCCACCAGCCTCAACCGTCTTATTAATTTTTTTATTAGATACTATTTTTGTGAAATTTTTAAATTTTTAATAAACAATTTTCTACTTTTGTGATAGTTTTAATTTCTACTTTGTGATTCTTAATAGATAGATAGATAGATAAAATATAGATAATGTGTAACAATATTATATTTGGTATAAGTAAGTATTATGGGAGTTGGAAATTTTTTTCTTGTATAAGGGGTGGTGGTCCAGAAAACGTTGGGAACCTCTGAACTACTTAGACGATGTCAAATGTCGAAATAAGAGAGAATTCAAAATATACACTTTACAAAACGTTTGAAAATACCTTTTCACGCTCGCTCGCCTTCAGCTCAGGTCCACACATGTCTTACTTGTGTTAAAAGAGTCATTTCAAAACTTGTACAGTATAATATTGCTGCTGAATAAACTGGAACTTTCTGAGTAGTATAGTATACGGTATATCATATTTATAATAAAATACACACACACACACACACATACACACCTCCCAATAATTATGGCAACGCGTGCATAAGCCCCAATTGTGGCATTTTCGAGTTTTTTGTACAGGATTGTGGCGCCCATTCCGAGGAGTGTATAGGGATACAAATAATTTCGTTACACTCCGTAGTTTTTTTCTTATCGCTGAAAAACATTTATGGCATCCGTTTCCACAATTATATCATGACAAGAACTGTGTTAATGCGACGCCATTAATATTTCAAAGTAAGAAGTTGTGTAAAAAAAGTTGCCACTAATATTTGGGCAGGTACAAAGTGTTATTTGCGACGTTGTCAGCTTTCTTAAGTTGCCACAGTTATAGTATGAATGTGTGTGTGTGTTAAAAATATATCTACCAGGCTTGAAATTGATATTTTTAAAATAGCGGCAACAAAATTTGCATTAGTTTTCGGTATATGGATTCCTAAATACTGGGTTGGCCAATGAAACCGAAACAAGTCCGATTTTTCATATTTATTGCTCCTAAACAGTCAAACAGGAATAACTTCAGAATGCTTATCAAATTGATATGCTATATGGAAAGGCACAAAGAAACCAAATAAAAGCAAGAGCATTTTATATTCAACGATTTCTGGAACGTGATCACCCCTGTGAACAATATTTTTCATGGTTGGAAAAACATTTAAAGGAAGAAAACGATTACGAATACTAAAACGATATTATAATATGTGAGGAGGCGGAGACAAATACACTGGCTTGTGTTGAGTTGATCCTACAACATCTACATTGAAATTGGCATTGATATTGGAATATGCCACGAAGGTGCTGGAAAAATACTACATGGTTATAAATTGTATAAACACATCATCATCTCTACGATACCGACTACCAATGAAGATTCGATTGTTACAGTTGGTACCTAGAAACTGAGCGGCAACAGCCAAATTTAAAATCACTTACGTTGTTTTCAAACGAATCCCGTTTCACTAATATGGGAATGTTTAACAGGAAAAACACGAAGTACTGGGCAACTGAAAATCCCAATTTGGTTAGAGAAGGAGCTTTCCAAGAAAGATTTGGCGATAATGTTTGGCTGGGCATTCTAAGAACTCTAACTGTTGGACCAATACTTTTTGATGAACCTTTAAACGCGGTCCATATCTTAATTTTCTACAAAACCAAATACAAAATGTTATTGAAAATTTACCAGTGAGACAATTTTCACAGATTTTTTTATCAACCAGTCCATAATGCAAGAGTAGTGATCGATTATTTAAACGAACTTTTCGAGAATCGTTGGATAGGTACCAATGACCCTTTAAGGTGTCCGGCGAGGTCTCCGGACCTTACTACCCTAGATTTTTTTTATTGGGCACACACTAAATAAAAACTGAATATGACAAAACTTTAGAATTTACAGGACCTTAGAAACAGAATTACGCAAGCAGTAAACTCTATTACTCAACTTCAAATGCAGAATGTATTACGAGAATTTCAAGAAAGAATTAACTGTTGTCGAGATGTTAACGGTGGTCGTTTTGAACGTTTAAACTATGGTTAAGTATTATAATGTGGTAGTTTTTTTTTTTTCGTTTTTAAATTACTAAGCTCATTTTCGTTTTGAAATTACGACTTTCCAAAGCAACTTGTTTAATTGCCGATATCTCAAGAACTATTAGGTTTTGACAAAGGACATCATGAACAAAAAATATTAAGAAAAGTAAGTAGAATGTAAATTTAATATTTATTACACGCTTTTATTTAATTTCACCTGTTAGTTTGTTAGTATGTTTAGGTCAAATATTTCAATCAAAATTTCGACTAGTTCTAATTAAGTTAGAGCTTTGAAATTTTGCACTCGTGTGTAAGTTCAGTGACAATGCATATATTATTATGTAATTTTGTTCTAAATCCAATATGGCGGTCGCCCCAAGAAGACGGATTACCATTTTCTTCACAATCCCCTTGATATGGGTATCAAATGAAAGGGTTTGGCGAGTATAATACGATAAGCTATGTGACGGTATTTTAAACTCAATATGGCGGACGCCCCAAGATGGCGGATTACCATTTTTTCCCCAAACCCCTTGATATTTGGATCAAATGAAAGGGTTTGACGAGTAGAATTCGATTAGCTGTGTGACGTCATTCTAAACCTAATATGACAGACGCTAAAAGATGGTGAATTAACTGTTTTTCAACAATCCCCTCGACATGAGTATCAAATAAAAGGGTTTGACGAGTAGAGTACGATAAGCTATGTGGCGTCATTCCAACCTAATATGGCGACTGCCGCAAGATGGCGGATTACCTTTCTCCTCATTACCTTTTTCCTCAGAATCACGTTGATATAGGTATCAAATATAAGGATTTGACGAGTAAAATACGATAAGCTGTGACGTCCTCCTAAACTCAATACACCGGACGTTACAACATGGCGGATTACCTTTTTCTTCACAACCACCTTGACATTTTTAAGCCTTTATCAACAGGACGGTGCACCAGTCCATAATGCAAGAGTAGTGAGCGATTATTTAAACGAACTTTTCGAGAATCGTTGGATAGGTACCAATGGCCCTTTAAGGTATCGTGTAATACGATAAGCTATGTGAAGTTATTTTAAACCCAATATGGCCGACGCCACAAGATGGCGGATTACCATTTTTTTCACAACCCACTTCACATGGGTATCAAATAAGATGGTTTGACGAGTAGAATACGATAAGCTGTGGTGAATGTGGCAGATGCCACAAGATGGCGGATTATCTTTCTCTTCACAATCCCCTCGACATGGGTATCAAATGAAAGGGTTTGACGAGTAGAATTCGATAAGCTATGGGACGTCATTCTAAACCCAATATGGCCGATTACCTTTTTCTTCACAATCCCTTTGATATAGGTATCAAATGAAAGGGTTTGTCGAGTAAAATACCATAAGTTATGTGACGCCATTCTAAACTCAATATGGCGGACGCCACAAGATGGCGGATTACCCTTTTTCACAATCCCCTTGGCGTGGATATGAAATGAAAGAGTTTGGCTAGTAGAATACGATAAGCTATGTGACGCCATTCTAAACCCAATATGGCGGACGGCACAAGACGGCGAATTACCTTTTTCTTCACAATTCCCTTGATATAGTTATCAAATGAAAGGGTTTGACGAGTTAAATACTATAAGCTATGTGACGTTATTCTAAACCCAATATGGCAGACGCCAAAAGATGGCGGATTACCTTTTTCTTTACAATCCCCTTGACATGGGTATCAAATAAAATGGTTGGACGAGTAGAATACGATAAGTTATGTGACGCCATTCTAAACCCAATATGGCAGACGACACAAGACCGCGGATTACCTTTTTCTTCACAATTCCCTTGATATAGGTATCAAATGAAAGGGTTTGACGAGTTAAATACTATAAGCTATGTGAAGTCATTCTAAACCCAATATGACAGATGCCACAAGATGGCGGATTACCTTTTTCTTTGCAATCCCCTTGACATTTGGATCAAATGAAAGGGTTTGACGAGTAGAATTGGATAAGCTGTGTAACGTCATTCTAAACCCAATATGGCAGACGCCAAAAGATGGTGGATTACCTTTTTTCAACAATCCCCTTGATATGCGTATCAAATGAAAGGGTTTGACGAGTACAGTACGATAAGCTATGTGGCGTCATTCCAACCCAATATGGCGACCGCCGCAAGATGGCGGATTACCTTTTTCCTCAGAATCACCTTGGTATAGGTATCTAATGTAAGGATTTGACGAGTAAAATACGATAAGCTATGACGTCATCCTAGACTCAATATAGCGGACGCCACAAGATGGGGGATTACCTTGTTCTTCACGACCCCCTTGACATTTGTATCAAACGAAAGGGTTTGACCAGTATAATTTGGTAAGATATATGACGTCATTCTAAACCCAATATGGCGGACGCCACCAGATGGCGGATTACCTTTTTCTTTACAATCCCCTTAATATGGGTATCACATGAGAGGGTTTGACGAGTAGAATACGATAACAGGTAAAATTCCTTGTAATAATAATGTATTATCAGAAATGCATTGGTTAAGACGTAACCAAAAATTTATAAATAAAATCTTATATAAAACATAGGTATAGTTTTTCATTGTGACAATGCTGAATGCTATTTATAAGTGGACGTAGTTCGCTTAGGTAGATAAAAGTAGAATCAGAGTTATCACTGAAACAGATATAGTATGTTATGATAAATTTATTGTCTTAAAAGCTTGTCGCGTAAATAGAAAAAACAATACATTCTTAGCTACTTACAATTTCTGCCAAACAAAATTAATGCTTGTATAAACTTTTCTGTGCGCTACAAGCTTTTTAGACAATAAATTTAACATAACATAATATGTTTCAATGATAACTTTGATTCTGCTTTTATTAGGATGTAACCTGTTAAAGGATATAGTGGGGGGGGGGGGGAGTAAAAAGGAGCTTCTGGGAATTTCTCCAAAATTTTTGGGTTAGTAAGGTCAGAAAATTTAATTTTATCTAACAGATGGAAAAAAAATTAACGGGTAGGGGAGGATAAAAAGGGAGCGATTGACATGTTCTTCCTAAAATGTGAACCAAAATGCCATTTTCGGGGTAAAAAAGGTCAGAAAATCGAACTTTGTGTAATAAATGTTGAGAGAATTAACGTGGGGGTGGAACGGGAAAAGGGAACAGCTGAAAATTTCTCCAAGACTGATAATGAATATGTCGGTTCTGGGGTTATTAAGGTCAAAAAAATTAATTTTGTCTACGATTTGTTAAAAAAATAATCGAGGGGGGGGGGGGGAGAATAAAAAGAAACGGCTGGGAATTTTTCCCAAAATGTTAAATGTTACATTAGTTAAAATTGTTGGGGAAATTAAGTAATTATTACAGAAAATAATATTTTTTGACATTAATCACCCCGAAAATGACAATTTTGGACAGATTGAAAATCGCTCCTTCCCTCCCTTAATTTTTTTACCATCTGTTAATCTGTTGCTGATTTGCTAACCTCAATAACCCCGAAAATGACACATTTAACAGTTTTGGAAAAAATCCCAGCCGCTCCTTTTCATCCCTCTCCCACCTCCGTTAATTTTTTGTACATATTATGTTGGACGAAAGTAGATTTTCTGACCCCAATAACCTCGAAACTGACATTCTTTACCATTTTTGGAGAAATTTTCAGCTGTTTCCTTTTATCCCCCCTCCCCAATAACTTTTTTAACATCTGTCAGACAAAATTAGATTTCTTGACCTTAATAACCCCAAAAATGACACATTACTTAACGTTTTTGTAGAAACTGTCAGTCGCTTCTTTTACCCCGCCCCTTAATTTTCTTAACATCTATTACACAAAATTAGATTTTCGGACCTTAATAACCCCAAAAATGATACTTCCAACATTTTTGGAGAAATTCCCATCCGCGCCTTAACCCCCCCCCCCCCATTATATTTTTTGAAAACTGTTAAGACATGGTTTAAAAATTAGATTTTCTGAGCTCAATAACCCCGAAAATGATATATTAGTTAGCATCTTCGAAAGATTTCTAGCCTCTTTTTTATATGTCCCCCCCCCCCCCCCCCACGTTAAACAAACCTATATCGAAGTAACCTTACTCTTGTTATGGTTTTTTAAATTACAAGGATTAACATTTTGTGTGTGCGGGCATCCATTATGCAAACAATAGTGGCAACTCTCGCGACACACTCGAAATACTAAAATCTTATTTCAGTTAAATGGAATAAAATCGGCAATAAAAATGGCAACATTGCAAATTCTTTACAGAGGTCGCCACTTTCTTACCACGCCCACGACGCCATTATTGGGTGTGTAAAGGTAACATACTTAAGCCCAAATAGTGGCAACTTACACAATTTAAAGCAATTTTTGAAATTGTTCGGTTTGTTTAAAAATAGGTAAAGAAAAATAAATTGGATGATTAAATAGAAGAAGAAACAAGCACAAGGCGATGAGATAGAGAAAAATACATGGAAAATAAAGCTGGTATTATTAAAATAAATTGTGGCGACGCGTGTAAGTTGCCACAATTTTGCCGGATGCCATAGTACAGCCTTATGCATACACAAATCGCCACAATTATTGTTCGGTATACACACACACACACACACACACACATATATATATATATATATATATATATATATATATATATATATATATATATATATATATATATATATATATATATATATATATATATAACTGTATTTTTTTGCTTTCTTGGGTAGAGGTTTATTATGAATAATTAAGACAACTTTTTTGACGTTTCGCCCATTGGTTTTGGGCTTTTTCAAAACTGTTGTTGTTTTTTTTTATTTAGCTTTTTTCTAAAAACATATAAAATGGAGTTACATTACTTTTTTCTTTTAAAATACAGTGTTTATACAATGAAGACATAATTAAAAACAATGAATGACAATACACGTGAATTAATTCACGTGTATTGTCATTCATTGTTTTTAATTATGTCTTCATTGTATAAACACTGTATTTTAAAAGAAAAAAGTAATGTAACTCCATTTTATATGTTTTTAGAAAAAAGCTAAATAAAAAAAAAAACAACAACAGTTTTGAAAAAGCCCAAAACCAATGGGCGAAACGTCAAAAAAGTTGTCTTAATTATTCATAATAAACCTCTACCCAAGAAAGCAAAAAAATACAGTTATAATAGATGGTTTAAGAAAAGGAAAAAATTAATATATATATATATATATATATATATATATATATATATATATATATATATATATATATATATATATATATATATATATATATATACAGTGACCGGCAAAAAGTTCGCAACATATGGGAAAAATTTTTATTAGGAGAGTATCGGAAAAACTTTCCCAGGGGATCGGTTCTGCATGTCCGATAACCTAAAAATCGATTTTGACATACGTCACGTGACCACTGGTATAGCGTCAAATTAAAAAAAAAATTGTTAATTTACAAAAAGTGAGGTCAGTTGACGAGATATCAAAAAAAGTTATTTGAAAAAATTGCTTAGAATTAAATTCTAGATCCTTGGGCAAAATTTTAAGATTTTATTTAAAAAAATTGGAAAACTCAATTTTTTTTAAATATTTTTTTATCGATTTACAAATTTCCGTTTTTTTTCGTTTAGATAGCTTGGCTAATGTAAAGCCCATGTATCTGGATGAAAATAAACGAATGTAGTAGTTTTTTCTACAATTGACAGGACAAAATTTAAAAAAACAGGGTTTCGCCGGACGCTAGCTGTTGCAATGATTTGTATCTAGCAGCAGTGTCAAAATTTTAGAGACATTTCAATGAGATTACATTGAGAAAACCTTAATCGTCTTAAATATATCTGAAGTTCGACTTTTTGTAAAGTTAAGGGGATTAAAATAGATAATAAACAAAAAATTACCTGTTTATTTAATCGAAATTTTATAAACGAAAACCAATGTAAGAAAAACTTAAAAGTAGTCAAATTCTGTACTAACAACACAAAAAATCATTGTTTTTCCTTGGGTGCACAAAATTTAAAACTCAGTATGACCACCATTTCTCTCCATACATACTGTTGTTCTCGAGCGCAACTCTCGATTAACATTTCGGAGCATTTTACGATTTATTTGCAATACACAATTTATAATGACATTCTCTAAATTTTGTATATTCCTAAAGGGTCGATGTTTGTACACAGGGTTCTTTAGGTATCCCCACATAAAAAAATCTAACGGAGTCAGATCTACAATTCTACAATTGACAGGACAAAATCGAAAAAATAGGTGTTCGCCGGACGCTCGCTGTTGCAATGGTTTGAATCTAATGAAATGACTGTATCAAGATTTTATTAAGATTTTTCGCACATAAATTTAACAACCAGGTCTATTTAGTTGTACTTAAAACTACCAAAGCAGGCTCTGAAATTAAAACAACCAAATAATCTAGTAGGTTAAAAACAACAGAAAAATGTCAAACAAATTATAATTTGTTTGATTTCAACCTATGTCATTGGTTTATGTCTCGCATCTTACTAAGTTTGATATTTTACATAAGTTTATTAATATTTTATTCCTTAAAATGGCACCCACACTACTTCTTCAGGAAAAGATAGAAATTATTTTAATTTCTGGAGATAATTACAAAAGCCATAGAGAAACAGCAGCAATTTTTAATGAGAGGCACCCCGATAAATCCCTCCATTATTCCACAGTATCTCGTCTAGTCAATAAATTTAAAGAAACGGGATCGGTAGAAAATCAGTATAAAGTTTCCCATGAAAAACCGGTAACAGGTGACGAAGGTTCTCTTTATGTGTGTTTGTCGATCACAGAAACACCCCAATTAGCAGTTAGTCAAATATCGGAGATCACTAACATTCACGAAAGATCTGTGCGGAGGATATTAAAAAGAAACAAATTTCATCCGTACAAACCTAAATTTGTACAAGTATTAAAAGATAGGGATTATGACGCCCGCTTCGATTTTTGTGCCTGGTTCCAGGGTATGATTGAGGAAGATTTTAATTTCCCAAAGAACGTTCTTTTCTCGGATGAAGCTACATTTACCTCTAACGGAACCGTCAGTTCACAAAACTGTAGATGGTGGGCCACCGAAAACCCAGACTTTGTAATTCAGAGTAAAGACCAATATAGTTTTAAGGTTAATGTGTGGTGCGGAATTTTCAACCTCAGAATAGTGGGACCTTTTTTCTTTAGAGACAATTTAAATTCAGAACGATATTTAGAATTTCTACAAACTGAGATATCTGACTTTTAGACAATTTGTCATTAGCCGAAAGAAGAAATTTATACTTTCAACAAGACGGAGCTAGCATTCATTCCACAAATGAGGTGAAGAGATGGCTGGATCAAGAATTTGGAAACCAGTGGATAGGACGGTTTTCTGAAAATCCGTGGCCTGCGAGATCACCAGATCTGACTCCGTTAGATTTCTTTATGTGGGGATACCTAAAGAACTCTGTGTACAAACAACGACCCTTTAGGAATATACAAAATTTAGAGAATGTCATTAGAAATTGTGTATTGCAAATAAATCGTAAAATGCTCCGAAATGTTAATCGAGAGTTGCGCTCGAGAACAATAGTATGTATGGAGAGAAATGGTGGTCATACTGAGTTTTAAATTTTGTGCACCCAAGGAAAAACAATGATTTTTTATGTTGTTAGTACAGAATTTGACTACTTTTAAGTTTTTCTTACATTGGTTTTCGTTTATGAAATTTCGATTAAATAAACAGGTAATTTTTTGTTTATTATCTATTTTACTCCCCTTAACTTTACAAAAAGTCGAACTTCAGATATATTTAAGACGATTAAGGTTTTCTCAATGTAATCTCATTGAAATGTCTCTAAAATTTTGACACTGCTGCTAGATACAAATCATTGCAACAGCTAGCGTCCGGCGAAACCCTGTTTTTTTTAATTTTGTCCTGTCAATTGTAGAAAAAACTACTACATTCGTTTATTTTCATCCAGATACATGGGCTTTACATTAACCAAGCTATCTAAACGAAAAAAACTGGAAATTTGTAAATCGATAAAAAAATATTTAAAAAAAATTGAGTTTTCCAATTTTTTTAAATAAAATCTTAAAATTTTGCACAAGGACCTAGAATTTAATTCTAAGCAATTTTTTCAAATAACTTTTTTTGATATCTCGTCAACTAACCTCACTTTTTGTAAATTAACAATTTTTTTTTTAATTTGACGCTATACCAGTGGTCACGTGACGTATGTCAAAATCGATTTTTAGGTTATCGGACATGCAGAACCGATCCCCCGGAAAAGTTTTTCCAATATTCACCTAATAAAAATTTTTCCCATATGTTGCGAACTTTTTGCCGGTCACTGTATATATATATATATATACAGTTTGTCTTTTATAGGCAAGAACTTTGGAATTATTTGGGAGCAGAAATGCTCATGCTACTGTAAGGCCTCTGATGAGTCGATGTGGTGTATTTTAACAACTTAGACACCGAGGAAGACGAAACAGTAGTTCTCCAGATAATTCCAAACATACTTAAATATATATATATATATATATATATATATATATATATATATATATATATATATATATATATATATATATATATATATATATATATATATAAACAAATATAGGGTTGGCTTTTCACACATAAAAGACAATATGCTGGCAAAGCCGCAAATATCATCTAGTTTTATTAGCTCTGTTCGCGGAGGAATCACAAACTAGTCAGAGCCAATAAAATTACTGGAAACCAGTCCGCAAACTGTCATGTGACCAAATAGCTGAAACTTGATTGGCGCTGATCGGTTAATGATTTCTCTGCGAACAGAGCTATTATTGCAAGAAATAAAATTAACTTTAAATTACAAAGGAACAAATAATAAATATCCGTTAAAAGCATTTCCAATAAAGCTTACACTTGCTTATGTACGCTCAACACGGAATTCCTAGATGTCACGAAACACTGCAGTAGTAGAAGCGGCGATTATTCATTTACAACTGGTGCAAGAATAGTTAATTTCCAGTCTGTATTTGCTAGAGCATATTTCATTCGGCCTCTAATACTTTAAAGTTGAAATCGCAATGAAAAGTTTGTCGAGGTTCAAATAGAGCTGACTTCGCCACCGGCCGTTGGGAAACGTTCAAGCCGTGGGTAAATTAGTGCAGTTTCTTTTGTGTTCTGCAATTATACTTCGGTATTCTCAAGTTTTAAAAAGTTCCAAAGCTTCCAAAAGTTTTTTTAAATACAAAAATTTCAACGGAAACATACTTTCTGTAAGAAGTAGTCAGTTTCAAAGCATAGCCAAGTTCAAGATTGCTCTAAACTTTGGGGCACCATGTTCGAGCCGCACTATCCCACCCTTTTTTGGAAGCAACTCGGCGCAATTTTAGGCATATCTTTAAACTAAAGAAAATTTAAGAGGATTCTTCAAAAGTATGGAACATCGCTAATATCTCCCAAATAACAAAATTTTCAGGAAATCGATGGAACGTGGACAATTCATATAACTTTAGTGCCTTTTGTTTTGATAAATTACGAATTATTTGCACTGCAATACTTAATCACCTTACCCAAGCAAATATAACAGCTAGATTCTCCAACGCTAGTCCGGTCTAATTTGACAACCACAAATTTTAAACTGACAAGTGTAAGAATAAGACAACTAAGTTTTATACTATGAATTTATTTCTGAGCTTTTTCGAAAATTTATAAAGAAAAGCGCAATTTTAGTACGTACTTTCGACAATAATAGAACTAAATTCATTACAGCAACTCGTGCCAAGATGAAAATCATTTGAAAACCAAGCGAATCGCTGAAATATCCGAATAATTCATAAGTTTTTCATGACGACTTATTAACAGTGACAGGACGAAAACCTCAAACCTGTCAAAACATAACTGATCAGCTATGAGATCTTAATTTAAACCAGTACTAAATCTTAAACCTTCTTAGTGAATCTGAACGTCAATTTTTTAGAATGAAACCTTTTCACGGCAACATCAAAGATAAAAAGTTTAACACTTCGCCCCCGTCGGCGTCGTCTTCGCTTCTATGCAGTGTAACAATAAAACCGCATTCTCTCTCTCATGCAGAGCGGATTCCGTGCCCCGGGGCCATAAAACTTGTGTGCACATCACGAAAGTTTAACAAAATTTTGATCAATCTTAATGTTTCCAAGTATAAAGGCATGTTACGATGATACGACCAAGTTTATTGCGAGAACAAGTAAAGCAACTATATACAAAGACGTATTGAGATTCGAGATATGGGCGACAGTATTGAGATATGTATAGGTTTAATATATGCAGGCGCGGATACACGGGGGGCCATGGGTGCGATTGCACCCCCCCCCCCCCCCCCCCCTGAGCCTAAGTATGATGGATAATCAACTAAATTTTCACCCAATTTTTTGTTTCACACACACACAAATCATAAAATTAGAACAAAGTTCCTTTAAGATAGGTAACTCTTATAAAAATTGCCCCCCCCCCCCCCCTTGAGCGAAAACCTAGATCCGCGCCTGAATATATTTTATGAGAAATGGTAATACAGAGTGGTCTATCGAAAACTTTCAGGTTTATTTTATGTAATAATGTTTAAAATCATTGCTTTTATAACACAGCTCCACAAAAAAAATCGATAAATTACCCCTGGAATATGACTATATCTACCATATGTTTTTGGGGTCGCTGAATCCAAATTCGGGGTCCATTTAACCCCATCACGTCAGGATTTTTTATAAACCTCAAAAGATAAACTCGAATCCTCAAAAAATCCTCTATTCCAATCCATTGATCACTTAATCCCAATAACCCCATAACCTCTTTATTCCTTCATCCTTTAAACTCTTAATTCCTAAAACTCATAACCCCCAAAACCCATAAACCCCATAACCCCAAAACCCATAATAAGTGGTACATGCAAGTAGCAATGATGTCCAAAGATTTAACTTATAAGATTTCTTGCATGAAGCTATCCTTTGCTGAGTTATTGAGTTGTGTGGTTATTACAGAATATGGGGTTAAAACTCAAGAAGCATGAATGGCTTGAACATCCTGTGTTTCAGTGCTTTAACGCACCAAAGTCGTTTTCTTACGGAGTTATGGGGTTTTAGGGGTATAGCATTTGGAGTCTATGAGGTTAAGGAGTTATGGGTTAAAGAAATTAAGGGGTTATGGGCTTGTAAAGTTATTAAAGAATATGAGTTTAAGGCTCAACAAGCATGCATGGCTCGAACATACTGTGTTTCAACGCGGATAAGTTTCTATCTTGCTGGGCTATGGGGTTTCGGGGTTATAGTTTTGAGGTTTATGGGTTTTGGGGTTTATGGGTTTCGAGGGTTATGGGTTTCAGGAATTAAGAGTTTAAGGGATGAATTAATAAAGAGGTTATGGGGTTATTGGGATTAAGTGATCAATGGATAGAGGATTTTTTGAGGATTCGGGTTTTTCTTCTGAGGTTTATAAAAAATCCTGACGTGATGGGGTTAAATGGACCCCGAATTTGGATTCAGCGACCCCAAAAACATATGGTACATATATTCATATTCCAGGGGTAATTTATCGAATTTTTTTTGTGGAGCTGTGATAATTGACAAAAATGCCTGGATTAAAGAAAATCTCGTGAAGAAAATCCCTTGCGTTCCAAATGCCTTAAAAATCCCTAGATTCGGGATAAATCCCTAGACATGGCGACACTGCTACCCGTAGGAAGCAGACAAAGAATGGACTTCGGCGGCTGCTTCGGCCCTGACCCAGGTATTGTGTGTTGCATACGGTTGTTGCAATACGCACCCGTCGAATTTAAGAATGCTATGCTTTTTTAACTACGTTATGTAAACAAGGAGACTACGCTGACCGATTGGAATCGGTTTGTTCAATTTGGAAAACAGCTATTCGTATACTGCGCACGCGTTCCTGTGGCACGTATTCATTGACGTACAGCTTAATTTTCGCCCATAGTGGAGTTAAAATGTTGTGCGCAACCTGTGCATTTATAAATGTAACTTTAAATATTATCAGTCCATTTTAATCTGTAAGTCCTAATCTATTGTCCTTTACTCCTGATGTCTAACCTCGTGTTGTCGCTTTGGTCTAGGTTGATATGTTGTGGATTTTTCCCATTTTTTAAGATCTTTTGTTTTCTTTCACTCTTTGTGAAGTCGGTTCATTTTTTTGGAAAAAAAATGATCTTAATCTGAGGTATGTAAGACATAAAAATGGCGTATGTACTTTACATTCGCTAGAAAAGTCGTAATTTTGATTTCTAGTATTGTTTTTTTCTTAGGTTGTCGTTAAATGAGCCTTCAAATTATCTGCAATACCCGGAATCTCTGGCTTTAAGATTTCCAGTCAAATGCCCTTTGAATCTATCGAGACGGAGTTACGACATTTTGTGCTTAAAGCACTAATGACCGGAGTTTATTGTCTGCATCGCAAACTTTATTGTTTATTGCAGTTCCTTCCCAGTTCTATAGATATTCTCTAGAATGTGGTCGTAGTTTAGCGGAAATTTTAAGCTCTATTTAAGAGCTTGTATTGTGAATATTTTATTTAAAGATTAAAAAGCATGGCATTTCAGAGTGGGGTCATAATAAATTACTTTATCTTACAAAAGGTCGGGTATTTCAGATTATATTTAGTGTTCCTTATAGAAAATCCAAATTTTCGACCTTAACAAACATCCGCTCGTAGACAATGGTCTCCTGGTCTCCCTCCAGTCTCCAGCATGCGAGTCGAATTCGGCAGGGGCACTGCCGCACAGTGCAGCGATCCGTAGACCAAAATGTAAATATCGACCCTTTATTATACAAGTACTTACCAGTTAATAGGGTATGTTGGGGTCCGCAAAGCAAAATTGATGTTGTCTCGACGGCTTCGCTGGCTCCGCTCTCTGGTTTGCTGGTTGGGGTTCCTCTTTCTGTTCTGCTCTCTCTGTTGTGGACTGTATACTGTATCTTCAGTAAAACGCCATAGGCTACTACTTAACTTAACTTTATTGAGACAGTTTAACGACGACGACAAAGGATTAACAAACTCCAAACATTAAAAACTATTTTTTACAAGCTGACCGCATTACAACAAACTGATCAGACAAAACTTCTATTGCTATTGTTTTCAATGTTACGGAAAACTTTTCTCTGTTTTAAGCGTGCTGTCACTTCGCCCTCTAGATGTAGTAAGACTAAAAATGCAAAGCCGCGATCGCACTTCAGCCTGTTAGCGACAACGACCGATACCGATAAAGACAGGCTCGTACCCTTAATGAAGCAGGAGGAATAATGCAGGGTTGTAATGATTTTATTTGCACCGTTTTGAATATTCAACAGGGTAATAAGCATTCCAGTTAAGGGTTCTCAAGAAATCCTGATTAGAATTATCAGGTATCGTCTCAGTTTTATGGCTGTGAAGTAAGGGTAACTTACAGCTAGTGCATTACCTATTTTAACAATTGCAATTTTGTTTGAGCTGTGGACAGTTGTATTTTGAAAGTGTTGTATTTGTGGTATTTTAGCAATGGAGAACGTTAATACAGGTATGTTCGCTTTATAAAAATAATATACTTACGTGATTATTTGATACCTGACAACTTTAATATAGTGTGTTTTAGAAGAATGTAAATTTTTATTCCTAGTGATTTTTTTCAAACTTCTGTAAGCTTTTTGAAAAACTGTATATAAAAATGTCTGCAATTTTTTCCATTCTGTAGCAAATTTCGCGTAGATTTTGGTAAAAGTATTCACTTTCGCAAATCTGTACAAACTTTTAAAAAACAAAATTTTTTCAGGCTCAGGTCGACCTCTTAGTGGTGACTGTTTCGGAGTCTGCGTGGTGACAACAGGTGAAGCCAAATTCAATGCAGTAAAACAATTAACTATGAACTCGTATATAGTGTCCTAAACCCCGATGAACCAAAATTAGTAAATATTATAAAATTCGTTTATGCCAGCTTGAGATCAAAGTGGATAAAATGCTCGCGTTAGAAATACTATTGTTTCAAAAAAGAAAGTGGATTACTGGCCTCAAAAGTTTGTATTCCTGAATAGTTAACGGCTTCTGCTAATACCAGTTCGAATACTCTAATAAAGGGCCGTGGTCGTCATGTAAAAGAGTTCGCGGAGTGTTCCGAAAAAACGAAGAAACGTAAAGTAGCATTAGTAAAAAGTTTTAGTAACGAGGAACTAAGTTTTGCTGCCGATATCGCTGGCAGAAAGACAAAAACATTTGTATCATTAATTTCTCTAGAAAAAATCATTTGTGATAAATGTTGGCGCATTAAAAGCTTAGGAACTCCCTTAAAAAATTCAAAAAACGTTTACATTTTAAATGGAAATCTTTCTAATCTAAAATTTTTAAAACTGGAGGTTCCAAGAGCTTTAAATACAAGTCAAGGGTGTAAATAGCAGGGGGGTTAAAGGGAAGGGGGTTAAAGTTGTTAAAATGCTACCTGGGGGAACGGGGTGATCTGTATAATTATTTAACGGTGTTTAAAAATTTAAGATATTTAGAGGCTTTCTGCATGGAAATAAGTTGGAAAGTTGGCTCAAGAATTTCTTTGCAACGTTTATAAGTACTTTGCCCACGAACATCAAACCCAACCTGATAAGTCGTATGTTGTTGACGAGTTGATTAGGGATGCTATATGAAGTGATACGTCTGCCTCCGCCTCAGTGTCCGTTTAATCCGAGAAGAACCATCAACGAGAAGAGACAAAAACGTCGAATACTTGTTCTTTCGTGTTCACAAATATATTTAACAATATTCAGGTACGGTACACTGAGGAAAGTCTTATATCCGCGTAAAAATTGATTGTACACTGAGAAACTAAATACATTTTTTACGAAATTGTAAGAAATTATTCTGATTTTAGTGTACACTTTGATCTAAGTGGTATTATACAGGGTGTTGATAAAGTCTGAAATAATGAAAATATCTGGATAACAATTCACTTTAGGATAAAATGCCCAAACCTCTAAATGACATCGTTTTTTTCTGGCGCTCTTTTACTAACTAGGTCTTTTCATGTTGATTTCGCAAATACCGGGCTGTGTATAATTTTTTGTCTCCGATTTTAAACATTTTTACTAAGCTTTACGTTTAGGGCATACAGAAGATGTTTTTCGTCTGTCTGTCAGTCGGTCTATCTGTCGGTCTAGACAAATCCTTGTAACGCGCTCAGCTCAAAAACTGTTGGATCGATTTTAATGAAATTTGGTAGGAAGGTTTTGACTGCCGAGTAGATGGTTCTGTTTTAAAATTATCAAACTCCGTTGCGGTGGGTGTAAGAAAAGGAGGGTGTGTCACCCAAAAATACTTTTTTGTAAAACGTTTCGACAGTTTAGTGACAGGTCTTTAGACTAATAATCAAACTCAGCTGTCATACTAGATCACTCCCCTTTCCTACACCCAAAAGTTTTAACCTCAATGTATGGCCCATTCGTTAGCAAACACCCTAATCCCCATGATACAATAAAAGGAAGATATGATATAGGGATGGGAAGACCCGGTTCTTTTTCGTGACCCGGTTCTCAGCAGATCATTCATTAAAATGACCCGTTCATCAAGACCCGTTCATATGACCCGTGATGCTGATTTTCTCATTGATTTATCCATCAGATCAGATGCTTAGCTAAATAAATATGAACGTTTGGATACTTTGTTTTTCTTTATTTAATTGAACCTTTTAAAACAAAATATTTAATATAGATCAGAGCAACCACAATTACAATCATTAACTTTATATAAGTGCCTATTGTTAGCTTACGATGACCCTAAAAGTAAAATAAAATAAGGCATAAATTTATCTGGCTTACAACCCGTCCACAATTCAAAGCCATCGAAGCAAGACGCGCTGCATCAGCGATTGGATCGATTGTTGAACGGGCCGTTTGTTTAAGTTTAACACGACCGAGTCGACCGACAGATAACCCGTCTGGATCACCACTTCGTTCGTGTTCGTGTTTCATCTTTTTGTCACAGCTCGCACATACACCCGGTCTTCGGGTCATATGAACGATAGGGTCACAGAGCGTGATTGATTCAATCACGGGTCTTTCGAAAGACCCTGTCATTGTGAACGGGTCGTTCATGAACGACGCATCCCTAATATGATACCAAACCGTGTCAAATTCGTCCGGGTACGCGCATGACGTCACGCTGCGAGTTATTTTTGAAATTTATAACGCGCAATATAGAGTTTACGTTAGTTAAAGGCGATTTTATATAAATTCTGTTGGCAATATACTTTGCCTCCTGCTTATAATACAAATTTTAAAGTTTATGATTTAAAATAATGGTGTAAATAAAGGGATAAATTAATTTAAAATAATAGATATTGGTAAATTGCCGGCCAATTGCGTTCTATGTATCTATTTACGTGAAAAGAAAAGGTAAATAATTTTATACAATAAAACTGTGCCTAATAATTAAGATAATAATTTTCATTTAGAGACATATTCTTATTAAAATATATACCTACAGAGTCTTCCGAAAATATGTTATAAATAAGAATTTTGTTTGTTCCTATAACTTGTCAAATACTTTTTACGGTGAATAGCATCTGTATGTTTGCGACGGAAACATGCTTTTTAGGATAGTTTTTTGGGGTTTTTTACACTTTAAATAGTAAATTATTAAAAATTAGTGTATTTTTGTATTCTTTGATTTTTCAAATTTAAAAAAATCTTAAAATGCCAAAAATTATTCTAAATAGAACGACAATATCTAAATTTATGAAATTAGGTAAAACAAGAAATTATTTTTAAGAAAATAGCCTTTTTTCAGTGTCTTTGTTTGTCGTATTTTCTCGATTCAAGTCTGGTGATTCGTTACCTTGGAGATTTTTAGCAATTGCTTGTCACAGTACACTTTTTTATTGAAGCGAGTTTGTGAAAACATTAAACGCATTTGACATTCATGACATGACACAATTTATGCTTTAAGTTACCTTCATAATCGCTTTCGTTACAATGTCTAGAACATATTCTAGCATTTTCCCATTAAACTTATCTTCTCGTTTGCACAGACGCTTCCAATCACTTTGTGTTTCTTTGTCTTTGGGGAAGCTAAAATCTTTAATATCGGGCATAAAGCCCTTGCATTGATTGTCCACATCACAACACACCTCATTTTCACTTTTAAACTTTTAAAAGTGATATAAAAACACCAAAAAATAACTTTAAAATACAACGCGATCTTAACAAAGACGTGTCTCGTTTACAAAATATGGCGGAATTACTCACAGCGTGACGTACATGGCCACGCCTACCTGCGCGATGTCATATCTTCTTTTATTTGTATCATGCCTAAACCTTATAATATATTGTCTACCGAATATTAGTCAAGTACTGTTTAAAACAAAATCCGCGAGGCGCCCATCCCAACCTTGCTGTTCGGCCACATTCTACTGATGTTATATTTCGCGTTCGTTTCATTTCTTAATTTAAAAATTATTTAACAGCTTAAGAACAGGATACCACAATCAAAATTATGAAATTCATTTACAGTGAAAAAGCCCATTTCAGAGAAGTGACGCGCAAACCCAGCTTCAAGTCCTTTGTCTTAGATCAATTTTGCATCCATTTAGCATTTAACTATAGACTCGAAATTCGACGACAGTTTTGGACAAGGAAAACAAACGCAGTCGTCGGTTTATATTGGTAATAACCGCGGTTTATTGTCTGAATTTCAAAGTTTATTGCCCATTGTATTCTCTTAGGTCCATTCGAGGCTATCAGAGATCGGCGCATTTAAATTTAATTTTGTATAGTCGGTTATTGCTATAAAGTTATGGGCTCGTCAAATACTAGATATGTATATAGCGCCCCCTTTAAAGTTTGAATAATAAACTTCGCGTCGTACGACCGGTCACCCTTTTCTGGAAACAATTCGACTTAGTTTTGTGCCCTAATATCCTTGCTCTAGTGAAGATTAAGGCGGGTGAAACACTAGAGAAATTAATTTCGTGAAACTTATAAGTAAAACACTCAACAAACAGAGCACGTTGTGTTTCATCATATATTTGTATTATGAAAGAATTTCTGGTCTCCTGTTTCAGAAACGCCAGTCTGCATCGGATCATATATGTATATAGGTACAGGGGTTACTGGATGATGAACCAATTTTCATGTTTCTTGCGACGAGATTTACCAAATTAATTTCTCTAGTGTGTCACCCGCTTAAGTGTATGACTCAAATCTGTTTTCTGGGGAAAGGTATGCAAGCTTTAAAAAACCTCTTGTTTATTTATTTAAACTTTTTCAATATTTTTTTTAGTAAAAACAATAAGATTTGTTTGTTTCTCGTACCTGTGATCACATGTGAAATGTGACAGTGACAGTGCCGACTGTGACGATTCTCCGATTCGTCAAACCTGAGGAAACCCCAAAACAAAAGTCCAAGATTAAAATATTCAAAAATGACTTTATAAAACACCACACAATAATTATTAAGAATCAACACGCTAAAAACATTAAAATTAAGAAACATAAAAAACTGTTTATATATAAAAGTGGGAAGGTTCCTGATACTTACATACCGTATGTCCTGGTGAATGTCACTTATTGTCTTTCTATCATCTTTCAAAAAACGAGATCTCTAGTGATTACTATACCGTATCACAGGCAATATTAAACATGACTTATTATTTGAAGCCTGTCCCATAATATAATTTGCTTTTGCAGTGTATATAAAAATATACTGAAAAAGTTTATATAAAGTATTAGCAGCTTAAATTCCTGTGGTCTGTGAATCTGGGACTGACTATAGAAACTATTGAAATATTACTCAAGGTACATATTTGTTCTTCTTTACATAACTGGACCCGGCGTTTGGGAATGAGTAACAGAAACGCCGACCCGATATATAGTTGAGAACAGAGGGCATCACAAAAGATTTCTTTAGTTATTTAGAAAGGAGTAACAATTGCGCACTAGAAACGTTTGGTTTCAGTTTGAAGCTGAAGTCACAGTGCTATTGCAAAGTGTATCTAGGTATCCTTCTCTGGAACTAAGACTTTCAACATTTACAGTTAAAAATTTGTGAAACTACTTGGTATATTCTATTAAACAATTTTTATTGCGTCTTTAACTCACACAAATGTCACCGTTCGCAGGTAGGCTGTATTATACAGTGACCGCCAGAAAGTGCGCAGCATATGGGAAAATTTTTTATTTTTTAATTTAACAAATTTATTTTATTTCTAAAAAGTTCTGCATACCTTCAAACCAAAATAATACCCAACAAGTCCGGTGAAAGTCTTATGGTATACGAGGAAGAGTCAAAAATTCGAAATTGCTTGAAGAGTAAAGTACTCCCATTTTTTACCTTAGAAATTTTTTTATTAAGAAATGTTGCTTTAATTTCAAAGTTTAACCAAATATTAATTTTCGCTTACTTTGGACAAAAAAATCGTTTTTTGTGAATTACCCTGTATAAAAAGTAGATCGCAATGATACAGTACGCAAATTATATTTTCTGGAGGCTTTATTAGAGATAACCGTAAATGTTTGTCAGGGTAGTCAGTTTCCAAAAAAATATTAAGTATGGCCATTAAAAATAAAAACGTAAAAATTTTAAATATTTTTGCTGCACACCGTATTTTATTTTTTGGGGAATCAAAAGAATTTCATCTAATTGCAATTTTGTCATACACTTTAACTTAAGCTATCTTCCAAATGGTATATTTATTCCTAAATTTACAAAGTTTTTTCTTTATTTAGGTTTTAATCGTGGTCCTCACAAGAAAAAACTGAAAACCCCAAAATATTTTAGGAAATTGGGGTATAAAGATCGATTCATATTATGTATTTTAAAGGAAAAATATGGGTTTCAAATTTTGTTTGGATTTAAAGTGTACAACATTATATTGAGCTTAATGTTTTGTTGCAAATAAAGTATGTTCATAAAATATTTTGGGTTTTTCAGTTTTTCCTTAAAGACCATGATTAAAACCTAAATAAAGATAATCTTTGTAGTTTTAGGAATAAATATACCGTTTGGAAGATAGTTTAAGTTAAAGTGTATCACAAAATTTCAGTTAAATGAAATTCTTTTAATTCCTCTCAAAAAATAAAATATGGTGTGCAGCAAAAATATTTAATTGGTTTTTATTTTTAATGACCATAATATTTTTGAAACTGACTACTCTGACATATCATTTACGATTATATCTAATAAAGTCTACAGAAAATAGTATTTGCGTACTGTATGATTGCGATCTACTTTTTATACAAGGTAATTCAAATTTTTCCCATATGCTGCACACTTTCTGGCGGTCACTGTAGAACCCACCAAAAACATACATGTAAAAAAACAGGCCAAGTTCTCGCCAGGACTGTGTGTTTTGTTATCTGATGGAAAAATAACTGAAATGTAAAAATTATGCCAAGTTCCTTGCCTACACCTTATTAGCAGTGTTTTGATATGCACAGAAAAATATTGTGTGAATTGATAAATTCATAGACCAAACTTGGCAAGTTTTCATTAAAGAACTGAGCAATATTGAGACCCTTGAAAACTTACAAAGTTTGGTCTGTAAATTTATCAATTCACAAAGTATTTTTCTGTGCTTATCAAAACACTGCTAATAAGGTGTAGGCAAGGAACTTGGCATAATTTTTACATTTCAGTTATTTTTTTCAGATAACAAAATACACAGTCCTGACGAGAACTTGGCCTGTTTTTTTACATGTATGTTTTTGATGGGATTTCATAACTTTTTGTTCAGATACCAAATGATATTAAATTTATTTATTATTAGTATATTATGTGTATACTTCAAGCAAAATTTTGTAATAATATGGCTTTTTGTCGATAAGTTTGCATGCATTCGTGGTCTTTGTTTGTTGCGATTATCATAAAATAGAGGAATTTGAAAGTAAATCAGAAATTAAAAAAAATTCTGTTTCCGCCCTGGCCTTTACGGTGGCAAAGTTTTACCACTTTTTTTAATGACTGATTTAGCCCATGCTTAATATTTGTCAGAGGTAGTTCTGGAAAGTGCATTGTGCTTTTTTCTGCATGTACTGCTTGAAAAGGTCTTGTACTGTATAAAGAGTTAATAATACAACAGAAAAATATTTATGCACCTTTTAATAATAAAAAGCACTTACATAAAAATACAGAAAGTTGTTTTATGTCTTCCTATATCTGAAAAAACGCATATTTAAGTTACACAATAGCAACCAAGACACGAAATCTTATAAAGACAACAAGAACATACTTAATAAAGTCAATAAATAAATAAATAATCATTTACTTAAAATAGATTCACAACTCTCGCAGGTTCGTTTTAATACAAACATAATGGGTGCTACCAGTTATCCAAGAAGTCTAAACCAGTCTTTGGTAGGGTACTTGAATTTGAACTCTGTCCATCCTCATTTCTTTTTGAACACAATATGCCTTCTATTTCTAAGCCTTGAGCATAAAGTGGTATATTTGGAGGCTGGAAAAAACTTAGTATCAAAAGAAATCCACAAAACGACCAACACAGCTAAGTCAGACTACAAAACTACACATCAACTGAAAAGTAACCTTGAACAAATACATTAAAATATTACCTTTGGTGCAGGTTTACGTTTAACCTTCCTCAGCCCTTCACTGACTGGCTTCTTTTCTTGAAAAATAGTCAAATTTCTTTGGCTTTTGGTTCGAAAGCTAAATGGTCCTGAGTGTTCGTCTCGGTATGAGCAATGATCATCTACGACTATTTTAAGAGCATAGTCTTTTTTAGTTTTGGTTTCTTGTGAGCTGTACTTAATGGATACTTCAGGTTTAATAATACTCTCAGTCAAGATCTGTTCCTTTTCCTCTTGAGGCAGGGTGTTCCATAGCTCATCGTAACTTCCTTTGGTTTCTTGCAAATCGGTGTAAATTCTTGAGGCTATGGGGTTCAAATTCCTAAAATACTCTTCTGCTACGCCTTCTAAAGCCATTTTCTGACAAGATGTAAACTAATCTACAAATCTATTGGAATTTTTACTGTTTTATAACGGGGCTTCACATTTTAAAGCAGATTTGTAAACATCAACAAAACAAACATGTGCCACAAACGTCATAAACCTCACCCATCATTGACCGCAAGTGCCATCTAGTATAAGCAGGCCGTACTAGGAACGGCTGGATCAATGTAATTTTTGATTTTCAAACCCAAAATTATTAAAATCTATGGAAAGGATTAAAAAATATTCTGTCGAAAAAAGAATACAGGGTGCTAATTTTGTAGCAAAATGTTTGTTATACAAATATGCAATATAGTTTACCCATATACGTATTAGTTTACCTCTACCTGAAATGTAGAAATATATTTATTTTCAATTTTCGATGTCAAAGAATTCTTGTTTTTAGGAATTTCGCTTGTTGCGAGATCTTTGAAAGGAGTTATTTATTTACGTTCTTACAGTTTTCTTTTTTAGGCATTTTGTTTATGAAGTTATCCTTGTGCAGGAATCTTTACGTCAATGGTTATACCTTTTTTTTTGCTTTTAACCAATCACCAATTAAATCAATATCAAATGACATGCACGCGGTTAAGTTAAAGAACTGACGTTTCATTTTTGTGTTAGTAAACAAAGGGGATTGTTTAATCTGATTCTGATTTACTTTGCAATTCAATGATTGCGAAATTTTAAATGATGTCAATGATACGATATTGAACCTGTGGTAAATTTATGTCGGAAGGGGTCCGAAGAGTAAAATTTTTAGTATTTCTCTGTGATATTTACGTAAAAATGTATCGAATGGGTGTAATTTTCTGCGTATTAAATACTGTTTTTTCCTACAAACCTGTGATACTTTTGCATGGCGTTATGACTGGAGCAGAAAGCATGGAGTTGATAAAATCCAGAATAGAAGAGGTAATTCAATTTACAATTACAACAATTTAGGAAATGTAATTTTTCCTCATGCTTTTGTATAAATATACAAAATCTTGGTGCCCTAGGTGCTTCCGCAAATAAGTAATGATATTTTCTATTTGTAGAAACATCCAGGAACAATAATTTACAATATAGAGAGATTTGGGGGCTGGTCGAGCCTTGATAATATGAATTATCAAGTTGAACAGCTTAGCCAGAATTTTAATAACTTTACTCAGATGTATCCTGGTGGAATTCATTTTTTAGGCAAGTAGTTTAAGTTACAATGTAGTTAAAACCTATATATGCTGTTGGGTAACCACTATCTAATCAGTTAAATCAAATACTTACAGTGAAATACTGATAAGGGGAAACACCATGTTCTATTAATTTTTTATATTTTGAATGATTAACCGTTCTAATTTCAATCCTTTTTAATGTCTGTGAGGTTGGCCCCCCAAATTCAAAATTTTTTAAAAATTAATGGAGTTCCGAGTTTCCTATAAAGAGTACTAGAGTTTTTTTTACTTTTTATTAATACTTAGTTCCGTTAAAATAAAAGTAAAAATAGTATTGTAAAAATGCCCCCATTATTGTAAAAACAAAAGTTTTTCCACAGTGCTTAATAGTTCTAACAGAGTTCTACAGTTCTTTATGATTTTCGAGGTCAGAACTCTTACCAAAAAAATTGGATTAAGTGCATGTTTTATGCTTTTTGGGAAGTATAAAATTCAAAAACAGAATATCGTCTTAATGCAGAACTGTAGAACCATGGCAGCACTAATGTGAACTTATGAGTTTTGAACCAGAACTCTTGTTAAAAAATATTTCATGGGGGCCAACTTCACACTTGTTTTAGCAGTTAAAAATTTAAGTTGTAAACAACAAAATATCATTCTACTTCTACAGAACTGTAGAACTATTGCAGCACTAACGGGACCTCATGAGTTTTAAACCAGAACTCTTGTTAAAAAATATTTAATGGTGGGGCCAGCTTCACACTTTTTTAAAAAACAATATTTCTACAGTTCTATAGAATTAGAATAATATTTTGTTGTCTACAACTTAAATTTTTAACTGCTACAAAAAGTGTGAAGTTGGCCCCATAAAATTTTTTTAACAAGAGATCTGGTTCAAAACTCCTAAGTTCCCGTTAGTGGTGCCATAGTTCTACAGTTCTGCATAAAGATAATGACATTTTGTTGTTGATTTTTTTACTTTCCAAAAAGAACACATGTAATACATTTTTTTTTGGTAAGAGTTCTAGTCTTGAAAATCATAAAGAACTGTAGAACTCCTTTAGAACTATTAAGCACTATGGTCAAACTTTTGTTTTTGTGATAATGGGGGGCTGCGTGAAGTTAGCCCCCATTTTTAAACTATTGATTTAACTTTTATTTTAATGGAACTATTAATAAAAGTAAAAAGAACTCTGGATCTCTTCATATGAAACTCAGACCTCCATTAATGTTTAATAAATTTTGCAGCTAGGGGGTCAACTTCACAGGCATAATTTTTAGGATATTTTATGTACCCTTTTATTATTTCTAGATAGTTTTTGTTTAATGACATGTGTTGAACTTTAAATTCAATAAGGTGATTTTTCATCAGGGAATATTTAGATATGTAAATTGTATTCTATTTTCAACTGGATATGTATTGATGTTGTTTTACATTATTTGATAGTTGTATTAGAATTCATAATAACAACTGTGTTATTTTAAACTTTATAGGTTATTCACAGGGTGCTCTATTAGCTAGAACCATTTTACAAGCCAATCCCAACCATACTGTTCACAATTTTATTTCTTTGAGTGGTCCTCAAGCTGGCCAATATGGAAGTAAGTTATATTTATTTGATTTTAACTGTTGACAAGATTAAGAAGAGTATTTATAGCATTTATTGGTAGTAATATTGGTTCCTGATAAAGAAAACAAATCATTTTTTTTAATTTACAAACTGTCCCCTAAAACAAAATTCAAAAAAGCAATGAAATCTTTAGAATGTGTTTTTGAAAGCATTAAAAGCAAAAACTAAGAAGGTAAAAAAATGTTAGTAAAGCATTAATATCGTCGGCTTTATAACAAAAAGGCGTATCTCAATATTTACAACTTTACAGGAGAGCAATTTAAAAAAATTATTAACATTATTTTTTACGCTGGCACTAGGTTTTTAACTTATTAAGTGCTTGTACAGATAGTTTAGGGGGTCAATATGGAAGTATAACCCGGTATTAGTATTTGATGTACATACTATAAATATTATTATTATTAATTATTTATTGAAGATACGCTTTTTTGGCCTGCTATTAACAATTTGTGACCGAGGGTATGGAATAGATACGCCCTAGTAGTATGAAGCAGAAAATAAAGTTAAGGTGATTTTGAAATTGCAAAAACATTTAGGTACTAACATTGTAATATTGCTACTATGTACTTAAACTAAACATACAAAAGGAAACAAAAAGTTAGTACTTAGGCACTTTGTATTAGTTTTAAAAAAGTTTACACATTTAAAGAATGTTATTAACTTAAAAGTAATTTAAAAAAATATCAAAACTGTAACAACGCAAGCAAGTTTGATTGACAAAAAATATAACTGAAGTTAACAAAAATTAAAAATTGTTTACAACATATTAAGAAACAATCCAAATTAACGAATTTGTTGCTCAACACAAAAAATCCAACAAAATAAAATGTTTACACATTATAAAAGATAATTAAAAATAACAAGGAAAACAAACAAAGCAGAAGAATAAAATTATTATTTTCAATGCAACAACGATTTATAAAAGGGAATGGCCTCGGGTGACCTGATTACAGCTTTGTCGCCAGAGCAAAGAGATATTAAGTCTTGATATTTTAATAGTAATAAATATTGGTTTTGGACCCTGATTTAATTTGAAAAGTCATGGAAAGTACTAACAGCTGTCTTAAGGTTTCTATATTTACCCAAGTGGCTTATTTTAAAGAACATCTTATCAAGGTTTTTCTTTTTAACTAAAAGTTCATAAATGTCTGGCCACTTTAAAGATTTTCCATTAATTAGTTGTTTTAAGTGGCCTTAATTGAATATCTTCGGAAAATTTTTTACAACCCAAGAAATAGTCGAAATTTAAAGAAAAAACTACTAGGTACTATTGGGTCGACTAAATTTAAACGTTTTCAATCGCATATTATCCAAATATCAGTGTCGCCAAATGCTCCGATTTTTACAGTAAAACGAGAAGACCCAAGTCGAGATACACGTTGCCCGATTCAAAAAAGAATATAACTAATAGGCATACCTTGAAATACGCCTATTTGTTGTAATATAATGGTACAGTATTTGAGATAGGGTTTTATTTACGCAACAATACAATAAAAATAGTTTGATATTGAGATACGCGCCTTCGTTACAACAAAATCTATCACAGGTTTAAACGTACACAAAACACATCTTGGCCAAAAATTGAGATACGCCTTTTTGCCATAAAAAGTTTGTTCCCACAAAGAGTTCGTGATCGGGTTTTTTCACAGCGACAGGCGTTTAGTGTATGTATCTGACTGATTGTTTCTGACAGTCAGAAAACTGTACGCATTGCTTGTAGAAACAGACCTAAAGCCGACGATATACCTTCATGTAGTTGCTTTTTGCAATTCTAGCTGACATTTTTGATTGCAAAAAATTGGTTTTAACTGAGTACTTGCCTCGGTACTTGCAGAGTCTGATTAATTAATTTTTGGAACTGTTTTAACTAAATAGTATACAGCTCGGTATACAGTGTGTCTAGAAACCATCTTAACAGATGGGAAACTTTTTTATTTTTGACTTTATGGAAAAGAGTTATTCTTCATAAAGAAATACTGCTTGTGGAGAAAATAACACTCAAAAATTTAGACCCAGCATATACGGGGTGTCAAAAAAAGGAAAAGCGATAAATGCCGTAGAATGAAATCTATCTCTAATTTTAATTGCAATCTTCTATAATGTAAGAAAGTGTTGTTCAGAACTGAAAAGTGATCGAATATGAAATATGACAAAATAACTTTATGGTCATTCATATGTAGCTTTGAAATACATGTTTTTTAAATAACATATTACCAAAATAAACAATAAAAAAATACTGTTTTTACTTAAAATATAAAAAGAATATTTTCGGAACGTTTTTCATTCATCTAGTTTATCTGAAAAAATACAAGGTAAGGTATTATACCAAATGAAACTTTGACACGGAATTATTTGAATTTTTTCATCGCCTACCAATATAAGAAGTACCCTTTGGTTCCAACATGACAGGGCCCCAATGTCACAGCTCTGCAAGAGTGACATAATTTTTAAACCGAACATTTCCACAGAGGTGGATTGGACGCAGGTCAGAATTTGCTTGGCCACCAAGGTCCCCAGATATAACTCCCCTAGATTTTTTTCTATGGGGATTCTTCAAAGAAAAGGTCTATGCCCACAGGCCTTTCGAAAACATAGACCATTTAGAGAGATTATCAGAGAATATGTCCAAGAAACTTCCCCTCAGATGGTTAGAAATGCCAAATTTTCTCGACATACAATAGTTTGTATGGCAAAAAACAGTGGTCATGTTGAAGCTTAGTGTAGTATTTCATAAAATGTTATTGTTTATTTTGGTAATATGTTATTTAAAAAACATGTATTTCAAAACACTTTTTAAAGAATTCAAAATGAATGACAATAAAGTTATTTTGTCAAATTTTATATTCTATCACTTTTAGTTCTGGACGACACTTTCATAGGTTATTGTACTTTGCAATTAAAATTAAAGATAGTTTTCCTTCTATGGCATTTATCGTTTTAGTTTTTTGACACCCCGTATGTGCTGGGTCAAAATTTTTGATCTGAGTGTTATTTTCTCAACAATCGAACTTTTTATGAAGAACCCCGTAAAGTCAAAAATAAAAAAGGTTCCAATTTGTTATAATTAAGTATAACTAAATAATATAAAAAAGCATAATTTCATAGGCATCTTACAATTTAATTATTATCCTAGAAATGATTAATTTTGAGAATAAGGATAAGGCTTATAATGAAAAAAATAAGTTCGATGAAAGCAAAAATATTGATTTGTAAAATAAATCTTAAATGTTCTACCTGACCTGTTTGTAACTTTGTACTTTAAACTTTCAAATATGCAACTTCTTTTTTGTCAAAAGAGTAATTTCTTTACACCTTAAAGGATTTTTCTGTTCTAAGAACTAATTTAAAATCACTTTTTCAGCCCAGTTTTTACACTTATATTTCCCGGCTTAGCTTTAGAGACGGCATTTGAACTATTTTATTCCAGAGTGGGCCAGTATACCTCCGTAGGAAATTACTGGAATGATCCCTATCACACAAAACTCTATTTCGAATATTCCCAATATCTCCTTTTGTAAATAATGAGTTGTTATCAAACAGGAGCGAGGAATTTAAAGGTGCATTGACTAATTGAAAACCATGGTGTTAATAGGGGGGCCCGATGATAATGTCATTACCCCGTGGCAGTCTAGGTAAGTTTAAGGGGAAACATATATTGTAATAAAGAAATATCAAAAAAATTAAACACTAGTTATGTTAATCATGGACACCGTATACAGACAAAAGACCATGGACATGGGATAATTTTTTAAAATATTTATATAATTTCCTATTTACCAATTCTTTGGGTCATCTAAGAATGGGTGTGTGCATATATATATCTATATGTAATATGTATGTAATGGTGGTGACAGTGATGACCTTAGAGGCCTCCCAGGGGCCAGTTATTGAGCAGGTAGGCGCCCTAGTTATTAAATATTATGGAACTAGTAATTTTTTTTATTATAGTCAGTTCGGTTACTACGATTCCAATGGAACAGTAGTGAACTTCATGGAGAGAGATATTTACAAAGATGATAAAATTGGTCTTAAGACTTTACACCAAAAGAAAAAACTTAAAATTCATAACAGTACCCGGAATAAACCACTTTGCATGGCATCTCAACATTTCAATAGTGGATAATTATATTTTTGCCATACTTAGATTAAATATTTAAATTTACTATGTCGACTTCAAAAGTTTTCTGTAGTAGTTTTTTCAGTAGGAATTTTTTATCAGTGATTTGTTTTGTATAGTTAAGCTTTATAACTGTTGGGGTCTATCAGGCTGAAGCAAAATTATATTGTATAAAAACTTTGTGAAACAAAAAAAAAAAAATTGTAATGAATGATTTTTAAATATATATTCGTAAATGTATAGTTTAGTCACGATAATAAATAAATAACCAGAAGGATAACTCTCCGCGGCACGTTTGTTCTAAGCCTCTAACGCCGAGGGACTTTGAGTCAGTGTTGAAGCAAAATTTTATGATATGGCCATAGGCGTACCTAGGAAATACTATGTTGTAATGGTAAATAGTAAAAAATATGATTTAGTTAACAATGTGATTAGTGGGTTATCTTAGGTAGTGCACAATATCTTTAAAATATTCTGGGTATCTATATCCCACGGTATTTTGACGTATTTCACACAAATTTCTGTTTTCACAGAGAAATTGTTTACTTGCAGTTATATGGGAAATGAGGAAAAAATAGGAACGGTGACTTTTAGAGATTAAATTGACAAAGCAGGTGGATTGAAAAATGTAGAATCAGCAATGATAAAATATTTGAAATAGAAAAAAAATATTTGAAGTTAGATGAAAAAACAGGTGTTAAGATAATAAAATAATTTTATTGGTGTCTCCAAATCAACATCTTACTATTTTTACAGTCCTAAAATTTCTATTTATAAATTTAAGAGCGTAAAATAACCTTACTCTACCATACAACCTAATCAGATACTGGTGCGGAAAACGTTTGCAAGGATGAACAAAGCGGCTATATTTACAAATATTTACAAAATGGGTAATAACATCATTTTTAAAACAGTGTGTTCAAAATTTACTTAAAACATTATTTTTAATAAAAATATATAATGTACAAAATCGTTATGGGCATCTTTAAGTTGCCAAATGCATCTAAATTAACATTTTGAAACGCTCTGTAATAACAAAATAACGAGGTTTCATCCCAGTTTTGGTGAGTTTTCGAATAGTCTTCACATTTATGAATGTTTAAAAAAATTTTAATAAGATGCAGGCACGGCCCGTGAAATTTTAAAGTTGTATATCTCTGTTGCTACTTAGGGGACCCATGCCAAGTTCAGGTTTTTTCATTGTGAGCCTACTACGGATGTTTTGGTAAAGAAAAAAAATATTTTGTAATTTGCGAAAAAAAGTTGAATTTTTGAATTGACCCACCTGGGAAAAAAATTAACACCCTTAGGTATTTTATTTATTATCTTTTCTAACCAAATTTTACATCATTTTATCGCCAATTCTTAAATTTTAAGAGTAAAATATGTGTTAGTAGAAAGTTATAGTCATTTGAATTTTTTTAAACCTAAAATATAATTTTTAAAAAATTCAAATGACTGTAACTTTCTACCAACCCATTTTTTCTCTTAAAATTTAAGAATTGTCGACAAAATGATGTAAAATTTGTTTAGAAAAAAAATAAATACAATACCTAAGCGTGTTAATTTTTGACCAGGTGGGTCAATTTAAAAATTCAACTTTTTTTCACAAATTTAAAAATATTTTTTTCTTTACCAAAACATTCCTAGTAGGCTCACTATTAAAAAACCTGAACTTGGCATGGGTCCCATAAGTAGCAACAGAGATATACAACTTTAAAAAAAAAGGCGAAGCAAAAGGAGATAGTTTACTCTTATTTGTAATTCGCCAATCTTATAAAAATAACAATATAACAATTTGTCTAGACACATAATAATAAAATTAAATATTGTTCCTAATGGCACAAACAATAGCAAAAGCTTTGTAAAATGTAAATTTGATAACAGTCTGGGCAAAATTTCTAATATAAATAAGTAGGTAGTTTTTATGGTATTGTCCAGACAAGAAACGATTAAGTAGGTTATCAGTTGTTGGAATATTTAGGCCATATTATATTGTTGGGATAATGTAATTTAAATATTGTCTGTTATTTTGGGGGTTTTATGATAATTTAATAAAATAAAAAAAACAATAAAGGATTCTTTTTGAATTTTAAAATAATTCGATGTTTGAAACTAGACAATTGTATAAAAAACAAAAATAATGTAAATATTCCAATATTTACAAAGATTGCTACCGCACTGACCATTCCAGGGTACTTTTCAGGGTATCGGTGGTTCAAAGGTCACTGGTCGTCGCGCTTGACAACAAGAAGAGTTACCCTTTCAGGTTATTTATTTATTCCTGTGGTTTAGTTTTGGAGGTATACATGACCCTGGCAACTAAAATAGTTTTAGCTTTCTAAATATTGTAGCTGTGGACTCAAGTACCTATTTATGATTTGGTGTGAAGGATTGTAAATGAATAATAAAGAACAAATTTTACAAACTGAAGTTTTATTAAATACTTAATATTACAGTGGATACACTAACTGATTAAAATTTACATCTAAGAATATGTCACTTAACGTAAACAGGTTTGAAATTTATGTATAATCCAGTATTTTTCCACATTCTGTAAATATTTCCAAAAAAAAAACAGATTTCACAGTCATTTAAAAATTGCAAGTTTTAAAGGAAATACTTAATCTTCTAAAATTTCGCTAATTCACAAAAATATCTATATAATATAAATCCTGTACCGCGATTTTGCTTGGGTTTCAATTTATTCACTTATACCTACTAGGTATATAATTTTAATTATTGCAAAGAAATATATTCTAACCAAAATCTCCCCTATACATAGTAGTGTGGTTTCTTAATAACTATTCCAAATTCTGCTAGGGCTGGAGTAAGATCTTCCATAGTAAGACAGTATCTTTTGTCTTTAATTCCTTTAGCAGCCTAAAACACAAACATTCATATTCACTAAGAAGGTTTAAGGCGAGGGGTAAATCACTGCCTGAAATTTGTACGGTAAAATGCACTTTTTCAAAAAATATCCCTTTAGTACCCAAAAACTACTCATGAATACCCAAGAGTATCTTAAAGTTGCTTTTCAATACCTCAGAAATACCCTTCAAATACCTAGTATTTTGGCCAAATCAACAGTTTTCCAAATAAATGCAAGCAATGGCCATTAATTCCCCAAAAGTTGTACCTAAAATACCACTAACTTTTGGGGTAGACCCGGCACACTGGCTGGGTTTTATTCGCTTCCGTTGCAGAGTCGCGCAATTTGGCGCCGCGCTGCGCTAATTTAAACGTCGAGGAGCAGCGCGTTTGGTCTGGACCCACCTTAACAATAATCCTTGACTTGAAATTATATTATTTCCACAGTTAGTTTACGTACAGATTTTTCCTCATTAAGAATAAAACTTACCTTTGAACTGCCTCCATGGCTGCTTGTGGAATTTGATGTCCTCATTTTACAGTGCTGCAAAGCATCATTAGCAATATCAGATATAAACTTTTGGGCTGCGATGGAAATTAGCCTCAAAAGTCTCGGATCTTTTGGTTCAAACCCAGATGATCTTAAATAGTAGGCGGTAACAGCATCGGGAATCTAAAAAATGTAGTTTTATATAGAAATAAATCTAAATATATGAGCCTAGGACAAAAGCTTTATAGTATTTTGCTGCTAAAATAGGTTAGAACTTACAGTGGGAGTGTAATCGTCTAGCTGAAGCAAAAAATCGCTCAACGGTTGTCCGTAGGTAATTGGAGGACTATCTTCTTCCATTTTTTCATCTTGAATTTGATTGTTCATGTTGAAAAATCACCAAATTTCTTTAAATAATTTAGAAAAATCTCTTGTTTACAAGAACTTGACCTCAAAAACAAATATGGCCGAGTCTGGCATGTGTCATTTCAGCTGGTTCTTCCTCTTTTTAGTTAGATGTAAGTACATGGGCTGAAAATTAGGTGATTGACTATTGGCCCCTTAAGAAGATTGGCCCGATAAGTGGCCATATAAACCTATAGCGTTTTTTGGTGATTTTAAACCCTCAAAAGCAAAACCATGTGCCCTCTTTGTTTATCCAACTTACTTAAACGTAAACAAACAAATATAGTGCTACGAAAATCAAAACCAAATTGTTATCCTTATTTGTCCAATGCAGTCAAATGTAAATAAATAAAGACAACAATGCTTAAACCCTTGGGTTTGGCTTTGATGGTTTTGAATCGCTAAAAAACGTCTCAAGTGGGAGTTCGACTTAACGCTCTGCAGTGGGACTCCGCGAGGTCGCAGAATTCTATTTGTAGAGACCCAGCGATATTTTTTAGCTATGTTTTACGTTCGCTGTCGAATGACCGGCAGACAAAAACAACACGATCGCTTTGTGTCGATTACAGAAAACTATAACCACCCGGAGTAGGACTGCTGGATATTCAAGGCACGCTCGATGCGTTTTTTTTTTAGAAATCCCGAGCAAATCCAATTGCATTCGAAATGGGGCGAAGTACGTTCTTCGAGCGTATCCGCGTACGTATTCCATGTTTACATACCAGCAGACATCGACAAAACAATAGACAAAGTTAAAACAGAACTAACGAACACAAGAACATACTTTGAGAGAATAAAAAAGAAACGGAATTTCTTAAGGTATGTTGTATTTTCACTTCATCGCGTTCAAGTTGCGTTATATTGATATACTCGCGATATGACGTCACGTTCTCCAAACTCGATCTGTTAAGTGGTCGAGGGCACTCGAGGGTCAACTCGAGCTTCCCCTAGACGAGAGGCGGCATAGGCTAAATCGCAAGGTGAGCATTCTCCCAAATTTGCTTCCTTTCTTTAGGAATAATAAAATTTAGGCCTAACTCCAGTATTAGATATAGAAGTGTATTTTTAGTTTTTTACATAACCCACAAAAAATGTCCTTGAAATGACATTATCTGATTTAAAAATAATAAAAAAAATTTTTGGAAAAATTAGTAAAATGTTTAATAGGTCATAAATGCACATTTGTTGTATTTAATCAAACATGGGAAAGACGAAGTAAACAAGCAAAATTTTATTTATTTATTAATTTACTATTTGGTTAAATTTCAGAATGACTGTACAAAGCAGTGCTTTGGACGATATAAATTTCGACCAGTTTATTAAGACCGCAAATTACGAGGAGACTGTAAGACAGTTAGATATTTACTATGGAACGGGTTTGTAAATTTGCTGTTGATAATTTTAGGCATACCTAAAGTATTTTTAAGAATTTCTTTCGTATTGTAGGGACCTAATGTTGCAAAAGGTTGTTTTTGCAGCTGGGGGCTTATTCTTTATACCAGTAGGATATAAAGCTTCTCAAGTAGTGCCTTTAATTTTTTTGTCAAGTTTTCTAATATATATTTTAGTTAAAAGGCAACTACTGAGATACCAAAGTCCTATCACGGGATTGTTTCCTGCATTATCAACAGACACTGAAATAGGGAGTGTTCGAGAGAGTGTATATTGTGCAGCAGCAGTTTGGGGCTTGTATCAAGCATATAGGTAACATATGCAGGTCAATAATAGTCTAATTTTAATAGCAAACATGACAAATTAGTACAGATTGTTTATTGTACCCACTTTATCTGAGTGAGTACAAAATTTTGAATTTTTATTAAAAGGAATATTTGTATTGGTCTTTAAAGATTTTAAATTTTTACCTGCATCTTGCTGGCTTATATATTTACAGAGTTCTAACACTGTTAATAATCATTGTTTAATTTGTGTCTAATTTGTCCCTTGAAAATTTGGAGAAACTATGGGCAAAATTCCAAAAATTTCACCTGTTTTTTAAATAGGGATCACTTGAAGTCAGTGCTTTGTTTTCTTTATTCAATATTGCTCAGACTACAACCTAAAGATGTCTTACTAATATTTATCTAAATTAACTTACTTTTTTTGCAGAAGAATAGATGATGACAGAGGTAAATCTTATGAACTAGGACAGTCAACTGTAAAATGTATGAGGGGCATTTTAGGTAATACTTTTAGATTCGCTAGAAAATATAATTTTGCCTACACAAAATGTGATGCAGTTTTTTGATGATTTTTACACTTATATTTTTCAAGATTGTAAGTAGGAGTAAGAAGAAAATGTAAATGTCTACAACCACTTTCATGAAAAGCCTTCCCTTTTAGCAAATACCTACTTAATATATATATATATATATATATATATATATATATATATATATATATATATATATATATATATATATATATATATATATATATATATATATATATATATATATATATATACATACAGGGTGTCCGAAAAGTCTTAGTATGGGCAAATATCTTTGCTATTAATAAAGATAGAGACACCAAGTTTTAGGTGTATCCTATTGATTCATAAATCTACTTTCTCATATAATTTAACTTTTTCAACACCCATGAGGGATAACGCTAGGGAGTTGAGGTCAAAAATAATAAATGCAACCTTATGCCGTGTGGTACCTCATTTTAAAGGTCTTAAAAAAGCATTTTAACACAAACCCGTGGCCCGTATCTTAATTCATTTTTAAATGGCAAGCCTTTAAAAATTGTGAAAAGGGAATTAAAATTTTAACTACCTTTATTTCTTTTATTACTTTAAAAGTTGTTCAAAATGACCACCATGAACGTCTTGACAGTAATGAAGTCGATTTTGGAACTCACTGCTCACATTTTCGAGAATGGCAGGTGTTACTTCTTGGCAGAGTTCCAAAATAGACTTTATTACTGCCAAGAAGTTCATGGTGGTTCACGTTTTTCGCGATTCTTAATTTTTAAAAACGAATTAAGATACGGACCTCGGGTTTGCGTTAAAAAGTTTCTTTTTTGAAGATCTTTAAAATGAGCTGCCACACGGCATAGAGTTGCATTTAAAATTCTTGACCTCAACACCCTAGCGTCACCCCTCAAAGGGGTTGAAAAAGTTAAATTACATAAAAAAGTATATTAATTAACCAATAGGATACACCTAAAATTTAATGTCTATCTTTACTAATAGCAAAGATATTTGCCCATGCTAAGACTTTTCGAACACCCTGTATACAGGGTGTTACAAAAATATGTTAAAAAATTTCAAGGGCATATTCTACATCTAAAAATATGAAAATAAGTTTATATAAATATGGATCCTTAAACGCTTCTTTTTCGAGATACAGGGTGTTTAATATTTTCACACCTCAAGTATTCTGAAGAGTTAGGAGAAATATGCGAAGACGATTTATTTAGACCATGTATTGGAGCACGGAGAAGCCATTTTCAGCATCTACTATGAACTTAAATCAAAATGCACTGTTTCCTGGACAAAAAATATTTAAAAAGGAAATCATTTTTATTTGTTTTTATTGCAAGAAATAAATTAATTTTTATCTCGAAAACGGTGGGTCAGAACAAAAAAGCTTAAGAGACAGTTTTCACGCAGAATTAAGTGGACTTCAAGAAAACAATATCAATTTTGCAAAAATCAGTGGCGTGCCATGTTTTTCGCTAAAAATAAAGACACCACACGCCACTGATACAAGTACTTTAGAAAATAAATTTTTACACGTAAAGGTACCCTTTGATTACATACTGTCGTGTACCAAAATTCATGTCAATATCTTAACGCATTTTCGAGAAATTAACAAGAAACATTTAAAAAAGAAAATATTAAACGCCCTGTATCTCGAAAACGAAGCGTTTGAGAACCCATGTTTATATAAACTTATTTTCATATTTTTAGATGTAGAATCTGCCCTTAAAATTTCTTAACATATTTTTGTGACACCCTGTATATTTGACAATAGGAATAAGGAGCTGATATTATTTATCTTATTTACCCTTTTTAGACATAATTGACAGTAAAATACTCTTTAATTCTCTTGAATCGAAAATAAACTGGATTTTATTGTCAAATAGTGTGTACTTTCTGAAACAGTTCCAAATTTTCTGGTTACTTAATAATTGTTTTTGACAAAAAAAAATAATTGGTTACTGAAAAATTTCATGTTTGTAAAAATTGCCATTACTAACTTCTTTTATAGTAAAATCCTTAAAGTCTGTATAAGGTCAAAATCTACTAAATTTCAGTGTACTATTTGATGAGCTTTTTAAACTTAAAACTAAAGGAGAACATTATTATAATAAAATTGCGCGGACAGATTTGTTATTGCTAAGACCTGTAATTGGACAGTGGAGGGGTTAAATTGACAAGGGTGAGAATAAGGCAACTTAATACATACTATGCATGTATTTATTTCTGAGTTTTTTTTACAAATTTATAGAGAAAAAGGCAATTTAAGGATGCATTTTCCACGTTAATAGAACTAAATTTATTTTGGCTAGAAAATAAAAATCATTTAGTTATTTTATTTTTTTTTTACTTGTTTTTTTAAATTTAAAGAACTTAACAAGGAATATATTAAAAACTAGTAGATGACCGCTTTATAATAATCTACTGCTCTTTCTTTAGAATGCTGGATGAAGCAAGCAATGCGTGTAGAACTGTTCAAGAAAAATCAGTGCGCAGCTCATGCTCTCCATGTAAAATTCCATCTCACCACAGGAAACCAAGTATTCTCAGATGACGAATACAATCATCTTCAGATCGATGTCATTTCTATTTATCTATTGTTTTTGGTGCAAATGATATCTGCTGGTCTACAAATTATCTATACACAGGTAGTAAAAATAGCATTATGAAAAAATACCAATAAGTTATGGATTATTTGTTTTTAATTAAGCAAACTACAAATGTACGTTTGTATCATGATGTTTTTTCTTATTTTCTTGTTACCCCTTGGTGAAAATCAATCGTCGATCTGCGGAAACTACAAGGCGTTGCGAAACTCCACCAACAAAATCTTGTTGGAGACAAAATTCTAGAAATGATTTTTTGACCAAGAGTAATAAAAAAGTACCTATTAATACGGGTTCAAAAATGCTTTGTTCCTCAGATAAAATTTAATTTTATCCTGGTTTCTCTTATTTATTTCACACATTTTCAAAGATTCAGTGCATTCAAAGAAGTTATTGATTCGTGTCCCATTACATTTGGACCATTCTGTATACTTGAGGAATATTAAAAAATATTTCTTGTGGGTTTAACTAATTTAATAGGATTTTGTAGCGGCGGTGTACAATTAAAATTGGTGTCGTTTTCCCTTTTTAGGATGAAGTAGCTTTTATTCAAAACTTAGTCTACTATGTAGAAAGAGCATACAGAACACCCGATTTCGGTATGTGGGAGAGAGGCAGCAAATATAATGATGGCAACCCTGAAATCCATGCTAGTTCTATAGGTAAGCAGCAAAAAACATTAAATAGAATATCAAGTGTTAGATAAGCTTTTCTTGATTATTATTTTTTATCAAAACAATTTATACTTGCATTATTTTTCATAAGATGTGAAATTATTAAGAGTAATAGAAATAATTTTCAAGCCCCATAGAACTTTGGAAACATTTAAAATCTGTAATATACAGGGTGTTACAAAAATATGTTAAGCAATTTTAAGGGCAGCTTCTACATCTAAATACATGAAAATAAGTTTATATAAACATGGATCCTTAAACGCTTCTTTTTCGAGATAAAGGGTGTTTAACATTTTCTTTTTTAAATGTTTCTTTTTAATTTCTCGAAAATGGGTTAAGATATTGACATCAATTTTGGTACACGCCAGTATGTAACCGAAGAGTACCTTTACGTGCAAAAATTTATTTTCTAGTGTACTTGCATCAGTGGCGTGCGTGGTGTCTATATTTTTAACGAAAAAAATAGCACGCCACTGATTTTTTGCAAAATTGTGATCGTTATCCTAAAGCTCAATTCATTCTGCGTAAAAAGTGCCTCTTGAGCTTTTTCGCTCTGATGCACCGTCTTCGAGATAGAAATTAATTTATTTCTTACAATAAAAAGAAATAGTGAAATTGAATTTTTATTAAACATATTTTTTGTTCAAGAAACTGCGTTTGATTTGTTTATAGTGAATGCTGAAAATGGCTTCTCCGCGCTTCAAGACATGCTGTAAATCGTCTTCTCATATTTCTCCTTAAGGTGCGATTTCCTCGGGGCGATCATGATAGGCGTTTGTCGCTCGGCGATGATCGTGAACCACTGCTCAATGGCAAATCAATGTAATCGTCTCCCTCCAGGGGGCTATGTTGAGCGACTTTGCCATTAGCAGTGGTTCGCGATCAACGCCGATCGACGAACGCCAATCATGGTCGCCCCGAGGAAACCGTACCTTTAAGGTGCGGTTTCCTCGGGGCGACCATGATAGACGTTCGGCGCTCGGCGATGATCGTGAACCACTGCTCAGTGGCAAATCAATGTAACCGTCTCCCTCCAAGGAGCTATGTTGAGCGACTGCACGTGTCTTTACCATTGAGCAGTGGTTCACAATCATCGCCGAGCGACGAACGCTTATTATGGTCGCCCCGAGGAAATCACACCTTAAGGTACGGTTTCCTCGGGGCGACCACGACAGGCGATCGTCGCTCGGCCCCAGAATACCTTATCTGGGGCTCGGCGATGATCGTGAACCACTGCTCAATGGCAAATCGATGTAACCGTCTCCCTCCAGGCGGCTATGTTGAGCGACCACAGGAGTCTTTAGCGATCGTCGCGAGTCGACTGCTCTGAGAGCAGTATAAATAATCGCAATCGCTGGCTGGGCAGCGGCTGTTTTATTTGTGTATATTCCCAAGGTTGTGTTGAATTTAACCGAAAAATGACTTTTGAACACGAAGAACATGAAAAGATCGCTCAGCGATGATCGCCCATCCTGGCCGCTCCGAGGAAACCGCACCTTTAAAGGTACGGTTTCCTCGGGGCGACCATGATAGGCGTTCGTCGCTCGGCGATGATCGCGAACCACTGCTAATGGCAAAGTCGCTCCACATAGCCCCCTGGAGGGAGACGATTATATTGAATTGGCATTGAGCAGTGGTTCGATCACGATCATCGCCGAGCGACGATCGCCTATCATGGTCGCCCCGAGGAAATCGCACCTTTACTCTTCAGAATACTTGAGGTGTGAAAATATTAAACACCCTGTATCTCGAAAAAGAAGTGATTTAAGATCCATGTTTATATAAACTTATTTTCATATTTTTAGATGTAAAATCTGCCCTTAAATTTTCTTAACATCTTTTTGTAACACCCTGTATATGGTGTAAGTAATACAAATAAAGGATATAAATTTCATGTTTTATTAGTTTACAAATTTATTACTGTGTAAAATTAAATACATATTATATGGACTTTTAGGTTTGGCAAAATCTGCCCTTGAAGCAATAAACGGTTGCAATCTGTTTGGCGAGATGGGTGCTTCGTGGAGCGTCGTTTACGTTGATATAGACGCTCATAACAGGAATAGGAGTATTTTCGAAACGTTGTTACCTAGAGAGTCTTGTTCAAAAGTAAGTTAAGAATCAGGAAGTGAGAAGCAAAAATAAATGCCGTTTCAAAAAAAAAAATGTGCAATCCATCGATACCTCTCCTTTTTAGGAGGTAGATTCTTCCCTTCTTCCCACGATATCTTTCCCGGCATTCGCGACGCACGAAGAGATGCTGTACCAAAGAACCAAAGACAACATAGTGAATAACTTGAGGGGCGAATACGGATTTAAAAGGTTCACCAGGGACGGTTACAAGACGGTGTTGGAGAAACCAGACCAAAAGTAAATGTTGATTGTTTGAGTTGAGTAAAATTATTTAACCAGTTAGTGACGGTAACTGACACGTTTGAATGACGTTGATTACGACCTAACAAGGGTGTAGTGCTTTGACTGTTCCAGGAAAGAAACAAAATTGACAACGTTGCAGTTTTGCACTAACCCCGATTTTCTATGAAATTTTCACTTATTTATATATTCTAACTATTTTCTGTTTTCCTATTCCCTAACAGTAAAACGCAGAATACACTTTTTCACAATTTTCTTAAAATTAGCAATATTTTTCCACTAATTCTAGACAAATTCTTTGATTTTAAGCGCCCTTACTTTTTCACTTGTTTTTCGGCGCTATTTGTAAAGAAATTCGACGAGGTCCAAAACACCGTACTTATTGAATCCAGACTTTTGAACTTTCCCGTGGACAGACTTTCGTTCCGCAAACCGGCAGCGGTTTACCTTACATCGGTAAGTATCTTCAACAACTAACTTTCCAAGCAGGCTGAAGTAGCCAAATTTCACATAAATCTTTCCCTGTTCACGACCCCTTCGCGGAATTGGGGCCACAACAACACATTTTACGACCTGTTTCTCCAGAAAATCGACGCGTGAGCGGCCTTGTTTTGCAACCAAACAAAGGAAATTCGTGAATCATCAAGCTTTTATTACTTTTTTATTAGCAGGTTTTATCGCCTCTCCTGACATTTAGGGCGCAGGTGTTCATAACAAAGCTATACAATTATCTAGGATATAATATGGTGCAATATTTTGCAATGATGAGTCATCCTGCAGATGAGTCGATATTACTGTAAGAACATCACGGGGCGTATCTTTCCGTCGGCCAATCAGACAAGACAAAACATTTTTTCCTTTGTCTTGCTAGGGTAAATAAAATATTTCCTTTGTCGAGCGGGGGACAATCTCACCATTTAGAATAGCAGTACAGGGGGTTAGTTTTATCCTGTGTTTTAAAATGTTCAGTCAATTTGAAAAGTTTTTATACTTCTGGATGAAATTGAATGAAATAAATTCATTGCTCTCAGTTAATTTTGAAATAGTGTTGGTTCTTCCAATCAAGAGGGTTAATTCGTATACATATTTGATAGATTATGTAAAGCACTTCTAATAATCAATTAGTTGGCCACTTAGGTTTTTGAATAAATTTTACATAAATTATTTTTGATAAACATCCACGTTTCTCCTTCAACTGTGTATCATTGTTATATTTTATTTAAATTTTAGGTACTACAAAAAAGAGGAAATGAAACACTTTGAGGGCATAGAATGCGAATGGCCTCTATTCTATATTTTTATGATAATCGATGGGGTTTTCAAAAACTTGCCCGATCAAATAACGGAATATCAAGACCTCCTTAAGAAGCGAATATTTTTGGATGGCAATGAAGGTGGGTAATATTATTTCCTCATAAAAATATCGGTCAAGTTCAAGCTATACTTGCACAATTAGTGTTCTGTGTCATCAACCCCCCGCTTAACTTGAGAAAACCTCGGCCGCCCGATCTCCGACCATCAGCCGCGCTATCCGCCACCGATGGCACCAACAGCGTATCACGTCGCGTATGCGCGGAGCTGAGTGGGGAGCGTTCCGACAGCCAAATTAAAAATTTTGAAAAACGTGTAAGGACAAAAGTTGTTCCTTACATCGTAAGAAATATTTTTTGTCAAAAAACTTTTTCTCTAAAACCATTGGTTCAGCAGTTATAAGGAAATAAACGATTAAATAGTTTATAACAATTGATCGCGCTAGAATTTTCCAATCCTGATAATTTTAGCTCAGTGTACGCCAAATCCTCAATGTTCATAATTTTTTTTTCAGATTTTTCTGAGCGACCTTTTGATGATGAGGGTGGGGGACAACAATTTTTAAGCGTTTTTCCCTAAAAATGTTTAAAAAATGCATACAAAATACATCATATATATTGTTGAATTCGTACTACAATAAGCTTTCATTTGACACCCTACACGATGTCCTTAAATTTTTTTTCATTTCCAAATTTACCCCCCGAAATTAACCCCCAGAATCAAAATTCAACTTTTTATACTGTCACGCCCTAGTTTTAATGGTGTGGCTACGGGCGTAGAGGTAATGGAACCTTAACTAGATCGACATCAAACGTGAGATAAAAACAAACATATTTATTTACATTAAATAGGAACATTCAATCTTGACATAAACAGAAAACACATACTCGTATATGTAATTTACTCTCGAAAGACAACTTAATTTTCTATTACTTACATTACAGATTTGAAAATCATTTCTTCTACAGTTTATCACAATCACAAACGCATCGGACCGAGGATCGTGCACTAGTGTCTTTTCCAACTCTCGTCTTTCCGATCGCCCTATCACCCAGTCAGCAGTTTTCCCCTCCTTTTGGGGAGCGTTAACTTTAGGTCAGAAACCGTAATTCTGCTGACTTAATAATTCAGCGTCGTTTAAATAAATTATTTAAGGTACTTGTTTGATTTTATAAAGGAACTATAATATTTCACAGTTGCACTTTTAATGCATATTCAATAAATAAGCTACATCCTGCCAATGTAGAGGAGGGCAATAACTTTCGAATAAGTAAAATATGATTATAGTTTATCTATTGAACTTCCGAATATTGATCTATGAAATATTATTGGTTTTTCCACTTGTGACAATACTTCACGTCTACAATTAGGCTCCCACGCTCTGTATCTGTGCTCAATTTCACATTTTTATGATTTCAGAGAAAATCGCCTGCGACAGGCGAACGGAAGGACACCGAAGTGATCCCAAAAAAACGCGTTTTTAAATCGAATAGAAAACTTGAAAAAAACAACAAAAATATTTTTTTTTTGTTTTTAATTGCTTCCCGTAAACAAAATACAAAAACTATACAGGAATCATAAATTTCACCATTTTAACCAGAAACTAAATTGGTAAAATGCGGGAGATCTGAATTTTACGGATTTTTTACCGGAAAAACATAAAAAAACTATTTTTACCAGATTTCATAAAATTTAATTCCTTTTTAAAAAATAACAATTGAAAATTAAAAATCGCCCAATATGCGAATTGCGATTTTTACAAATTACAAAATATGTATTTAGTGTTTTATTATTTATATTTGAAAGTAGCTTAATTCGCGATAAGGAACTCAATCTGGCAACAATGGCAACACTGATGCGAACTTGGCATGAGCTTGTCTGAGCCTGCTGATCTTATATTTATATGATTTTAATTATTTATATTGGAGGTTGCTGCTTGTTTTTCATGTTTTATCTTTTGAATAAACTTTTTTAGTTCTGTCATCATCCGCAATATTACTTATCTTTGACTTTTTTCTTTTATTTTAATAATTTTAAAATTGTTAAAAAAACGTGTTTTAAAGAAAAACTGGAGGCTATTTTTTGCTTTAAATCCCCGTTTTTTTTTTTAAAGGACCGTTTTTTATTCGTTGCATCCCTAGATTCCGTAAGTGTTCCGTTTCACGGAACACTAAAAATTAACTCGTTTTTTACAGGGTCGCCAATAAAGACGTCTCAAGAAATACCGGAAAACATAGGAAAACGGAGAAATAATTATTCTATAATATCTAAAATTCATTAACCTAGCTTTCCTTGAAGATTTTTTACGGTCCCTGAAAGTCGACTTATATTAAACAATTTTCAGATCCGGTCATCCCAATGTACTACTACGTCGAAGAAGAAAATATCGAGAAAGAACGCTTGGAACCGGGTACCACCCAAAAGAAGATATTTGTCGATCACGGTTTGTACCTGTGGAACCAGGCCATGTTTATTCTCGCTCAGTTACTGACAGCGGGGCTGTTGCATATCAACGAACTCGATCCGGTCAGGAGATACTTACCTTCTTACAATCGACCGAGGAAGGGCGGCAGATATTCGGCTTTTCAGGTAGGAATTGTTTAATAAGTCATTACAGGACTAGTGTTGTAATAAACAGATTTTACATTGTTTCATTATAGACTGACACTTTTATTGTATAAAAAATTCCAAAGCCAAAATATATAGCAAAAGCTCCGTTACCTTTTCCTTGTATTTTAATTATGTTGGCAACGTTTATATGTCAAATATGTACAATACTGTCACTCCCTGATATATTTGACATCTCTTCATCCTTATTGGTCGCAATAGGGAATATGCATATAACCCAACTAAATCTGTTTTTTTTTATATTCTCTATATAAATTAAATGTTCATGGCGGTTGCTTGTTTTATTTATTTTGGTCTTTATGAACAAAAAGAAGGACTTTCTACTGCAAATTTTCTCGCGAATTTCAAAACTTGTAAATCGCAATCCCATTGGCTATGTCGTCAAAAGTGTTTTTATGACTCATAATGAGTACATGGCGAATTCCAGTGTTGCAGGGTCATCGGAAAATCAATAAAAATTGCATTTAATGCGCAACTCATCGAAGAAAATATCCCTTTACTTAAAGTAGAACGTTGCTAAAATCTTAGTCATGTAAGTATATTTCAAGCCGAAATCGGTCCAGGAATCTTTCAATTTTACAGCAAAAACTGGCATTTTTGCGAAATTTTGACACATCATATTTTAATAATTATTTTGAGTAAATAAACTGCAATTCTTTGTTTTCATGGAAAATTCAACAATTTTCAAATTGTGCATGTCCGTGATGCAAATAAACCTATTTATTTATAACTTTAACGAAAACACATGCGATTTAAATTAGTGGGAGGTATTCTTAGATAACGGATAAAATAAACCCAAAAAGAATCACTAAATAAGGAAAATAGTGTGGAATAATGTCGGTTAAAAATTGGATTTGCCGGATAAAAATCAAGAAAATTCTGTTTTTACCCCTTAAATACGCTCCTGGATGACCCATTCGGTATTCATTTTAAAGCGTGATTATCCCTATATAAGATCGCGTTGAAAAATTGATGGAAAAATAGATAGGAAAAATACAGAGTGATTTAAATGTACCGATGTCGAGGACAAGAAAGTCAAAAAATCGAAATTTAATCGGCGATTGCTCCCTTCCTATAAAGAAACTAAAAAATATGGACTTCGTGTATTTCGAGGAGCTCTTTCCGATGACGTATATGGAATTTTAATTTGAACCATTTTTACCCCGCAAAAAATCAAAAACCGTGAAATATTTAGGTCAAAAATCGAAATTTCCAGTTTTTCCCAAATATACCCATTTTTTAGTGATTTAATGGGTAAGTGTATTGCAAAAGTAAATTATCCTAGTAATTTTTTTTGGGTCTGTAATGAATTTCTTAAACGAGTTATGCAATAAAAAAATGTGCACATTCCTTATTAGAAATCAAATCCAAGATTTTAGTTTTAAATCTTTTTTATTCGCATTTTTATTCGTAGTTCCTCTACTGTTTCATAGATGACGTTGCATGTTAAATATTACTTAATATTTTCAATGAATTACGGTACTTATTAAGACGCCATCGTAAGTTCGTCCTTCCTTGTCTAGGGGAGCATAGTGTTCAGTGATCGTCTAGTGAGGGCACTTATGCTGGCACCCTTTAAATGTTTATTGCCCGCACCCGCAGCTAGAGTTGGGAGATATAGTGATTTTTCGATATCTGTTAGAACAGCGATAGTGATTTAAGAATAGCCGTTATTTTTAACGGTGATTTTTCACTACAGCGATTTTTATTTTTAAGGCGAAAAGGAGCAGCATAGTTGCTTTTACAAGACTGATATTCGGTAATGCAGCTACAATTGGAAGTAAAATTAAAATTATAACTTGACTTGGTCAGTAAGTTATTAGGGTAAAAATAGTATTTTTTCGATACGGCCAGTGTCAGAGACGTGGCGAATATTAATCGAAAATAACCTTTATTCTTGATTTTTGCCCTAGATTAAGTTAAAAATATTACATTTTTCCGAAATTAGAATTATAATGCTTTAGGCAACATTGAGTATACCTAGGTATACCCGAAAATGTTTTTGTGACGCTGAATCTAAATACGACAATAATTAATAAAATTATAATCTCTTAGATACTTTTCACATTTGAAATTAACCATCTAAAACTGAAAAAATCCCATTTAATAGCTTCAAAATGGGGGCACACGGAGCCTAAGGGAGATTACAAAATGCTTAATATAACCCACAACATAAATAACAAAATAATTAGAAACAATAGTATAAGACAATATAATAAAAAAAAACATTCTCGTTTATATTTAGCTAATATAAAAAATATAAACAAAAAACATTCTCTTTTATATTTAAATACTTTTTGGTAAAATTCAAAATTCAGGTACATTGAGACACTGAGACAGAAGGATAACTTGACATAATATGTTATTTTAAATTTTAGTGGAATGCTTTATGTGAGTATTTTTTTTGCAAATATTGCACTTTTCAGAAAAGTTTCATCTTCAATTGGTTTAAAAAAATTCAAAATTTCACTGGTTTTCTGTTTTTTGGACATTTTGTGAATCTAAATATATTGCAGGTGTTGAATTTTGCTATAATTAAAAGTATTAAAACTAATTTATCGGTTACTCTATAATCGTTACTACGCGCAATGAAGAATAAATGGCTAATTCACCAACAATATCGACTACGGCCGACCGAACCGATAAACGACAAATCACTGAACATACGTGAATATCTAAAGAATCAGATATATCAACAACGCAAGAAGCGATAATATCTGGCGCAACCGTTCAAGCAGCGATTTTATTTATCAATATCTCAATAACCCGAGAAATATTTATTTTACAAGGGGCGATTACGCGGTCGGATCGCCGTGATCTATTTTGTTTCGGTGAACCGTCCGTGGCGCATGCAGATTTGTTAATCACTGAATACTGAATAACTGGGTTAGCGAGATTTCGATCGCCGCTACCGATAGTGATTTGTCTTTCACGGTGATTGGATCATGGTGATTGATATATCTCCCAACACTACCCGCAGCGCAATATGCGATTTGCGAGCAGTGTTGCCAGCAGCAATTTTTTTTTCGTAATGAATTGTATTCAAATTTCGTAATAGATTAAGGACCTCCGTAATAGACTTTATTTAAGGTTACCAAGACTTATACATGGGCTTTTATATTTAAAAAACTTGTGGCTTGGTTTAATTACTCTTCAAACTCTTTACATTTAAACCCATGGTTGTATTATTTTTATTTTATCAATAGAGTTATGGGCGCCCGCCGGGGGGGCCGTGCCCCCCGTGAGATTGTCATACTTTGTACTTTTTGTTGGACGAATTGCCAGATAGGTATATATTATTTTTATAATAACATTTCCTTTTATCATAAATGTCTAGTTTTCTGATGTTTCAACATCTGTATAAAGCCACGTACAAAAAATTGAATTAGGATTAGGAATATTATTTAAGCTCAGTCTTAACTCAATGCAACCGGCAAAATTACTATGAATTTCTGCAACCTGCATATTTATTTAATGAAGAAGTTTTTAACATGTTTTTTTAGTATTCCGTGCTAAAATTAGCAAAACGGAATCACCTCGGTGTCCGTCCGTCCGTCCGTCCGTCTGCCACAGGAGATTTTCTTTGAAAGTACTCGACATAAAAATTTTAAACTTAGCACAGACATAGAGTGTGGTGGCCCAATTATAGATGGGAAGTATAAAAAGTTGAATTTTGATTCTGGGGGTTAATTTTAGGGGGTAAATTGAGAAATGGAAAAAAAATCAAGGGCATAGGGTAGAGTGTCAAATGAAAGCGTACTGAAGTACGAATTCAACAATATATATTTGATGTATTTTTTATGCATTTTTTGAAATATTTTTCGGGAAAAATGCTTAAAAATTGCTGTCCCCCACCATCATCACCAAAAGAATCGCACAGAAAAAAACCGAGTTACATATATGTAGATTGAGACAAAATTATCAGGATTAAAAAATTGTAGCGCGATCAATTGTTATAAACAATTTAATTGTTTATTTCCTTATAACTGCTGAACCATTGGTTTTAGAGAAAAAGTTTTTCTCGACAAAAAATATTTCTCACGATGTAAGGAACAACTTTTGTCCTTACACTCAGCTCCGCGCATACGCGATGTGATATGGGGTTGGTGCTGTCGGCGGAGGGTACCGCGGCAGATGGACGGAGATCGAGCGGTCGAGGTTTGCTCAGGTTAAGTGGGGGGCTGATGGCACGGAATAATAATTTTGCAAGTATAGCTTGCACTTGACCGATTTTTTTTGTTTTTAATTATTAGTGAATTTGTATATATCACTACATTATTTTGCCCCCCTGAGAAAAAAGTCTGGGGCGCCCATGAATATAGTGTTACAGTTTGCCACCGTGCTTGCACAGTAGCGCCCTCAAAATTTAGTAAGGAGCTTTTCATGCCAAAAAAGCAGGGCTACCACCAGTCAGTAGATTCTGTAAGATTTTGTCTTTAATATATAATTTTGGAGCATTGATGAAGATATTAAGGGCAAGTTTGGTTTGACGCTCGCGGAGCGTTCTCCAACCTCTCCGTCTATCTTTTACCTTTGTTCTTTTTACCTTAAAAGACAAAGACAAAACATAGGGGAGCGCTCCGAGCGTTAATCCATACTAGGCCTAATAGAATAGTGAAAAATTATTAAATTTTTTGACTAATATAATAAATTGTATTTATTTGTTAGAATATGTACATAGTACAAAATACTAACACAGAAAAAATATTTTCAATAAGTAGGTACTTCACTTGCCACTATACTATGTACAATGGAAAGAGCGATAATTGATAAACCCTCGGATAAATCGCATTAACCGTAACAAAGAAAATAATAGCTACGTCTGTCGTAGCGTAGCTATAATTTTCTTTGCCGTAACGTAAAACGATTCAAATTTTTGGCTGTGTCTACCATTCCTTTTAATGGTGACTACAGAGTCATGATTTAGTCCGTCTGGTAGTAAGGGGCATATCTTATCGATTTTGTTTGTGACGGTGTCGGCCCTGTTACTTTTTATTTTACATGACAATGATTTCGCTTAGATTTTTTGTTGTTTGTGGTTATGTTATAGTGAATATAGTGCTATAACATACAAAACGACAAAACGTAATAGATTATTGAGCGGCGTAATAGCGTAATAGATAATCATCTTACGTAACAGATCTGTTACGAACGTAATAGCGCTGGCAACGCTGTTTGCGAGTGCAATTTTTGGAAGCGCCCCCCTTACTTTACGGGGGCCGTACATACAAAGTATAAGTTTATAGTCCCGCTACGTTACGTTAAAATAACTCGATTATTACTTGGATCATTTTTATGTCAATTACCAAAATTGACGTTTATAGTAGTTTATACAAAACGATAAACTTCACTTGTCAACTTTTGACATAGATCGCTAAAAGCGCCAAAAAGGCGCCATATTATGACAAGGATGAAGAGATTATCAAATATGACAGAATTGTATAGCCACACATTTTCTGTCAAATGTTTAGCATATGTGTAATGTAACTATTTTGCCTCCAACATATTTTCTTAGTAAAATGGGTATTCTGTGCGACTCAAAAATGTCTCCCCGTTTTTTAGACCGGTAAACAAGAATTTAAAATTTGGCACACTTCAATAACAATAGTAATACTACCTTTTGATATAAATTTCACATTTTTAATATTCAAGATGACGGCTGGGCGCCATTTCGAAAAAAAAATTAAATAGATAGGGGGCATGTGTTTGTGTAATACATTATTTAAAGGGTCTTGTCAAGTAGATTATAATAGAAAAATTTAGAGCATTAATAACATTAGCACAGGAATGGCGGCGTATCAAAGTTTTAGCATTATGGATATTCGTACAAAAATTGAGAAGAAACTGAACTTACCTTTTTACTGCAAAAGGTATTCAAAGTGTTCTCCGTTTACTTCCAAACAGTAAAATAACCTATTTGAGAATTCCTCACGAATGTTTTCAAATGTGCCCGTATTAATAATGCGACAGACAGCAGTTATTCTTTGTTGTAACTCCAAAAGAGAGTTAGGCTGTGTTACATATACTTTTTGTTCTAGATTACTTCAATTTTTGGTACACTTTCGAACTTCGTCGAATGAAACCGAAAAACTGGGTAATATCGTTGTACTAGCAGCTGATTTTAACCTAGGCTATTTCAAATTTAATTTTTTGTTCACAAATCCCGATCCCTTGTGTATTATCATTGTAGAATTTTGTTTAACGTGAACAACACGCTGCTTTGTCCTAAAATTACAGCACATTATACTCTATTAAAAAAGTAACAAAATGCTAAAATTTTGACATGCCGCCATTATTATACAACCCCCCGTATCTATTTAATTTTCTATTTCTAAATGGCGCCCAGCCGCCATCTTGAATATTATACTTGTGAAATTTATGTCAAAAGTAGTATATATACAGGGTATTACAAAAAGATGTTAAGATATTTTAAAGGCAGATTCTACATCTAAAAATATGAAAATAAGTTTATGGATCCTCAAACTCTTCTTTTTCGAGATACAGGGTGTTTAATATTTTCACACCTCAAACCTCAAGTATTCCGAAGAGTTAGGAGAAATATGCGAAGACGATTTAGAGCATGTATTGAAGCACGGGGAAGCGATTTCCAGCATCTACTATAAACTTAAATCAAAAAGCACCGGTTTCTGAACAAAAAAATATTAAAAAAAAATTATTTTCATAATTTGTTATTATTGTAAGAAATAAATTAATTTTTATCTCGAAAACGGTGCGTCAGAACAAAAAAGCTCAAGAGACACTTTTCACGCAGAATTAATTGGGCTTAAAGAAAAAGATATCAATTTTGCAAAAAATCAGTGGCGTGCTATTTTTTTCTACCTGCACGCACGCCACTGATGCAAGTACTTTAGAAAATAAATTTTTGCACGTAAAGGTACCCTTTGATTACATATTGGCGCGTACCAAAATTCATGTCAATATCTTAACGCATTTTCGAGAAATTAAAAAGAAACATTTAAAAAAGAAAATATTAAATACGCTGTATCTCGAAAAAGAAGCGTTTAAGGATCCATGTTTATATAAACTTATTTTCATATTTTGAGATGTAGAATCTTCCCTTAAAATTTCTTAACATCTTTTTGTAACACCCTGTATATTGTTACTGAAGGGTCCCAAATTTTACATTTTTATGTTTACAGGTTCAAAAAATATACCGGGGGAGGGGGGGCATTTTTGAGTTGCACTGTATTTGCATAATATATTTAGTTTATTTTTTAAAATCACGCAATTTATTTTTTCATTAAATATGAAGTAACGGTCTTGATTTTGTATCAATACTGTAAATAATAAAATAATAATTTTAAAAAACTATGTTTTTGTAATTAAGCATTTTGTTACTAAAACGTATGCTTAGGCTAAATTTAAAACATGGCATAAATAGAATCTTTATTAGTAATAGCCGAGGGATATCTGGAAAAAATGCATTTTACATGATGGAGTCAGTATACAGGGTGAGTTTTTTAAAAGTGTTACAAGGCGATATCTCTAAAACAGTTTAAAATATTTTCATGAAATGTTGGTGAGTTAATAGTTGTCGTACTCTCGTACTTTTCAATTTAAATGATTGTAAGCTTTTTGTTAGATAAATGTTAAAATACATTTGTTTTAAATTCTAGTGAAACACTTTGCAAATTTGGTGCAGTTTTATCGAGAATACTTTATAAAAAAACAATTTATCTCGGATTTTATTTTTAAATGTAATACAGTATCAATTCTACTTATGCCATGGTATCATAAATGGTGTCATCTATTAACAAAAACTTAAAAAATGGTTGCTAAATATTTCTCTTGTTTTTGTAGTTTTATTTTATCTAAATATTTTGATTTAATTTTTTGCTTTCTGCAGGCAAAACCCTCTATAGTAAGTAACTTTTACGTTAATTTGTACACTTTTTTGGCTGTATATACACTTTATTTTCATCTGTGTATTTATTTATTGAAAAAATTTCTTTGCTAAAAAAACTAACTGCATCTCTGTAGTTTTTAACTTCTTGAGATCTGTTGCATTGTGATTTTACTTAATTTTTCGTGCATGCCTTTTTTCTAATAAAAATCGACGTAACTTACCTTGTCCATGCAATGACGTAAAATTTGACATTTATGACGAATTACAGACAAAGGTAAATTACACGTTACAAACTAAACAACCAAAACACAACTTCTATGTGTGCTTTTATTTTTAAATAATAATTTTTTCCTTGACAGTGGAGTGGCGTAAGTTCTCATTTAAGAGACATTTTCAGAAGAGAAGGGACCTTCACACTTGTTATTGTCAATGATTGATTAAAAACGAATTTGATCAGAAAGACTGAAATTCGCTGCATTTAGTAAATCTAAAAACATTTTAATTTCTTCAGTAGAAGGTGTTGTTAACGTAGAACGGCTATAGGAAGCTTTCACGATTGAACCAGAGTCGTAGTTCTTAGGGTTAGAATGTGTCAAAGCAAAGGCGGATTTAGAAATTTGTTTAGGTATTTATTTATTATGTTTTCTCAACAAATTTAACATCAATTTGTCGACAATTCTTAAATTTTAAAAGAAAAAAATGTGTTAGTAGAAAGTTATAGTCATTTGAATTTTTTTTTAAATTATATTTTAGTTTTAAAAAATTCAAATGACTTTAACTTCCTACTAACACTTTTTTTCTCCTAAAATTTAGGAATTGTCGACAAAATGATGTAAAATTTGTTTAGAAAAAAAAAATAAATACCTAAACGTGTTCATTTTTTTTTTCCTGGGGGGGGGGGGGGGGGGACAGCTTCTTTTCGCAAATTGCAAAATAACAACCAAAACATTCCTAGGAGGCTTACTATTCAAAACCCTAAACATGTTATGGGTGCCGTAAGTAGCAACAGTGATATACGACTTTTACAAAATTACCTAAATCCGCTCTTGTGTCAAAGTGAAGTAACTTTCCGACGTCCTGCCTTAATCGCATTCGTTTGCACGAGGCACCTTCACCTTTATCAATATTTTAATTTCGCGAAGTGAAAATCCCTGAAGATGCCGCGTGCAATCGCACACGAAACGTCGGAAAGTTATTTAGCTTTGACACGATTTAATGCCACGAACTACGAGTTTCTTAAAGAAAGTATCGCATTTTATAAAACGATATTACAACATTTTTCAATAACTTAGGGCACAGCTACCGATCTAGTGGTGCAAATCGTACTGATAGCGGAATCCATGCGCTTACAAGCCATGATGGCGACCTACGGTATCCAAACGCAGACGCCTCACGAAGTAGAACCGGTACAGATTTGGTCGTCCACCCAGCTGGTGAGGGTCTATCAAAATTTGGGAGTGAATAAGAAGCTCAAGTTGCACGGTAGACCTGAGAGACCTGTTGGGAGTTTAGGTAGGGAAAAAAGCTTGTATGTCATGGGTACATTACTAACCTAATAAAATGTTCTTATTGCTTTCTTCTAACACACATAAAATGAGACGGAAAGAAAAGATAAGATCGTTATATTTTTTTAAAATTTCAACCAGTTTTAAATTTCAGGAACCAGCAAGCTATATAGAATTTGCGGGCAGACGGTGCTTTGTTATCCGCTCATCTTTGAGGTATCAGATTTTTATCTATACAGAGACATGGCGCTTCTCATAGACGACATTAAAACTGAGCTACAGTTTGTTGGAAGGTAAGAATAGTCGCAATTCCTGTAGTTTTTTCTTGTTAAAAATGACGGTTTAAAAATTGATTTTTTATTAAGTTCCATTTTTATTATAAGTATTAATTAATTTAATTTTATTAATATTTTAATTTAATTTTTAATTTTAATTTTTTTTAATTTTTAATTTTAATTTTTAATTTAATTAATAATAATTTTTGGAAACGTCTTTCAAAAACACAAATATACAGGATGTTACAAAAAGATGTTAAGAAATTTTAAGGGCAGATTCTACATCTCAAAATATGAAAATAAGTTTATGTAAACATGGATCTTCGAACGCTGCTTTTTGGAGATACAGGGTGTTTAATATTTTCCTTTTTAAATGTTTCTTTTTAATTTCTCGAAAATGCGTTAAGATATTGATCTGAATTTTGGCACAGGCCAGTATGTATTCAAAGGGTATCTTTACGGGCAAAAATTTATTATCTAAAGTACTTCCATCAGCGGCGTGCGTGCTGGTAAGTCATTATTTTTAGCGAAAAAATGGCACGCCACTGATTTTTTGTTCCGGTTGGGTTTGATATAAAGGTGACAATATGACTTGGGAAAATTTTGAATTTAAAAGCGTAATTTAGAAATTTCAAATTTTTACTTCAAAATCTTCATTTTTTCGCAAAAATGTTCTTTCAAAAATGTATTTTTCGAGAAAAAAATTTCACATTTTTTTTTTAAATCCAGCTTCATTATTTGTATAATTTAAATTTAGGTATTGGCGTTTGTCTGGTAGACCAACGGTCTGCCTTTTAATCAAAGAGGAACACATGCGAGACCCTCAGTTTAAGAAAATGTTAGATCTCCTGGCCATGCTCAAAAAAGGATATTGCGATAACGTTAAAGTTAGAATAGGACGGTTGCAGAATTTGATTTCAAGCTCATGTGTTGGTAAGTAAGGAATCTTTATAATTTACCCTATATTATTTGTATAGGCTAATGCAGTGGCGGGTGTTGTTCAACAAAAAAAAACTATACAATAATATAAAATTAATCTATCAATAGATCTATCTAATCTATAAAACTTTTCATATAAATTAAATAAAGAGACTTATGCAACAAAAATTAATAAGTGTTATTATGGGTTGCCTATAGTTTGTCACGAATTAATTAATTAAATCTTGGCGTACTATTACTTAATGATCAATTATAATTAAATGACTCACCCTTATTAAACTTATTGACCTAATAGACATGAAGCCCAGTGGGAATTCCCCATAGAAAATTAATTATAAAACCTAAATTAAGATTTTATTTATCTACCTAGATTGTTGTATTTTATGACACCTTTGTGAACTTTTAGTCTGTAACAAACATCCGATGAAGCTATAGTGTAGCGAAACGCTTCATGTTATAAAGTATTAAATAAAAGTGGAAATTTGGCTAAAATTGTCTATCATTATTTTTCTTACTTGTTTATTTTTTTTTAGGAAAGTGCCTGGTTTTTAATTATAAAAACGTAGTGAATAGTAAATTAAAAATTACGAACTTCAATTTTACTCAGAATTTTCGAGTACATCTAAAAAATTTCTGTTTTGTAGAGCATTTGGATTTTATGAACTCTTTCGAGGACGCTAAGGATACTTTCAGCCATTTTCAACAGCTCGAACATGACTATATCGGGTATCAGAGTTTGACCGATGTGCCCAGGGTATTCCATTTAAATGATGAATCCAGAGATTATTCTGTAAGTAGAAGGAAATTTAAACTTTTTTTGTCAAAAGTAGGTTACTTTCCAGTAAATTGTATATATATTTTATCTTTGTGAATTTCATGGCGTGTATTTCTGCCTCTCTGTGAACAAAATATTGTCCGGGATTTTGGTATTTTCCTAAAGACTGTGGCAACACTGTATATTTATTTGTTAAAGTGCATTTCAAGAAGCTTCATCGGATATAATGAACAGTTTTCACATTCCAGTATATTTTTACGTTATATTTTGGATTCGCTCAGGTAAAATACAGGGTGTTACAAAAAGATGTTAAGAAATTTTAAGGGCAGATTCTACATCTAAAAATATGAAACTAAGTTTATATAAACAGGGATCCTCGAACGCTTCTTTTTCGAGAAACAGGGTGTTTAATATTTTCACACCTCAAATATTTCGAAGTGTTTGGAGAAATATGCGAAGACGATTTATAGCATGCATTGAAGCACGGAGAAGCCATTTCCAGCATCTACTATTATAAACTTAAATCAAAAAGCACTGTTTCCTGAGCAAAAAATATGGAAAAAAACTAATTTTCATTATTTATTTTTATGGTTAGAAATAAATTATTTTTTATCTCGAAAATGGTGCGTCAAAACGAAAAAAGCTCAAGGGACACTTTGCACGCTGAATTAATTGGGCTCTGAGAGAACGATATCAATTTTGCAAAAAACCAATGGCGTGTCGTTCCTTTCGCTAAAAATAGACTTACCTGCACGCACGCCACTGATGCAAGTACATTAAAAAATAAATTTTTGCACGTAAAGGTACCCTTTGATTACACACTGGCGTGTACCAAAATTTATGTCAATATCTTAACGCATTTTCGAGAAATTAAAAAGAAACATTTAAAAGAGAAAATATTAAACACCCTGTATCTCGAAACAGAAGCATTTAAGGATCCACGTTTATATAAACTTATTTTCATATTTTTCGATGTAGAATCTGCCCTTAAAATTCCTTAACATCTTTTTGTAACACCCTGTATACGGATATAAATTACGAATATAAAGAAGTGGTGTTTATTTTTAGGAATATAAAACTAAATCGACCAACGAAATCATAGAAGCGGTAAAAAACCACGACAGTTTGTACGCTCAGGCGCAGCTGTATGGGTTTTTAATGAAAAAGGAAGGGAGGCATTTTAAAGTCGGGGACAGGACCATCGAAGAATCTTTGCTTGGTAAGTCATCGTTTTTCTATGACTACTTTTAGTCTAGGTGTGAAAAAACACTAATAGAATATTGTGATTACGCGTTGTTTCGCAGTGTCGATTGGATCGGCGCGCAGCGTAGAATCTACGTGTAGTTGCTTGGCCAATCTTGTTTCCCACATATTTCGACTTAATTTTTTTCCATAAAATCCGTAATTTTTCCTTCCATTTTTGTAAAAAGCGCAATGGTAATATTAGATCTAGGGATGTAACGGGTAGCCCTTTTTAGGATCCGGCCAAACCGGGTACCCGGTCAATTAAGACCTGGCAAAACCCGGTACCCGGCCGGGTACCCGGTCCCGGGTACCCGGTCTTGCGGAATATTACTATTGGCAACATCGCCGGTCGGCCGCGCGTGCTATTCGTTCCGGGGAAGTCCCATGTTATGACACAGGTCTTGGGTAAACAGAACTGTGTGCTTCTATTGTTCTGTGCTTCATTATTCTGTGTGTTTAAACGTAACACGAAACCATTAATCTACGTACGTATTGTGTTAAAAGGAAAACAAAAATAATGAGCGAGGTAGATAATTTGAAGGAAAAAGTAATAAAATATATCCTTGAAGCAAATTTGTTAATCCAAAGTTGTTATGGGAATAATAAGGTGGTAAGGGTGGCCAGATTTGTTACCTCTCAAAAAAAGGGGTCTGATGTTATGACCGGAAAACAAAACGGTAACTGATAACTATATCTCAGTCCATACGAGGCGAGGGAAATTTTCTGCAACTCAATTCGTATGCTTTTCTACCGGAGAAACGTAGTCACTGACTTTTTCAAGGCTAGCTCATTGCCGGTGAGTGGGCTGGGTAAAACTACCAAATAAAAGCGCCACCTGTTTTAATATGCCCTTTATGGATAAAGGCAGTGACTGCAGATGACCGCAAAAACAGGAAAACCCTTAGGGACTCCTAAAGAAAACAACCGAATTTCATAAATATTTTCCCATTTATTAAAATATTAAGATGTATTAAATAACTCGGCCCAGGATGGGCATAAACAATGACTTAAAAAGGGGGTGACGTTCCCACTTACTAATATTTATAAAATTAATTAAACATTCTTTTCAAATGAATTAGCTCATTCTTAACGCGAGAAAGGGGAACCGCGGCTAACGCCTAGAACATCTCTACTCGATTTGATAGCAATCAGCTGCTTTTGAAAGCTGAAAGATGTATAAAAAGTGCAGGTTAGATTAGAGAAGTTTTCAAAGTGTGAATTCACTATTAAACTGAATAATTGGAGTCACAGCAGTTTAACTTGCTAATTATTAGTTTGTATACGTGTTAAAAATCATGCCAAGAATAATGCCAAAAAGAAAAGACAGTAATTTACTAGTATGCCGTGCATAAACATAAATAGATCGGTGTGAACTGTGAAGTGTTTAGAATTATATTTTGTTTCCATGCCAAATTAATAAAGTGAAGGTATACACCGAGTGTTAGAGCCGAGTCGCAGGGTAGAACAAGGCGCAAACCCTATAAGGGTGGCATCGGCTAAGCAAAAGTGAAGGGGGCACTCGTAATGTATGGCTCAATGACTGTGAAACTGTGTCTTGATTATTGAGTTAACACCCATAACTTAAGTCTATCAAACCTGTGCCCTATGGGGATCGTCTGAGGTCCGCTGTGGCTGCCTTACTCCAAGGAGTGGTGTCTGTCGGAGCCCTGCATGTCAACTCTGGGAACCTCTCGGAGCCTGCCAAGACGAAGATGATAGGACATGGACCAGGATGGAAGCTTTCCAAATGAAGTGCTCCAGGAAGTGGTTCTTCAACAACCAGGACACAATAGGAGGAGAGATAAGATGTAAAATAAAAAGGCCTATAAGGAAACCAAGTTTCAGATCTATGACATTTGCACAATCAAGGTATGTATACATTATATCAACGTAAGTTAGGAATAGACAGCTTTAATGTTTAGAAATAGTGAGGAAAACTTACCTGAGATGTTAGGTGGCCTTTTTCAAACAGAAATGTGGGGGGGTTTTTCCCATATAACGAGAAAAAAAACTGAAACACTACAGATTCTCTGGTGCAAAAAAGAGGATTTTGCCACCAAATTCAAGTTAGGGACCCCCACAAAGAAATCGGCAAAATTGTCAGGACTTGCCTCAATACAACACGGCAGGAGGTTTTTGTCCAAATGACACGTTTCTTACGAAAAAGGCGGCAAGTTTCCCTGTCAAAAACGTTAGGGATTTTTGTTCTCAACCGACTGACATGACACTTGACAAATGTCCAACCAAAATAAGCAAAAAAGGTAAACAAGAAATTAATTAAGCAAATATTTATTAAACAAATATCAGGTCCCAAACAAATTCAGATAACCAACCTGTCCAAAAACAACCCCTATTTATTATATAGATTGGAGCAAGGGCTAACTAGAACTTTTATAACCTCAACTTCTAGGACCAACATTTAGTCAGTCGGTGACTATGAACTAATGCTGTATTTTCTTATTTTTAGGTGAACCGAAGATGGCTGTAAGTACTTGGGAGATTTATGTGACTACTAGATGTTTCTGTTTGATGTATTACAGTTACTGAATTTTACCATTGATTTATATCAGAAAATAAAGATCGAAATAGGAAATTGGTACTTTTATTATTAATTAAGCAATAGCAAACCGCAGCTGGTAAGTTTTAAATTAATATTTTACAAAATTACAGGGTGGGAAAAATAAGACCGTAACACGCCTCCCCTTCCTCGGAGAAAAATTTTTTTTCCTCAGAGAAAAATTTTTCTATACAGACCTTAAAACTACTAAATGTATATTTACAAAAACATAATACTATATGCCGCACCTAAAAAAAATTACCATAGGTCAAGCAGGATTACTGCATCTGTACATAATCTTCAATATGTTCAGCCAAGAACAATCAAATATCTCTAGATGAACAATAACTGCAAATTAACTTTTAATATTATTATTTGTTCTGGGGGGTATATGTACAAGGGATATTTACAAGTAAGGCAATGTTCAGGATGAGTCATCTGGAGGATGGGCTTTGAGGTCCTTGGCATGCCATACCCCAAGGTTTCGGCCGTCGTTGTCGACCAATTCATACGACCAGGGTGACAAAACTTTTGCAATCGTGTAGGGTCCGACAAACCTAGGCGCCAGTTTGGAAGTAAAATGCTTAGAGGCATCCGAAAGCGTGTAATTTCGCTTCCAAACTTCTTGCCGCAGTTGAAATTTTTCGTCGCGTCGCCGCAAATCGTATACGCGTTTACTTTTTTCGCACGCTTGAAGCAGTCGCTTTTGAACATCGCTGAATACCTTCTCCAGCGCCAGCGACTTAGCTACGGGATCTAAAGGCGTATCATCGGCTGATGCAGAATCAGGATGAACCGGCTGGTCGTTATGAAAGTAAATTTCACGACCAAACATTATGAAGTTAGGGGTCATACCGGTAGCTTCGTGCTTTGCGGATCTTATAGCTGCTCCGACTTTAGGAAGTATTTTGTCCCATTGTTTGTGGTCTTTGTCGATATAACTGGACAACATGGTTTTGAGGACACGATGTACCCGCTCTACAGGGTTTGCTTGTGGATGATAATTAGCAACATATTTGAGGGTTATCCCATAGCGCTCCATGCACTCTTTAAAAATTTTACTACGAAACTGAGTCCCATTATCAGCAATGATCTTTTTCGGAGCACCATGGATCAAAATAAAGTGATCTTCCAACCACTTGACGATGCCTGAGGCAGTAGCCGAACGCAAAGGGAAGAAGAGGACGAACTTGCTGAATATGTCGCAAATGGACAAGATATATGCATATCCAGACGAGGATCTAGGTAAGGGTCCAACCAGGTCAATACTGGCGATCTGCCAAGGTTTAGAAACTGTTGGCTGAACGCTTAAAAGTTGACCAGCAGGGGGCTTTTGTTCAGGTTTAGTTTGCAGGCAGATTCTACAGTGACGAACATACCGAGCAATGTCACGGCGCATGTTTGGCCAATAGTACTTTTGAGCAACCCTTGAAAATGTCTTGAAGACACCAAGATGCCCACAGGTCGGTGGATCGTGATGTGCCTTAATAATTGCGGACCGCTCTTCACGGGGTACTACCTTTAACCAAGCCTCGCCCGTTTCCAATGCCGGGTAGAGAAGCCTAGCGCGCTTGTAGAGGAGTCCGGAATCAAGCCACCAAAGTGGATATTTTTCAGGATATTTAGCGACTCGTCTACACATACCCAAATACCAAGCATCAGATGGTTCGGTAGGCGGATCATCAGTAGCAGGGTCATGTGACTCGTCTTGCACCAAATCAATGGCGGGCACAGAGCGCGAGAGAGCATCGGGAAGCACGTGCTCCTTACCTTTCCGATGGACGATCTCAAAGTCATACTGTTGCAACCGGAGTGACCATCTAGCAATCCTTCCAACGGGGTCTTTTATGGAATAAAGCCATTTAAGGCTATAGTGATCAGTAATAATCGTGAATTTAGAACCCTCCAAATAAGGTCTCAGTTTTTCTACGGCGAACAGGACGGCTAAGCACTCCTTTTCGGTAGTGCTGTATTTCCTTTCCGCTTTGGTCAAGGAACGACTGAGGTAGCAAATGACGTGCTCATCGCCGTCCTGCACTTGGGATAAGACAGCGCCCAAACCATAATCACTGGCGTCGGTCTGGACTGAAAAGGGTAAACTAAAATTCGGGCATGAGAGCACCGGAGCTTTTACCAAATTTTGCTTAATAGCCTGGAACGCTTCCTCGCACGTTGAACTCCACACGAACTTAACATTCTTACGGGTAAGAGAGGTGAGAGGTGCTATCACGGTTGAAAAATTTGGCACGAAACGCCTATACCAGGAAGCCATGCCGACAATTCTTCTCACTTCGGCCACATTTTTAGGAGTTGGTATCCGCAGAATGGCCTCCACTTTTTCTGGGTCAACTAATAGACCAGATGCGTTGACAACATAGCCGAGGTATTTTAGTTCCGACTTACAGAACTGGCATTTTTCACGGTTTAAAGTGAGTCCCGCTTTTAAAAGTCGCCTAACAATCTCCTTTAGAACGCGTACGTGATCATCGAAAGTAGGAGTACAAACAACTACATCATCTAAGTACACAAACACGTACTGCTCCAAATCTACCCCGACGACACGATCGATAAGTCTTTGCCATACGGCCGGGGCATTAGTGAGCCCGAAAGGCATACGTTTAAATTGAAATAGGCCTCGATTTGGCACTGTAAAAGCCGTTAAAGGACGTGATTCCTTGGCAACCGGGATCTGCCAGAAGGCCGATTTAATGTCAAGCGAAGTTAGATACTTAGCGTCACGAAGCTTATCAAGGGTAGCGCTGATATAGGGGATGGGATAAGCATCGGGGACGCTTACCTGATTCAGAGCACGGTAATTAACACAAAACCTCCAACCACCAGATTTCTTTTTGATCATCACAATGGGCGACGACCAAGGCGACTCGGAAGGCTCAACTATTCCATCAGCAAGCATCTGCTCCAGCTCGGCGTTCACCTCCCTCTGCAACGCAGGTGAGAGAGGATAGTAGCGTTGCTTGATTGGGGCTGCATCCGTCCTAATTACGAGTTCCACCAGGCCCGTGCATCCCAGTTTGTCTCCCATAGCGGAAAAAGTTTCCTCGATAAGGGATTCCAATGTCTTACGTTGGTCAAGAGAAAGAGAATCGAAGGAATGAATGGCGGAAATCAGCGGATTGCGGTCTACTTCGGTACCAAAAGACCACTCGCCAGCATGGAGATCGGGTACAAGATTCATTTTTGACCAGAAATCCACTCCTAAGATGAGGCTATGAGGAATGGAGGGTATAACCAAGGTTTCTACAAGGACAATGCGATCCCGCAGTCGAAATGGCAGCTGAACAGCACCCAAAGATTGACAAGTTTGTCCGTTCGCCACCGTACAACTTAGCTTTACGCTTTTATCTAAGTCGCTGAGGGGCCGAATAATTTCCCATCCGGCTCTGCCGATGATAGTTCGTGATGAACCGCTATCAAGCAAACCCCGGAAGGTCTTACCAAAAATTGACACTTCCAAATAAGGACGATTGTCTCCCTTAGCATGCGATAAGATATAATCAAGAATTATTTTATTTTTGCTTAGTTCTGCTTGATTTGGATAAAGGGAAGACTGCGAAGTTAGGACAGCCCTCCCGGATTCACGTTTTTTGTGCAGTTATTACATGTTCTTGCGGTAACGTCAGGCTTACCGCAGCGATAACAGAACCGACCACGAGGTTTGTTACATTGCTTGAATCCGTGACCAGATTCTCGGCAATTCCAACACAAAAGAGTGGACGAGATTGCGTCTAGGTTAGGAGAAGTGGTAGGACTATTAGCAAATTGATTCTGTGGGGGGTCATCCGAAAAAGTGGGCGGAACATCAATGGCGGCTGAATAAGACGGCTTATGGTATGCTAGTCCAGGTTCCACAAGACAACGATAATTAGTGGGAGGAGGAGCAAATCGACGAACTCTCGCTTCAGTCTCCTCGATTGCACGACTATACCCAACAAGTTCTTGTAGTGAGGAAATCGGTAGCGTTGCTAGACGCGATTGTATATAGGGTAACAAGTTACGACGAATAATTTGGAGACGGTTAGACTCCGAAGGCATAGTGGGCAGCTTTCTAAATAGATTCTCCATAGCTACCACGAAGCTCATAACTTTTTCTTGGACACCTTGGGTTCTGTGCCTGATTTCGTCCCACAATGCGAATTCGTAATCGAATGGTTGAAAGGACTCTCTCAATTGACACACCAGGTCGTCCCAACTGGTAAAACGACGAGTACGATACCACAAAAGAGCATCCCTCGCAAAAAGCTCTGGCGCCGAACGCAGCAACTGCTCTTTCGAAACGCCACGGGATAATCGAATCTCTTCTACCCGCTCTAGAAAGTCATTCACACTAGACTGTCCGTCGTATGTAAGATTCCAGCGGCTAATATCATAATAGTGGGGTGCGGGACTGTGACGTAGTGACGGTTCGGGACAGGAACCGCGCAGAGGGGAATACTGAAAATTTTGTAGACGCTCTGCCATATCTACAAAGGGATCTGGGTAACTCAGTGTCGGGTCGCGATAAGTCGAGTTGGCATTAGCTGCCAAAGAATCGGGAACATCGTCAGAAAATCGGACATGAGAACCCATTGATTGGGAAGCCGAGTTCAATCTGGATGTGGCTATAGAAGGAACAGGTCTAACCTGGTCGACAAGAAACGGACGTCTGGTTGATTCAAGGTATTCAGACCTTGTGAGAAATTGAGGATCAGAGCTCTCAAAAGTGAGACGAGACGGTACGGGAATCACACGTCTGCGATTGGGATTCGGTGGGGGTTCTAGAGCGTTATCAAAACTAGGAAAATGTTCTGAATTATTATTAGCAGAAGAAATTAAAGGATTCACGTTAGCTAGGTTTTGAGCATTTCCGATCGGATCGAAAATTTGTTGATCTACATTTAAATTAGGATCGGCGATGACCTGGTTCTCGTGATCTCCAGGACCGTCGTCCAACAGCAACAAGGCATCTGAATCCCCCCTATGCCCCGACACAGGAGGTGGAAGTATTTCGGGAGCTAAAACATTATTGCCGTGATTAGGGTTGTCTGTATCTAGCAGACTTGCATTACGGGATTGCAATCCGGAGGTCTGATTAACTATCGGCGGAGTAACTGAAGTCCCATTTACCAACTGAAGTTGGGTCACGAGTTGATCACATTTATCCAAAAGCATCTTTTTCCGTTGATGCTCTGACGTTTCAACTGTTTGTATGCGACTTATTCTTAATTTAACGTGCGTCAAAAGTGTACGAATTCGTTTAAATTCATTCTCGCGATTCTGTGTATCGAAATGCGTAATATCGCGAGATAAAGTATATAGTTTGGCCTGGCAAACGCACAATTCGCTGGTCGTATCAAAACACGTTGTTTGGGGTGGAACACCACGCCCTTCACGCTCACAACGCAGTGCCTCTCTTAGGGTCGCGCGTTTTTGCGGAAAAGTCCCCATTATAGGAAGACCTCGGATTTCTAGTTCATACCGAATTTCCTCCGAACCCAACAGATTGACTTCCATCCTAAACTTTACCCAAAACGTTTAATTTTAAAAAAAAAATCGGTAGCGATGCTCTAATATGTTGACAGGAAAGGAGAGATAAAGAAAATTGAAAGTTGCAGCGGTATATCTTTGATATACCAAACCCTTCCCCAATATAATATGTTGACAGGAAAGGAGAGATAAAAAAAATTTAAAGTTGCAGCGGTATATCTTTGATATACCAAACCCTTCCCCAACCAACAAAAAAAAAACTAGCACCCCTAGAAAGAAGAAAAAAAAATTAAACCGAAACGCTATTAGTGCGCCAGGCAGCAAACAGTGAAAAACAAAATGCATATATTATGCCAATAATATAAACTTAAACATTAAGTTAGTGGTTATGCTAGGTACTTCAAAAAAAATATATACTTGCGCATTATACCAAATTACTGCTACAAAAAAAACGTTAAAGTCAAATACTATCAAAGTATACTAGCGTAGCGATACTAAAAAAAAATCTAATAGCATTAATATCTACACTATATATAATATATACCTAATATATAATGTATATATCCATACACCTTCAAATTAAAGGGCCACCAAAAAAGGAAAACTCAAAAACAGCGTAAAATATGACATAAAAAACTACCATAAGGCAAAGCATAAAAAATCTACCATTGAAAGTTACAACAGCAAAAAAAATACATCAGGTGTTTTAGCGTACAATTATTCAGATGTTTACTAGGCTGTTGAAAAAAAAATAAAACAAAGCAGTTCAAATGGTACTCATCAAGTTAATAAATAAAGCACTACAAAAACAATGTCATGCTAAAAATAAATTTTACAAATTATTCTAACCTACTAAATGCTTTACAAATGCGGGAAAAGTTAGTGTTCATATACTAGCGACAGCAAACTAAGGTAAACACTTTATAGCAAAAAAAACATAGGCATTATGGGTTAAAAATTACAACAATCGAATTAAAAGGCACGGAACAAACCTACTTATAATCAGTGAAACTGCATACAAAATACGATTGTGTAGCTATCCAAATCAAAAGCGATTAGGCTATAATATTTTTTTTCCAAAAACAACTGTTTATTACTATCAATTAACATCACCGAAAAAAGCAATTATACTTAATTACTGTAAAACCTTAGATTTCGGTTTTACATGGCAAGCAAAAACAATTAACCCGTTGAAAGGCGCCATTTTGTTATGGACAATGACTTAAAAATGGGGTGACGTTCCCACTTACTAATATTTATAAAATTAATTAAACATTCTTTTCAAATGAATTAGCTCATTCTTAACGCGAGAAAGGGGAACCGCGGCTAACGCCTAGAACATCTCTACTCGATTTGATAGCAATCAGCTGCTTTTGAAAGCTGAAAGATGTATAAAAAGTGCAGGTTAGATTAGAGAAGTTTTCAAAGTGTGAATTCACTATTAAACTGAATAATTGGAGTCACAGCAGTTTAACTTGCTAATTATTAGTTTGTATACGTGTTAAAAATCATGCCAAGAATAATGCCAAAAAGAAAAGACAGTAATTTACTAGTATGCCGTGCATAAACATAAATAGATCGGTGTGAACTGTGAAGTGTTTAGAATTATATTTTGTTTCCATGCCAAATTAATAAAGTGAAGGTATACACCGAGTGTTAGAGCCGAGTCGCAGGGTAGAACAAGGCGCAAACCCTATAAGGGTGGCATCGGCTAAGCAAAAGTGAAGGGGGCACTCGTAATGTATGGCTCAATGACTGTGAAACTGTGTCTTGATTATTGAGTTAACACCCATAACTTAAGTCTATCAAACCTGTGCCCTATGGGGATCGTCTGAGGTCCGCTGTGGCTGCCTTACTCCAAGGAGTGGTGTCTGTCGGAGCCCTGCATGTCAACTCTGGGAACCTCTCGGAGCCTGCCAAGACGAAGATGATAGGACATGGACCAGGATGGAAGCTTTCCAAATGAAGTGCTCCAGGAAGTGGTTCTTCAACAACCAGGACACAATAGGAGGAGAGATAAGATGTAAAATAAAAAGGCCTATAAGGAAACCAAGTTTCAGATCTATGACATTTGCACAATCAAGGTATGTATACATTATATCAACGTAAGTTAGGAATAGACAGCTTTAATGTTTAGAAATAGTGAGGAAAACTTACCTGAGATGTTAGGTGGCCTTTTTCAAACAGAAATGTGGGGGGGTTTTTCCCATATAACGAGAAAAAAAACTGAAACACTACAGATTCTCTGGTGCAAAAAAGAGGATTTTGCCACCAAATTCAAGTTAGGGACCCCCACAAAGAAATCGGCAAAATTGTCAGGACTTGCCTCAATACAACACGGCAGGAGGTTTTTGTCCAAATGACACGTTTCTTACGAAAAAGGCGGCAAGTTTCCCTGTCAAAAACGTTAGGGATTTTTGTTCTCAACCGACTGACATGACACTTGACAAATGTCCAACCAAAATAAGCAAAAAAGGTAAACAAGAAATTAATTAAGCAAATATTTATTAAACAAATATCAGGTCCCAAACAAATTCAGATAACCAACCTGTCCAAAAACAACCCCTATTTATTATATAGATTGGAGCAAGGGCTAACTAGAACTTTTATAACCTCAACTTCTAGGACCAACATTTAGTCAGTCGGTGACTATGAACTAATGCTGTATTTTCTTATTTTTAGGTGAACCGAAGATGGCTGTAAGTACTTGGGAGATTTATGTGACTACTAGATGTTTCTGTTTGATGTATTACAGTTACTGAATTTTACCATTGATTTATATCAGAAAATAAAGATCGAAATAGGAAATTGGTACTTTTATTATTAATTAAGCAATAGCAAACCGCAGCTGGTAAGTTTTAAATTAATATTTTACAAAATTACAGGGTGGGAAAAATAAGACCGTAACAAAGTAATGAAGTTAATTTGTCATCCAATTCAGATTCAGATGACAATGTTCCTCTTAGTTTGTATACAGATAATCCATCCTCATCAAAAAGACCTAGAGAAGATAAACGCTCAGTTTGGGATGTGTTTACCAGTATTGCAAACACGCGAGATACAAATAAAAAATCATCTGCTAAAGCACCAAACATACAACAGGACGTGGAGGATGAAATAAGTTCATATTTGGAGTTGCCGTTAATTGATAGACAATCAAGCTAGGGTTGCCACGAGGGTTGCCATCTCTAAAATTTAAAAACCAGGACAAGGCTACATAAAAATCCGGACAAAATCCGGACGGCGAAGATATTTCAAAAATCACTTGTAATAAAAAATCTATACTTTATATATATATATATATATATATATATATATATATACAGTGACCGGCAAAAAGTTGGACACATATGGGAAAAATTTTTATTATTGGAATATTGAAAAAACTTTTTATGCCGATTGTCTCTGCATGATGGGTAACCTAAAAATTCATTTTGACATTTGTTACGTGATTACTCGTTTGCCGGCAAAATTGAAAAAAATATATATTGTCATGGAAAACTGGTATTAGGTGACAAGATATTGAAAAAAGTTATTAGACAAAAGTGTTTAGATTTTAATTTTATACTCCTTGGCAAAGTCTGGAGCCAAAATTTAAAAAAAAAAATATTTTACATTTTTTGAAAAAAAATGTACAATATTAGTTTCATATTCCCATGAATTTAATAAAAATGTGTTAAATGATCGAAAACCAAGGTAATAACCTATTATCTCAACATTTTTGTTATTACTTAAAAGTTTTATTTGATAAAATTTAAAATTTAGCTTTTTTCCATGTACTTGGGTGTGGCCAGGCCCTGTATCTGGCAACCATATTTACCATTTATAGTTACTTCTGGAACAATATGCTTACGAAAGACCGTTTGCTCTAATTTTGAAGAAATTTTAACGTGTCTACCAAAATGGTTGCCAGATACAGGGCCTGGCCACACCCAAGTACATGGAAAAAAGCTAAAATTTAAATTTTATCAAATAAAACTTTTAAGTAATAACAAAAATGTTGAGATAATAGGTTATTACCTTGGTTTTCCATCATTTAACACATTTTTATTAAATTCATGGGAATATGAAACTAATATTGTACATTTTTTTTCAAAAAATGTAAAATATTTTTTTTTTAAATTTTGGCTCCAGACTTAGCCAAGGAGTATAAAATTAAAATCTAAACACTTTTTTCTAATAACTTTTTTCAATATCTTGTCACCTAATACCAGTTTTCCATGACAATATATATTTTTTTCAATTTTGCCGGCAAACGAGTAATCACGTAACAAATGTCAAAATGAATTTTTAGGTTACCCATCATGCAGAGACAATCGGCATAACAGGTTTTTTCAATATTCCAATAATAAAAATTTTTCCCATATGTGTCCAACTTTTTGCCGGTCACTGTATATATATATATATATATATATATATATATATATATATATATATATATATATATATATATATATATATATATATATATATATATTTGTTGCACAAACTAAAAAAAAAACTCAACAACAAATATATAATCTTTGAGTGGACTTCTGTTAAGAGTTTTGACTGCTCTGGCTGTAACAAAAATCATAAAATTCCAAACAAGTGTACTTTAGGTTGAACTTTTAGACCGTGGGATAACGACATGTCTTAGTTGGCGAATTTTTTTTGTCTGTCTTTTGGAGGACTAAAAAAGGTAAGTTTGTTAAAAGAAAAAGTAAGGTTCATGTCTACGAAAACTATATGCTTTTTGACGACGATTTTAGATGGTCTGACGTGTCGAGTATTAAAAGAAAGTCATTGCATAATACTGCATAAAAAAGGCAGACGGTAAGCAAGGGCCCAAAGGGTTAAAGTGTCCGGGTGCACTTGTAATAAAAATGCACCCTTTTTTTCTAGAGTCTGCCAACCGTCTGCCTTTTTTTGTATGTATTATTTTGTAATGACTTTCTTTTAATCACATGGCAGACAATATAAAATCGTCCCAAAACACAGTTTTTGTACAAATGAAAATTCAGTTTTCATTTGGGCGTCACCCGGGCCGGGGTCAAACCTTACTTTTCTTCATTAACAAACTTACCCTTGTCAGTCCTCCAAAAGGCAGACAAAAAAAATCGCAACCTAAAACAGTCGCTATCCCACAGTCTATTTGTAAAAATCATATGTCATGGTCCCAAGTTGCAGTCTATTTCATTCTTTGGTCCATTGAGCAACGATTTGAGAGAATATCCTTTCGACATTTGCATTGTGTGCTGTTAGCTCCTAAAAGAACTGGCATATTTTGATTAAGTCAGAATATGCTTCTGAGGATTTGCAGGACCAAAAATATTTAACCCACTTCTTGTGAGAGAACAAATTATTTTTGACTGCAAATTCATCATTTTCAAAATAATTTTTTAATGCCATCAATTGGTTGAAAAGTTGTGAATCCTCAGTTTCTGCTCCTTCATTTAAAAGGTAGGGAACTAAGGGAATAATATCAGTTTCCCACTTAAGTGACTCTAGATTTTTGAGATTTAACCAATTAGCGAACCTAGCGAAAATCCGGACCAGTTATCAAAACCCGCCCGGACGTCCCTAAAACCCGAACATGTCCGGGGAAATCCGGACGGATGGCAACCCTAATCAAGCCCATTTTCGTGGTGGCAAATAAATTCGCAGAGATTTCCTACTCTAGCAAAGCTTGCTAAAAAGTTACTTTCAGCACCTGCCTCAACAATATTTAGTGAACGGTTGTTTTCAGAAGCGGGTAATATTTATGAAGAAACCCGAAAGCGACTATCCTCTGAGAATGGTGAAATTTTAGTTTATCTTCATCACAATTTGCCATTAATTGATTTTAGTTTAAATGGTTTAACAAAGTTTATTATTATAACCTTTTAAAATCTGTTTTTTTTTATGTATTTTTTATCATCACAAAAATACACCGTTTCAGTTCTTTTATGTTTTATTTTATCAAAAGCAGAAAACAAAATAAAAAAACCGGGTACCCGACCGGGTAACACCTGATACCCGGCAAAACCGGGTATCCGGCCTTCCCGGCCGGGTACCCGGCTTTGTTTTGGCCGGGTAGACCGAGTACCCGTTACATCCCTAATTAGATCTTTGTTTATAAAATACTTTTAGGTATATATCATCAAGCTGGATGCTTGAGACATTGGGCTGCTGTCAGATATACCAGTAGCTTGTTGCACCACACTGTTGACTCAATTAGTCCTTTTATAACGGCAGTACTTGTACATGGAAAGCAGGTACTGATTATTTATAATCCTATAAAAACGAAACTAACGATATTTATCAATTTTTAATATATTTAAAATAAATAAAAATTGGTAATTAGGACCAGCAATATTATAACAAGCCATAATATTCCTCTCTTAGCTTACTGTAGGTGTAATTGGCCAAAAGGAAACAGTTTTCGATAAACCAATGACTCCGTCGGAAATCCAGTCTGTAGTCTACAGTACGATACAGCCGTATGATGTCATTCAAGCGGTACTACAACAAGAAATCACTCTCTACTGCGGGAGGCTGATTTCAACAAATCCAGAACTGTTTAGAGGTACGGTTTTCTTTATATTTATAGTTTTGATATATATTTAAATCAATAAATTAAGCACTTTACCAAAAAATTACTCTTGGGTTCAGATTATTTTGTAATAATATTTGAACATTTTTCAAGCCATCTTCAGAAATCTTTGCTATTGTACAGTGAAGTAAGTAAGATTAAATACAGTTAACAAGACATTGACGTATTAATTCAAGCCCTATAAGGTTGTTACTATTTATTAATTTGTATATTATTTCCTTTTATAACGAAATTTAAAAACAAATATATTTTTTGTAAAAAAATGTTTTTCATAAAAGAATCAAAAAATTGATTGTCGACAGGAAATCTATCTGTGATATTTATTAACAAAAAATCTCCTTTCAACCCTTATATTACATATAACTATTTAGATCTAGGTGCTTGATAATTAAACATACATTTTTTTTTCTTAGATTTTCACGGATTTGGTATGATAAAAATTTATTTTTGTAGTCATATTAATTAATTATTTACTAATTCGAAAATAACAACAAACACACCCAAAAATCGGTAATTTTCAGGTATTTTAAAAATCCGGGTCGGATGGGTTCTCGAAGCGATGAAATATTACTTGGGAATCATCGGGAGTAAAAAGAAAATCGAGGAATACAGCCCCTACGAAATTCGCCAACTGATTTATAAGGTTTTGTCAATTAGGGAGTGGGGATCTCAGGATAATACTCAGTAAGTACATGTCATGGAAAAGTGGCTTCTTTTGAAAAACACGTTATGTGACACAAGCTGCGTTCGGTAATTCAATTTTTTCCATCGTTTTGCTCAGAGTTTTTGACAGGCACATGACTCATTGTTGTAATCAGTACAACTGACCACGTGCCTGTCAAAAATTCCCAGCAAACCGATGAAAAAAATTGAATTACCGAACGCCGCTATTGGTGACAAGGTATAGGCAACCCATAATAACACTTATTAATTTTTATTTCATAAGGGAAAAGGGGTTATGTGTGTCGAAATAATCAGCATTTTTTCATCGTTTTGCTCGGAATTTTTAAGAGGCACATGACTTATTGTTGTAAACAGGTTGACCGATCACGTACCTGGCAAAAAATTCTACCAAAACGACGAATAAGATTAGATTGCCGAACGCCGCTAAAAATCGTCATTAAAAATTCTATTTTTTACAATTTCATCCGACTATTTATTTTCCTATTCCCAGACTAACTCCTCTCCAAAAGAGACAACTAGAGGGATGTCTGTGCCGGGTGCCCCACACTTTCTACCACGAAGTGTGGGACGTGATGCTGAGAACTCCCAAAGGAATCATCGTGGAAGGAAACACCATCCCTCAGGAGCCGACCATGTCAAATATGACCAAGAATGAGTTGACCTTTTCGTTATTGGTCGAACAAGTAAGTAACAGGTATCTGAGATTCTTGTAATATAGGGAAGACTCGTGTATTTTTTTAAGTATTGCATAAATTGTTCAATTACCTATTACAAACCCAAAAATGTTATTTAAAAAAATTACTTCCCTTCTGCAGCATAATGTGCAGGACACCCATCGTGCTAAAAATACATATTTCGGCGATATTGAAGAGGCAATTCTTCTAACTTGTCTGCCAAAAATGAATCCAGCATATGCAAATAAGAATGTCTGTTACATGTTGGTCATGTGGATTACATAACGGGGATGATTCGAAAACTGTATCATAAATTCTACATACTCCTTGTCTACCCCATCCGTGGACATACTCTATTAGAGGTTTTATTTTTTTTTCTATAAGTATATATGATTATGATACAGAAAAACTATAATTCCGTTTCATTTTGCAGATGTTAATTCGTATTAATGTCCCCGAATACAGACAACTGGTAGTCGAGTTGTTGACAATAGTCGCGACAATTTTAGGAAGGAATCCGGAACTTACGTTCAATCAGCCTCTGGATTTGAGGCAGCTAATTAAAGATGCTGCCCATATGTACGCAAAGGTAAGACAAAAATTGTATTGTCGGGTTTGCGTAAAATTTATGTATATATATATATATATATATATATATATATATATATATATATATATATATGTATGTTCAAGAAGCAAACTCATTTAAAAAAAAACTGTTTTTATTTCTCTCTCTCTCTCTATTTGATATTTAAATCAGGCCTTATATACCGGTTGTACCTCAACAGTTCTTCACTGTCTTCGCAGATGTACGGTCTCCTCCTGCTACAAACTTCATCGTGCCAGTGAATGCCGTCGCTGTATTTGTTATTTAAAACGGCAAGACAGTTTTCAGGTTTTCCGTTTATAGCGAATTCCCTAAAATATAAAATATATTTAGCTTGTTGAAATTTTAACTATTCATTAGAAAGGATTAAAACTTATAGTACTTATAGTATACCTATTGTCTGGTTGCTGGACACCATTTCCTCCGGTATAAGACCAATCATTGGACAGTCTGTCAGTGGTAGGAGCCAGTTTTTTGAACAGGGCTGTCCAGAACCAACCGTTGATTTCTTTTGGCAGAAGATCGGGTCTGTCACAACCCTAAAAAAGACATTATCCTCGTTTTAATACACAATAATAAAATTTGCAGCACTATTATGAACTTAAATCCAAAGGCCCTGTTTCCTGAGCAAAAAATATGTAAAAAAGCTCAAGGAACACTTTTCACGCAGGATTAATTGGGCTTTAAGAGAGCGATATCTTTGCAAAAAACCAGTGACGTGCCTTTTTTTTTCGCTAAAAATAAAGACACCAGCACGCACGCCACTGATGCAAGTACATTAGAAAATAAATTTTTGCACGTAAAGGTACCTTTTGATTACATACTGGCGTGTACCAAAATTTATGTCAATATCTTAACGCATTTTCGAGAAATTAAAAAGAACCTTTTAATAAAGAAAATAGTAAACACCGAAAAAGAAGCGTTTGAGGATCCATGTTTATATAAACTTATTTTCATATTTTTAGATGTAGAATCCCCTTAAAATTTCTTAACATCTTTTTTGTAACGCCCTGTATATATATACACTATTAATCTGTTTACCTTAAAATCGCATATTCTGCCCGACGTCCAGATCTCGGAAATATTTTCAATCCTGATTTTTTCTTTTATCCAGTCATTTTCTGGCTTGGTTTCCAATGAAACGGTGTCCATGCAGCGCATTCTGCAGAAATTTCGGGCGCCTAACCAATCCTCTTCATCAAGATTTTCTGAAACGAAAAAATATATTAATTCATCATAATTTCACTCTGCATAAATCATATTTTCAGCCGGTTTTCTTTAGGAATTCCATAGATCGAATAAATTAATAAATAAAAGCTAGGTTTTCTCTTCCTAGCCAGAAATAATTTATCCTCTTACAACTTACATATTCTCTGTGTTTGTTAAATAAGATGTAACCTACAATATTATTCCTACATCTGGGGAGCAGTATCACCTTTGACAATTTTTGATTCCGTCCAAAAGGCAGGCATTCAATTCCTTTTCTCGCTCAGCGCCGCACTGTTGTCGGTCTGTCTCACTTTTACAGATATTTTCACGAACTTTGCTCAGAGAAATTAACCTCTATCATTGCCCCTTCGACTGTTATAAAACAACAATAAGCGCCTACATGCATCCACTTACTGTCCAGCTGCTAAAACCTAGGACATCCCACTTCTCTCGCTTCTTCATGTCTAGGATCGCCAGATTATGGAACAAATTGTATGCAGAGGTTTCCCTTCCCTTTCTTATATAATTTTTGTTTAACGTATAGTACTAAATCCACACCTGACTGGTAAATATTCGGATTGAGACTTAGGATATAACTTAAGACATACATACGTACTTGAAATATTTTAATCACAAAACATGATATTGCTCTAATCGCTAACAGTTGTTGAATTACCCACATAAAATCAATATTTTATGTATATTCTAGTGATATAACATACATCGGATATTTATTAAATGTACATCACATATCGCATTTTATGTAAATCCATACAGTATAGTACATATCCACTGCTTGTTAATGGATATTGCCTTTAGATTATAATTAAAAGATTTATTATTTGGATGTTACGCCACCCTACTGTTAAGGAAAATTAATATTTTTTAAAAAATAATAAAAGTCATTGCGTTTAATACCAAAAACAAATCCTGAAAAAAGAAATGTTCTGTACACTGTCAGTGACTTTTAATTATAAAAAGTATGCCTGACCCTAATCTGTCTCTAGTGTAGTATATATTCTGTCTAAAACCTTATCTGAATAAAATAATTCTTCTGACGTTTCGAGACAATATCTAGTCTCATTATCAAAGAATCTAATAAATTCAAACTAACTAAATTAAAAATGAACTAAGTAATTAGAAAAAATAATTAAAAAAGGATATAAGAGTTTTCTGATTGAATTCTTCGGATTTTTTGCAAATATTTCTCTGGATAATTGTTTCTTGCTTTTCTGTCAGCATGAGGTTTGACGGTAGTCAAAATGATCAGGTAATGCAGGAACATGACTATATACCGTAGAACAAAAAAATATATAACTACCTATTTATTCAATAATAAAATTATTTTTACTAACTTCCTATCTAAGTACTGGTAGCCCAATTCTGTTTATATCTACAGAAAAATTAGAAAAACATTTATCGTCATTAAGAATAATAGTAGCGCTTTCAATTAATTTACGCCTATTAGAAAAACTTTCTGTAGATAAAATTTTAGAATTATTCCACTCTATCCTATGATGTGTTCACCTAATTTACTTTTAAAAAATTCGCGACGCCTTATTAAATCCTGATATTCTTTATACCTAACACTAACTGGCCTAGATGTTTCACCTATATAAAATTTAGCACATTGCCATGGTGTTTTATAAATAACATTTTTAGAAGCTTGATCTGCATTAAAAGGTTTAACGTGAGTTACAAGAGATCCAATGGTATTACGTGTTTCAAAAATTGTTCTGACATTAAAATTTTTACCTATTCTTTTGATTTGTTCTGAAATACCTGGAACATATGGAATTGTTAAGTTTATTATATCTAAATTATCATTAGAGTTATTTTGTTTATTATTATTATAATCATTATCAAACTTTCTAAAAGAGCATATAGGTATAGATTATACAGACATTATTCAGATTATAATCGTCTTCATCAAGAAATAACAATTATCCAATCAATATGTATCTTAGTGCAAGAATTCTAAATAATTTCCTAGAAGAGTTTTTCACATTTTTTAGGTTTTTGCTTTACATTCTTAAAATGAGCTCATTTGTTGCGTTAGAATTTAACAAGGTGGGTCAAAACCTTCGAGTGGGGCCTTTTAAAATTACTATACCTACCTCTCCATTGATAAAAATAGTTCTGTCCATACGGTGAAGTTTCGTGGATTATTCTTTGTGCGCACATCTCTGGTCTGGGACCTTCTAGTTTTCTACCATTGGGGAATTGCGCAAAAACACAAGTCGCGAAAATCGAAATCAAAATTGGAATTATCATTGTTAAGCACTACAAAACTACACGTTTATTTCTACTGCTTTCTTAAAAGCCAATTAATATCCGGCGCTTATTTATACCCGAATTTTAAAAATCTTAAGTATTTGCTTAATTTAACAACATAAAACGAGGTTGTCCTCAAAAATTAGAAAGCGACATTAAGCCTTAAAAATGATTAAAAACTAATTTAAAAATGCTTATAACAAAGAGTAATTATTGTGTACTCGCGACCTGTCCCGGCTTTGCCCGGGAACAATTTTAAATTTATTTTGATAATAAGGATTTAATGATTACTATAAAAAAGAGTGTCGTAAGCTTAATATAATTCTAACCAGGAGCTTCGCCCACGTGAAACATATAAACTACGCGGATAACGTCACTAGCTAAGGTTTGAAAAGTTACTTTCGGTTCTCAGCTTGAGTGAATTTTATAATATTATGAGTTACAGAACCTTTTTTCACTCGAGTCTGACCAGTTCTCAACACATAATTTTCGCTGTTCAATTTGTACATTGGCGATTTTGCGCCTTTCTTTTAGGACCACGACTTGAAGGAAGAAAAAATCATTTTCCTCATGGAGATACCTTACATGCAGTCTGCTGGATATTTAGCTAGATCTACTGTGAATACAGTGTTAAAAGGTGGTCAGATTACCGGAAATTTAGACAGCGAAGCGGAAACTGCATGCAAAATCCAATAGAGAGAAAAAAAACATCATTTCAAGCGATTTTGGGTGCCTTGCCCTTGTAATCTTATATTTAGAGTACTCTCCAATTTTTTTAACCGAGTATAGAACCCCGATCGCGCTTTACTGATAAAATTATTTCTCGTTTTTGAGACGACATTTCAGTACTTGACACAAAAACAGTTTTTTCTCTCGTCAAGCAAACTATATTTTTGAATTGTAATTTTTTGATGTTTTGAATGATAATATTGATAATCCTTAAATTATTCGTTATAGTACAAAATGTCCTGTAAGATTGCTTAAAGTTAGTGTTTTTGTTCACCTATTTTAGTGCAATTATTTCCGATTTTATAGAATTATTAGTAATGTTTTTTGAGCGTTCCTATAATAAGAACCACAACGACCTATATTGTTCCTAGGCGTAAGAAAATCCCTATTAAAATAAGAATAAAAAAGTTTTCTAAAAAATGAAGGATGTCCCAAAATGTTGTGTATATTGCAAAAAATAATAATTAGGACGCATACATTATTTATGAAAAAAACGTCCAATGTCTTCGTTCAGGCTCTCTTAACTCATAAATTACTTGCAGGATTATGCATCTTTTCCTTGAGACATCAACAAAAAGAAACTAAAAGGTGTTAAGTCCGGACTTCCTGGAGGCCAGTTGATTTCGCCCCTTATTAGGATACCACCTTGTGGTATTGTAGGGTTCGTAAATCAGAGTGCCAGACCAGTATTAAAAATATTTAGCGTCCCGGTAATTTTTTTAAAAATGAGCGTATTTTGGGACATCCGGTATAACACGACATTCTAGTCTAATGTTACAAATTATTTTTTTGTGCACTGTTTTGTAGTGATATTTTATTAGTTTTGTTTAATTTGTAAGATGTCGATTTTAATTTTGCTAATAATAATAAGTGATTGTAAAGTGATTTTAATAAAGAGTTATGGAATGTATTTCTTTCTTTTTAGTTTAGTTAGGAGAACGTAAAGATTAAATTCGTTTAAAATTCGGGCATTTTTAGTGTTCCGTGAACCGGAACACTTATAGAATCACTTCGGTGTCCGTCCGTCCGTCCGTGTGGTGGCCCAATTATACCCGTGAAGTATAAAAAGTTCAATTTTGATGCTGGGGGTTAATTTCATTAGGTAAATTGGAAAAATCATGTAGGGTGTCGAGCGAAAGCTTATTGAAGCACGAATTCAACAATATATAATGTAGTTTTGTATGCACTTTTTTTAAACATTTTTCGGGAAATCCGCTTAAAAATTGCCCCCCCCCCCCAAGTTTTAACGTCTTCATCATAAATGGGGGCTGTAGAGGTAGATACATTATACTAATGCTACAATCCCAAATGTGACATTTTGGTGGATGCGCCGGGTAATATAAGCGTATACGTGTCAATATTCACGTTTTGTCACGAAAATGTTACTCCAAGTTTGGTCTCGCTACATAACCTAGCGGCCAATTTAAACGGCCGCCATTTTGAGGAGGCTCAACTCAATTTCTTAAAACGTCGGAAACAAACAGAAAATTGATAGATCCCTAAGGTGAGGCGTCACTTTTTTCTCCAAAAAATTCCAATATGGCGCTCACACCCAACTTCTGTTCGGCCGGTTTTCACCAAGTTTTGGCCGGTTCATCCTCAGGCCGCTAGAATGTCTTGCGCCAAAATGCACGTCAGCCGTCTCGGTGCAACTTAGACCACACACGTGTATAGTTGCGGCCAAAATAAAGTTTAATTCTTATGGGAAATAAATCTATTGTGACTATGACGGTACAATATTATACTAAAAATAGTCGAAATGGCTTCAAAACACCTTTAAATGTAAAGATATCTGGTCAAACAATAAAAAATATATTTATTTTTGAATTTACAAGATTTATTTTAGCTTCCTTTAAACCTACATAATAAAAACTCTAAACCTATAAATACAAATGATCCGATACATCCCACATATCCAAGTCCTTCAATATGGGGATGCGTTTCTTTACAGTGACGCTACTTCCCAGTTCATAATACTCTTTCCAACACTGTTCCTTATCCTCACAAACACACTTTCCTTGTTTAAAATTAGTCTCTATCTTCAAGCCATTCTTTTTCCTTCTACTGCCAACTTTATCCGTTATAGTTTTTAGATCATCTACATTGGGTGCCATTAATTGTCCTAGACTGGGGTAAATTATAAATGCAAAAAATGTTAACACTAAAAAAATAAAAGCAATTCTTAAGAACTGATATATGGTCACCTAATGGACCTACGCAATATATTCAAAAGTGAATCAAAACGCACAATAAAAAAATAAGTTTGAAAAAGTAAAATCTGAATATGCAAAAGAATAAGTGCAAAGTTAGAAATAAGTTGTGTGTCTATAAATGAGATTTATATTCATAGTTGTATTACAAATTATGATGACAGAAAATATGTTATACCGAGTGTCATACCTTTTCAGTTGTAATTTTTTTTTTTTTTTAGTTTTTTTAAATTAAGCACACTTTATTCTTGGGTTAAATGTAAATTATTAAACTACAAACCTGTTAGGACATATATTGGTATAGATACAGCCCAATGCCTCTGTGGCAAAAAATCTATTCCTATTTGTTCAAAGTAAGCCTCAGGTACTATGGCCCATATTAAGTAGGTTATAAAGAAAATCTTGAAACATAGAAACATAACAAAACCATACACTGCTCGGCTTGATGTAGGAGCTGGTGTATGTTCTGGCATTTTGAAAATTGCTTGATCCTAAGCTATTTCACGATTTTATTAAATTATTTTTTAAGTATAACTCTTTATTCAATCTGTTCTTAATAGGTTATCCTTATAAATTATCACCAAACTATTAACTAATAAAAATCGTATTTTTCACTGACTGGGGGGCCCACAACTTCAACTGTTTCAGTAATAAGATCGACTTTTTCAAAGAAATTATTTAATGCTACTCTTAGCTGTCTTGCAAGGCTTGCTATGAATACTCTGAAAAAGAAAAACTTAAACAAAAATCAATAATTAATAACGAAGACAATAACTAGGGTACAGACCACCCAAAAGCTCCCTAAAGTCGGCTTGGGTGTTTTTACTTTTACCCGTAAAAATGTAGAACATGTCACAGAATAGAACAGGGTGGCCACTTCCTATAAAGAATAAAGAAACTAAAAAATATGGATGTCACGTATTTCGACGAGCTCTTTCCGACGAGGTATATGGGATTTTGATTTGGATCCATTTTGACCCTGAAAAAATTTAAAACCATGAAAAATTTGGGTCAAAAATCGAAATTTCCAGTTTTTCCCAAATAAATCCATATTTCAGCCATTTTAGGTACCTATAGGTTAATGTACTGCAAAAAGAAAGTATTGGGATTTTAAAGTTTCATGTATGAATTCGTTTTTCCATACGACGTTTCGTTTTCGAGGTATTAAGTACCAAAAAGGAGTTTGCAAATTTTGCAAATGACTTTTTTGGCATTTTTCACTTAAAAATATTCAAAAAAATTACTTGTCATTTTCTGATCCTAACAATTTCTAATAGGGTTCTGAAGTTCCGGGTCCTCTACTCTATAACTTCCGAAAATTTAAATCAATCTACTTAATTCACTTTTGCGACCTGTACTCGATATCATAGAAACCGCGTAAATTTCGACTTTGACGTTTAATAGCTCCGAAACCGTACACCCTGTATAACTGAATTTTTTACCGAAGCTAGTCGCACTATCCCTCTATTAAGCCAGAAAATTCGATTGCTCCTACTCTGACCGTTTTCGAGAAAAAAAATTGAAATGGTGAAAATGTCAAAACAGACAAGACACATTTTCGTCACTACCTTGGGGCAGTGTGGCCAGATTGGGCGATTTATCGCAATTTGGGCTACTTTTCGCCAAGTTTTGCGACAGTTTTTTTAAGAAAATCGCAAAGCGATTTTTGGGCTACAATTTAAAATACATGGCGATTTTATCGGCGATATTTCTCCTGTGTTTTATAGAAATTACAGGTCTATTTCATTTAAAAAGTGCGCTTAACGAGCTTCAAAAACCGAGTGTCACCGAGGCAAATATCGAACAAGGTCTGCGCGCCGAATAAAACGTTGGACGCTGTCGTTCAAGTCGTATCGTATATACAATAAAATTTATTTAGCTCACGGCGCCGCCGTGTCCGTAGCTAGAACAGGTTTTAGGTTGTGGCTGGAAGTTAAACTTTGGTTAAACTTACCAAACCTATTATTGTTCTGTGGTTATACTTATAATTTTATCATAGATTATACAACATCGTGTTCTGTTTTGGTTTTGTTTATTTTAGACTTACAAATGTATTACAGAAGCCTTTTTCTTTGCAGGCAATGAAATTAAGTGGAACATTTTCCAATTTTTCTTAAAAAACGTGAATAAACAACATTAAAAAATGTTACTGCGAATTTTGGCAGAATCAAGGTGTAAAATTAACAGTCGCCATTATTTTTGCATTCAAAAATCATGATACATTTATGATTCAATACTCACGAATAATGACTTCACAACTTGTTAGTGACGTCACATCACATCAAACCTGTGCAAATTTAAAAAATCAAAAATGCTGTTTTGATTTTCTTCTTAATTTTTCGAGGCACCGGCAACACTGCGATTTTGGGCGACATGGAACAGTTAATTTTGCGACAAGCATTCACCAAAATCTGGCCACACTGCCTTGGGGTATACAGACCGCCGTCGGCGGTCTATAACAACCTTCTGTGTGAATAAAACAGAGTGAAAAAGAGCAAAATACTTAAATATTGCACAAAATAATAAATTTAATCTTACACTTTAACAACAGTGTCTTCCAACTTCAAAATTTTCGTAACACCACTGCGTTTAGGCTCCCCATCTACTCTTAAGACATCAAAAACAATTTCTGCTACTCTTTTACTGACGAAAGGCAATTCTACATCACTGGAGTCCTGCGTTAAGGAAAAAAGTTAAATTATCTTATGTTAATGATGATATCTTACATTTTTTGAAGGGACTAAATATAAAGGATACATTTTTAAATTTTTAACGTCATCCATTTCACGAGTTTTAATTGTTGGGCGGAATTCTGGCACAGCACAATGTAATATTTTACTATTTTTCAAACATTTTCCCACAAATCAATAATCAATTAGGCACAAATTGTGGAGGTTAGAAATAGGGTCTTCCTCTTTAATTTAACATGGGCAATTCCCGCAGGCGACACATTCTGATCTTGGAACGCGCTTGTGGGCACTTCAGCCCAACTTAAAATGTCATTCATAGAAAAAAGGAAGAAAGTTAATTTGTTTCCCATTTTCCCAAAGATATTGGTCATATGCAAAACGTCAAAAGGTGTGTTGTGTTTACGTATGTGTCATCGAGCAAGCAAGTTTCCAAACAAGAATTTTTATGTTTTCCTTTTTAAAATCCGAGTTATTTATCAGGATAGTGACGTACGAATTAAGCTAATTTGCTATAATTTTTGCGCAGATAAGATACAGGGATCAGTGGCACTTATCAAAAAATTAAATAGAAGCCAATGTTTACCAAATATGTTTCAAGTGTGAAGTGAATTACAAAAACAAAAATGAGTTCCAAAGATAGTATGTACGCTATTTTTATCCGAAATGAGTTGCTTAAAGAGCTGACGAAAAGCCAGAACCCCAGGACAGTTCTTATGGGACACATATGCATAATAGAAGGTATACTCGCAAACAAAATATTACAAGTACGTCTTCTAAAAGATGGAGAAACCTGGGAATCCCAACTATTTATAACTACAACAGATAACTGTGTTTTACCGATATGTAGAGAGTTATGGCAGTATATGGCTGCAATAGATTCACCTCAAGAGAGGGTCAAGTTAGCAAAAAATAAGGGTCTGTGTGACAGGTTAAAATCTGTGTGTAAAGATATGGTTGTGGGATTCACCGATTCGAGTGAGGTCAAGCTGGGAAAGATTAAATTTATGGGCAAGGCCAAAGGAATTGGCTACTGTTTTGGTCTCGAGTTACATGTGAGTATTTTGTATTTACAAAAAATTCCAAGAATGATAGAATCAGAAGTATGCATCAGAAGTTATATTTGTTTATGTGTTATAAGGTAAAAAAAACTTACCTCGAAAGTACCTGTGTAATCTTTATTAGGTGCTCAATGTTTGTTTACTAATCCTTTTTACCTCTTAAAATTATTTTCTGTAATTATCACTTAATATGAATAGGATTAATCAGATTATTACCTGTTTATACCCAGATAGGTATATATTTTCTTTATATCTTTTATTCTGATTGCAACAATTTGTTACAAAATTAATATGAAGTTATTCATTGTTGATATACCTACTTTCTACCTGTACTTACCTACTCTTTGGTATTTTTCAAAAATGTTTCTCTTTATACTTAATAGTTTTTGCTTTTATCTAATTGGTACGTGCATTCTATTATGTTCTTTACATGGCTAGTGTATTTTATCTATATATAAAAGAATGTGATCAAACTGACTGACTCACTGACTGACATATCAACACACAGCCCACACCTCTGGGTCAAGAAATATGAAATTTGCACAGAGGTTTCTTATATAACGTAGGCATCTAATAAGGAAGGTTGTTTTTTCAAAATTCAACCCCTAAGGGGGTACAACAGGGGTTCAGACTTTATATGGAGAAAAAGTATTAGATAACTAGTCCAATTAACTCGAAACTTCATAGAAGTACTCTAGAAAATAATGTTTAAGCATGTGTTTTACAGTTTTTAATAACTCAACCCCTAAGGGGGTGAAATGGGGTTTCAAAGTTTGTAATGTAGTAAAATTGTTATTCCGCGGGCGGAAGCTAACCATAGTTAGTAGGGAGTCTTGTAGACACATTTAAGAAATATAAAGTCTTAACTTTGCCTTGCATTTATATAGGTATTTAAGATCTTGGTCTATATTCATAAAAATAAATATAGCTTCTTAACTAATGGAAATCTTCATAGCCATAGTACTAGAGGTAGACATTTTTTTCGACTGGATCGACCAAATCACAGTTTCTATAGGAAATCACCAGTTTACTCAGGTTGTAGTCTCTATAATAGATTAAATCATTCGTTGAGACAAGAAACGTCTATTCTGTTATTTCGGAAAAGATTGAAGGACATTTTAGTGAGCAATTGTTTTTATTCCATTGAAGAATTTATTGTAGGTAGGTACTGTGACAGTGTTGTTGATATAAATGTTTAATTTATTTGTGTCCTTAATCGTGTATTTGTTTCCGTTTTTGGACTGTGATTGCTAACTTTGTATATTTTTAAGTGACGTGTCTTATCTATATTATGTATATAGCCGAAGGATGAATAAATATTTGAATTTGAATTTGAATAGTTATGTATGATGTAACTTTCTGTATATCTGACATTTTCCATACATTCATGTAATATTGACCAAAATAGACTTTTGTAATTTTATTTTTGCTCTCACTAATTAAGTACTACTATTTTGTTGTTTTTCTTTAACATCAGTTATGTCTTATAAAAAAACCTTGACTTTCCACTATAGACACGTGAAAAACACATATAATTCACTAAATATAACCAGATTTTAATTTGTACTTTTTATTTCATGAGAAATTTTTAAAGAAAAAGTGCAAAATATTTTTTTTTTTTTAGAATTATTAAGTAAGTATGTCTTTTTTATGAGTCTGCTGGAAATTCGGTGGTTTTTTAATAGCAAATAGCTGAGCATCAACAATGTTTAAAAATAAAAACCAAAATAGTAATAATAGGAGTTCAATCGATCAATCAAAATAAGCTTTATTGTCTCCTGAAAATCTCATAAACAAAGCATCTTAACCTAAGCATCAAATCGATACATACAATATCAATAAAGGTTAACTTAAAGCTTAAAGAATATATTCAGGGCCCCCGCAACCGCGTGTGCAACGCGTGCACTGCACGCGGGCGCACTCTGTAAGGGGCGCCAAGAACCAAAGGTTTTTGGTTAATTTTTTAACAATATTTCCAACGAGCAAGGCACCAAAGAAATCTTTTTTTTCAATAATCTAAGCGAAGTTTATGTTCATAAATATAATTAGGTACCTATCTAATCTAATTCCCTATTAAAACAGAAAACATATTTTTAAAATCAATCATCACTATTCACATCTGAATATGCAATATCATGATCCAATATCCAATACTGGTATAAATCGACAAGTTTGCGTAGAAGTTGTTAGAACTTGTTACCTACTTGCCGATTTTCCTGTCCAGACTCGAATACTCTGTAGGAGTATAAAACAGCGGAAGGCGTCGTAATCCAAATAATTGATATTTTATTTCGCAACGTTTAAGGGTCAAGAAGACGCAGAAAATTATAATATTTAGATACTTAAAAATTAAAAAGATTGATTTGTATTTTGTGTTATTGTGTTTTGTTGTGATTGAATAAAATTTTATGAAATGGTAAGTACCTACCCACATGCAGTATTAGCATTTTGTAAGGTCTATAAAATTCGTTTTTTTTAAAATTTTTTCTGTTTAAAATAGTGCACATCCTTAATTAGCCCATACCTTTATACCATAGATAATATTATTTTTATTTCCCTCAAATAGGAAAGTATTTTGTATTCGTGGAAAAATCGGATAGATTTTGATATTTCTTTAGACATTTTAGATTTAAAACCTGACGTTTCGCCTTGGAGCCACCATCATACCGTTTGACTTTCTGAAAAAATTTATATTTCATCTTTGCCAAAAATTAATTATCAAATTATTATACCAGGAAAAGTGTATAGGGTATATGCTTCAGATTGGTCTTAAGTTCGTTTAGCCGTTTAGGTTTAAAGGCTCGCGTTTAGAGTTTAGATTCATAAAAATAAAAAATTACGGGGCGTTCTCAAAAAGATGGGTCTTGTGCAAGGGAAGTCAAGGGTAAATGTCCTTACCAATTTTTGATCTAGTGTTTCTTAAATTCTAGGAGCCACAGAAGAGAAAACGACCTTCTGGTGCAAAATTTCGAGAGCAAAAAAAAGTTAGAGTCCAAGAAAGGGAAAAGATGGCTGGGAGTATGAAACATTTCTTGCAAAAAAGTCAAGTTTACAAGACTGAAACGATAGAGGTAGAAGAAAATACAGTTTCTAAAGCGGCGCCATCGCCAACTTCTGCAACATGTGAACCATCGACATCAACATCAACACGTATTGAAAATATAGCCTCTGTAGAGTCAGCCATCCTAACAACTACGACTACAAGTGACACTTCTAGCAGTTCTAGCGATGAAGCTTCTACTGAAGGGGAGACTGAGATTACTATTCCTAGTATTCTTCCATCAGAAGATCCCGGTTTATGGCCCAGAAGCATCACCAATGATGAAGTCAGAATATTGGTTGATCGTGGTCCTCCCTTGATAGGACGTAATTATCAATTTCCTGCTAATAAAGACAAAAGAAAATTTTCAAGTAAGTACTTTGTTAGAAAACTAGGAAATGGAGAAGAAGTGGAAAGAATTTGGCTAATTTACTCAGTTTCGAAAAATTCGGTATTTTGTTTTTGTTGTAAACTTTTCAGCAAGACTTCTACTAGTTTTTCTGATACTAGTGGTTTTTCTGATTGGCAACATTTATCCTTAGCCATTATAAGACATGAAACATCAATTGCACATAACGTTCACATGAATAAATGGATGAATTTAAAAAAAATGTTGAAATTATCTACAACTGTAAACGATCATCACTTACGGGTTTTAGAAACTGAAAAAAAGTATTGGCATGACGTTCTAGAAAGAATTATTGCAGTTGTTAAATTTTTATCCAGACAGTGCCTAGCTTTCCAAGGTTCATCTAAAACACTTTTCCAATATGATAATGGGAACTTCCTCAAAACTGTCGAGATGATTTCATCTTTTGATCCTGTGATGAGAGAGCACATAAGTCGAGTGCAAAACTCACAAACAAATTCTTTAAGAATGACCCATTACTTAGGCTACCAGATACAAAATGAAATTATTGAATTAATGGCTTCTAAAGTAAAAAATAATATTTTGGACATGGTTCGAAGCTCCAAATATTATTCAATAATTTTAGATTGTACACCGGATGCAAGCCATACAGAGCAAATAAGCCTCGTTTTGCGTTATGTCGTTCTAAATGACAGTTCTAAAAAGGTCCAAATACAAGAGAGTGTTATAGCATTCAACTCAATAATCGACTCTACAGGGGAAGGGCTATGTAATTTTGTAATGGGACTTTTGAAAAATTTAAATTTAGATATTAAAGATATGAGAGGTCAAGGGTATGATAATGGGGCCAATATGCGCGGAAAACATATTGGTTTACAAAAACGCATACTCGATGCTAATCCTAGGGCATTTTTTGTACCATGTGCTGCACACAGCTTAAATTTAACAGTAAATGATGCTGCTAAGGTTTCAAATGAAACAGTGAATTTTTTTAATATTGTACAAGAACTTTATGTATTTTTCTCTTCATCCACAAAAAGATGGGATGTTATGAAAAAGCATGTCCCTCAGTTAAATCTAAAACCCCTAAGTGATACTAGATGGTCAAGTAGGATTGATGCTATGAAACCGCTAAAGTTTCATTTAATTCAAATATGTGATAGCCTTCTAGAAATAGCAGAAAATGATACTTATAACATAGAAACTAGACATAAAGCAAATTCTCTTTTATTAAATATTCAATCTTTTAAATTTATTTGTAGTATAATAATTTGGTATGATGTTTTATTCCAGATTAATATTGTAAGCAAAATGATGCAAAGTGTAGCGATTGACATTAAAGTGTGCCAAAACTATTTAAAGAATTTAGTCGATCATTTTAAAAATTATAGAAATGATAATGTTTTCGAGGAAAATCTTGTTGAAGCTGGAAAACTAGCGGCTGCTCTTGAGATAGAGCAATGTTTTCCCCCATTAAATAATGTAAGACGAAGGTATAAACCGAAATTGTTCGATTATGAGCACACGGATGAGACACCTCAAGATCCAAAAACTGCTTTTAAAATAAATTTCTTTTTAAAAATAATTGATCAAACACTAAGTTCTTTAAATAGTAGGTTCGATATGATATCTGATTACGAAAACGTTTTTGGTTTTATTTGTGATATTTCTAAATTAAATGACGAAGATCTTTTAAAATGCTGTCATGTTCTTCAACAGAAGCTAACTGATCAGGAAAAGCAGGAGGCTGACGTGGAAGGAAATGGTTTATTTAACGAGATAAAAGCCCTAAGATTTTCATTGCCTGAAGTATCAAATCCCCTTGAAATTCTTCAATATATATTTGAAAACAATCTAACTTCATCTCTACCAAATATTAGTATTGCGTTAAGAATCCTCCTCACTTTACCTGTGTCTGTTGCTTCTGGTGAGAGATCATTCTCAAAATTAAAAATAATTAAAAATTATTTGAGGTCTACCATGTCACAAGAAAGATTATCTGGTTTGGCAATCTTAGCTATAGAGCAAGAGATACTCGATAAAATAGATTTTGATAATATTATAAAAGAATTTGCAGCGGCCAAATCTAGAAAAACGCCCATTTAATTTCTGTATCCTAATAATAAGGTATGTTTTATTTGTGATTTGTTTATTGTTTGATTTATGCCTTTATAAATAATTTAGAGAAAAATAAAGTTTTGGTTTTGAAATCTCTGTAGTTTCCTTATAAAATGAGGTTTTAATCGATTGCCTAAAGGAAAAAAATTAAAAATTAAAAAAATACATATGCTATCTAAAACTAACAGCATACTGATCTTAAGGCATTTAAGAAAGGTTTCTGATAGTTTTTTTAACTACTCTACACTAAATTCCAACAAAAACTGGACAAATTTGGGCACCCCCAATTTTTTCGCCGAGTAAGGGGCGCCAAAATATTTTTGGCACGCGGGCGTTGATAACCCTTGCGGGGGCCCTGAATATATTATACTGTGTCAACCAAATAAAACTTGAAAATAAATAATGTCAAGTGAGAATAAACATGAAACAGATGATGTGTAAATAAAATATGTGTATAAGAAGGGACAGTAATAGCCCTGTTCGCACAAGAGTCACAAGCCAGTCAGAGCCAATGAAATTACTGGAAACCAGTCGGCAAGCTGTCACGTTACCAAATACCTAAAATTTGATTGGCGCTGATCGGTTTGTGATTCCTCTACGAACAGAGCAAATATTAGAATAAACACAACGGTCAAAGCCTTTCACACGTTACCACGCATAAATACATGACACTTTCACACAAAGTAGTAAATAAATCCACAAACAGATAAAAAGTTATTATATCCTGGAAATATTCCTCCGCACTATAATAATAGATACTTAAAATGGAAAACAGAAACACATTCATACACAAAAAATTTAAAATGAATCATTATAGAATTCAGCAACATAATAATAAGCCCTGCCAGTCAGCATACATCTAACTTTCTATTTAAGTATCTTTAGACTATTCAGAGTCTTTATTGGAAGCCCTCATATATAATTGAGTTCCTCACTAGGCTGGAAGCTGGGATGGGCAGACATAGATTTGAGTGTTGTCTGGTAACATATGCTGAGTTATTGAGAGTGAACCTATTGCGATTCAAAAAGGCGAGCGAAACGGTCTCCAAGATGTACAAACATGTAATTGTAAGAATATGTAGGTTAATAAAGAAGGGCCGGCATAATTCTCGAGGTCTCGCTCGAATCTAGCGAGGTATCTGACAGCTCGTTTCTGATTTACAAAGAGCATCTGAATCTGCTTATTCTTCTGAAAATTGTTCTAAAAACTTCAAAATACAGTCGTTAACACAATACTGTTGGCTTGATTTCTAATCTAAGGATCAAGTCAAATAAGTCGCCAATTGGCGACTCAAATTAAGGAAGTCACCTGCAATTAGCTGATTCTTAACGGGGAAGAAGTGCTTACTAGACAACAAAATTGACAAAGGTGCTAAATAACACGATAATGAAGACAACGAAGAAACGAAAACATTCCCTAGGACCTAGAAACAACCTTGAAAATATAAATTTGAACCTTCCTTTTGGGGGCCTCATTGGTTCCATAATTTTTTGCACTTAAAAGTTACAAATCAAAAGATTGATGGAAAACAAACATACTCAAGTATATCATGGCCTCTCCATCTGATCGAGTAATCCTCTAAAACGATATATGTAGAAAACCAATAAAATGGAAAAATATACAATATTGTTCAATCTTCCTTCAAGTGAGTCGTGGCTGCGATCTTGCGATTTACCTATGGTCAAAGTGAGTAATGTTTTTACTGAACCAAAACCAAGCCAGGTAGTGTAACGTATATTAGGTTTGTAAGTTGAAGAAAAAACGGAAATGTAAACATTTGATTCGTTGCGAAATTTCCTCATTCACTTAACATGTTGTTATTTGGTAAATTTAAATTGCTAATTAGATAGGTATTTCTTGCAGGTTTGGAAACTGACCATAAATTAATTTTTAGAAGCAGACTGTAAGAATAAGTGGCGTGAAATGGTAAACATTTTTTGTGTTGTGTGGTTTTATGGTTTAAACAGCAGTATTTGGCGCCCATTGCCTCTATTTTTATTTTGTTTTATTTCGACAGTATTGTTGAACAGTTATTTGCTGTAAAAACCAATAACTTTCCAGCTTAGACCAGTTTAGACACATAGAAAAGACATATAATTCACTAGAGTTTTTTGGATTGGTTTATACAAATGCCATTAGTAATACTAAGTACGTCTATATGTCGACTAGGGCACTAGGGGTGTCAATCCCGGGATCCCGGAGTATAAACCGGACGCGAAAATCCCGGGATCGATTAATATTTTCTGAAAGACAAACTTTGGGCGCCCTAATATTTTTGCTGTATTTTTTTAAATAAGTATAAATTTTTACATATATTTTTTGTATTTAGAATAGTTTAGGTGCCTTTTAGTTCAATTGTATGTTTAAACTTAATAAATGCGAATTTTAATATTTGAATCCGTTTAAATTTTTTGTCGGGAGTAGTCCCGGGATCCCGGGATTAGAAAACAAAATCACGAAAATCCCGGGATTAAGAATTGCAGTCGGGATTGACACCCCTAATGTCTACAGGATGCAACGTCGTCGGCAAAAATCCCCAAATATCTTGTTATTAAATTCAAATCTAAAACAACTATTATATTATTCATAAACAACCGTCACCGTATCTGGTCCACAACCTATTTAGATGAATACATAATTAATAAGTTAGTTTTTTTTATGAATATTTTTATTGACAAGGTATTTATATGGTATTCGAATGATACGCAGCAGGTTTTAGTACCATTGGAAAATTAGTTTTATTCGTCCTGATTGGTCATTCGTTTTTTTTATTGTGTAATTGTCGGTGCTTTGTTTTATATCGAATTGTTCCGGCTGGTTGACTGTAAAATTGAAAATGTGTTAAGGATTTTGGTACTTGAACGATAGTGTAACGTATTGGGTAATAATATACACGATGAAGGTCAAAAATGTTATAAATTGCAACAGCCTTGAATTTTTTGCACATTTGCGATCGCGATGCACAGGGTGCAAGTGACATTATGTAGACTAAATCAATTAAATAGAAGTTTCAGTGAAAACGTTCTTTTTTGGCAAAAGTTAGACTTTTCATTAAATTAGCGAAAAACTTTTATCGGTACAGTAGATTTTTTGGTAACTACGATCAATAAAAATCCATAGAATTGATTCTGTTTTGATTTTAATCAACAGTGTTAATCAATTTCTTGTCGATGGTTATTTTTATTACTTTCTTGTTAATAGTTTTTTTCGGCAATCCTGTATTATAATTTAGGTTACAATATTAGGATAGTCTATCCTGATGCTCGGACTTCTTTCTACCTTTTCGATCAACATTTTTTAAACTTTGTAACTCCAACAGTTAACTAAAGCACATTAAGCTTAGCCAGTTAGTAGACCATGACTGTGTTATTCCATAATGCATTTTCGAAAAAGTATGGTATAATTCCTAATAAATAAGCATCTTTAGAAAAAATGTATATCCGAAAAAAGTGTTTTTTAAAACAAATAATTGTGTTAAGAATTGTATTATTATTGGTTTAAGGGGATATATACAGTTAGAATTTTCAAAAAATCGATTTTTTTTTAATTTCATTTTCGTAATGTAAACTGCTGGCCAATTCAAGCGGGACAAACTAAATTTTTGATAAAATTTAGAGTGGAATATTTTCGAAACGAAAAAAGATTTTGATTTAACTTTTTCAGTATGTAATTGAATAGTTCTTCTAGTTTTTATACTTCAAGGCACTATTGCTAGCAGTCGCTGCAACTCTATTTTACAGGGTGTTAAGTGAAACCCTGACTTTTTTGGAAAAGTTTTCCAGTTCCGAGAATCTAGGAAGAATTTTTTTTGAATTTTCTTTTCATACTAAAATGATCCATGGTCAAATACAAAAAAACAATTTCTCCGGATTTTCTCTATTTTCATTTGTTTTCCGTATACAGGGGTTAGTCGAAATTATCGACTTCTTCTTACAAAGGAACCCCTAATTTGGCCGTTTATTCACAAAAAGCGAAAGACCAAGTAAATTTGTAGTTTGAAGTAGTCCAGCTAATAAAATTAATACAAATTTTTGTACAGGGTGTAGCAAGTTTGGATCACGGGCTAGTAAATTATTATTTTTTAATTTCTACTACTTTTTCCTAAGTTAACTATTAATTATCACGTGCTACGTTAAAGGGTTAAAATTTGTTAGGTCCGATAACAGTACTGGTTAGAAAGATCCTTTTTGCCCAAACGGGTTTTTCATTTTTTGTCTAGTCCCATTTTTAGTGATTAAACGGCTCGCATTTTGAACCTAACTTTTTGCAATTGCATCCATGAACGATTGAAGTGAGAGTGCTTTTTTGGTGGTACATAATGAATGTTTTATCCAACCAAAAACATGTAGTGGCCAAACAGCTAATGATGCTTATTCGAAGAATTTTTTAGCATTATACAGGGTTGCAAAAAATATACCACCTATACTTTATATGGAAGTCATGTGATTTTCAAATTAATTGAATATAGTCCCAATTTTCTTGGAACTTTTTGCCGAAACTGTTTTTGAATTTTTTTGTCTGGTCCCATTTTTAGTGATACAAATGGCTTGCGTTTAAAACTTAACTTTTTGCGATTGCATTCATGAACTATTGAAGTGGACATCGTTTATTGGTTTAACCAACCAATAAAAAAGTGTCGTGGCCATAGAGCTAAAGATGCTTATTCGCTGCTTTTGTCCGCGTTTGCCCAAAACATATCACCTACATTTTATATGAAAATCATGTGATTTTAGAGTCCTTTAGGTATTCATAAAGTTCCTTTTTGCTATATTAATAATTATTAAAGAAAATGTCCTACTTATTATTAATAAAATCTAGTAACGATACAGATAAAAAGAATAATATTCATTCGGAACTTTTTCACATTATACAGGATTGTGCAGAAGTTACTACTTATAATAGAAGCCACGTGTTTCTCGATATCTTTGGATTTTCGTAAACTTCGATTATTCATTATAAAAGAAAAATATTTTACCACTGCTCTAAAAAGTCAGTACATGGCATTGAGAAATTTTAATTAATAAGAAGTGTCTTAAATTAATAGTCACGGAGTACATTTTTCTCGTCAAAAATTGGAGATGGATAGTGAATTCAACTGAACAAGTTATAAAATTCTGTATAGCGTAGTTTTTAGAAGGTATAGAAATTTCAGAAGATTTAATGACTTTTGAAAGTACTCGAAAAGATACGTAATTTTCAAATTTAGTAGTTATTTTTCCCGGCATTACTTTAGGAGATCCAAAATGTAAATTTTGGTTGTTACTTTTATAGGTAAACAGAAAACGTTTTAAATTATAGAACATTTTTTTTACTTGAAGGTATTATAAAAACTTGCAACTAACGAAAACAAAACAAATCTTAATACCTAGTAGGACCTCCCCTTACATTTATTATCTCTTGGCATCTTCGAGGCATGCTTATTACCAAATTATTGACAAATTCTTGCTGAATATTTTCCCACTCCTGAACAATGGCGTCTGCAAGTTGTTCTAGAGTCTGAGGAGGATCTTCCCTAGAACTTACCAATAATTTCAATTTAGACCAGACGTGTTCGATAATATTCATGTCTGGTGATTTTGCAGGCCAGACCATCCTGGTAATATTATTAGCTTCCAAAAACTCTTGCACAATGCGTGCTCTATGAGGTCTGGCGTTATCGTCAATTAGCACAAAATCGTTCCCAAAATTGTTTGCAAATGGTAGAACGATATTGCTTAAAATTTCGTCCCTATATACCTGACCGTTAATGGGCTCCAATGTTAAAAAAAGTTCCGTTTTGCCATTAAACATTACACCACCCCAAACAGTAACGCCTCCACCACCAAAAGGTTCCTGAGGAGCCATATTCTCTTCCATATACCGTTCGCCACGTTCACGCCAAACTAATATTCTGCCGTCCGAGTGAATTAAATTAAATCTTGACTCGTCTACAAACATGCAGTTTTCCCAGTTATCTAATGGCCAATTGCGATGTTCATATGCCCACTGGAGACGTCTTCGCCTATGCTGTGGTAGAAGTCGCACACATTTAGCACGTCGCCGAGCTCTAAAATTAAAATTTTGGCTTAAAAATCTGTAGTATAGGTGTAGGGAATGAACCAATAAATAAGCCAACAGTAGCTTTTATTATACTAAAATGCAAAATTAGGTCAATTTTCATAACGTTAGTTCTAGGGAAGAACTAAGGAACATTACGCTGCAAGCACAAATAATGTGTTTAGGGTCGCCTATCAAAACTTTAATTTATGAACAACTTAGTTCAAGTTTACATTTATAATATCGGTGCGCAAAATCCAAGATTCACGCCTCAGCTGACGTCGATATTATAATAGCCGACTTACTAAAATGAAACACTAAAAATATTGGTACAAAAAATAAGATCTCATTTGAAGTAACTCACCTTAAGTTATTATTGTTTAAAGTTCTTCTAATGGTCCTATTGCTCACACGAATGTGTGTTCTTGCTCTGAACTCCTGGTTAATTTTCTCTGATGAAATTTTTCGCCTTCGACGAGCCTCTCTAACCAACCATCTTTCATCTGCAATGCCGACTTTCTTTTGGCGACCTCCCCCATAACGATAGTTTGCACTTCCCGTTTCGTGGAAGCGTTGACGCAGTCGAGATATTGTACTTCGCTCAACCCCGTACATATCCGCAATAATACTAATTTTTACCCCATCTTGTAGTAAACGCAAACAATTAGCTTGTTCTTTTGCACTTAATCGAGCCATTATAAAGGATAATAACGCACCAATTCAAAGAAGAATACTTTGTTGCCTTGGTAACTGTCAATAGCAAAGAAAATGTTTTATTTTTTGGCCTACTAGATCTTTTGACTAAGAAATAGAAACGCCGCTAAATTAACAGAAATCCACCTGCAAAGTATAGGTGGTATATTTTTTGCAACCCTGTATAATGCTAAAAAATTCTTCGAATAAGCATCATTAGCTGTTTGGCCACTACACGTTTTTTGGTTGGATAAAACATTCATTATGTACCACCAAAAAAGCACTCTCACTTCAATCGTTCATGGATGCAATTGCAAAAAGTTAGGTTCAAAATGCGAGCCGTTTAATCACTAAAAATGGGACTAGACAAAAAATGAAAAACCCGTTTGGGCAAAAAGGATCTTTCTATCCAGTACTGTTATCGGACCTAACAAATTTTAACCCTTTAACGTAGCACGTGATAATTAATAGTTAACTTAGGAAAAAGTAGTAGAAATTAAAAAATAATAATTTACTAGCCCGTGATCCAAACTTGCTACACCCTGTACAAAAAGTTGTATTAATTTTGTTAGCTGGACTACTTCAAACTACAAATTTACTTGGTCTTTCGCTTTTTGTGAATAAACGGCCAAATTAGGGGTTCCTTTGTAAGAAGAAGTCGATAATTTCGACTAACCCCTGTATACGGAAAACAAATGAAAATAGAGAAAATCCGGAGAAATTGTTTTTTTGTATTTGACCATGGATCATTTTAGTATGAAAAGAAAATTCAAAAAAAATTCTTCCTAGATTCTCGGAACTGGAAAACTTTTCCAAAAAAGTCAGGGTTTCACTTAACACCCTGTAAAATAGAGTTGCAGCGACTGCTAGCAATAGTGCCTTGAAGTATAAAAACTAGAAGAACTATTCAATTACATACTGAAAAAGTTAAATCAAAATCTTTTTTCGTTTCGAAAATATTCCACTCTAAATTTTATCAAAAATTTAGTTTGACCCGCTTGAATTGGCCAGCAGTTTATATATATGTATATTCCAGTACACACGCCGAAAATTTTAAGGCAATCCGGCGATTATTTTCAAAGTTACACGCATATTTGTAAAGACGTGTCAGAGCGATTGTACGCTATGTAAAGTGTTTTTGAAACTTTAAACGCGTTTTTCTCAAAACTGTGTTTTTAAAGTCGGTGACGGAGATTTCTCGGAAACGGCTGAACCGATCAGTCTCAAATTTTAACACAAGCTTCTTAAGTATATTTTGTACCAATTAATCAAAGGTTTTTTCTCACCGATAAATATTTTTTTTTATATAAAAAATTTAAGGCCAAAATTTTGGTCAAAAATTGATTTTTTTTTGAGAAGCCGCCATTTTGTCAAAAAATTTTATTTTGCTTATTCCTTCGATTAATTACAAGATTATACATTACTTTAACGAAATCCGTTTGGTTTTTTCATTTTCGATGATCCAGTCCAGAGATATCGTTGTCACCGCAAGATGCCTTTTTTGAGAGGAACTCCTGGAGATCAGCTATAGCAGCTTTCAAAATTATTATTTTTACAAATACAAAAATCTTAAAATACAGTTAAAAGTTACCATAATATGTGTACAAATTTTCACATTAATAAATTTAACAATCTTCTCAGGAAAAATTCTTGAAAAATCGCGTTTTTGAGGCCTCCTGACAAATGTAGATACATTACGATTACTTTTATGATTTTATCCGGTCTGTAGGTGTACATACTCGTTATAGGTACTGCATTTTTAAGTTTCAGTAAATATGAGAAAACTTTATATTTTTCAAACGCGGTAAAGGGTACATAATTTACTAATTTAGATAATACGCTGACTAATAAAGATATACCTTGCTATCTCTCTAAATTATTAGGTTCAATGCATGTCATTGCCCTTTGATATTTTATTTACTTATTAATTATTAATGGTTTTACTGGAATGTCCTGTTGTTCATCTAAGTCAATTATAAAAATTTCATATGCCAACCTTAACCTTGTTGTAATTTTTGCCATAGTATTCAACGCCGATTTTGTTATTTGCCATAAAAAACCAATTAATTTGAGATGTAGACCGAGAGAAGCACAAAACAAGATGTTGATTTCTTTATTTAATTATACAGGGTGTCCGAAAAGTCTTAGTATGGGCAAATATCTTTACTATTGGTAAAGATAGACACCAAATTTTAGATGTATCTTATTGGTTAATAAATCTACATACTTTTTTATGTATAAGTCAAAGAATCGGAACAATTCGAAAGATCAATTGAAATTAAATATTAACAATATAGAGGTAGTTTTTAGTGACCATGCTCATAATCTGGGGTTGTGGATGGATAGTGACTTGAGATTTAGCAGGCACGTCTCAGAGTGTATAAAAAAATCATGTAAGTTAAAATTGTTGTATGGCTCTAGGCGTGTGCCGGATCTTGAGACTAAACGTCTGCTTTGTGACTCTCTAATATGATCTACCATTTATTACTGCGACACAGTGTATGGCGCATGTTTAACAGCACTGGATTCTCAAAGAATTCAAAAAATTCAAGACAGTTGTGTTCGTCTAGTTTGTTGTATTCATAGGAGAAACCCAGTAAGCCATAGGCTGAAGAAGTTACAATGATTGAATATGAAAACAAGGAGAATCTACACTGTGCCGCTTTTTACCATAACATTATGATCGCAGAAACACCGTCTTAACTGTATACTGTATAGAAAGGTTGTTTTTAGGTCGGACGTGCATAGCATTAATATTAGGCATAAAAACACCATAACCCCACCGTCTGACAGAACTACATTGTTTGAACGGAGTTTTCCTTATAATTTCTCAGCTGTTTATACTTCGGTACTTGAAACTCTAAGGACATCTTCTGTGGAGGCTTTCTGTAAGAAGTACAAACGTTATTTAACTGAAGTTTAATATTTTTATTTTTTCTACGCATTAAATTTGTACATGTCCTTTGCTAAGCAATTGCTTACAATAACGTACGTTGTTTCCTATTGGGTAAAAAATTTTCGCATACGGCAAGAACTCCGTAGAACACGCTGTATATATTTAAAACGCAAAGATCGTATTTTGTCTCCCTAATTTTGAAGCTTCTACAAAACGTAGCTTGATGATTCTTTTTTTGAAAGAAAGGACTCTTCTTCCCATTGAGCCATCACTAAGAATTTTGTGTCTAAATAGGGCATAAAGTACCAAGGAAGTTCAATTAATTTTGACGTAATATATAGTTCTTGACACTATGGCGAATGACCTGTAATATTGTTTTCCAAGATACCCTGTAACATTATATTCTTTACAATATTTGTATGATTCAAACCATTAATCTGCTATAACATAACAAATGTAGGTATATATATTTCCATCGCATTTCGACGGGTTCGAACTCGTTAAATATGTAAAACGTTAAAAAACTTATTGATTTTTATTTTTAATATTTTATACGATAATCCTGGAATCGACAAGGTGTTCCAGGATTGGACGCCCTAAAATATATTCTTTTAATTTTAGGATAAACGTCCAAACAATAAATGTAACGGTTCCTGTGCCGGTATCCAGTACTTCCAGTGTCTGCCGGGGCGCGGAATTTTCACGACCATAGAGAGAATAATACCGACGTACAGCAGCATCGACAGGGATGAATCACCACCGAGGCCTGCTTTGACGGACTTGGATATTTGCTTGCAGAAGAATGTGTCGAGTTTGGTAAATGGTTCTTTAGGTAAGAACAAATATATAGTGAGAACGTGAATATGATTTTACTTTTAGGTTATGTTCTCTATAATGAATACTATAAGTCCCACCAAAAACATACATTTAAAAAACAGGCCAAGTTCTCGTCAGGACTGTGTGTTTTGTTATCTGAAAAAAATAACTGAAATGTAAAACTTGCCCCCCCCCCCCTAAATCCGCCACTGATAGGGTATGATACATGAAATATGATTGAAATTTTACGCAGAATTCAAAAATGAAATAAAAAAAGGGGTTTCTATTTTTAAAAAATTAGTATGTATCTTCTTTTTGGGCCACCAAAATCGAAACTTGACGTATCTGAGCGTTTTTCTAAGAAAAAAATGCCTGAATTTTAAACGAATTTATTCCAACCTTTATGTTCTCACTGTATATATGAAAGACTAGGTAAAAGCTTAATCATTAAATGGGGCCTTTATCTATGTGTTGGTAACACAAAGTGACAAATTAGAAACCCCATTGTAAACAAATTAACAAATATGTACTAGATATTCTTAAATCCAAAGTGATAATGATGATAAATTTCAACACTATTAATTTTTTTGGCGATAAGTGGAAGTTAATTTGAAACTAATATACTATTTACACCTGACAGGGACGGCTAACTTTTTTCTTTCTAAGTCGGTGTGTGACTTATGAACAATATTGATAACAGTGTCGACCTTTAGGAAAAAAGTGTTGTAGTTTTATTGTTTAGTTGTTATTATTAGATGGTTTGTATTGAACTAAACAAAAATGAAATAAGTTTGGACATTTTTAAATTTTAAGATCATTAAACGACTCATTTTAATGACATACTCTGTATATAAGTAGTGAAAAATCGTTACTGTTTTTATATACAGGGTGTTTTTTAAAGTGTTACAAGGCGATATCTTAAAAACTGTTTTAATTTTATAAAATTTGATAAAGTAACGTTTATATAAATAATTATTAAACCAATTTTAATTTTTTATTATAAATATCAGAAATTAACAGTATTTCAGTCAACAAATTATGTAATTTAAAGTCTAGCCTCTCTTAACTATACTACTATAACTATAAATCAGTCAAATTTCTTATCAATTAAAGTAACAAGTAACTTTGGGAAAATGAACTTTAAACGTTTATTTTATTATTCCAGGGGGGGGGGGGGGGGCAGGAGGAGTGAAAGAGAGGCAACATTTAAGAAAATGCTTATATCTCAATAATTTCTGAAGTGTGAACTTATGGACTCTTCATTAGAAATAAAGAAACACGTTTTTGGTCGTTTTTAAAATTCAACCCCTAAGGTGGTGAATTCCAATTCACTGAAATATGACATCAAATTTAGTGTATAAACTCCTTGTTTAAAATAAACAAACAAGTGCCTGACCGGTTTTCATAATTCAACCCCTTAGGGGGTGAAAGGGGGTTTGTTTTTTGAAAAAATTCGTATATCACAAATCGCTGAAATTGGAGGTTTTAAATTCAGTATGTAAATTCCGTATTTACAATAAACAAACAAGTGTTCAACAGTTTTTCAAAATTTAACCCCTAAGGGGGTTTTTTGAAGAAAAAAAATTATATCATAAATCGCTTACAAATTTAGTATGTAAGGGGGAGAAAGAGGAGTTTATTTTTTAAAAAGAGCCTATATTTCAGAAATCTAAGCTTCCGGCATTTAATAAACTAAATTCTTCTTCTTTTGATCTTGCAGATAAGCCCCCACGAGAAGAGATAATAACAAAGTACGGCGAATATTCGAAAAAGGTATCGAAACCGCAACGGGAAGAAATCGTCACTAAATACGGGGAATACCCCACGACGATGTCGGCGCCGACAAAAAATAACCAGCTGAGCTACAACATGAGAAATTCGCTATCCTTGCAGAACATTCTGGACGTCGACGGGAGCAGCGTCAACACTAACAACGATTTTGACCAGAACACTATTATCCAGCCTGATCGGAGTCAGCTAATGAACTCGGAAAAGTTAAAGGTATAATTTATACTCGTTTATATCAACAATCATTGTTTTTTAGGATTATTAGATTTTTATATTATTTTTTGTACAGGGTGTCCAGTTTTCGACACTTTTGCAATAAGATTTATTCCATTCGTGGTCACCTTATAAAACCTTGAGAACCCACAAAACGTTATAATAATAGTAGTCTGTCTCGTTTCATGAGACGCCGTCCTTAAGATTAGACAACATATTTTTCGCTTTAAACTTGTTAATTAATTAACATCTAGTATAAATATTTGCTCATTATTCGCCAATAAATTCGTATTTATATCGGCAGAACAAGTCGGATATGGACCTGCATGACATCATCGGCAGTTCGTGGTTGGGTGCCGTCGAGTCGACGAAGCCGGAGAGTTACGCGAACCTCAGGAAGAACCTGGATAAGAATGATAACATTAAGGAGAAATATAGTCCTTTGATGAACAGAAATAGTACTATGAGGTAAATAATACAATCAAAGTTGCGCGGGGCGTTTCTAAAATCCTAGGTAACATTTTAACAACTGACTAATACGTTTTAGTTCAAATGGTTCGTTAAGTAGGAGTCCAAGAAATAAGAGTATGAACCCAATCTCGCACCTGATGGAAGGCACTGGTACCCTCAAAAAGAGCAAGTTCTACACGGATCAGTATATAGAGAACAACATCGACAAGGCCGGCAGTAAAGTCAATATCAAGAAAATCGAAAACGGGAAAAGTAAGTTAATTTTTGCATGTATGTACGTACGTATGTATGTTCGCGATTTTCTCGGGAACCACTGGACGGATCTGGATGAGGTTTTCACTGCCTCGTAGAACAGTCCTCCGGAAAGGATTTGGGGTATATTTGGTGTTGCCTGAGGCTTCGCTTGCAGCTGGCACGGATCATACAACCACGTGGTAAAGTCGCAGGCTTTGATTTGTTCAGATTTGAAAGTTATCTTCGATATTGATTTAAAAAAATTGAGTTATATATAATTCTGACGCGGTGGAATGGGAGGATATCAAATATAGTGCTGGAATTTGTTTTTAATCGTATGTAGATACATAGATATTTATTTTATGTCAATAACAGTTTCTGTCTTACATATTTCACTTAACATATAAGTTCCACAATAAATATATATATATATATATATATATATATATATATATATATATATATATATATATACAGTGAGCGGCAAATGTGGTGCATAATTTCAATAAAAATTCAGGGAAATGTTTTTTGGAAAAACGCTCGGACACGTAATCTGTTATTATAAATTGTGCTTTTTTTGACTTTAAATTTATTTATACAGGGTGGCTCATATAAGAGCTTTGACGCCATTAATGTTTTTTTAATGATAATTTTTTCAACCTCAAAATACAATTTAAAAAAAATTCAAATGACTATAAGTTTCTACTAACACATTTTTTTCTCTTAAGATTTAAAATTTCTCGACAAAATGATGTAAAATTTGTTTATAAAAAATAATAAATAAAATACCTAAACGCATTCATTTTTTTCCCATGGGAGTGCAGCGAAAATTCAACTTTTTTTCGCAAATTACAAAATGTTTTTTTCTTTACCAAAACATTCCCAGTGGACTCACTATTAAAACCCCTAAATTTGGTACGGGTCCTGTAAGTATGAACAGAGATATACAACAACGAAATAATATTTTTACATATTTACTACTGAGCTTAATGGTAAGCTTAATTGTGTTTAAATTTAGGTATCTTGTACACCAAACTTCGAAGTAGGCGCAATTCTGAAGTATGCATAAATAATTACTAGGAAGTCGTGCCACTTTTGCCTACTTTAAAGCTTATAACTTTGGTGTATAAGTTACTTACACTTTAACACGATTGAGCTTACCATTAAGCTCAGTAGGAAACACGCAGAAATATTATTTCATACATTTTCATGCTTTTTAGTGTTCCGTAAATCAGAACACTTATGGAATCACTTCGTCCGTCCGTCTGTCACAGGCGTTTTTTTCCGAAACTATTCGACGTAAAAATTTGAAATTTAGCACAGAGATAAAGTGTGGTGTCCCAATTACACAAGTGAAGTATAAAAAGATGAATTTTGATTCTGGGAGTTAATTTCGGGGGGTAAAGTGGGACATGGAAAAAATGTTTTCAAGGGCATCGTGTAGAGTATCAAATGAAAGCTTATTGAAGCACGAATTCAACAATATATATGATGCATGTTTTTAAACGATTTTTTAGGAAAAGCGTTTAAAAATTGCTGTCCCCCGCCCTTATCACCAGAAGGATCGCTCAGAAATATCTGAAAAAAATCATGAACATTTAGAATTAGGTGTAGATTGAACGAAAATTATCAGCATTGAAAAATTCTAGCCCGATTAATTGTTATAAACAATTTAATTGTTTATTTCTTTATAACTGCTGAACCATTGGTTTTAGAGAAAAAGTCTTTCGACAAAAAATATTTCTCACGATGTAAGGAACAACTTTTGTCCTTACACGTTTTTCAAAATTTTTAATTTGGCCCAGTCAGCTCCGCGCATACGCGATGTGATACGGCGTTGGTGCCGTCGGTGGCGGATAGCGCGGCAGATGGACGGAGTTCGGGCGGCCGAGGTTTGCTCAGGTTAAGTGAGGGGCTGATGGCACGGAACACTAATTGTGCAAGTACAGCTTGCACTTGACCGATTTTCTTAAAAGTCAGTTCTGTTTTAAAAAAAAAAAATTCAAAAGTTTTTGAAAAAAAAAATTCAAATTTTATTCATTTTGTTTTGTATGGTAAGCACTTTGTGCCAGTTGCTTTACATACTACTCTTGGGATTGGTTGATAAAAAAATACTCTATTTTATTGATCTAATATTATTAGCTACAGAAAAATTGGGTCACAAAAAAACTAAAATAAATCACTTCCAAACTATTTCACTTACCCTTGGCCCGAGAATGTTTCGAATTTTATTGTGTGAGTTATAATTCGAAATGACCAAGTTAAGGTGCATTTCCTATGGAGCGGCTGACGCTCGCGGCTGCCGCTCAGCGGCCGGCTGACGCCAGTAATCCATTGACGTTGACGCTTGCGGCTGATGCTCGAGGAGAAACGGATACATTAAATTGTCACATGAGCAGTACTAGGCGTCAGACGCTGTGCGGCAGCCGCGAGCGTCAGCCGCCCCATAGGAAATGCACCTTTAGTGTTCCTATGTGTACATGCATATAAAATGTATTTTTCTTAAAAAAGAAACGAGAGGTACTTGTAAACTACATTTTTCGCTCCGCGAAATCGGTTTTACGGACTTTCTAATTTTGGCTTAGCTCACGTGTAGCTGTAAAACAGCAAACATGATCCAGGAAATTGTGTCACATCATCCATAAACAATATTCGAACGAACTTTCCATTTGAAAATCAGTAGCGGAGGCTGTGTGGGATTTAAAAGTGTGAGTAAATTATTTTTAAAAAAAGTTGTCTTGCGAGAAGCACAGTTTTTAAAAATACAGTTTATTTTAATATATCCAAACAATCTGAAACATTTTGATACATAATAAAAGTTTGATAAACAAATAAAATGCGCCCGTATGGTTTTGCTATACTGTTTGTAAATAAATTCCTTACCGCGCCGCTACTGTGGATTATACAGCAAGTTCCAAAAATAAACCGGCCACTAACTTTTGACTCACTTCGACTTGGCCAAATCGCGGGACCTTTTTTTAGATTCGGATATTTTTAGCCTATCCTAGTTCAGTCGTTGGCGGATTTCTTGGCAAAATCGCGCTCTTTTTCCGAAAAATCGCATTTTCTTCAAAAATCCTCTGTTTTTCGTGATTGCAACGTGGCCCCGAAAGGCTTTAGCGCCAATGGTTTACTAGATATGGTTTTCGAATTATTCGACGTGAGGAATACCATGTGCTGTACAGCGAGGCGTATAAAAAGTGTGTATACAGGGTGATTAAAAAGTGCGACGTTTTTGCGTGTTAGTTGACGTGGTTGTGTTGAGAGGATTGTGTTAAGTTTTTAGGTGCCAATATTAAATTATATTTTAAGAAGTATTGTTTTTTATATGGTTTGGAGTCAAATGAAAATTTGTTTGGATTTAAAAAAATACATCTGAAACAATGGTTGTGTAATTGTATCAAGAAATTAGATTCACTATGGCTAAAACTTAACTAATTTGACAGTCGATGGTTTAAATTGTCAAGTGTAGGAATAAGACAAGTAAATTTTTTATTATCTATAATTTTACTTCTACGTTTTTTGGCAGATTTATAGAGAAAAGAAAAATTCAAATATATATTTTGAATTTAAACACAATCACTTAAACAGTATGTTCGCGCATGGAGTTAAAAGAGGGCAAATGGACGAAATTTTGCAAGATACGTAAAAATGACACTAATAATAAAGGTGTTTGCTTGTAAAATGACTAAGATTCACGTTATGAAACATTTTTTTTATACAGGGAGCACAAAAAATATCAAAACGTTATTTTGCGTAAGAATAAACATACCTTGTTTATCATTTTCTATCAAAAGAACAAATTATATGAAATATGTTTTAAATTAATCCCTAGCCGAAGTACAAGATTTCATTAAAAAATTATGATTACCACAGTTTACTATGTGCAAAACCTATTTTTTGAAATACTGAAAAATAGTAAATACGAAATATCAAAAACTACGCCAATGTAAGTGAAGTGGATTTTTGTTCTTTAATCATTACAAATGCGGATACTTAGAAAGCATAACAAATCGTTATGTCAAATCGCGCGCTTTGTGCATAAACATAAACTCAAAAATATAAGTATATGAAGTATAAACTTGTCACACATTTACCGTTTTCTTGCATCATTAACGTGGTCCAACGTAGAGTAACCGCTTATGGACCAAGAGGTGGTGGGTTCGAGGCTTGTGCTCGGGTGGACTGTTTTTTAAATTTTCGTCATTTAAAAACTTATAAAAAATTGGGAGATCGGCTCTAAAGGGGGCATTGGAAACGGGTAGTTAGCACTCCATCCTCATAGAATATTTTTAAATTATATTAACCGAAGTCTTTGCGCAGACTCACAGTTTTTAGATTTTACAGTTATTAGTGATGCAGCACCACAACTTTTAGTGAATACCCCGTTTCCAAATTCAAAAAATCGGTTTTTTCGCTCCACCCTAATGTGATTATATGTGGACCAATAGATAACTTTTTTATTTGAAGTAATAGAAAAGTGTTTAAACTAGGAAAATTGTAGAATCAACAGGAAACGTAACTGAAAAATCAATTTATATTCAATTGTTTTTCTGTTTGACTGTTTTCCTATAATTTTAAAAAATTAAACATATGAATGACCATAAAGTTATCTTTTCAAATTTCATATTCGGTTACTTTTCAGTTCTGGATGACGCTTTCTTACGTTATTGTACTTTGCAATTAATTTAAGATAGTTTTCCTACTACGGCATGTATCGTTTTTGACTTTTTGTGACACCCCGTATATGCTGGATCAAAATTATTGATTTGAGTGTTATTTTCTCAACAAGCAGAACTTTTTAGGAACAATAACTTTTTTCCATAAAGTTAAAAAAAGCATCCCATTTGTTAAGATGGTTTCTGGACACGCTGTATATAATCTTCTTTGAAATAATAATGATTACACCAGCATAAAATGGCATTTCCATTTGTGATAGTGTAACTTTCTTGTGTTTGTATAGTTTTTAAACTTTCTCTGTGCCACTAATACGGGCTTAAAAACTACTTGAATCATTATTTCAGTCTAGCTTGTCTAATAACCTTCTTCGCTTTTCTGCATTTAGTGCAGATCGTGAACTTGTTCTTTTTATCTCGCCCTGTATCACGCATCATTCTCATAATTACTAGCTGAGTGCGATAAATACATCTGCTAGGGTTTAGATGGCATTAAATAGTCACAAAGTATCTTGATAAATGTCATTTAAATCCCCATATAGAAGTGTACAGATTTGCTCGGTTTTTATCCGCGCATAGAATATATATGTAAAACGCCATGTATAACGCGACGGCGATGTGATAACGCGACCGGGGGGACGAAGAATTCGCAAGGAAGGCAATTCGAATCGAATTGTTGGCGCAGGCTACGGCCGGTGGCGTTATCTCAGTAGTGCAATAGTGTTTTATATGTTGAACAAAACCGAGCAAACCTGTATATCAATCTAAGTTTCTATAGCCTGAGATCGCTGTAATATGTCTCTCGCCAGTCGCAAAAAATGCAACTTAACCTTAAATTTTCGCGGCGGCGGCGGTGGCGGCAATAAAAACAAAGCGAATAGACAGAACGAGAGCAACAACAACGACATGCACTACAAAAATCGGTACGACAATGACGTCATCTATGCGAATTCGGGTGCACGGGAGTATTTCGATTGTGATTATAATCCGCTTCCGTTGTCCGTTATAGAGCTCAACGATTGCGTTAGGAAGGAGCCGAAAGGGTCGTCGAAGGAGAGAAGAAATGGTAGGGAGCAACCGAAGTGTGCAAGTATGTATATAAAACAATAGAGAGCGATGGAAATTTTTTTCGATCTGTGGGTAATAGGTAAAAATGCAATGCATGTTCCCAAATAAGACCTAACCTAATGTACACATCCCACATCTGGGGAGCGGCATCACCTTCGACGCTTAGCATCCTTAATTCTGTCCGAAAGAGAGGCGTCCAATTCATCAATGACCCAGTCCTCACCAGAAAACTCCCTTCTCTCGCTCATGGCCGCGCTGTTGGGGATTTTTCCCTTTTCTACCGATATTTCCACGAATTTTGCTCTGAAGAACTGGCGCTATAATTCCCCCCTTGACTGTTACTAACAAAACAAGAGGCGCGTTATGTATGCATCCCTTTTCTGTCTTGCTACAGAAGCCTAAAACATCCCACTTCTCTCGCTGGTTCATCTCCAGGATCTCCATATTATGGAACAAATTTCCTGCAGAGGTTTTCCATTTCCCTCCTAAGCTCCAATCCTTTAAATTCCGTGTCACTAGTAGTGTACTTCTCTTCAGACACCCTCGGTACGTTAGTACTTAGGCTTTAAGTCTACATGGGCTGTCTCAGATAAAAATAAATAGATTCTTCCCCAGTGCGATAGAAGACAAGCGAAATATAAATCACTAAGAAATTAAAAATATCCCAAATAATATCGGATATATCCGAAAAGAAAAATTAAACAGATTTCCTTTTTGCCATTTATTTTTGGAGTTGGATGCTTTTATAATCTCCAGAAAATATTAGTCTCAAATTACGAGGTTCATTTTCTTTACATATACCATTGACGCGCCGCGTCTATTTTTGTTTAAATAAGGGCCTGTATTTATTTCATTTTTAAAAACCCTGTAAGTCCTGAATACAACCATGTATCGCACATAGGTCATTAATGAAATAATGTAATAAACTTCATATTGTAAAAATATGCATTCTATACTTTTCTCATTTACTCATTTTATCTCGTGGAAAATTATTTCTGTTGCATTTTGAGAAAATGGTAAGTATTACCTCTATAAGTGCAAAAATAAATATTTCAAGATTCTTAACAGGCGACAGAGTCGGAGTGCTTCCGACCTGCCTGGAACGTTACACAGAAAACATTACGCCTTGGCAATTCATTAAATTATCAGTGAATCAAACGACGCCACGTGCTCGGGTGTAAGAGCGACGTTGCCACTCTCACTCAAATTTCGTCACCATGCAATGGAAATAAATTACTAAAAATTTATTAAGACTAAAAATAATGGTATAATGTAAATAATGTTTCTAAATCAATGGAAATGCCATAGTCAAGCGCTGTTCATTATCTGTAACTCCAATACAAAGGCCTCAAAAAATAAGAAGGAAAATCTAAAGTCTCCTTGCATTTTCGGTATCTCCGATATTATTCGGAATGTTTTTAATTTCTCAGTATCTTTATAATTCAGCATCAAATTACCCAACTTTATCCCAATTAATCCAGCTCGCCATTTCTTATGGTTACCGAGATGCTAACGCTAACATATGGCATTTGAACACCCTGTATATTTTTTAGAAATAATCGATCACCCTCCACGAGAAATTACCCAGGCCAAACCTACCGCAACCTTTTATGTAATAGAAAAATCGAAATATAAAGATCCACCGCCGGGCACAACCAATGATCTGGTCGTTGGCAGTTTGGTTGAAGTTGACACTGACGTCACGGACCAGCCACTGTATGGTAAGTCACCGACGGATCTATAAAAGGAAAATTACTATTTCTTATTCGTTTACATTCTTTAGGTGTTATTCGATGGATGGGCGTAGATACGGAAACCAGTTTCACCATAATCGGCATAGAACTGGAAGATGAAGCCAATGACCTCCCTCTCACTCTCACCGACGGCACTTACAACGGTGAAAGGTTCTTCAGGTGCGCGCCAGACAGAGCGTTTTTTGTCCCGTTAGAACGGTGCCATAAAGACTCGAGGTTTCAAGATGGGGTGCCTACGCCTGTGCATCAGGCAGCACCAAGTGAAGTGGTAAGTAACTAAAAACTCTAAGTCCTGTAAAATTAAAATTTTGCAAGCAGGTAGAATATTGTGCGATAATCTACAAGAAAGATTTATTTTAGTTTGACTTTCTCGAAAAAAGAACTTAGATTTCAAAATGTATGATTTTTTTTAGGGTGAATGTCCTGTGATTCCCGGAGCAGTCGCTCCACTGTGCATGCCCACAGAAGAAGACGTCCAGGCCGTGTGCGGGAAGTACCGAGGGATACAGGGGCACCATAATTCCTGCTATTTGGACGTGACGTTGTTTTCCATGTTCACCTATACCGCCGTCTTTGACAGTTTGCTATTTAGGCCCAAAAATGACAATGACATAGCGGACTATGACGAGGTAAGAATGTTATTTAAGATTTATGACAAAAAAAAAAGGTTTGCTCAGGAAATTTTAATATTTTAAATAATTTTTACAACTCCCCGTATAATACTGTGCGATTTTCTTTTAGGTGCAAAGGGTGCTAAGGGAAGAAATCGTCAATCCCTTAAGGAAAAACCTGTACGTAAGCGCGGATAACGTGATGAAATTGCGGAAGCTTTTGGACAGGTTAAGTTCCGTTTCGGGACTCACGAGTGAAGAAAAAGACCCGGAAGAGTTTTTAAATTCGTTGCTTGCTCAAATTTTAAAAGCCGAGCCATTTTTAACCTTAAATTCTGGCCAGGTAAGATTTGCTCCCTATATTGTACATGTTAAATATTATATTTACACAACTAGCCTGTTTTATTTCTTACTACAATTCTTAGTGGAAGACTGCAGGAATGTAAACAAGGGGATAAACTGGAAAACTTCTATTTATAACGACATCAACACATTATATAATTATCATACAATAATTTAACAACAACCTTTTATGACATACCAAAACAACTGACCAATACATTAACTTCTACATATACTCCATGATACAAATAAAAGAAGATATGATACCGCGCAGGTAGGCGTGGCCGTGTACGTCACGCTGTGAGTAATTCCGCCATGTTTTGTAAACGAGACACGTCTTTGTTAAGATCGCGTTGTGTTTGTTGCTTATAATACAAATTTTAAAGCATATGATTTAAAATAATCATGTAAATAAAGGGATAAATTAATTTAAAATAATAGATATTGGTAAATTTCCTGCCAATTGCGTTCTATGTATTTATTTACGTGAAAAGAAAAGGTAAATAATTTTGTAAAATAAAACTATGCCTAATAATTAAGATAATTCTTATTTAGAGGTAGAGGCATATTCTTATTAAAATATATACCTACAACAGAGTCTTCCGAAAATATGTTCCGAATTTTGTTTGCTGTTGCCGTGAATAACATCTGTATGTTTGCGACGGAAACATGTTTTTTAGGATAGTTTTTTTTGGTTTTTTACACTTTAAATAGTTAATTATTAAAAATTATTGTGCTTTTGTATTCTTTGATTTTTCAAATTTAAAAAAATCTTAAAATGCCAAAAATTATTCTAAACAAAACAAAAATATCTAAATTTATGAAATTAGGTAAAACAAGATATTATTTTTTGAGAAAATAGCCTTTTTTCAGTCTTCTTGTTTGTCGTATTTTCTCGATTAAAGTCTGGTGATTCGCTACCGTGGAGATATTTAGCAATTGTTTGTCACAGTAAACTTTTTTATTGAAGCGAGTTTGTAAAAACATTAAACACATTTGACATTCATGACATGGCACAATTTATGCTTTAAATTATTTTCATAATCCCTTTCGTTAAAATGTCTAGAACAGATTCTAGCATTTTTTACATTAAACTTATCTTCTCGTTTCTGTAAACACTTTGGGTTTATTTGTCTTTGGGGAAGCTAAAAACTTTAATATCGGCCATAAAGCCCTTGCATTGATTGTCCACATCACAATCATACATAACACACCTCATTTTCACTTTAAAACTCTTAAAAGTGATATAAAAACACCAAAAAATAACTTTAAAACACAACGCGATCTTAACAAAGACCTGTCTCGTTTACAAAATATGGCGGAATTACTCACAGCGTGACGTACATGGCCGTCTACCTGCGCGGTGTTATATCTTCTTTTATTTATATCATGTATTAAAAGTTTGACGAAACAAGATATGAACGGTTAGAAAATATGTCTATTAATAAAAATTTGTTTTTAGAAAAGTTTAGAAAAAAAAATCGTGTTTTAAAAAAAATCGCAGATTTTTTTTAAATCATGATTTTTATTAACCCTGAATACAATTGAAACTTGCTATTTTTCTTTAGACGGCGTTTCACTATCAACTTTTCGTGGAAAAAGACGCGGACTTAACGCTTCCCACGGTCCAACAATTGTTCGAACAGAGCTTCTTGACTAGCGATATTAAGCTGAAGGAAGTGCCGTCGTGTTTGATCGTACAAATGCCCAGGTTCGGGAAGAACTACAAAATGTACCCGAGGATTTTGCCGTCGCAGTTGCTCGATGTGACAGATGTCATAGAAGGATGTAAGTATGTCAGAGTCGCTTACAAATCTCCCTATCATTGACTTTCAGCAAGCCCTTTTATCTAGTAATTGATATGAATCTCACTGTATTATGTCTGATTTAATGATATTTTCGACAGTTTTGTTTTGTAATAAAAATAGCCTGGTTCTTTATACAGTGTGGTCGTTTAAGTGTGCAACATATGGGAAAGTTTTTTATTACCGATTTCTCAGAAAATTTTATTTTTGATAAAAGTTGGTGCATGTTCGATAATTATATTGGGTGTACTTGGAATGGTTGCAAGTCAAACGGTGTACAGGGTAGGGCAAAAAATATAAAATTTCTACAAGAATAAAGTACCCCTATTTCAGAGAATTCAGCAAAATGTTATTAAGAAAATGTGTTTAGAATTAAAAGTTATGCATAGGTTTGAAAACGTGACCTCATAAAATAAAAAACAAAATTTTTTTGAAAATATTAATTATTTCCTAAAAAAAATTTTTTTTTTATTATCACCCTAAAAACCTTCATAAATTAAACAAAATCAATTAATTTCACACATCTTTGTTCAAATTCAAGCATATTTGTAAAATTAACTTAGCTTTTTAATTTATTAAGGAATCACAAACATCATGTTTGTTGCAAGGACATTAAACACAACTTTAAAATACCGTAAAAATTACTTTTAACAAGATAAAACATTAGTAATGATAATTTTCAAATTAAAAAACTCTCATTTAAATTACAAAATATTTATTTTAAATGTTTATTAGAAAATTGTACAAAATAATCTACAAACATGAAATCATTCTAACATAATGGCGTTGTGGGGCATTATTAACAAAACAATGCATGCATTATGTCTGCGTTTAGTGCAAAGTCAAGAAATACAATGTTCCTAAACGTATTTGAGTATGGTGCCAATGGTTTTGTCAATTTTTATCGGCTTCTTTTTATTATAACTTAACAATAAACAAATTTAAAAAAAATTAAACAGACAATATTTGAAATGCAGAAAAAAATTATATTAGGTATGTTTAAAAAAATTATCGACGCGTCTCCGTATGTCCACCTTCACGTTCAATGCATTTAATTGTCCGATCATAAAATTCACTAAGCGTGGATCGCAATACACTTGCTGGAATATTTCTGCAATGAAATCGTATCGAAATTTCAAGCTCCCCAACATTATTAAAGGGTCGATCCTTGTAAACTTTTTGCTTTAAATATCCCCATAAAAAAAATCTAGTGGGGTGAGATCTGGCGAACGAGGAGGCCACCGTGGATCGGTATTTCGTCCTAACCATTTATCACCAAATTCTCCATTTAACCATTCAGAAACAATTCTAGCAGAATGAGCCGGACAACCATCATGTACAAACCATAATTTACGTCGTTCTTGTATACTCATATTATCCAAAAAATCTGTTAGTTCGTTTTCCAAAAAATGTAAATAGGTATCACCAGTTAGGTTTTGGCGAAAAAAGAACGGCCCTATTAATTTGTCGTTAATAATGCCGCACCAAACGTTTGTTTTTTGGTAATACTGGTTTTTGTTGTCAATGACAAAATTTGGATTTTCGTCCGACCACCACCTACAATTTTGGGAAGAAACAACGCCATTTGTAGTGAACGTGGATTCATCCCCAAAAAGCATGTGTCTATGGAAATCACGTTGATCTTCTATTTCTCCTTGAATCCACATGCAGAAATCATACCGCAAGTCATAGTCTTGTCTTTGAAACGTGCAAATAAACATTGGCTTATAGGCGTGATATTTTTGTTTTTTAAGAATCTCCTTAATAGAGGTTTTTTTATACCCGTATAAGCATGCACTTCTTGGGTGGATCTTCTAGGGTTTTCAACAACTGCTTGAAGTACTTGTAATTGATTTTCTTCAGTACATACAGTTTTGGTACGTTCATTTTTATATTTATACTCTAAAGACCCTGTCTGTTTAAAATTATTTAAAATTCTGCTTATGGTTGAATAGTGGACTTGTTTATCTGGATGTCGTTCATTGAATATATCTCCTGCTTCACGCACTGTTTTATAGTGTTCTCCACATATTAGCACTAATTCTGCCTTTTCGGCTAACGTTAACTTTACTGGAGGAGGCATTTGAGATCAGCTAATAACAATAATTATTTAAGAATGAATAATGCCACCAAACTGTCATAATGTTTACTTTTAACCCTTATTTGTTTTCTTTCCATAGGTATCTGCGATTATTTTAGTAGGATTTCATGTTTGTCGATTATTTTGTACAATTTTCTAATAAACATTTAAAATAAATATTTTGTAATTTAAATGAGAGTTTTTTAATTTGAAAATTATCATTACTAATGTTTTATCTTGTTAAAAATAATTTTTACGGTATTTTAAAGTTGTGTTTAATGTCCTTGCAACAAACATGAAGTTTGTGATTCCTTAATAAATTAAAAAGCTAAGTTAATTTTACAAATATGCTTGAATTTGAACAAAGATGTGTGAACTTGATTTGATTTTGTTTAATTTATGAAGGTTTTTAGGGTGATAATAAAAAAAAATTTTTTTTTAGGAAATAATTAATATTTTCAAAAAAATTTTGTTTTTTATTTTATGAGGTCATGTTTTCAAACCTATGCATAACTTTTAATTCTAAACACCTTTTCTTAATAACATTTTGCTGAATATTCTGAAATAGGGGTACTTTATTCTTGTAGAAATTTTATATTTTTTGCCCTACCCTGTACACCGTTTGACTTGCAACCATTCCAAGTACACCCAATATGATTATCGAACGTGCACCAACTTTTATCAAGAATAAAATTTTCTGAGAAATCGGTAATAAAAAACTTTCCCATATGTTGCACACTTAAACGACCACACTGTATACAGTTTGATGGGTAATTTTTGACTTTTTTTTATTATTATTTCTAGCTCCTCGGCAGTGTATAGTGTGCGGCAAACTGGCCCACTGGGAATGCCGGGAATGTTTCGCGGAATGCTCTTCGACGGCCGGCCTGGAGAGCACCGCCTTTTGCATGAACTGCTTGAAGACGGCGCATAAGCACGAACGGAGACAGATGCATAAACCGAGAGAGCTGGCGGTGGATGTCGATTTTTTGGCTGTGGAGGAACATTATAGGTAAGATAAAACTGCCGGAGTACTTTCTGCGTAAGGGTAATACTCTTACTTACCTATTCGTTGGTAATGTATTCCGTTCTGTTTAAATCTGTAAAAGAATAAAGGTTAGTTTTCTGCTTCCGTAAAAACCGCTTGAAATGCACTTCGACAAATAAACACGAGATGTTTTAATAAGTTATCGGTTTTTTAGTTTTTATACGGGTGTCGTTCTACTTGTTTATTTACGTTTACTTGTTTTAGGCCTCCAAGATTATTTATGGAACTTTTTGCTGTGATTTGTATAGAAACTTCTCATTATGTAGCTTTTGTAAAGTGCGGCGTGGGACACGAGGCGCCCTGGTGTTTCTTCGATTCTATGGCTGATAGAAAAGGTAAAATATATTGTAAATATGTCAATCTTTCAATTTGAAAATGTTAAAATACTGCCTATAACACAAATTTAATAAAACTCTCTAGAGAAAAGCTGTTTAAACCGAAATAAATACCTCAACTTCAACTAAATACCCAGAACTAATTTAATTTTTTTAAATTTAATATTTTGTTAATATTAAACGGCTTTAACTTTATTAATATTTAACGGCTTTAACTTTTTCTTTCACAAATTAAGAAATAAATGGCAAAAATAATGTAAACGGTGTTATTAAACTGGTTAATATGGATCCATACACAGCTGACGCTGACGCACGAGTTCGGCCAATCGGAATCACTCTAGCGGACTGAATTAGGATAGCAGAATGGGGTCAACAACCCTTAAGCTTCGCTTCGGCTACATCAATATCTACCATCTACTTTACTGCTTAGGCAACTATACAAACACGCGTGCATATTATCAATATTTTTTGGTCGCACCAAAGTCAAATTTACTCTCACACTAATTGAGCACAACTACACAGTATTATAAAATTATAACCAATATTCTTTTGTTACAGCAGGAAATTTTGTAAAAAAAAAAACATTATTCTGTTTAAATACATAATATGCCAAGCCGAAGGGTTGTTGATATTTCATTCCGCTACTATATCTCAGGCCCCTACCTGATTGGTCCGCCACCGTGCCTCCGACCTCTGATTGGTTCGTCGAACACGTGCGTCGTGCGTCAGCTGTTGTGTGTGATGCAAACTGACGAGTTTAATAATGCCCTGTAAATTTTTGCTTCCTGTTTCTTGACTTGTGAAAGAAATAGTTTTAAGGCCTTTTAATATAAACAAAATATTGTATGCGCCTTAGTGGTGTGCATTATAAATTAGTAAAACACTAATTCCTGGGTGTTTAGTTGAAGTTGAGGTATTTATGTTGATTTAAACAGCTGTTCTCTGGATTGTTTTATTTGTGTTATAGGTAGTATTTTAACTTTTAGAAATTGAGAATTTTGGAAGAGTGGGTACGATTTCTTTCTTTAAAGGTAATGTAATAAAAATATTATTTCTTCAAACTTGTTACATATAAATATTGTTAAGAGACCTGGCAACACAACAACCTAGCTCACTGTTCTTTTGTTCTTTACATGATCATGTGTTTTATTATCAGTGGTGTGCAGTGATTAAAAAAAATGTTGAGGGGCTATACTTAGCTCGTTATTGCGAAGCGCCATTTATGATTATTTTTCCTCAATCTGAATTCAAATCAGGATTTACCAGTTTCGATATATGCAGTAAATTTCTTAACACCCTGTATATAGCTAATCTAATTATGAAAAATCGATCAAAAGCAAAGGAAACCACGAAGTTTTTCTAATGCAATTTGTTGTTTTTTAAGGTGAGAAAAATGGTTATAATATTCCTGAAATGGTCGCCTGCCCCGATATATCACAATGGCTCTCCGATGAAACAGGCTGCAGGTAAGTTTAAATATAAATTGGAACTACTTTGATTTCTGTAAAAATACAATCAATCGCTGACAATGGACTCTTTTAGTGACTTTTCAGAGGAGTAATCAGCTTCCATCCCTGCTATTTTAGTTTGTTTACACATTTTGTTCTATTTTATGCATCACAGCCGACTAAACTTTTATTCCCTTCTCACTGTGATAAATTATTAAGTAAAAGTGACAACGCTATTTGACGGTTTACCACCAGTTTTACTATGTATTGAAAAGCGACACAAACGACCATTCATAAAATTCGTTGACGTTTGCGACATTGTTCGAAAGTGGAATTGTATTATCAATATGGTTCTGTAGCTCCGGGTACTCTAGAACCTCCTAAATCGAACTAATCCACTTTTGCGATATGTACCCGATTTCGACGGAAATCGCAGAAATTGACACGTTGGCGTTTATTAACTACGAAACGATACACCCTATATAACTGATTTTGTTACTGAAGCTAGTGCTATCTCTCTATTAGCTCTGAAGGTGTGAACATTTCTACTGCAACCGTTCCCGATGGAAAAAATTGAGAATGTGTAAATGTCTAAAGTGACGCCGACAACATCCCAACATTTCCTCCATCACGGGGGAGGGGGGCTGCGGGGGGGTGGGAGCTGATTACTCTTATTTTGGTGAAATTGAATAATGCAAAGAAACGTATAATTTTCCTTGTTCTTGTTGTATTATTTCTGTTTTTTTTTTGGAGAAAATATAAAATAAAATAATTGTTTTTATTAATTTTCGAAAATGTCTTACCAGAGAAAAACCAAGACAGAGAGAAGAATATCTCGTACTGATTTCATTCATAAAGACGATTTGCTTTCTATGACCTCCAAAGCGGCCTGACGCACTCAAGTACCGACGTTTAAATAAAGTTGCCACGGGCGTGCGTTGCAGATTTTGGGATATTATAAAAAAATGCTTCGAAATAAAAAACACATATGAAAAACAACAGTCAAAAATTTAAAAGATTCTCCGAAAATGTAGCCACGCGTTAGAAACAGAATAGCCCGTCCGTATAAATGGTATGAAGCACAGTGAGAGTGAGTATTGAGACTCGCCGCGTCGCAGAAAGCTCTCTCTACTTGCCGTGTTGCTACCGCACTGGTATGTCGGGGTGCATTGTGTGAGAATCCCGCGCGTCAATCTCGGGGTGTTGCCGTTTGAAGGCCATGGCGTTGTCGAGCTGGCGGGAAGAAGAGATATTCTTCTTTCTGTCTTGGTTTTTCTCTGGTCTTACTTCACACGCGTCCACGTTATAAAAATATTAATACTGTTAACTATGGTACAGGCAACTTCACGAAGAATTCCCCTTGGACAGGCACTTGCCGGAGCACGCCAGACGGTTGCTATGCGACGCCTACATCTGCATGTACCAAAGCTCGGACGGCATGATGTACAGATAAATTTACAACTTATACAGAGTATGCGGGTCGTTTCAAATTATTAGTATTTAATATAGTAGGAATGTGAAGGTTTATGTGGTTACGCCGTTACGTATGCTTTTTTCGATCATCAACGTCGCCTCAAAACCGCCTCTATTTGAATTTTCCACGGCATAACCGAAACTTCAATAATAATAGGCTTATTACTACACACTGTAAAATAATGAACGTAGCTTTTTATTAAAAAAAAAGTGTATTAATAATGAATGTATAAGCCGGTTAACTGCATAAACCTTAAAAATAACAAGTGACTGATTATTCCTAAACACCGTAGTTCTTAACTTATTGTTTTGATTGAGGAAAGAAATTATTAAACATTTCTTCTAACATTAGAGTGCGAGAGCGAATTTGTACAGGGTATCCTACTCAATAAATTTATTAACCTCAAAATATAAAGTGAACACAGGTTGTCTAGCTCAGAAAGAGATAAATATCTCTAATATTCTACACGCAAATAGTGATTAAGAGTTAAACGTTACTATAGTAGTACTTGGTGTACTAAATTAAGATATGTTCTTTGGCTCATTCAGTACTACTTTCTTATTTATAATTGGTTCTATTTAACCCCAATAAATCTAGGTTAAGGAAAGTAATATAATAAAGCTGGAACATAATTTGTAGAAAGTTACATGAAGATAAATTATTAACTTTACAACTTGATATAATATAATCGTTTTATACAGGGTGGCCAATCGAAAACGAAACGGCTTTATTTTTGCACCCTTAATGTCGTTATTTTGAAAATCGGACCCGTAAATTTTATTTCTAAGGGGGACGCATTAATTCGCTAATTTCAACTGAGTCACTTCAACCCCCCTGCAGGGGTTACATCCACCCCTGAAATCTTAAATGGCAGTGGGGGTCAAGTAGCACATCATTTTAAAGCTCTTTTATTTCTCTTTACTGTCCCCCTTAAAATTAAAATTTACGGGTCCAAGCGATTTTCAATATGACATTAAGTGTGCTAAAATACAGCTGATTCGTTTTCGATTAGCCACCCTGTAGATACACACAGAGTTTTAAAAATGAATACCAAGGTGCATTGTTTACTTGGCAAATATGGACAAGAACAATCAGCGTCATTAAAAAGAACATTCAGCGTTATTCGCAAAAACATTCAACATTTACCGCCTGTCAATGAGAATAAAATTAAGCGTATCCATTTTTAGAATGTCCTGTTTTAGCTTATGGCACTTCATATTTTTACGCGCTTGACTTGTATAAAACAAAGGAAAAAAGTACTAGTGTAGCTATCAACCACATTTTTTTGTAAAGTCCTTGCCACGTTTGACCCTCCAGGTGTCTCTCTACAAAGTGGTTTTGAGAAGTTTCACCAATCAATAGTCGTGAGACGGTAAACAATATTTCTATTTCATTTCGCGGACGTTTTCCTTGTTACTTGTCATTAGAAATATTGTAATCTGAGAGTTAATTCGAGTTGAGAGACTTATGTCTGTCTTATTTGTATCGAGAGCTACAGTACTTTTTTCTACTCTGCTTAATTTTAGTCGTACAAAAAAAAAGCCTAAACAGAATTTTAGTAAATTAATGGTTGCTGCTTCAAATTTTAATACTGTTCTCGTTGCCTAAATATGGACGCCCTGTATATCACACATTAGTATATAGAACAATGTTAGCTTTTGTGATTTGTGTATATTTTGATATGGTTAGTTTAAAATTTATTTCATTAATACTTTATATACCTTTTTGGTTACTACAGTATTTTGATATTAAGTACAGAGTAACAAGAAAATTAGGAATTTTTCATAATCGTCTATTTTTGTTTGAACGAAACATACAGTGCGGCTCAAAAATGTCTCCTCGTATTTTCCGGCAAATATAAAAAATTAAAATTTGGCACACTTCAATAACAATATACTTTTTGATGTAAATTTCACACTTTTAATATTGAAGATGGCGGATGGGCTCCATTTCAAAAAAAAATTAATAGAATGAGGGGTACTTGGATATTCATATAGAATTTAAGAGGAAACCAAACTTACCTTTTTACTGCAAAAGGTGTTAAAAGTGTTCTGTATTTACTTCCAAACTGTAAAATAACCTATTTGAGAACTCCTCGGGAACATTTTCAAATGGACTCACATCAGTATTGCGACAGGCAGCCGTTATTCTTTGTTGTAACTCTAAAAGAGAGTTCGGCAGTGTTACATTTTGGTTTAGATAGCCCCATAAAAAAATGTCAAAGGGTGTTAAATCGGGTGACCTGGCAGGCCATTCGGTAGGACCTCGACGACCAATCTAACGATCGGGGTACGCAACAGTATCCAAATCGTGCCTTACGTAAGGTGTAGTTGTGAGTGGGTTTGTCACGTAGCCACGTTTGGATCACGCGAAAAACAAGTCGCAGAAATAATAAAAACATTTTACTTATTCGGCAAAAACGTAAGGCAATATTTGGACACTATTTACCTCGATCGTTGGATTGGTCGTCGAGGTCCTACCGAATGGCCTACCAGGTCGCCCGATTTAACACTCTTGGACGTTTTTATGGCGCTATCTAAAACAACAAATGTATCTAACACAGCCGAACTCCCTTTTTGATTAACACGCTTTTATTAGCTTGAGCTGTAACATTGTAATGGAATCTTCCAACTCACTTTAAACCCACTTCTAATTGTCGTATCGATTTGGAACTTTGCAAATTTATGCAGTTCTGGTGACAATACAATAATATGCCCTACTCAACAAGACCTTTCTAATGATGTATTACACAATCCCCCTGTCTATTTATTTTTTTCGAAATAAGTGTGAAATGTATATCAAAAAGTAGTATTTATATTGTTATTGAAGGATGCCAAATTTTAATTTTTTATGTTGTTCGATTCACAAAATAAATGGGGGCGGGAATATTTTTGAGCCGCATTGTATATATGTATTGCAATATTGCAACTACGCAATAGAAAACATCAACGTGTCACTAAACTCGTCATTTTTGGTATTCTGTAATATAATACTAAAAACATTTTTCATCAAATCTTATTATCACAGTTTTTGTTACCTATTAAAATATTTTTTCCTAATGACGCAAACTCTTTTTGAGTTTTGTTCTAAACCTAAACAGTCAGCTAATGTGAAATAGGTAGTTTATTTATTGACTTGTTAAAAAATTCAGTATTTACAATATTTTAGTATACAGATAGAATAAAAAGTTAAGTTTTATTGGAATCATTGCAGGCGTTCAGTTAAAAAATCCTTTTTAGTAGAAGACATAAAAATTTCATTTTTAACAAAAATTTCTTATTAAACACAAGTGGAATGTGTTACCTTTAAAAATTAAAGTTTATTTTTCAAGATGTACAGTTGTAGTAAAAAATATATAAAGTGATTCACGGTCTAAACGTAAGTTAAGGAAATTTTATAAGATTTTGTCAATTAGATCGTAAATCGATGTGCAAATATTCTAAACTTAAAAAATATCTGGCAAAAATCAGTATTTACTTTCCGTCAAAAATTAATTTTTTATTACTCACATTTTGTTGTTCAGGCTCGTCATTTCTCAAAAATTCAAAAAGTTAATTATTACAATTTTCTGGATAATAATCGACGATACCTAATTATTCGGATTAATGGAAACATCGAATTTTTAGATGAAATTTTGCATAAACACTAATTTTGGGACGTAGAACACGAATCTAAAATCAGTTTTTGGCGCTCTCATATTATGGTTTCCCAAAAACAAAAAATTGAGCTCTTAGGTTTGGTTTTTCTATGGATATCTTTAAATTTCGACATTTGCACTTAAACACACCTGTAAACTTATAATTTATCTTTTTTTCGTACCAAAAAACATCACGTTTAGGCAAAAATAGCTAAGAAAATTGCTTTTTTCTTTCGAAAATTCCATTTTAACTCGCTATTAGCCGCCATTATTTGCCCACCTATCAACACTATTTTTTTGCGGTGCTGCCACGTTTACTTATTTTTCTTAAAAAATTGTAAATTAAGATTAATAAATAAAAGCTAACCACGACAAACTAAAATTACAATTCTGTCCCATTTTGTCAACCACCTTACCGCTGACCCCAGCCTAAACAAACAACATTAAATAATACACCGCCACGCGCGCCGCGCGTGTAATACCGATAAAAACTGTTATAGAATCACAATCTGCTATCCTGACTGTGTTTCAATCAGGCGCTTTGTTTACCGTGGTTGTCATGGTAACGATGCGTCTCAACAGTCCGCGGCAAGTGTATCGATGGTGCATCGCATTATTAGTGCGATTCTTCTGTTGTCGGTTTAAAGGACCGAAGAATTGACCTTCAATTAAGCAATAAATTTACACTGTAAGTACTTTTTTACTTTTCAAGTACATATTATCCTCGGCATTATTAAGAAAATGCCATTTAAAAATTTTTTGTGGAGCGGAATACGTGTGATTCACTTGTATTCCGAAATGAAAACCTAAAATTTGTATATTTGACATGGCTTCCCATGAGAAATATAGACTATGCGTAGTACGGGTTTTTATTTAGTTTTTTAATGTTTCCTTTGTTCTTTTTTTAATGTCTTTTTTTATATCAATTTGCTTAAATATGTTTCAGACATCATACAAATAAAAGAAGATATCATACCGCGCAGATAGGCGTGGCCATTTACGTCACGCCGTGATCAATTCCGCGATATTTTGTAAACGAAACACGTGTTTTTTAAGATCGCGTTGTGTTTTCAACTATTTTTTGGTGTTTTTATATTACTTTTAGGAGTTTAAAAGTAAAAATGAGATGTGCTGTGTATGGTTGTGATATGGACAATCAATCAATCAATGTAATCAATGTATTTATCCCTTTATTTATATGATTATTTTAAAGCATATACTATAAAATTTGTATTATAAGCAGGAGGCAAAGTATATTACCAATAGAATTTATATAAAAATCGCCTATAACTGACGTGAACTCTATATTGCACGTTATAAATTTCAAAAATAAATCACGGCGTGACGTCATGCGCGAACCCGAACGAATTTGACACGGTTTGGTATCATACCTTCTATTTATTGTATCATGTGTTTCAGAACAGAAGTGCTATGACTTGTATAGATGTGCTTAAGTGAAACTAAAAATTTAAAAATTCATAGAAAAACCTAACCCGAAAGCAAAAAATCTTTTTTTTTTTTTTGGACAAACCATAAGAGACCATAAGATTCGTATTCTACGACCCAAAATTAGGGTCCATGCAAAATTTCATAAAAAATTCGGTGTTTCCATTCCGAATAATTACCTTATCAACGTTTGCCAAAAACATTTGTGTACGTTGATTTTCTTTTAAGTATTATATTTTGAAAATATTTTCCAATGTACAGTATGTCACAAAAAAGCGGGGCTTGTGCCAACTTTTTTCGAGGCTTCAAGAACAAATTTGGCAAGTCCGCTGATGAAGAGGGTTTTTTAAACTAAGATTCGTAAAATGATTCCGTTCTATTTATAAGACTTTGAACATAAAGTGCTTCTAATTAACATAGAATACAAATTATTAGCGATTTTGAGTGATTTTTGGTTATGGTCGTTGGTTTCTATTGTTCCTGTATATTTTCACCGAGAAATGTAACTGAAACAAATATGTTTTTAAGATGAAAGAAAAACAGCAAATTGATACCATTTTGTGGAAGAAACAACCTTTAAATTTATCATTTTTCTTCGGTATTATTTCAACAAGCATATCGTTTGATACGTCATTTTGTATAATGAAACTATAATAGAGAAATGTCTATTAAGTTGATCATTTCCAACTCTTCTATAAACCATAGCCAGGAATTCTCAAAGGCGGCATTTCACTGGAGCAACATGTGACACGCAGGGCCTGTTCTTGGGGTACTTTAACTTAAAATGGCCGCCCCAGGTCAGTAAAGCAACCTTGGGCTTAAGCCATCCTGGACACTTCCAGCACCCTGCGCAGGAAGGCCCTGGTGGCACGCACTATCGTTCAGCAATGAAGATGCCTCGAAAACGGCTTTTTTCCAAACACCTTCATCGTTCAACAGTTTCCAAAATGTTGCTTGATCGAAATACCGTCTAAAGGCCGCATAATTCAATTAGAATAGTCGGCCTTTGGCTATCTTACGATTATTATCAATTAAAAAGTTTCAAGCTGCACAATATAATGGTAAATTTAAAATTTAACGCCATCTGTTTAGTTCTAGTTAAGTAAAAGATGATAAAATTCAAGGACGTTTTAAGTATGATGACAAACCTGAGACAATGTAAATTTGTTGCCCAAAATACTTATAAAGATATTTTAGACAAAAAAGTGAAAATTAAACAAAGTTTTATTTTAATAATGCCTCTGCTAGGCGATAATTCGAATATGAACATCACACAGAAAATTTAAACTCAACAAATTCACTGTTGACTGGATCCCGAAAAAATAAGGGATCGGAATTATGACTATTACTTTGTTAAAAGCTTAAATTTCATCCTATGAACATTTCTTTATAACGTAGCTTGAAATTTTCTAAAAATGAAAACTGCAAAGCTTTACCTTTAGATATAAAATTGTATATAGATATATAAAGCATAAAAACTAAATATTAAATGTTAACTGAAACATTTATTTGTTTTTTAGATACCAGAGACTTTTTAACGGAAAGGGACAAAATAAAACTTTCACCTCTAATTCAATTTTTTCATTTGTAAATACATCTATATCTGTACTAAGATGCTATAGCTGCCTTGTCCCTAAAACGTCAGAAGGACCAATATGGCTCCAAATGTCACTTTACAGTGACATTTGGCACCATATTGGTTCTTAAGTAAATCGGTTGTCATGCCAACGTTTGCTATTGATGGTGATTACCCTGGCAACAGTTACTATGGTGGTGATTACCATGGCAACAGTTACTATGGTGGTGATTACCTTGACAACAGTTACTATGGATAACAGTATCGAAGTTGTCTTAGCAGCTCCAAATATATCTCTACAGTGACATTTGGAACTATACTGGTACCTTTCCAGTAAATCGGTTGTCAAGTCAATGTTCAGTGGCATTTGGAACTATATTGGTACCTCTCAAGTAAATCGGTTGCCATGTCAATGTTTGCTGTTAGTGGATTACCATGGCATCATGGCAACAGTTACTATTGGAAGTAATTACCATGGCAACAATTAATATGTATATGTATATTATTATAAGTTATTATCTTGGCAGCTCCAAATATCACTCTACATTTGGAACTATATTGGTACCTCTCAAGAAATCGGTTGTAATGTTTGCTATTGTTACCATGGCACTTGGTTACTATGGATACAATATCCAAGTTAATATCTTGGCAGCTCCAAATGTCACCTTACACTGACATATAGAACTATATTGGTTCTTCACAAGTCAACTGGTTGTCGTGCCAGTGCTAGCTATTGGTGGTGATTACCATGACAACAGTTACTATGGTGGTGATTCAGCGTTCCCACAAAAATTCTTAAATCGAATTCCCTGACATTTCCTGACTTTCCAGGTTCCTTTTAACAAAATTTCCATGACTAAAAAGAAGCTAACCGAGCAAGAAAATTGCTTTTTATAGTTGATAGATCGTTTATTACCTACTTTTATTACCTTATTTTCAATTTTGTTATAAAATGAAATTAGTTTTATCTAAAACTGGAAATGGCAAATTTTCCTAAAAATCGATTTTGACATACGTCACGTGACCACTGGTATAGCGTCAAATTAAAAAAAAAATTGTTAATTTACAAAAAGTGAGGTTAGTTGACGAGATATCAAAAAAAGTTATTTGAAAAAATTGCTTAGAATTAAATTCTAGGTCCTTGTGCAAAATTTTAAGATTTTATTTAAAAAAATTGGAAAGCTCAATTTTTTTTAAATATTTTTTTATCGATTTACAAATTTCCGGTTTTTTTCATTTAGATAGCTTGGCTAATGTAAAGCCCATGTATCTGTATGAAAATAAACGAATGTAGTAGTTTTTTCTACAATTGACAGGACAAAATTAAAAAAAACGGTTTCGCCGGACGCTAGCTGTTGCAATGATTTGTATCTAGCAGCAGTGTCAAAATTTTAGAGACATTTCAATGAGATTACATTGAGAAAACCTTAGTCGTCTTAAATATATCTGAAGTTCGACTTTTTGTAAAGTTAAGGGGATTAAAATAGATAATAAACAAAAAATTACCTGTTTATTTAATCGGAATTTTATAAACGAAAACCAATGTAAGAAAAACTTAAAAGTAGTCAAATTCTGTACTAACAACACAAAAAATCATTGTTTTTGCTTGGGTGCACAAAATTTAAAACTCAGTATGACCACCTTTTCTCTCCATACATACTGTTGTTCTCGAGCGCAACTCTCGATTAACATTTCGGAGCATTTTACGATTTATTTGCAATACACAATTTATAATGACATTCTCTAAATTTTGTATATTCCTAAAGGGTCGATGTTTGTACACAGGGTTCTTTAGGTATCCCCACATAAAAAAATCTAACGGAGTCAGATCTACAATTCTACAATTGACAGGACAAAATCGAAAAAATAGGTGTTCGCCGGACGCTCGCTGTTGCAATGGTTTGAATCTAATGAAATGACTGTATCAAGATTTTATTAAGATTTTTCGCACATAAATTTAACAACCAGGTCTATTTAGTTGTACTTAATACTACCAAAGCAGGCTCTGAAATTAAAACAACCAAATAATCTAGTAGGTTAAAAACAACAGAAAAATGTCAAACAAATTATAATTTGTTTGATTTCAACCTATGTCATTGGTTTATGTCTCGCATCTTACTAAGTTTGATATTTTACATAAGTTTATTAATATTTTATTCCTTAAAATGGCACCCACACTACTTCTTCAGGAAAAGATAGAAATTATTTTAATTTCTGGAGATAATTACAAAAGCCATAGAGAAACAGCAGCAATTTTTAATGAGAGGCACCCCGATAAATCCCTCCATTATTCCACAGTATCTCGTCTAGTCAATAAATTTAAAGAAACGGGATCGGTAGAAAATCAGTATAAAGTTTCCCATGAAAAACCGGTAACAGGTGACGAAGGTTCTCTGGATGTGTGTTTGTCGATCACAGAAACACCCCAATTAGCAGTTAGTCAAATATCGGAGATCACTAACATTCACGAAAGATCTGTGCGGAGGATATTAAAAAGAAACAAATTTCATCCGTACAAACCTAAATTTGTACAAGTATTAAAAGATAGGGATTATGACGCCCGCTTCGATTTTTGTGCCTGGTTCCAGGGTATGATTGAGGAAGATTTTAATTTCCCAAAGAACGTTCTTTTCTCGGATGAAGCTACATTTACCTCTAACGGAACCGTCAGTTCACAAAACTGTAGATGGTGGGCCACCGAAAACCCAGACTTTGTAATTCAGAGTAAAGACCAATATAGTTTTAAGGTTAATGTGTGGTGCGGAATTTTCAACCTCAGAATAGTGGGACCTTTTTTCTTTAGAGACAATTTAAATTCAGAACGATATTTAGAATTTCTACAAACTGAGATATCTGACTTTTTAGACAATTTGTCATTAGCCGAAAGAAGAAATTTATACTTTCAACAAGACGGAGCTAGCATTCATTCCACAAATGAGGTGAAGAGATGGCTGGATCAAGAATTTGGAAACCAGTGGATAGGACGGTTTTCTGAAAATCCGTGGCCTGCGAGATCACCAGATCTGACTCCGTTAGATTTCTTTAGGTGGGGATACCTAAAGAACTCTGTGTACAAACATCGACCCTTTAGGAATATACAAAATTTAGAGAATGTCATTAGAAATTGTGTATTGCAAATAAATCGTAAAATGCTCCGAAATGTTAATCGAGAGTTGCGCTCGAGAACAATAGTATGTATGGAGAGAAATGGTGGTCATACTGAGTTTTAAATTTTGTGCACCCAAGGAAAAACAATGATTTTTTATGTTGTTAGTACAGAATTTGACTACTTTTAAGTTTTTCTTACATTGGTTTTCGTTTATGAAATTTCGATTAAATAAACAGGTAATTTTTTGTTTATTATCTATTTTACTCCCCTTAACTTTACAAAAAGTCGAACTTCAGATATATTTAAGACGATTAAGGTTTTCTCAATGTAATCTCATTGAAATGTCTCTAAAATTTTGACGCTGCTGCTAGATACAAATCATTGCAACAGCTAGCGTCCGGCGAAACCCTGTTTTTTTTAATTTTGTCCTGTCAATTGTAGAAAAAACTACTACATTCGTTTATTTTCATCCAGATACATGGGCTTTACATTAGCCAAGCTATCTAAACGAAAAAAACTGGAAATTTGTAAATCGATAAAAAAATATTTAAAAAAAATTGAGTTTTCCAATTTTTTTAAATAAAATCTTAAAATTTTGCACAAGGACCTAAAATTTAATTCTAAGCAATTTTTTCAAATAACTTTTTTTGATATCTCGTCAACTAACCTCACTTTTTGTAAATTAACAATTTTTTTTTTAATTTGACGCTATACCAGTGGTCACGTGACGTATGTCAAAATCGATTTTTAGGTTATCGGACATGCAGAACCGATCCCCAGGAAAAGTTTTTCCAATACTCACCTAATAAAAATTTTTCCCATATGTTGCGAACTTTTTGCCGGTCACTGTATATATATATATATATATATATATATATATATATATATATATATATATATATATATATATATATATATATATATATATATATATATATATTATATATATATATATATATATATATATATATATATATATATATATATATATATATATATATATATATATATATATATATATATTCAAATACATACATACAATTTCTTTTTTATGACAAGAGAGATCCTTAGAGAAAAATAAATAAATAATTTTTATGCTATACAAAATAATATCAAAGTAATTCCAAAAATTTATTTAAATCGTTTGTTTTGTTAATATCCAAGCTTTTATTTCAATTTTATATTTTTTTAATGATATAACTCTTTTAATGTTTACTGGTAAATAATCGTTTAAATAAAAACATAAATATTTATAATTCTTTTGTGCTATAAACTTATGTATTTTTGGTTTAATGGAAATTTCATTTTTATGACGCGTGTCATGGTTATGTTTTTTAAATTGTATTAGATTTTCATTTTTAAAAAGGTACACTAAAATATTATAAATATATATTTGCCTAACGTCAATTTTTTTTGTTTCTGAATATAATTCCTTTGAAGAATAAAAATAGTCTTTATTAAACATAATTTTTAGAAATCTTTTTTGTAATACTTCTATTTTTTTCACTAAAATTCTACTTGTTCCTCCCCAACCTAAAATCCCATAATTCAAAGTTTCCTGTTTTGTTGATTATTTGATTTGATGTGTTTACCGAAAAAAAGCAGGCTTTTCGCGGGTATTTGTACACCATATGAAAAATATTATATTAAAACAGTAACTATGCAAAAATTGAGAATAAATTCTCTAACCACCTTCAGGTGGTTAGAGAATTTATTCTCAATTTTTGCATATTTATATGTACCCCTGACAAGTAGACTTTCATTCATACGTTTAAAACAGTAACGTCTACACCTACAAAGGAGGGCGAAAATATTCATCCGAACTTTTCCGCGATCAGTTGTATTGGTAGTTTAGGTGTTTCAATTGATGGAACTTAATACAACTCAAGCGTCAACCACCGCTGTTGTAGGTGGAATTACCGAAGGAGCTAATAAAAGAAAAGAAAAAGACGAAGATACCTTAGCAATGCTGCTTAAAAATCAAAATGGCACAGCGATGTCAAAAAAAGTCAGCACAGAAGACGAGTTCATTTTACGATCGCGACCATTTAATCATAAAAGCAGACCAGGAAAAGAATGAAACACTGGTATTCCAGCCTCATGAAACGTCTACACTAGTGATGTAAGGATACGTATCCAAAAATCCGTTGGATACGGATATTAAAAGAATCCGGATTATCCGGAACCGGCCGAGAACTTGAATACGGATTCGGAATCAAAATAAATTCGCATCGGCTGTATACTAATGCAAAGTGCAAAGAGAAAGCGGAATCGGAATCGAGTGTAAGCGAACAACACGGTCTGCGATGTGGCATATTTGATCTTATGCTTTCTCTTTCTAATGACCTTTCCTAAAAAAAGATAGCATAGTTATCGGGGTAACGGGTATCATATGGGATGAGACCCATTGGTTAAACTAGGCCCGCCTCACCCGAACCGAATTCAAACGAGAACGAACGACGCCGACGGTGCCTTCCTATCCCTAACCTTCGACTTCGAATGATACCGATACCGCATCGACCTACCTAGCCGTGTATCCGGATAGAAAATGTTTTAGTATTGCATGCATACGTATACATGATCTGTCGCGCGGGTCAAGAAATGGATTCGTATTCGGATAATGGATACGGATATTAGCTGATTCCGATTCCGTATTATCCGGATATCTAAAGAATACGGATATTTACAACACTAGTCTACACAAGTATCTCAGGTAGTGATTGTTCCCAAGACGACACTGATGTCATATCAATATTTTCTGACAATAACTTTTACTTGGATGGGTTTAGTGAAGAACATATTATGTACGCGTGTGAGGAGCACATTAGAGGTGTTGGTGGCTCTATCGTGGATAAACATTTTAAAGGTATCGCTGATTATGCAGTAGTTCCTGCATTTAATCAGCCAGCAGATTCTCCAGCAGTTCAGGAAATAGTCAATGGTTTATGGATCAGAGCCGTGACGAGGAACGTGCCTGCGAAATACAATACTATCACCGGCCCATGGCATTGCCGTCGACCATGCCGCTCAAGGACTGTGTGGTAATAGACTATGTTTATGCGGGTCAAGAAAGGCACTTTCTGAATTTAGTTATGGAAGGCCTAGGTGGAAAATTTGAAGAATAGTTTTCACGGAAGAATCTCCCTGCTAAAAATGTTTTAGCTTCAACTCATCTTGTTAGTTCAGAAGCGGGCGGGAAAAAATACGAAGCAGCATTGAAATGGAACATACCAGTGGTCAATAAAGACTGGCTGTTGGAATGTGCAAGAACGGGCACTAAAGTTGATGTGAACCGATTTTTAATAAGTAATACTAAACCTGCAGATATTTCTGCTACAACGAATAATGATACCAAAAAAAGTAATACATCCTCAAATAACAGTGAACAGATGCACACTGCTGCCGTCATAACGAAGAGGGCAGTAAGTATATATGGGTTTCCATATATACTTACTGCCCTCTTCGTTATGACGGCAGAATGGGGAAGTTTGTAAGAAAACTACTCCAAAATCAATTGATAACGAATCGCGTAACAAAGAAGATACTGATAGAAGTAACTCAAAATTGGAACAACTGGACGAAGTTTTCACCCCAGAAAGGGTGAAGAGAACAAGTAATGGTATGAAAACCCCAATACAACAAACATACAACCTAAATCAGAGAGGCACATCTGAGACTTTCAGCCAAGTAACTCCAATTAATAAAGTTTTACAACAATTCAATGCGGACTATGGTAAAGTATTACCTACACCAAGTCCCAAGACCTACGAACCATGGAATCCAAAAACTCGTGATACACCCATAGGTGCTTTTATAAGACCAAACCCCTCACCTAGGCTTAGAAAAGAAATGCAAAGGTACATTAATTCTTTTCCGGACTTTGTACCTCCCCGGTCAAGGCTTCATAGTACTCCACTGTCAGAACTTAGACGACTTCGCAGAAAAGTTCTAGGTATGAGAGTATGCAATTCGCAAGATGAAGCTGGTGCAAGGCGGAGTTTTCTCCAAACTATAACGGCAAATCAAATAAACCAAGGACAGGATGACGTAAAAAATGCCGAAACAGAACCGGTTGTAAACCCGGTCGGCCACCAGAAATTACATCGAGCTTCAAACAAATGGTTATGGCGAATGGGTCAGCTAGCGCTACCCGTAGATCCAGCAGGACGTTTGAGGCATCTACCAATCCGCCAGGTATAGTGACGACTAATAATGAAATACAATCAAAAGTATGTACCGTCCGTTGGGACTACGGTGAATCAGAAATGCAAACTCCCCCACCAAAGGTATTTTTATTACGGGAATAGATTCATCTCAGAGAGAGCAGTTGTCGCAGGAATTAAAAAACCTAGGTGGCACGGTCCTAGATTCGAGTACTTACGAAGTCCCTTGTACTCATTTAGTTTTCCCTGGTCAGTTTAGAGTTCCCCGACTTTCCAGGAAACTGGGAACCCTGTGATTACCATGGCAACAGTTACTACGATGGTGATTACCATGACAACAGTTACTATGGATACAGTATCAAATGTATTGTCTAAGCAACGGGTACGAAGGACCCACGGAAAAATGAAGTGTGCCCAGAAGTAGATTCACCAGTGAAAAAGAGTGAAGACAACGAAAAGAAGGCATGTTCGAAATTTAAGGGTAATTATGTCACATCTTGTAGGTATCACTCTCCCTAGTGTAGTACTGTAAAAAATATACATATTCCACCATAATCAAAAGCAAAAAAACAAATTAAAGTAAGTAGTTTTTATTGTTTTAGGTACTTACAGATCTCTTAGAACTAGTTAAAGAAACGTAAGGTATTTTTTTTGGAATTTTTACAATTTTTTTCTAAACTAAATCAGTTCATATAAGATCCAACCTGACACTTTTAAATACCCCAAAAAATGTCAGCTCAAACCTTATACCAGTTCTTAAACAGGATAATTAAAAAACACAGCAACGATTAAAAAAGTGATTATTGTAGAGAAACAATCACTTCTCCAATGTTTTTCTCCGTTTTCTTTTTATCCCTATAAAGCCAGATCACTTTGAATGTTAGTACATTGTTAGTTTTATGCCAAACCGAGAAAACTGAGATCATACTAAACACCAATTCTACCCATATACAGGGCGCGAAAATTTAAAGTAGCTTGGCACTTTAAATTTCGGACGCACTGTATATTATCACTATTGTTACTTGTAAGTGAACACCTAAAAGCTATAGACAGATAAGTCTTCAAAAAACCATTAAAATTAAAAAAAGTGTTAGTAGTGATTTAAACGACAATTTAGCACAAGTATATAATGTGCAAAAAAAGATTGTTGAAACTAATGTTTGACAACATTCCTTATATTGTGAAAGATACAACAAATTTTAGCAAAAAAGTTACATTTTTATGATGTTCTTTAGACTTTTTAGTTTACTTTGCAATTAAAAATAAACCTTGGACTCAAATTTCAAAATACTGCCTGTTTATTTGCAGAGTGTTAGCAATAAACACCTTAATGTGGGGTGAAAACTGCAAAATGGCTAAAATAATTTTTCTTTTATGAATTATTACTAAAAAATAATTGACGAACCAACCGTTTTTGCTGAACACCCCTGTATACGTCAAGGATACTTTGCTAACAATATATTTTATGCCAACATTTTTGCACATTTAAAATTCGTTTTAAAGCTTCAAAAAAATAAAATCAGATACGAAAAATACTGCAAATTTTCTCTGTTCTAAAAAAATTAAAACCAAAATTTTTAAAATAAAATAAATATTTCTTCTCACACAAAAAAACGTGCATCTAAACTACAAATAAAAATTTACGAGTTACTGAGATCAGTAATCAGCTGCCATTTCTACTATTTTGGATTTTTTAACGTTGTAATAATTTTTTTTGTAAAGTTAGATTTTCTGACCTCAATAACCCCGAAATATCCCTTCACCCTTTACTGTTTTTAAAATTAAAAAAAATAGTTAAATCGGAGCCGCCATTTTGAATACACATGCAAAAATTGTCGAACTTCAAGAGTTTTTTTTATAATTTTTGTAGGTTTCCGCTCACTTTAGCTAAAAACCCTTACAATGGGACAATGCAGGAGAAAAATTCCAGACATACGTCTGTAAAACTCCCACGGGTCGCGCTTTAGAAAAAAACAGTACAAAATAAAATTTCTCGAATGCAAATGGTTAGGTGTTAAATCTCGCCATTCCCACTGTTGCAAATAAAGATGTTATTTATTTATTTATTACATATACCATACCCAACCTAAGCGTCAACAATGATATAAAACCAAAATAGTAGGGATGGCAGCTGGTTGCTCCTCCTAATAAAAGAATCTTATACGTGCAAAAATCTAGTGCAAGTGATAAGAACATTCAGACCCGACATCGAAGATGAAAATCAAAAAATGCAACTGTTTTGCCTAAAAACCACGATATTTGAATTAAGAGCTAATACACCTATGTCTACGATAAATGATTTTAAACGCTATTTTGTACTTTTGCTCTCACCAAAAGTGTCCCTTAACATTATTATTGAAAAATCGTAAAACTGCGAAAAATTTGAAGTCCTTGTTGCGACAACTGGTTCGGATAATACGTGTACCACGTAGCTTACATACGGAAGAAACGGACTTTCTAAAAAATATATGGTCCGCACCTCGCATCCCAATCGGGCGAAATCACTGGAAAACGTCGGAAAGTCATTTTATTTCCGACCTAGGCTAATCCTAATGATTTCTCGGATATTCTAGCAAAACATAGGGTATACCGTTTACCGTTACCTTCTTGAGCAACTCTGTATATTCCAACTCATTTCGACATACAGTGTATGTGTTTATTTTGGACTTTCAATACGTGGCTAGTCGCCCCTCAGCATTCAAAATAAGCATACCCGTACTATATCGTTATGAAAAGAGATAGAGCATTTTTATTATTGAACAAAATCAAAAAGTACAATTTCTTTTGATATACAGTTTTGTCGATTCTAAATGTTAGTATCCATAGAATAATATAAAGGAATATATTCCTAAAAAACTTACTCATTGCTGTTAATAATAAATGCATCCCTAAATGTAGGTGCCGAATAAAACTAGTCGTCCATTGGGTCCATTGGTCCAAGAATTGCTTCTGGTTTTCCAATCCTCACCAGTTTTAATAGGATTCTGTAGCCCCGGGTCCTTTACGGTTTAATTAACTTTTGCGACCTGTTACAGAAATTTCGACTTTTAATAGCCCCGAAACGAAACGCCCCGTATAACTAATTTTTTTACCGAAGCTAGTCCCATTATCCTTCTATTAACCCAGAAAATTTGAACCTTCCCCCTCTGACCTTTCACGAGAATAATTATTATAGTACGTTATTGGGGAGTATATTGCTGGATAAATTATTTGTATAGTAACCTTTAAAATCAACAAAGCTAACATCAAAAGAAACGGTATTTTTTAAATAATGTTCAATAATAAAAACTCCAACAAACTCTCTGTTCATAATAAATCCTAGTTTAAAGAGAATTCCTCACAGCAGCTCATCAAAACGAATTGACGCAAAAAGGACCTAAATTTTTATTACTGGCATTTATAACAGCCAACCTATATATACTAATAATGTTTAACATTGTAAATATAATAAAAATAGAGATTCTTTCATAGAATTATGAGATATACATATATTTCTTAAATTTTTTATATAATAAATTTTTTCAAAATAAATTTCGAAATTCACCGGATGTATTGCACACATTTAGAATTTAATAAAAGCTTCAGTAACTTTTCCAAAGAGAAAAATGTAAATAAAATTTGTACCACTAATGCCAAGTGCTGAAAACTGCCGAAGAGGTTTTTTTTTCGCGAAAGAATGCCATTTTATGGCCAAACAAGGATTCTGATTTTCTCAGTTTATTACATTCTTTGAAAGAATCTTTTTATATGCGAACTCTGTCACCGTTCGCTTATATATTTATATTTCCCCGCCTTTTCTTTTACATTAATATGTCATCTTCGTCCATAGTAAAGTCGCTGCCAAAGCCCGAATCTATAGCATAGCTTGGACTGAAACAAAAAAAATCTGGTGTGGTCACCACACAACTTTCCAAAAACTTAGCTAAACCGTAAATTAGACATAAAAACGGGCCCAGTGAATACCTTTTATGATTCAATACTCAGCGTGGCACACTAGGCCAAGCAATAGAGCAATTTGTCGTGACATTAATCCTATTAGAAACCCGCCTGTACCATCATCTAAAAGACGATCCGTAGATGATTTCTGTTATATGTCCAACTCTGAAATTTTTTCCATTAATTTGTTATAAACATTTTTAAGCAAAAAAAACGCAACTTTTTCGTTTTTTGCTTATAAAATGGAAAGTAATGAAGCAATCTTAATAGTGTAAATGGACGATTTGTAGGGAATAGAAATACGAACAAAATGAGAGGTCGAACGTCCCGATCGGATAAGTAGCAACGGAGAAAATCCGGAAAACCGCAAAATTAAGTTTTTTTTTTAATTCATAAATCGGCCATTTTTGAACGTAGAGGGCTCAAACTTTGGAAAAAAGTAGTAATTTATAGCTACTTTATGTGTGCAAAACCCCGACGCTGTCCGACGATTAGTTTTGCCACAATCGTCATTTAAATTTTTCAATACACTATTTTGCAACAGGTCTGGATGCTCTATGAATCGTCCGATTTGAATTATTGAAACGGATTTGAAAAGCACAAGTTTAATTGAACAAAATCTATATTTTAATTTTTTAAATCTTTACTTTTAAATATCTGTGCAACTACTGCGCAGCGATTTTTATTCGCTTTTTTTTTATTTTGGGGTAACTGAAGTCGAGGAAGCGGATTTTGGACGTGGATTTAGTGTACAGTTAAAAATGAAGCCGATACGGCATGTTTTTAAATAAAAATCCTTATATTTCTGTTTTTTAACGGTACACTAAATCCACGTCCAAAATCCGCTTCCTCGACTTCAGTTACCCCAAAATAAAAAAAAGTGAATAAAATCGCTGCAGTAGTTGCACAGATATTTAAAAGTAAAGATTTAAACGTTGCGCGCAGCGCGCTTCTATTACTATATATATATTGGCTCTCCTTCGCTCCTCTGCTCTCCCCACTACTCGACCATTTTCGGGCGCTTGGCCATTTTCACGCATCTTTACGTGCATTTTCAACCGGTTTCGTAGCATTTTATGGAAAAATTAAAATATACATTTTGTTCAATCAAACTTGTACTTTTCAAATCCGTTTCAATAATTAAAATCGGAAGATTCATAGAGCATCCAGACCTGTTGCAAAATAGTGTATTGAAAAATTAAAATGACGATTGTGGCAAAACTAATCGTCGGACAGCGTCGGGGTTTTGCACACATAAAGTAGCTATAAATTGCTACTTTTTCCCAAAGTTTGAGCCCTCTATGTTTAAAAATGGCCGATTTATGAATTTAAAAAAAAAAACTTAATTTTCCGGTTTTTCCGGATTTTCTCCGTTGCTACTTATTCGATCGGGACGTTCGACCTCTCATTTTGTTCGTATTTCTATTCTCTACAAATCGTCCATTTACATCATTAAGATTGCTTCATTGCTTTCCATTTTATAAGCAAAAACTAAAAAAATCGCGTTTTTTTGCTTAAAAATGTTTATAACAAATTAATGGAAAACATTTCAGAGTTGGAAATATAACAGGAATCATCTACGGATCGTCTTTCAGATGATGGCACAGGCGGTTTTCTAATAGGATTAATGTCAAAAAATCCCTAATATTTTGCTCTGTTGCTTGGCCTACACAATAGCGACGTTCGGTAATTCAATGTTTTCCATCGTTTTGCTGAGAATTTTTGACAGGCACATGACTCATTGTTGTAATCAGTACGACTGACCACGTGCCTGTCAAAAATTCCGAGCAAAACGATGAAAAAAAATTGAATTACCGAACGCCGCTAGTATGTCCGCAGATGGGATTTAGAAGAGGACAAATGGACGAAATTTTGCAAGATTCGTAAAAATGTCACTCCTAATAAAAGTTTCGCTTGTTAAAAAATAAGAGTCACATTATGAAAATTTAAATTTTTTATACAGGGAGCATAAAAAATACGAAAACGTTATTTTGCGTAGGAGTAAACATACCTTGTTTATTATTTTCTATCAAAAGAACAAATATGAAATATGTTTTAACATAAACCCTAAACCGAAATACAATAAATATTTCATTAAAAAAATCAAATATTAAAAGTTACGAGTTTTATCACATTACAATTCGATTTGCCACAGGCATTACTTACTTGCTGGCTCTGCACGTGAAAAACACGATCCTTTTCAGCTTCTTGTTGTAAAAGAAATAATTAAAGCTCCACAGACAGCCGTCTTCCCCGAATGGATCCGAATCCAGGTCCGGATTGTACGAATAGATGTCGCAATTCTCAAGAGATATTTCGTTGTCGACGGCGGCCCACAGGGCGGGTCTTAGGGCTCTGTACGTATCCCCGGCGGTGGCGGTGAGCTGAGAGTCGATCGCGTTCGTGACCCACTGGAGGGAGGGCTCCTTGCTGAATTCGTGGCTCTGTAAAAAAAGAACGACAATATTTTAGGTTTTTTTCTGAACTTTATTCCTGAGACGAGTATTTTGTTCTCATCCCTACTATTTTGAAAATACCGGACAAAATTCCTGGAATGTTTAAAAGGGAATTTCCCTATATTAGCACCTTCTAAAAGCGGACCATATTTGGACAATTTTATTGATTAATTTACAAACTTATACAAAACCAGGGGTGCTACTACGTTTCACAGGGCTGGCAATATTTCTAACTCTCTGTTTCTGTATTCGATAATCACGTGACTGGCAAGCGATATCGCCAGCAAACGTAAACGTGATAGCACCCCAGAGAAAATTTTCCATATGTAATAGAGTTCAATTTATGATAAAACTCAGCGTTTCGACATTTGACAATCACAGATGACATGAACAGCTGGTTTTGGTTTCTTCGAGAAGTCCCTAGATCAGTAGTGGGTTGGTAGTGGGCCGTATCAAGCATTCGTTTGGTTTTGATGTTGTTTTGTGTTTGTGATATTGGTGTTTCTGTGGGTGTTTTTTGTATAGTGTGTGTTTTAAACATTTGACTTTTGGACATAATAGATTTCAGAGACTAGATTTTCTTGGTGTTTATTCAGTTGAACGGTGAGTACAAGTCCGGTCCTATCCTTTTAGCCAACCTCTAAACGTAGAATAAACTAGACTTCAACAGGGTGTCGTAAATGACAAGTGACTTGGCCACCATGTTGCAAGATCTAAGGAAAAACTTACTATAAACTGCGGGGAATCATTCAGCTTTAGATAATATTCCACAGATCGCGCCACCTTCTCTATATTGCTCACTATCTCCTTGAAACTAGAATACTTAAGGGAAACGTTAACGCTGCTCTTCCTTCCTCGTCTAGGGGAGCATAGTGTCCAGTGATCGTCTAGTGAGGGCACTTATGCTGGCACCCAATGATATTTATTGCCCGCACCCGCAGCGCAATAGCGCTTTGCGAGTGCAATTTTTGGAAGCGCCCCCTTACTTTATGGGGGCCGTTAAAAGTCGAAGTTAAAATTACCTACACTTAGTACACTTGAGATTTCCTCAATTTTTAATATATTATACTGTTATCAACTTTCTTGTAGAAAGCCGCCGCCGACATGGCACCAGAGAAAATATGTTTTATGGACGCTCTATTTTGCTTTTTTTTAAATCGCCCAACGCAAAAATTAGATTTATCGTGGCGTGGCGCAGTTTTAAAGGAAGAGTACAAAGTAAGTTGGGTTTGTTGAACGAATTATATGTATTTTTATACACATATGTACTAGCAAATAACTGTCTTGAGCACGTTTCCTGAAAACATACGCTATATCACGATACACTTAACAACGGTATGCTACGCTATGGCGTGACTTCGAGGGAAAATCGTAAAATGACTAGACGCTTGCACCCCTTGTACATAAGTACAGGTCAGTTTATTGTCGAGTAGTGTGTTGAGTTGCCGTTTATTAAAATATTATTGTCATATTTCGTTTGCTCAGGTAAGCGCCTAGTCAATTTCTGATTTGCTCTCGAAATGACGTCATAACGTAGCATACCTTTGTAAGTGTATCGTACGCCATATCGTAAATGTGGCTTTATAAAAGACAAATAACTATCTATATACCTACAATACCAGTATCTAATTCTTTAGAAATTTCCCTATTTGCATAGCAATTTGAGGGACGTTTAGCATTTAGTCACGGTACATGTCCCTTTAACTGACTACTAACGAAATTTTCTGTTTTTCCTGACTTTTTTCTAACAGTTTTTGAATCCCCTGACATTGTCTACGGATTGGGTAGACACGAGGACAAATTGATCAAAAAGTGAAATACATATACGAAAAAAGGTCATTCATTATAAAAGTTTTTGCTTGCTTTAAAAATAAGATCCATGATGCCAAAAATTTGTTTTTTTGTACAGTGTATGTAAAAAATACAAAAATATAAAATTTTGTTCAGAAAATTGCCTTTTTTTAATTTGAATGCAAAACGTTGAATAAAAAAGTTGTTGGGGTAAAAAAGGTGCGGGTGGGAATGTCTCCAAAAATGTTGGAATGTATCATTTCTGGGGTTATTGAGGTCCGAAAATCTAATTTTGTCTGAAAGAAGCCGCTGGGAATTGTGAGAACAATAAACCACACAATTTTTCTTAAATCAAAAATCTGAGTCAGTAACTTCGAAATAGGTAATCATATTATTTATAAACTAAAAAATAATTAGAAGTTGTTATTTTCCCTGACTTTAGGGAAAAAGTTTTTATTTTTACTTACTACTAAAATTTTTCATTTTTCGACTTTCCCCTGGCGGTTTTTGAATTCCCTGACATTTCCTGTTTTATCTGATGCCGGGAACATTGTAGTCATTGTACTATATAATATGAATATGTAATAGTAATATCAATGTCCTATGAATATTATAATAAGAACTTTTTAAAAACAGTGAAATAGTTTTTATAGATAAATTACATTACATTACCATAGTAGAATCTACTATGACATTACTGTATAATAATATGTGGTGTGAATGACATTATTGTTTTGCCATGTATTATGTTATGCAAACTCATGTATGATATGATGAATGAATCATGAATAATCATGATCATAACATGACATGGCCAACCTTTTTTTTTATCTAAATAAAGTTGTAAACCAACAATTTATCACTATCCGAGACTAAACAAAATATAAAAACGCTTATACAAACTGTAGATAAGCAGTACCTAGTATGTAGACATATAATTAGAAACATTATTGTTTCAATAAAGTACCTAGTAAATAAAGGTGCGGTTTCTGTAACTTTTTAAGGAGGACTATATTAACAATGACAGGACCCACTTGTCAGAAACAAGCTGATCAGCGGGATCCTCGGCGGGATCCAAATGTAAACCAGGACTAAGTTTTAAATTTAAACCTTTTTACCAAATTCCAGGATTAAAGCTTAAGAATATTTAAAACAACGAAGGTTTTATTTAGAAAATATCTTGACAGAAGGTTGAGAAAGTTTGAAAACCATTATTTTTGTTTTTAAAAGAGAAACATGTTTCACAATTAACTGATTTGTATGTTTGGCATCAGCTCTCACATCCAAAATAATTTTTAATTAAGAAACATTCCATTGCGCCATATGGATAACATTGAAGATGCAGAATTTTCAAGAAACCTTGTACTAAAAATACATATTTTTTCAATTTTTAAGATCATTGCCAACTTACCTCACACTGGCTGTTGATGTGCTATTTTAATTTTTTTATTTGTAAAGGTCAAGTTTGCAGGTATTTTAAACAAGATAATTATTTAAAGTAGGCATTTCAAGCTTTTTTAAAATAAATTATAGTAGTAAAGCAACTAACAAACTGCGCCTCCCTTTACCCCGAACACATGCATACCCCGGGATTTCTGTTAACTTGTACAGGTATAAAACATTTGGCCTTTGAATAGGTAATTAAATTTAAAAGCGTGGGGCGCACTTATATAGCGGTCTAGGCATAATAAACAAAATGTAATGTAGTTACCTACCCTACATTACATTTTGTTTATTATGCCTAGACCACTATTATAAAAATATTATTTATATTTGAAAAAACTAATATTTGTGTATTCACTTCTAGGACTTCCTATCCAAAGTTAACAACAAAATCTGAAACTACAAAATATGACCAAAAAGAATTTATACAAAAACTATTCTATTCTTGTACAAAAATAGGCGAAATGACACTTCATTCACTTCTTCTGCAGCCCTATTCTCGAGCTTAAGAGAATGATGCGTCAGTGATGTTGCCAAGGTATAAAGACTACATTTGGCTGTTGCCTAACAACATCACCGGTGAACGCGTTCCCCGATTTCGAGAATAGGGCCAGTGGTGGGCTATTACTGCTCAGAGTTACCATTGGAACATAAAAATACTAAAAACTATCTAACAATATCTTTAGACAATATTTCTTACCTTCAGATTTATGAAATCATAATCAGGAAAAGAGGAATTCAACGTTGCAATCAAGTAAAACAATGTTTTACGACTGATGGTATCACAAAGTGTCCCATCTTCATCTCCAGAAACACTTGAACCGTACTTGGTTACAGTCTGAGGAGGAGAAAGTGCTTGCAGATCATTGGGATTTATTCCTTCTGAATTAAATCTAGATATTAAAACAAAATTATAAATTATTTTGTATCTGGGGTGTACAATTCAAGGCTAAATACTAATGTACCATGGGCATCTCAAGAGAAGGGAAATGTAATCTACCTAAAAAATGAGAAACTTTTTTATTTTTGACTTAACAGAAAAAAGTTATTCTTCATAAAAAGGTTTGCTGGTTGAGAAAGAGAGAAAGTAAGACTTAAATCAAAAATTATGACCCAGCATATAAGGACTGTTCAAAAAAGTAAAAACGATAAATGCCGTAGAAGAAAAACTATCTTTTAATTTTAATTGTAAAGTACAATAAACACATACAAACCAAAATTTCTTCACAAACTGCAGCCTAGAGATTTTGATTCACGATTTTTGTTTTGCTCTTGGTTTCAAGGTGAGGTAGATGACCCATTTTTTGCAAGGAAAATATTATTTTCAGATGAGGTCACGTTGACCTCAAATGGAGTGTGTATGGAATGTAATTGAGTGTCGTGACCAGTATTCTTTCAAGACTAACGTTTGGTCTGGTGTTTTTAAAGGCAAAATTGTAGGGCCATACTTTTTTGGAGAAAATATTACCAGTGAAATTTACTTGAACTTTTTTAACAGAGGATTATTTGAATTTTTTCTTCAACTACCACTGGATATAAGAAACACACTTTGGTTCCAACATGTCGATGCTCCATGTCACAGCTCTGCAAGAGTGACAGAATTCTTAAACCAGACATTTCCACAGAGGTAGATTGGATGAAGGTCAGAATTTGATTGGCCACCAAGATCACCAGATATAACTCCCCTAAGATTTTTTCTTATGGGGATTGTTAAAAGAAAAAGTCTATGACCACAGACCTTCCGACAAACATAGACCATTTAGAGAGAATTATCCTCGGAATTATCAGAGAATGTGTCCAAGAAATTTCCCCTCAGATGGTTAGAAATGCAGGGGTGGCAGAATTTTCACGATGTAAAAGAGTTTGTATGGAAAGTAACGGACTTGGGTGAAGTTAGCACTGCTTTTTATAAAAACTAAACTTTTTCGAGAGTTCCCGGTAGAAATCACATAGCTCTAGAGATCTAGATGGATAATTGCAAGAGTTTTACAGAATTCGGCTCAGAAATTGCCAAAAACCATTAGAAGGCGCTAATTTCACGCGGCACCGTTTATTTAAAAAAATAAAGTGTTCTGACCGGCTTTAGCAATAGTTCCGGCGATTTTAGCGAAGTTCTGCAAATAAAACTTTTTGCACACATCGCCGAAAATTGACAAAATCAGTTTTCCAAAGTTCTAATCGGAGATCTGAGCAGCACCGAAAGAGTTCTACAAGACTTCCGCGTAAGAACTCTGCTAAAAAAATTAGCGCAATTGTTATTAATAAATTTAAGGTCCCAATTTCGATAATTTCTGACTATCGCGCGATATATTCGACTTTAAGGAGTTCTGATCGGAGTTCTAAGTAAAAAGAGTTCTACAAGACTACAGAGTCAGAACTCTGCTAAAAAAATTGCAATTATTAACAAATTTAAGATACCAATTTTGATATTTTTCTATTATCGCGCGATATATTCAACTTAGAGGAGTGCTGATCGGAGTTCTAAGTAGCGCCGAAAGAGTTCTACAATTTGTCAATAACAACTGAAATAACTTTTTAGACGAGTTCTGACTCTGTAGTCTTGTAGAACTCTTTCGGCGCTACTTAGAACTCCAATCAGAACTCCTGTAAGTCGAATATATTGCGCAATACTCAGAAGTTATCAAAATTGGGACCTTAAATTTATTAATAGCAATTGCAATAATTTTTTTAGCTGATTTCTGACTTCATAGTCTTGTAGAACTCTTTCAGCGCTACTCAGATCTCCGATCAGAACTCTGGAAAATTGATTTTTGTCAATTTTCGGTGATATGTGCAAAGTTTTTTTACAGAACTTGGGAAACCGCCGGAACTATTGCTAAAAACCACCACCTGGTGGTTTAGAGTACCTACTCTAGAACTCTTTTTTTTTCTATTGATTAAGCAGGTCAGATCTCCTTTTTTCAAAAAAAAAAAAAACGGCGCCGCGGGAAGTGCTTCGAATGTTTTTTTGCAATTTCTGCGCCTAATTCTGCGGAACTCTTGCAATTATCAGTCTAGAACTCTAGAACTATGACAATTCTACCGGGAACTCTCGAAAAGTTCGGTTTTTAAAAAAAGCGGTGCTAACTTTACACAAGCAAGAACGTCATGTTGAAGCTTAGTGTGGTATGTCATAAAATGTTATTGTTGTTTAGTCTGGTAATATGCGAGGTAATAAGTAAGTTATTTAAAAAACATGTACATATTTCAAAACACTTTTTTAAAAAATTCAAAGGTAGATATGAATAAAACGAAAAAAACTTTATAAAATTTAAATAAGTTTTCTTTGTTCATTATATTATTGTTCGCATTATTTTAGTACTAAGTAGTGATAGTAGGTATATGAAATTTGTACCATTTGGAATTTTTGATTCTGTAGTGAACTACTTAAATAAAATAAATAAAATGGATAATCACAAAGTTATTTTGTTAAATTTCAAATTCAATCACTTTTCTGTTCTGGACAACACTTTCTTAAGTTATTGTCGAGGTTATTGTACTTTGCAATTAAAATAAAAAGACAGTTTTCCTTCTACGGCATTTATCGTTTTTACTTTTTTTGACACTCCTTATATGCTGGGTCAAAATTTTTGATTTAAGTCTTAATTTCTCAACCAGCAGAACTTTTTATGAAGAATAACTTTTCCCGTAAAGTCAACACTAAAAAGTCCCAAGATGGTTTCTGGACACGCTGTCCTAAGCTGGAAGAGGAAAAATATTTTTTATCTTGTAAAAATATAAAAACCAAACTTCTTAGCAGGCGATATTCGCTAAGGATGAGGTTTCTAACTTTACATTTAATAATAATGTAAACTAGGTAATTATTAATTGATAGAATAGTTTTGGCATACCTTTTATAGAGAGCTTTATCAGCCCCAGCCATCTTACAAGAATAACTCTCGATTCTTCCAACTATCTTACTATCTCCAGTCTGAAATTGGAGGGCATTATTAATAGCTTCAAATGTGGTGCTTTCTAAAAGCTTCATATTGTCTCAGTTAAATATAGAAACAACAAATAAACAGTATCACAAATTTAAAACGGATTCTTTTACAGAAACGTTGATAATACTAAAACAAATTTTAACAGACTTTGGAGGTGAATTTATATTCTACACGGACTTCTTAAAGCACTATTAAGGAAACAGTTTTTAAACATAGCTGTAGGATGTATGAATATTCCTTTTCTTTTTGAATGGATCAAGTTGTTTTGTGGAAGCAATGATCTTCTGATGGAGCTCTTTTCTAATAAGTAGTTTGGGCACATCACAGTAATGGTGGAAAATAAAGAAATGTTAATCTCTAAATAAAGAGTCTTTTTATTAATATCAGGCGCGAAGGTTTGGTTTTGAAAACCCGGAAAAATACACTTCAAGGACGAACAGAAAAAAAAATCGGGTGAGTCCACTTGTGTACTACTTTAGAAACCGAAATTTTCTATTGCTGTATTGGGAGAGCTAGTGTTCAGAGTGTTCGGAATCGCACATCATTTTCACAAATTCACTGTACACACAATAATAAAACCAATTAAAATGATTTTTTCGCGAAATTATTGGTAAAAAATTCACAAAGAAAAGTTTTGTTTGACGCTTTCTTGGAGGAATCAATGACAATCAACAGACAGCGTTGCCAGATGTGTAAGCTACATTTCAGCACAAATTACGGGAATTGTGATTAAAGGTAATTCATTATTGGAAATATTAAAATTAGCTTCATTATTTTAGGCTCAAGCCTGTGCTCAAGCTTTAATGTTATCTTAATTCTTTGACATCATAAAAGTGTGATTTGATTTACTTTTACAAAATTATTTCCAAATTCCCCAAATCTGCGAGTAATATGCACATTTGGCTTTGGTTAACCGTAACGTCAGGGTCGTGTTCGAAAAGTGCGCTGTACGACGCCCCAGTGTAATCGTCACATGACTATAAAACAGCAATTTAAATACTGAGTCACGTGATAGTCACACCGGTGCGTCGCACGGTGTAGTTGTCGAACACAGCCCAGAGCAGCCATCCGTTGGTGGAAGGTTGGTGGGGTAAGCTGAAGCCAATCCAAACAATTCTTTTTCGCGTTCGCAAATGGTCGGATTGCGTAACGATCATGTTTTCTCTCTGTTTGTAATTAGGGAATTGAGAAATTGTCTTTATTTATTCATATGATTGCAAAGCAAACAAAACAGAGATAAAAATAGGGTATGGAAATAAGCTTGTTTACGATGAGATGAAAGATATTATTTATTGATGGTGAGAGTTTTTCCCCATACGAAAGGATATTTTTGTTTTATAGATTGAACAGTAAATTAATTGTCTTTGTAAAAAGTCAGGGTTTATTGATCGTACTTCTTCACAAAATGGTGACGATATTATAATTTTGGCGAATGCGCTAGACTGCAGTGTCACAATCACACCTGTCTTTAAGAACTGTAAAAAATCGTCATTTGTCACCGATTTGGTCAACTAAAGTATTTTAATTCATTATTTGTCAACCGCAATTATAACCAAGACAAAACGAAAACGTCTATTGGCGACTCAAATTAGGAATGTGGCATCCTCTTCAGCCGATCTGCTAACTTACTACTATAACGGGGGAATGTTTTCGTTTCTTCATTATCGTATTATTTGGTTATTGGATTTGTAAAGTGAGCTCTTCTTCCCCGTTAAAAATCAGCTGATTGCAGCTGGCTTCGTTAGTTTAAGTCGCCAATATACCCTTATTACCCGTTGCCACGGTAACCACCACCAATAGTAACTGTTGCTATGGTAATTACTACCAATAGTAACTGTTGCCATGGTAATCACCAACAGCAAACATTGGCATGACGACCAATTTACCTGAGAATATGGCTCCAAATGTCACTGTAAAGTGACTTTTGGAGCCATAGCGGTCCTTTTGACGTTTTAAGGACAATTTTAGACGCCAATTGGCCTTACAAAAACAATTAAATTTTGATTTTCTTACCTTCCTTTGTAAGGCAGTCTCTAGTTTTCAGGTTAAAAAAAACGTAGAATCGCAACTGTAGAAGGGAATAAACTGAATAACAAACCCAAACATTTAATTATTAAAAATTATAATTTATTCTCCTAATTGTAACCGTAAGAGTTAATAACTTTCGTGAAGGGCGCGGTTTGTTTGGCCACCTTCTGGGAAGCATTCTTGGTGATCTTCTTGAGTTTATCTCTCTTGCGGATGGACAAGACAGCCTTAACTTTACGTTTAGTCTCAAGAGTGCGGACCACAGACTGGTATTTCCAGCCGACTTCATGTGATAGACGTCCTACGTGGCAGAACTGTAACAAAAGAAAAATGGTTTATGGCGATTAAATGGAAAAATTTGACGATTTTAAATAAATTCCGATTAAGAGGTGTCATATACTTAAGGTGATTTCATTACTTGTACTCAAATAATGTAGGTAATCTTTTGTAATCATTTATACAATTTTTCTCAGGCACAGGGTATTTGGTAAGGAATGGGCTATAACTTAGCAGTGGCTTTTAGGTCGATTTAACGATTAACATTCTTATCAATGTTTGAAAGATTTTAAATAAATCTACAAAATTTGGAAGGGGTTTTCTGAGGTGGGAATAAAAAAAATAGCAAATCCCTTAAATTTGCTGTATTCTGTAGGGGGCGCCACATACGGCATTAAATGCCATTTTAAAACGTCCCACCTTTTTGTGCTTCTGTGCAGATCTGGGCAAAGCACTCAATGAAAGGGCTTGGAGCATTAAGCCCTAAGCCTTTGCTCAGAGTGATTGCATGCAGAAGCACAAATTATATTTGTCTATCAAAAGGGCTTGCAATTACTAATTACTTTCGAAAGTAATTGAACTACAAGCACAAAGCACTTTTCGGAAAGTGCTTTAAAGTCACTGAAAGGGTTTGAAGCCAGATCAAAAGAGCTTGAAGCGCATTTCAAGGGCTTAAAGCGCATTACGAACGTGCTTGAAGCACATTGAAAAGGGCTTGAAGCACATACTGAACGAGCAGTATATTAAGTACAAAACCAGAGCTAAAATCAGAACGCGTCAAATTAAGGTTTGAACATCCACTTATTTGTTTAGTTTGTAATTTCCAAATCATCAACGACACTGAAACTTGCTTATTGTAGGTGTGTATTACAAAGACATAAGAAATGCGCTAGTTTGTGTAAAGTACCCAAAATATGGTATTGTTCTAGGTGTAAGCTTATAAATTTAAAATCATGTAATAAAGTACAAATTTAATTGTTTAACTAAATTATGAGTTGTATTGTTTACTTTCCTCACTGCAAGAAGTCCTTGCAGTTCTTATATTCGTAAAAAAAATCACCGTCCGAGGTTTTTGCAGACGTAAAGACGTTTTAGGGTCTTTAGACCCAACCCAATCTGTCGGTTTGTCTGTCTGTTTGTTCGATAACTTCCAAAAAGTGTCTAGAATTGATCTTAAACTCAAAAATGTAAAAATATACACGTTATACTATTAATAAAGAATTATTTTTAGGCCCTTTTCTTTATAACAGACTTCAGTTTTGAATTAATCGATTTGATGCAATTATTACTGGTATTTAGGAACTTCTTATTGATAAAAGAGTTTTTTGATATCAACCATTCATCTCTATTACTTTACCAGTTTTCAGTAAAATAGTGTAAGTACTACAGTTTTTTTTGCTTTATTAAAATTCCCTGGCGGGATTCGTTTCAGTCCCGGTAATCAATGCGTCATAAATGTGACGACCAATTTTACCCGGAAGGCTAGACACTGCGTTCGTCTTTGGAAAACCGTTTTCATTTTGTCGGGGATCGCTCGGTACGTCAGGCATGAGTATTTTTATCTAAGACAGGCGGCGTAGACTTCAAGCCTAAGTACTAACGTACCGAGGGCGTCTGAAGAGAAGGGAAATGTAGCCTACTGACACAGCATTATTTAAAGGATTGGAGGTTGGGAAGGGAAAACATCTGCAAGGCAAACTGTTCCATAATCTGGATACCCTAGGTATGAATGAGCGCGAGAAGTGGGATGTTCTAGGCTTTTGTAGCTGGACAGTAAAGGGATGCATACGTAACGCGCCTATTGTTGTTCTGTTAGGAACGGTCAAGGGGAGAATTATTGTGGCTAGTTCTTCAGAGCAAAATCCGTGGAAGTATCGGCAGAAAAGGGGCAAATCCTCAACAGCGCGGCGATGAGCTACAGAAGGGAGTTTTCTTGTGAGGACTGGGTTATTAATGATAATAATGAGTTAAATTGCACTCTTTTGGATAGAATCAAGGATGTGTGATGTGTAATTTAGACCAAGGTGATGTGGCTCCCCAGATCTAGGAACGGTAAGTACTCTAGGTTAGGTCTTATTTGGGAAACATAGTGTGTAAGTTGGAAGGTAAGTGTGTAAGGCCGGAAAATCAAACAACGGGCACATGCGACTTTTCACAGATTTAAGGCGCGTTGACATTCATTCGAACTCGAATTCGAGTAAAGCTGGAATACGAGTTCGAAGAAATATCAATTTTGATATTTGTTCGAACTCGTATTCCAGCTTTATTCGAATTCGAGTTCGAATGAATGTCAACGCGCCTTTATGTAAAGTGGCAGATTTGTCACTTTAACTTTTGGGGTAAATTAAAAAAGAATCCTGCAGTAAAAGGAAAATTATTAAAATATCAAAAACCAGGGTTGATAAAAATCATGATTAAAAAAAAATCAAAAATCGGCGATTTTTAAAAAAATACACATGTATTTTCTAACTGTTCATATCTTGTTTAGTCAAACTTATAATGAAAAAATATTTTTAAGCGTAAATACAGAAACAAAACAAAATTCGACAAGTAGAGACGAAAAAATTCCGTTAGCGACTTAGCGGAAAAGGCTCGGCTATATAAATGACGCGCCTATTCCACTTATCAGTAATATTTTTGCTTATGAGAGTAGTGTAGCACGAAATTTTGAATCATGACAAGTCGGGGTACAAAGGAATTTAGTGTTTGGCTACATTTTATAAAGAAGAAAATGGTTGGCAAACTAGAATACAGAGCGGTGTGTAAAAAGTGTGGTAAAGAGATGCAAGGTTGTGACTACGCTGAAAAGTCACTGGGAAACCTGCAAAAGTAAAACTAATGATATTAGTGGTCTTGAAAGTAATTGTGAATTCCAGCCTGGAACTAGCCAAAATGAAGTTGTCCAGTCGGCAAAGAAACAGAGAAGGAACAAGGGAAATGGAGGTGGAAGTGAAAATAGTGGAAGTAGCAGCCATTTAGGTTCTTACGTATATTAAGCTAGCTCACCATGGTCACGTCGCGCATTTCTAACCTAATGGATATTTAGTTGCTAATTAGTTGCTAATTAGTTACGCTAATCCCGATTTAGTTGCTATTCATCTCTCCAAGATACACGCGGTGAGCTAACTTAAATATTAATCTAGCAGACCAATTACTATAACTCGGGTTCTGATCAACTTATCGACTTTGTTCAGCCGCCATATTTAGTTGCTGGAAGATAGCATAGTTTATTTTACCCCCCCCGTCAACCCTTAACTCCAGGATCGGCACCCCTAAAGGCATGAATTTCAATATGTCTCTGTAGGTAATTATAAATGGTTCTATATTTAGTTGCTAATTAGTTGCTGACGTTTTATGCTTTTTATTTTTTTTCCCTCCCCATTATACCCGATAACTACGGTGGTGCTAGAATAATTGTTCGTCTATTCAACCCTTCCGCGCAACTTTTGATCAATGAGAGATATCGACTTCGTTCAACCGCCATATTTAGTTGCTGGAAGATAGCGTAGTTTATTTTACCCCCCGTCAACCCCTAACTCCAGGTTCGGCACCCCTAAAGGCATGAATTTCAATATGGCTCTGTAGGTAATTATAAATGGTTCTATATTTAGTACCATCGTAGTTTTCGGTTATAATGGAGAGGGAAACAAAAAATAAAAATCATAAAATGTCAGCAACTAATTAGCAACTAAATATAGAACCATTTATAATTACCTACAGAGCCATATTGAAATTCATCCCTTTAGGGGTGCCGATCCTGGAGTTAGGGATTGACGGGGGGTAAAATAAACTACGCTATCTTCCAGCAACTAATTAACAACTAAATATGGCGGTTGAACGAAGTCGATATCTCTCATTGATCAAAAGTTGCGCGGAAGGGTTGAATAGACAAACAATTATTCTAGCACCACCGTAGTTATCGGGTATAATGGGGAGGGAAAAAAAATAAAAAGCATAAAACGTCAGCAACTAATTAGCAACTAAATATAGAACCATTTATAATTACCTACAGAGCCATATTGAAATTCATGACTTTAGGGGTGCCGATCCTGGACTTAAGGGTTGACGGGGGGGTAAAATAAACTATGCTATCTTGCAGCAACTAATTAGGAACTAAATATGGCGGCTGAACAAAGTCGATAAGTTGATCAGAACCCGAGTTATAGTAATTGGTCTGCTAGATTAATATTGAAGTTAGCTCACCGCGTGTATCTTGGAGGGATGAATAGCAACTAAATCGGGATTAGCGTAACTAATTAGCAACTAAATATCCATTAGGTTAGAAATGCGCGACGTGACCATGGTGAGCTAGCTTAATATACGTTAGGTTCTTTTGTTGTGCAAACTTGTCAAGATAAGAAAGAATTGGACATGCAAATAGCTAAAGCCGTTTACGCACTCAGCGCCTCCCCTAAATCCGCCACTGTTATCCGTAAGCTTAAGAAATGCAACACCTGGTTTAACCTTAACTTAACTAGAAAAACCAAAATTGTAATGTATTTAGACCTTTTTTGTACATACAGGTATTGCATACCTAGATGCAATATTAATTTTCCTTGTTATTAATATTATTTTCTGTATTGTTTGAACTGATGTACTTATTGTGTTTGCAATCTTTTCCTGTTAAATAATTAAACACTACACAAGCGCTTGTTAAACCGTTTTTCCATAGCTATATTCACTCAAATGCTGGTGGCCTTAATTAATAAAAAAAAACAATACAATATGTGACCACCAAAACCTGTTTACTTACAAATGTATTATCCTAATGACGAATAAATACAAACTTTGTAAATTGTTAAACCGCATTATGAAATACAGGAATTATAACGACGAATAATTTACGTCTGTCAAGAAAACTAGTACATATTTCTCTAGCCTCGCATGGCACCAAACCTTTCCTTTCGGCGGCGCCCGCCATGTAAACACAACAGTCACAGGCGAAGTAAGCTATTTATGACATAATTTATGGTCGTTTCAGAACAATATGCACTGCGCTTTGTGTTGACCCGTTTTCGTTCAAAACACTTTTTTTTTCATCCTGGACTGAAAAATTGATGACGCCGTGAGGACAAATTTCTTTCAGATAACTTCGCTCAACTAACAATAATTATGCAACTATTGTTATTTTTTAAATAAAAACTTGATGAAAACTAGTTCACAGGATCACTGGTAAAATGTCAAAGCTACAATCATCTCCTATTTAATAAAGTTCCTTAAAAAAATTCACAAAGATAGTTGATGCACACTCAAAAATTGTGTTGGCTAAAACCTACAAGTTTCACTTACTTTACGTCCAGGTTTAAGGCAAACAACTCTCAACGCGCCAGGAACGACAACACGTTTCCTTCTGTCATATGGAGGGGGGATACCTTCGTATGCCTTCAGTCTACGAAGAGCCTGCTTTCCCCTTTCAGTTTTGTGAGGTAACATACCTAAAAAATAAATAAGAGCTTATTTATGAGGCAAAACAAATTTAAAAGCAAAAGATTAAAATTTTACATCATTTTTAATAATCTTTTTCATGTTTTATCAAATAATGTAGGTAAGATAATTTATAATCATATAAAATAAATTAATAGTAATAGAAAGTAAGAGTTTTTACATTTAAAAATCTTCCAATACTAGAGTTGTGCATTGGTCAATTTGAACGCGGTCAAATACTATGTATAATATAATAAATATATGTGGCCGACCTGTACAAACGCTTTTCGGGGAATCACCGGCACCGATCGATGGTCTATGCGAGTTTCGGGGAAATCCCCGGTTTATTCAGTGACGTTGTGACGTTATTCGCCGTGAACATTTAGCAAATTCAGTTTATTTTTTGCTTTCACAACACGAATCAGAAATCAGCTTTCGGCGGTCTCTTAAAATTTACTTTCAGGTTTGGTTTTTCAATAGATTTCTTTAAATTTAGGCAGTTTCACTTAAGCACATCTATACAAGTCATAACACACTATTATTCTGAAACACATTTAAGCAAATTTATATAAAAAAAAATCGGTCAAGTGTAAGCTCTGCTCTGGGAAAACCAGATGAGACTGCCAAAAACTGATTTCAGATTCATGTTCTACGACACAAAATTAAGGCCTATTTTTTTTTAATATTCATATATTAAATTTTTGTGGTCAAAAAAGTAGGATAGTTCAAAAAAATGGAACTTGTCAAATCTGAAAATAACTAATATTATACAGTGACCGGCAGGATTCGAGCTCCATATGGTAAATTTTTTTATTATTAATTTCTCAGAAAATGTTCTTGATAAGTTGCTGCATGTCCTTGAACTAAAAGGCTGCCTACTAAAGTTGAGAAAAAATTAGGATAGAGGAAAATGCAAATTTTTAAAATTAGTGCAAGGGTAAAGTAGCTTAATTTTTTAATTTATTTAAAATATTTATTTATAAACCTTGTTTAGAATTATGTCCCAATATGAAGTCATGGTCTTCCATTCAAAAAACGTAAATAAAACATATTTTTATCTAACCCTGTATAAAGACAGAATTCAGGAAAGCAAATTTTCATTATTAAAATAAAAAATTAAAATTATTTAGGTATAACAAATAAATAAATTCGACAATTTGAAGTGAACTAAAGGAGCACTGAACCTAAGGTCTTAAAATCATTTCAGTTTTTGCCCAATTGCTCTAAAAGACAATATTTTGTTATTTTCTTTGAGTGGTTTAAACAAATTTAAAAACATCTGGAAACATAAATTTCAGCCATTCTCCAAAACTAAATGTCCAATGAAACATTTTAAAAGAATTTACTTTCCTGGATTCAGTCTCTATACAGGGTAAGATAAAAAATGAATAGAACGCCATGACTTCATATTGGGACATAACTTTTAATTCTAAACAATTTATCTAAATAAGTTAAATAAATTGAAAAATTTAGGTTCTTTACTCCTGCACTAATTTTAAAAATTGGCATCTCCCTCTTATATGCAATTTTTTTTTTCACTTTTTGGTAGGCGGCCTTTTGGTTTAAGGACATGCAGCAACTTTTACCAAGAATAGCATTTTCTGAGAAATTAATAATAAAGAAACTTACCATATACAGTGTGAATTCTGCCAGTCACTGTATACCTAAGGATTAGGTAGGTACCTAAAAAATTCTTGAATAATAAGTTGTTCTTACCTCTAACTGTTTTCCAGAAAATTCTGGAAGGTGCTCTGAAATGAAAAGGTCCACGAGCAGGGTTGACATTACATCTTTTGCGAAGGAAGGACATAAACTTCAACTTATTTCTAAAAGTATTATGTTGCGTTATTAGGTTACTATAAACTGTAGTAACTTAACACTTTGATGACCAGACATTGTGAAATCGGGCCTAAATGTCTTTAACAATCTTAGTTTCCGTATATTTTGGAATCTGACTTACCAAAGTATACATATTATTATTTAAGTTATTCACAGTATAGGTAGTAAAAAATCTAAAACTGCCAAATAAAGTACTTCTTTCTTATTTTACGAAATTAAGAATATTTTAAGATGTCAGAACAGACTTACCTGAAGAAGTTGCCAGAAATATTGAGTTGTTCACATCTTACAACAATTACTTTGTTCCCTTGTAGAAGGGTTTTGGCGACTATGGCTGCAAGTCGGCCAAGGAGATGTCCCCTTCCGTCAATAAGAATGGGCTAAAAATTAAAATAAACTTATTAAGTATAAAAAAAAGCGATCAAAACACGTGTCATCACGGGGCACACGTTTAGGTTAGGTTAACACAGATTTCACTTATATCACTCGAAACTCCACCTTATAAAATTAATTCATATAATAACCATAACGCAAGTATTGGAAAAACATTTTTACATTGGGGAAATAGTTAAATAGGGTGCAATTTTCAAATAAACAAAAATACCTTTTCGCTAAACCCCGTCATGTTTCTGTCCTTTGCGGAAAAGACAGCTAACGGAAATGTTCAAAGATGGCAGGCGAGTTGACGTTAGCTCAACTTCCGGCGCATTGGCGGGAGGTTTGAATATAAAAATTAATTTTTATTTTTAACTTGGACCAGCGCACACCTGTTTTGATTTATTGGTTATTGTTATTAATTATAGGTTATTGCCATATAGGTATATAAGAACTATAAGCTAAATCTTGCAAGCGTTCTTTCGCTATCTATGCGTGATTTGAACACGTGTCTCTCTCCCATCAAACCCTTTTTATTTTCTTTGTCTCTCCCCCAGAGCAATCTTAGGCCATGCAGAGGCCCTGCGCCGAGTTTGGGCCCAGCACATTTGGGAGCCCTTTTAAAAAAATATGGGTATGGGTTTGGGCATTTCGGGACCCCCATCAGGCCGGGGGCCCTGGGGTCGTGCCCTTAGGGGAAAGACCAAGGAAAGACGTCATTCTCTCCCAAAGTAACACAATTTTTCCATCAAGAAATTTTTTCTTAGGAAACATTGTCCCACAGTGGTTAACTACAAAACTACTCTTTTTGTGCCCTAAAAAGGATAGGTTTGTCAGGGGCCAGGCAGGGTCGTCATATGAGGAGCTTTATGTGTGCCATATACAAAGAAATCAAAGAAAATAAAACGGTATGCTTGAAGATGGCAGGCAAATTCCAAATTGGCAAATTCGCAAATAACTTTTTCGGGATGCTGTCAAATGTCAATTCGTATAAATCTGCTTTTTCTTTTAGGCAAATTTGGGCGCTTTCTATATGGGCTGAAATAATTCGTTAGCCCTAATAGTAAAAACCCAATAATAACTGGCGATAGTACTTGTAATCCCTTTCACAGTTTAAAATAAGAAAATTTGAGAGCTTTTTTCGTTCATCCGCCGGTCGAGCAACATGTGATCCGGGGAGGTTGGTTTTGGTGGCCAATCTATAGTCTGCCCAGCGGTAATTGACACTCGAAAGGAATGAAAAATAAATCACTATGATGCCGTAGGGAATTTTTAAAAATTCGGAATACTAAAAAAACTATGTAGTACGCGTACGCCTATAGTTTTTTAGCATTCCGAATTTTTAAAAGTTAACAACGGCGTCACAGGATTTTTTTGTCCTTTCGTTCCGAATGTCAATTACCGCTGGGCGTACATTAATTGGTATTCGTTGGGCCAATCTCTCTCACGGAAAATGCGCGAGAACGCGGGAAATCGTGGTTTTTTGTTCCCCGGGGAAGAAGGAAGAGTCCTGGTTGGGGATCGTGGAAAAACGGGGAAGATTGGGCGGGAGTGATTCCTAAAAACTTGACTAGATCCACGTGCGGACTACATGCTCTATGGCGACCAAAGAGGGGGATTTCCGGTTGGGTCTGTCAAGTTTCTGACAGAAAAAGGTTACATCCAGGTCCGGTTGACAGCCGTGCGGTTCCTAACCAAGTAGTGTGCTAGTGGAAGATAAAATAAAAAGAAAATTGGGAGTCTTCGTGGGTTTAGGCCAGACTATCCGGTGGCTCTGTTACGACACCCAAAGTGGAGGACGTGTAATTTGCCACGGAGGGTCGCCCGAGTAGCAAATTAGAGCCAGACCGGGTATTTACAAAATAATTGGCTGGATGCCGATCAGGCAAGAGGCCATTGAAATTGGCGAACAGTGTGGCCAGATTGGGCGATTTATCGCAATTTGGGCTACTTTTCGCCAAGTTTTGCGACAGTTTTTTTAAGAAAATCGCAAAGCGATTTTTGGGCTACAATTTAAAATACATGGCGATTTTATCGGCGATATTTCTCCTGTGTTTTATCGAAATTACAGGTCTATTTCATTTAAAAAGTGCGCTTAACGAGCTTCAAAAACCGAGTGTCACCGAGGCAAATATCGAACAAGGTCTGCGCGCCGAATAAAACGTTGGACGCTGTCGTTCAAGTCGTATCGTATATACAATAAAATTTATTTAGCTCACGGCGCCGCCGTGTCCGTAGCTAGAACAGGTTTTAGGTTGTGGCTGGAAGTTACACTTTGGTTAAACTTACCAAACCTATTATTGTTCTGTGGTTATACTTATAATTTTATCATAGATTATACAACATCGTGTTCTGTTTTGGTTTTGTTTATTTTAGACTTACAAATGTATTACAGAAGCCTTTTTCTTTGCAGGCAATGAAATTAAGTGGAACATTTTCCAATTTTTCTTAAAAAACGTGAATAAACAACATTAAAAAATGTTACTGCGAATTTTGGCAGAATCAAGGTGTAAAATTAACAGTCGCCATTATTTTTGCATTCAAAAATCATGATACATTTATGATTCAATACTCACGAATAATGACTTCACAACTTGTTAGTGACGTCACTTCACATCAAACCTGTGCAAATTTAAAAAATCAAAAATGCTGTTTTGATTTTCTTCTTAATTTTTCGAGGCACCGGCAACACTGCGATTTTGGGCGACATGGAACAGTTAATTTTGCGACAAGCATTCACCAAAATCTGGCCACACTGTTGGCGAACCGAACAGAACAGAAAATTTGAGGTTACACTATAAAAAGCAAACTATATTTTCTAGAATTCTTATTTTCTTTGGTTTTTTCATTATTATAACAAACTTTTTGTCGCGTGAAAAAACCGTTGGAACGTAAAATTGGATAAAAAGATTTTTGGGAAATAAAACCGAAAAAATTATGAGCGGGGAAAGTTCCCAAAGCAGCGGAAATGAGAGTACTGAATCTCGCTTTATAGAACTAGCCAAATCCAAGCCAGAAGGAATTTCAAATAAAGACCTCAAAGTGCTTCTGCCGGATGTCCCTCTTCCCGAATTAACTGGTACAATAAATAAACTTCTTCAAAATGGTACTATAGAATTGTTTAAAACGAAGGATGACCTTTTATATAAACTTAAAGATCCCGCAAAAAAGACTGCGGTTAAAGGGGCAGATAATGAAGAAAAAGTTGTGTATAAGATTATTGAGGAGGCCGGGAATAAGGGAATATGGATAAGAGATATTAGGTAATATATACACACAAAGCTGATAATGGTTCTGACTTTGCAAATCTCTTTGCCCAATATTTTTCATTGGTCTTCAACCCCAAATACTCTTTTAATCCCAAGCAAGCTTTTCCTGATGCATTTGGAACTCTCACTAATATTAGCACTCATATGTCAATAAAGGTGAATGTTCCGACAGTATTCCTAATAGCGTGTTAAAATCATGTTGCCATTCTTTTTATCTCCCTCTGTATTATATGTTCTCCCAATCTCTTACTTCTGGTAAATTTTTAATTGTTTGGAAACTTTTATATGTTTGCCCTATCCATAAATTGGGCAAAAAAATTACATTAAGAACTACCAACCAATCAGTATTCTATCAGCAATACCTAAACTCTTCGAACATTGCATTGAAACTGTATTATCTAGTAACTTTCAACAAATAATAATTAGTCAATTAGTAGAATTTATGTCGGGTCAATCTGTTGATACAAACCGTTTCCTCCATGTCAAATCAAATCAACAAGTCCTTCACACAGGGATATGAGACTCATGCAGATTTCAGCAAAGATTTTGACAAGGTAAATCATGCCATCCTGCTTTCAAAGTTATCAAGGTACGGGATGGCCGGCACACTGCTTCTTCTGGTTTGAGTCCTGCTTGTCCAAAAGAGAACAACAGGTTAAAATAGATGGCTACCTGTCTAAGCCCTTCCAGACAACGTCTGGAGTTCCTCAGGGCTCCCACCTAGGACCTCTTTTATTTAGCTTATTTGTCAATCTCCAGAAGGGAGTTTTAAGATGTCTGTTTGGCCTTTAAAGTACTTAAAAACATTATAAAGTCTTGAATGTGTTGAAATCTTTTCAATTCACATACCTAGCTATCAGACTCGTAAGCAAACCCTTCTCCATATCCCATATTGTGGGACTTACTATTTGTTTTATAGCCCCGTGAATAGGGTAGCCGCGCATGTTAGCAAATCTCGTAACAAATACTATGACAGGCTGCATTTCTTTGGTGTCTCAGTAGACAAGTTTAAAGCTTTGGCCAAAAGTGTTATTTTGGGTTAGTGCAGATTGAGCACAGTTTAAGTAGTATATGGTTGTCTTGTAAATGTACAATACAATACGTTAATAAATAAAAAAGTAAACATATTTTCGTGTTTAAATAGCTTTTTAATACGCTTTTTATTAACTTGACCTGTAACTTAACATTGTAATGGAATTGTCATATCGATTTGAAACTTTGCAGACTTATGCGGTGACAATACAATAATATGTTTTTTTTCACTAAGAAATATACAGCGTGTCTTCGAAATGGAAAAATTTTTATTATTGATTTTACGAAAAAAGTGTCTTTTTATAAAAAGGTCTGTATCGTGAGATCTAGCACATACAGGTTGGCTCAAAAATGTAAAAGTCCTAATTCACGTGATGCTAAAAAGACAAAATCGTTATTTAAAGGTAAACTGCCACTGCAAATGTACTAGAGGAAATTTTTTGTATGTTAGTGAATTAAGTTTGGAACATACAGGAAGTCCCAAAAATAAAATTAATTTTTTAGTATCACCTTTAAAGAAAACGATATCTTCATAAAAAGTCCTGCATTGTTATTCAAAAATTGTATCTAGGGCATACAGGATGACTAAAAAATTCAAATTTAAGTTCTGACTTTTAGAGCCACCCTGTATTGTCCTACGTCAAGTTTTTGAATAACTATGCTCTTTTTTACAATGTAGAACTTTTTGTGAAGATATACAGAAGAACTTTTTTTGGAAAAATCGATAATAAAAAATTAATTTTATTTTTGGGTCCTCCTGTACCTATGTTCCAAACATAATTCACTAAGAAACTAAAAAAAGCACGCTTTTATGAGTAGCGCACTAAAAAGTTAAAAATAATTATTTTCCTTTTATACCTGTAAAAGTTAACAGAAAACCGGGGTGTGCAGTGCGCGCATCGTGCGGAAAGTAAAGCAACTAACAAACTGTACCTCACTTTACTCCGCACACATGCATATCCCGGTTTTCTGTTAACTTGTACAGCTATAAAACATCTGGTTTTGTAATAGGTAATTAAGTTTAAAAGCGTGGGGCGCACTTACATATATAGCGGTCTAAGCATAATAAACAAAATGTAATGTATGCCTAGACCGCTATATATGTAAGTACGCCCACACTTTTAAATTTAATTACCTATTTAAAGGTCAAATGTTTTATAGCTGTACAAGTTAACAGAAAACCGGGGTATGCATGTGTGCGGAGTAAATGGAGGCGCAGTTTGTTAGTTGCTTTACTTCCCCCGATTTTCTGTTAACTATAAGTAAGAGCATAGACTAAGTAATACATAGACGACAAAAATGGGCCAAAAAGTGGGTCTCCCTGAAGACATTTTGTGGGTTTACTGGTTTATGGCTTAGGAATTTGTTTGACCACCATTATATACATACCTCGATACATACCTACTATATATAGGTACTATATAGATATATAATGGTGAATAAACAAATTCCTAAACCATAAACCAGTAAATCGACCCAAATGTTTCAAGGGAGACCCGCTTTCAGTCCCATTTCGGTGTATTCGAGAATTTGTCTATATTCTTATAGTCTCCGGTAAAAGGAAAATAATTATTTTTTATTTTTTAGCCATAAAACTCATAAAAGCGTATTTTTTAATAATTTAAACTATAATTAATTAATGGGTTAGAACAACTTTAATCTGAAAATTCTGTTCTCTAAATTTTCTAGGTTTAAATCCAATCTTAATATGACTCAACTGAACAAAGTCCTTAAAAGCCTGGAGACTAAAAAAATTATCAAAGCAGTAAAGTCAGTCTCTGCTAGCAAGAAGAAGGTCTACATGCTCTACGACCTGGAACCTGATAGCACGGTAACAGGAGGCGCGTGGTATCAGGATCTGGACTTTGAAAGTGAGTTTGTAGACGTTCTCAGCCAGCAGTGCCATCGATTCTTGGTGCAAAAGCTGGAAGAAGCTACTAAGCAAGGTTTGTTTATGGCTAATTATAAAGAAACTATACCTCCTTTTAATACCTTAACATATCTACGTGACTTTTCTTTCTCAACACTTATCTTTCAGGTGGTGGTCCCCTTGTTATTCGCAACCGCTCTTACGCCACAGCATCCGATGTTCACAAGTTCATTTCTGACTTAGGTATAAGTAAAATCCCCCTGAGTGTAGCTGATATTGAAAGCATCCTGTACACTGTAGTGCTAGACAACAACGCTGAAAGAATAGCATCTCCTCAAGGAACGTTCCTGTATAAAGCTACAAATAGGTTTTTAGCTCCCACAGGTTTGGTTAAAACAACCTGTGGGGTTTGTCTGATAGCATCCAAGTGTGCACATGTGGGGTCTGTAACGCCCAAGGCTTGTACATATCTTACGGAATGGTTAAGTAATAGTTGATGTTTTTTAAGAAATTGTTCTTTAAAAAAGGAATCTTGTGGAAAAGACAGAGACTACTTTTATGAACTACATTTAAAAAACTTTTTTTATACATACATACATATGTATGTATATACAGTATGTCCACGGATGGGGTAGACAAGAGGACAAATGGACCAAGTATGAATAGGAATGAAAAAATACAAAAATGTGAAATGGTAAGAGTAAACTTGCCATTTTTTAAATTTTAATGCAAAATGTTGAATGAAAAAGTTGTTTTAAATTTTAAAAGAATTCTTACTTCAGATTTTCAAGTAAAAATTTGAAATTTCTTAATTACGCTTTTATAATCAAAAATTTTCCAAGTCACATTGTCGCCTTTTTTATTTGATTGCGCCTTTAATAGCTGTGACGTATTTGTCAAAATAGGGGGGACGATGGAGGAATAAGACTTGTGCACAGGTGATGGTTTTAAGTAGACCTCGGTATGTAAAAAAAGCTAGTAAAAACTTCATAGACCTTTTTTCGTATATTTTACTTTTTTGTCCATTTGTCCTCTTGTCTAGCCGATCCGTGGACATACTGTATATTCGTAGACTTTTGTTGGTTTTAAAGGTTAGTATGCAAAGAATAATATAAAGCATGTTATTAGTAATATATTAATAACAAATTAGTTCTTTTTTAGGATTATATTGCTTGATATTACTCTTTGTTTATTAAACTTCAAAATCAACAAGCTTTAAATAAAAAGAAACATTTTTAAAATTTTATCTAATAATTAGCTATAGTCCGTGTCTTTTCAAAAGATTCCATTCTAAAACTGTTTTAAATTTTTAGGTATTTAGTAAAGATTATTTTCATTTAAGGCATATTTTATAAAATTCTTGGTTAGTGAATAAGTTTGTATTTTTTGTATTATTTCAGGTCTTTGAATAAATGAGCAAATAAAAAGTTTTTTTATTTAAGACATAACGAGCAGATTTCTGATTTTCTATTTACTCAAACACAGTTCCTTATTTACAAAGTACCTATTTTGCAAGAACAATATTCAGCGCCCATGATACAAATAAAAGAAGATATGACACCGCGCAGGTAGGCGTGGCCATGTACGTCACGCTGTGAGTAATTCCGCCATATTTTTTTTTGTAAACGAGACACGTCTTTGTTAAGATCGCGTTGTGTTTTCAAATCAAATCAAATCAATAAAGTTTTATTGTCGAAAGAAAATCTTATTGACAAAGCATGCTTAAAATTATAAAAAAAAAGTCATTACATGGACACTCTACATAAGTATACACCAATAAGCGCACATTGTAAAATTCACTTGAAGGAGCCTAAAACTATCTTTCGCTTTTACAACTAAACCACCAATTAATTTTAAAAAATATGTATAATAATTAATAGTAAATTAAAAGCCACGATAAAAATATTAAAAAGATTCATCAAAAAATTCTGAAATTGAGTAATAGGCTTTGTTAATAAGTATTTGCTTAACTTCTCTCTTAAATTTTCTTGTACAGGTAATTTTCTAACCTCTTTAGGAAGGTGATTAAATACCTTTTTACCATTATAAACAAAAGAATTTTTAACTAAAGTAGACGATGGAATGGGAAGTGCTGCGGTGTGTGTATTACGCACAGAATAGACTGGATTTGCTCGAATTTCTTGCCAAAATTTTTTGTGAATAAGGCTCACTGTTTCTAGGATAAAAATACATGGCAGTGTTAACAACTTATGAAGTATAAACAGTGGTTTACATGATTCTCTTCTTTTAATTTTAAACATAAAACGCAAGGCTCTTTTTTGAAGTATAAAAATCATATTAAAAAAGTTTCTTGAACACGCTCCCCAGAAAGATATTCCATAACGTAAGTGAGATTCTATTAGAGCAAAATAAACATTCCTAGCTGTTAACAAATCCAACTCCTGAGCCATTACTCTTAAAGCATAACAACCCCTAGAAAGCTTCTTAGACAGTTGCAGTATGTGTTGCTCAAACTTTAATTTATCGTCCACAAAAAGCCCCAAAAACCTATTGCATTCCACATTATGTATCCGCTCAACATCCAGAAATACATTATCCAATTGATACTTAAAACAAACAATATTTGTCTTCGAAATGTTAAGTGTAAGGAAATTTGAGTTACACCAATCTTTAATCCTTACCAGATCTCTATTAATATCGTTCTCCAACTGATCAGAAAATTTGGAATGCCATAAAATAGTAGCGTCATCGGCGAACATAGTAAATGAGCCGGATATATTTAAAGTTGCCAAATCATTTATATATATTAAAAAGAGCAAAGGACCAAGGACAGACCCTTGTGGAACCCCAGAAGTAATTGGCAAACTTGAAGAAACATTATTGTTAAAAATCACAGACTGTTGACGGTCCGACAAATATGATTTGACCCAATCCAAGATCTTACCCCTAAAACCATATATTTGAAGCTTGCCGAGCAGTATTCCGTGATTCACACAATCAAAAGCTTTCGCGAGATCACAGAAAACTGCCGCGGCAACCTCTCCTTCATTAATCCGGAGATAGAGGTCATTTAATAAAGAAAAAATAGCATCATTAGTATTTCTTTGCGCCCTGAAACCCAAACTGATATTTGTTTAAAATGTGATGTGCGTTCAAAAAATCAATAATACGTCTTTTGACGAGTTTTTCAATAATTTTTGCCAGTGTCGGAAGCAATGATATGGGCCTAAAATTTGAAACAGTATTAGGATCTCCCCCTTTGAAGATTGGTAAAACTCGGGCATCCTTCAAACATGCTGGAAAATTCCCTGAAATAAAAGATAAATTTATTACTTCAGCTAGTGTGCCTAGGGCTATATCCGGAAGAGCAAGAAATATTCTTAAAGATACATCGTCCCATCCAATAGCCCTTTTATTTTTGATTTCTGTAAATACCTTTTTAATTTCATCCATGTCAGTTGGAGAAAAATAAAAGGAGTCATTGACTGAACTATTATGTAAAAACTCCAAGGCATTACGTTTCGGATGGATTTGACTTGACAAGTTAGAAGCTACAGAACAATAAAAAGAATTAAATTGACTCGATGTGATGCTATTCTCAGGTATAGCATTATCTCTCCAACTCAAATCCTTAACTAATTTCCAAGTTTCTTTTTGTTTATTACTTGAATGATTTATGCGATCGGAAAAGTATACCTGCTTGGCCATCTTAATAACTCGCCGGTAGATGTTTCTATATTTATTATAATACTGCATAAAAACATTGCTGTTTAATAAATGTTTTCGGAGCTGATGCAAGGAACGCATATTTCGCGCAGATACTCTCACACCTTTAGTGATCCAAGGTTTTCCAGTATAATTCCTCAAAATCCGTACGGGGAAACAAATATTGAACTTATTAGTCAAAATAGAGTGAAAAGAAGTAAGGGAATCACTAGAACGAATAACTCTTTGCCAATCCACTCTCTCGCAGAGTTGTGTAAATTTTCTAAAATTACAACCGGTATACAATCTTCCACGCCGTTTCTTGATCTTAGTATCTTTAAAAAGTATTTCAAATTCACCAAGAATTGCCTCATGATCCGATAATCCCGCATTTATTACACTACATTGAATTAGACAATCATTGGAGAAGTTAGAACAGCAATAGTCTATTATAGACGACCCCTTGTTTGTTATACGGGTTGGTTTGTTAACATGCATGTTTAGACCAAAGGAATTTAGTAAATTTGAGATCAATACAGTATTAATGTGCGATTTGTTATTGTAATCTATGTTAAAATCACCCGCTAAAATAAGTTTAGAGTCTCTAGGAAGTAAAGATAAAAGCAATTCCAATCTAGATATAAACATGCCGACATCAGAATCTGGTGGTCTATACAAACAAACAATAAAAATACTAAGTTTTGGCATTTTTGCCATAGAAAATTCAAATTCCCTTTCCACTAATAAATGATTAAAATTTTCAACATTAACAAAAGAATATGATTCCAGCACGGACTCTTTAACTAACACCGCAGTACCCCCGTGATTAAAATTATTTCTGGAATACTTCGAAAGAACGACGTAGTTAGGTAAACATATTTGCTCATCATTATGTAGCCAGTGTTCAGTAAAAAGCAATATGTGGGGACTTTCTCTCTCCTCAAGAAAAATTGATAATTCATCGACTTTATTTCTTATTGACTGGATGTTAAGAAGCATTATTGATAAAGTCGAGTCGTCACTCCCTCTAAAAAAACACTGCTATCGGATTGCTCACCTCCGTCATAATTTTCAAGCTCAGTCATAGTATTCAGTAACAAGGCTGGTTTTTTAGAAAAAGAGAGAAGCATTTGCGCACATAAAAATTTACATAAAAGTTTCTTACTATTATAAGACGGTTCCCCATACATAGATCTTTCATTAGCTTGCATAAAACTATCTACTGAAAAAAATACAGAATTATGTAAGTCGTTGTGTACACTAGTATGAACTGTTAGATTATTTTCATATATCAATCTATTTAACAACCGTCTATTACAAGCAAATGAAGATCCGATTACAATTAAATTAGTTTTTTCTGAAATGAGCAACAAATTCTCAACATGCTCCTTCTCAATAGTTTCCCCTCTTAAAGCATTTTCGCATCCTATAAATACGATTACAAAATCTTCCTTGGTAAAATTGCAACTCATACCTATAGATTCTGAAACTAGTTCACGAAACAAAATTCCCGTCCTGTATTGGCAATTTACATCATATTTAGAATGCGAAAACCTTTTAAACAAATTACCGCAACCAATAACATTATCCCTGCCACCAATAACCAATAATTGGGGCTTCCTTGCTACACTTTTTTTATCCTGTTCTTTGATTGTCACTCTCGCTTCCACAACCTTTGAACTCTTTACCGCTTCAACCATAAGAGCAGTATCAGCATTTCTCAATTGACTCACTTCGTTAGAGAATCTTTTGTTATCTTCTTCTAACATTCTAATAGAATCCACCATCTTCCTATTAATATCATTAAGATCTTTGAGATCATTCTTTATTTTGGTGTAATCATTTGTTATCATTCGTAACTCCTCCTTCAATTTCAAGTTATTTTTATTCAACACAGAAATTTCCTCATTTAATTTAGTAAGCTCTTCACATTTTTCTATAAGCTGCTGCTTGTATTTATTTTCGGTTTCCAATACATCATCTGTAAAATCTTTAGTCTGTTTACTTTCATGTTTAACTTTGGTATCCCTTTCCTTCATATCGTTAATCAATTTTTCAATTTTATCTTTTAAATTCATTATTTCAGCATTATGTTTTAAGTTTAGATCTTCTAAAGCCGTTTCCCTGTCAAAATTGGCTTCTTTTAGTTTGTTTTTTAATTTATCTATTATTTCATTTTCTGTAGCTTTATTATAAAATTCAATGCATTTATCTGAACATAAAATTTTATGCCTCTCAAGTACCTGAAACGTTGTCCTCTCAGTACATCTTTTGTGAAAGATGTTCATACATTCGACGCAATAATAATTGTCTGTTTTTTTTGCTTTTGTGCAGCACTTAAATAATGTGTCCAAGTCACTCATTACTGCTAAATCACAACAAATGCGCGCAATTTAGAGATGTATTAAACTTAGATATTTTTTGGAAAGTTTTACATTTTAATTTATGTTAAAGTTATTTTTTGGTGTTTTTGTGTAATATCACTTAAAAGTGAAAATGTGGTGTGTTTTGTATGGTTGTGATGTGGACAATCAATGCAAGGGCTTTATGCCCGATATTAAAGTTTTTAGCTTCCCCAAAAACAGAAACAAAATGTTTGAAATGGTTTGAAAGCGTCTCTGCAAACTGGAAGATAAGTTTAATGTGAAAAATGCTAGAATATGTTCTAGACATTTTAACGAAAGTGATTATGAAGGTAATTTAAAGCATGAATTGTGTCATGTCATGAATGTCAAATGTGGTTAATGTTTTTACAAACTCGCTTCAATAAAAAGTTTACTGTGACAAACAATTGCTAAAAATCTCCACGGAATCACCAGACTTTAATCGAGAAAATACGACAAACAAAGAGACTGAAAAAAAGCTATTTTCTTAAAAAAGAATTTCTTGTTTTACCTAATTTCATAAATTTAGATATTTTTGTCTTGTTAGAATACTTTTTGGCATTTTAAGATTTTTTTAAATTTGAAAAATCAAAGAATACAAAAATACAATAATTTTTAATAATTTACTATTTAAAGTGTAAAAAACCCAAAAAAACTATCCTAAAAAACATGTTTCCGTCTCAAACACCGCAAAAAATATTTGACAAATTATAGGAACAAACAAAATTCCCTTTTATAACATAGGTATTTTCGGAAGACTCTGTGGGTATATATTTTAATAAGAAGATGCCTCTAAATGAAAATTATTATCTTAATTATTAGGCATACCTAGTTTTATTTTATAAAATTATTTACCTTTTCTTTTCACGTAAACAAATACATAGAACGCAACTGGCAGGCAATTTACCAATATCTATTATTTTAAATTAATTTATCCCTTTATTTACATGATTATTTTAAATCATATACTTTAAAATTTGTATTATAAGCAGGAGGCAAAGTATATTGCCAATAGAATTTATATAAAATCGCCTATAACTAACGTAAACTCTATATTGCGCGTTGTAAACTTCAAAAATAACTCACAGCGTGACGTCATGCGCGAACCCGGACGAATTTGACACGGTTTGGTATCATCTCCCTTTTATTGTATCATGAAATTCGTTCTCCATTTTTCGAAATCTTTGCAAATCTTCTATTTTTACTTTTAGTACAACTTGTTAACAAATAAAGATACAAAAACCAGTTGTGACACTTCGTTTGAAAGAAAATATGGCGTTTTGGGATGGCAACTGTTTTTCAACGCCCACCATGTTAGAGACAATAAATACTGTACGTAACAGCCCAAGGCCATAAACCTTGCGTACAGCCCTCGTATAAACCCCATGGCAGGATTTTATTAATATTATTAGTTACACCTAAGTAAATAACATCAGATCTAAATTGGACTACACCAAGAAAAGAACATTTTTTTTGTAGGCCTGTATTATTATCAAGTGGCATATAAATAAACGCAGCGTCCTCGCTTCTATGAAGTAATGAAAGTGCTAATTAATTTATGTTAAAAGTATTTTAATTTACGCCAATTCGAGAATATAATGACGTTTCTTTATTCCATATGTGAAAATGGATAAAAATTTAACATTAACACGTACCTATCGTATAGTTTACGCGATGCTTTGCGTTTTTTTTAGAAATTAAATACAGTGATGCAGATCCAGAGGCGTATCGACTAAAATAATAATTTACAAAATTGGTTCGGTTTTATTGGCTCGACAACTAGACTCTAGCCGGACTGTTCGGTTTCTGTCTCGAAATTTTCTATTATGTGTCATTAAGACTTACTTTTAACATTATCATTTTTTGCGTTTTGTTTTGCTCAACAGAGAGAGAATATCGAATGTCTCGAAAGCAATATTACAAAGTTTTGCAAAAGTTTTTTTTTACAAACTTAAAATACGAGTACAACCCAAAATTTTATTTAGTCATAAGCGTTACTCGGGGGGACTAAGCACCCCAAAACTAAAATTGGCCCCTCCAAACATCTTCAGACACTTGTCCAGGAGCGTGTCCATGGAAGCGGGGAAAACACCGCTTCCCTAAACTTTTTGGAGATAAAATAGTATATTATAACTCATGGGATCAAAGTGTCCCATTTAATCCCGCGAGTGAAGTTTGTTGCCCGAGGGCAACAGCCAGTCAAGAGATTATAAGTCTCTTTTGTCCCGCGGTATTATATAAGTACTATTTTTGCACTTTCGGGAAAATTATTACCAAAATTAGGTAACCTGTAGATATAAATTTAAAAACGCCTGTCAAATTGACAGTGTCAATGTTACAATTTAATTTGACAGGAACTAGTTGATTGTTTTATTAGTTTGTTTATTTGAAATAAAAAGATACTTATACCAGGCGCGGCCCGTCCATAAGGTCATTTGGTCAATGTCCCACCTAAATTTATTTTCAATGATCCACCTAATAATTTATTTTTTAAAACCAAACTTTTCTTTCAAAAAAGTGCAATTTCCATGCGAAAACTCCCCAAGAAAGACTCACGCCAAGCCATCGTCGAAAGATATCCAAGCTTGCTCCGGGCTGGCTCGTATTTTAAATTGGCCTCATAGGTTTAAATGGACGATATAAATTCATTAAAACTAAGAGAGAAAGAGACATACGCGCTTTAGGAAGTTAAAAAGAGAAACAATTTGTCGACGGTCCGCCAATAATATCGCGCCACGCCCACTATGGAAATACACTCAAACCGCCCCGTAAAATATACTCTTTCAAAACATTTGGTCTAGAAAAAGAAAAACTAATTAGGTACTTATAGATGCGCATTGTATTTGCATTGTATTGAGGTATTATTAATTAGCGGTTAAACATAAAAATTCATAATTACGCTCTCAGCCACGCCAATACTAGTCATCAAATATAACGGCATCGGACCGGTTTTCTTACATTACCAGCGTAGTGCAGAGGTAGAATCTCAGCGAGTTGACCAAGAAGTCGGGGGTCCGAGGCTGTGTTAGGGTAGACTTTTTAAACATATTTGTTATTTAAAAAATTAGATCGGTTGTAAAAGGTGTATTGGCAACAAGTTATCACTTGTTCCTCGATAAAATATTTTTAAAATTGTTGGCAATCTCACATCTACTACAGCTGGCAGCCTGCACGTGCGTAGACAAAGATCCTATTACTATGTCTGTCTCCACTGGAGACTCTCCAGTATTGTATTTATTAAAGAAAACGGAGTTTCGGCAGCGTTCCTAATTTTATTTTACGAATAATCATACTTTTAGCTCAGAATCTAGACCATTAATATTCTGGGCTTTTAGTACAAGGCGGGACCTCTATTGAGATGCTAAACGTATCAAATCGGGAAGCCGCTAACAATCTACTAATCTAGAGTACTAAAACACATAGAAAAAAGCCATAAAATCTAGAGTAGCAATGTCCAATATACTGCAGTAACCTATTTTATGATTTTTGCGGTGTTGATTTGTAGGTAAATAATTTCTTGGCACATTATTAAAAAACCTTCCTTAATTAAAAAAGTGTATTTTGCTTGTTGCGTTGATATCACTCGTTGCCCACAAAATTTTGACCCACCTGTAAAAAACTCACGGACCGCGCCTGGTAAATTGTACTAATGTAAACATCCATTTAAATATAAACAAGTAAATATAATTTTGTCAAATATGACTTTTTTAATTATTATGCGTTGCTAAGATACACTTTAGTCCCTAGGGATTAACTTAACCACTTTAGTCCCTGTTTGGAGGAGCTAAAGACATTAATAATGGATAATTTTTAACATTTAAATTTTATAATAATATGGATTTAATTTCTTAGGTATAATTTATCTGAAATCTTACGTAAACGTACACAATTTTACTGCGTAAACGCAACCAATTTCTGTCCCGTCGCCGCGCCGGCGTGGCCTAGGCCTGGAAGCGCGGTCGCAATGTTCGCAGCTCGCCTATCACGCCTTCATGTAGGTTATTGATCCCGCTTACAAGCAATTACGCAAGAAACAGGGCCAATTTAATAGCCAGGGCAGCGATGTTTCTGCCGCCTTCCGCGACTTTTAATTTGTTCGGACGAGTTCGCTTGGATAATAAATACATTGTCGTCGGTCCACGCAACAGCATTGTCCAGAAATAATATGTTAAATACGTAGTACGGTCTTTTTTTATGGTCTTCAGTTTTTGATTGGGCATAAAATTATGCACTATCTTGAACTTTGTTTTTTGGTTGTTCTTAAAGAAAAATTGCCAGCCCACCTAGCCCACCTAAAAATCGAAGCTAGTTACGCTTGTTTACAGTGCAGACTTCTCTAGTGTCAATTTAGACCCAACCCTTTCAAAATAGACTGGTTTTAAATGCTAGTAAATTTCTTTGGGAGATTTTTAGTTTAGCTGTAGAATGGTGCCGAAAGGGGTTTATAAACATTCAAATGCATCGGAAGACGAAATTATATACATACCTACATAGTATATATAATGCACAACTATGTCTCTACTTAAACCATTTCCAAACTAAATACTTCTATTGCGTGTAAAGTCGATATACAATAAAATTAATATTTAATTTTATTTCTTATAAATTTACTTAGGACACGTACAATATTAATTTTTCTAGAATCCATCGACCCAAGTTCCAGCAACTTATTAAATATTAATATCCCTCAAATCTAACGATTATACTATTACCAACTTGAATGAGTAATTTACACATAAATATTTTTTTATTTCAAAACAATGTACCGACTTCACAAAAAGAAAAGCACTGAAAAGTTTAAAATTAATTAATTGCTGAGGTTATTGGCAAACTTAATTTTTTTTCAAATTTAGGTAACTTATACACAGATTTACCTTATACACCAAAATTAGCAATAGAATCATATGAGCCGGTCAGAGGAAAAGTGGTCTAACTTATTATTCTCGGGTCTAACTGCATGGCGGTTTGCTTGTACGTTATACCACTGTTCCTCTGAACGGCTCATATAGGACATGAATTACATATATAGAAACATAACAACTATGAATGTTAAAAATTCGATATCAACCGATAGAATAGTGATCATTGGTAACGCATAGAATCATTAAATTTGTACGTGAAAAATACTATAGAAGCATATAGAATATATGTAAATGGCATATGGAAATAGAAGCATAAATTATGAATGGTAAAAATTCGATAGAAACAGATAATGTTGATCGGTCGCCTTATCTTCTCACCCCACGAGTCGGCCCTGCAGATGACGGATTCTCACTATAATGATTTCGTTTGACCCAATGGCAGATTAACTATTAGGGTCCACCCCCAGGAGGCCCTAAAGAGGTCCCATGTTTTAATATTCATATTAAAAAAAAAACACACTTTTCTGAAAGTAATGTACTATAAAAACGGTTCGTTTAGGTTAGTTCAGGATCTTTCTGTCAGTTTTTTATTGGCATTTTCTAAGCCAGTAGAGTTGATAATTCAAATTTAGAAAAACTGTTTTGTTAAAAATATATTTTCACAAATTTTTGTAGATCCATTTCCGAAAAAGCATCTTTTTCTCAAAAAAATTTACTTAGTTTAACATCAAAAAAGATGTTTGTTAAAAAAAACAGAAGAGTTGGTCATCTTAGCTTATACGCGGTAGGACAAATTGTTTGATTAATATATGAAAGTATAAATATTATAAAAATTTTTATTTATGCCTTTTATTTATACGAGTACTTACGAAAGTAAAATTTTTCTAAAACCAATTTTTCAAATTTTTTTTGAAGCAAATTACATTTTATAGAGAACATATTTTTCGAAATTGAATTTTTTCGAATATTAATTTTTTGAAGCAACGGCTTTTTGAAAAAGTTTTTTACGAGAAAGTAACGTACCAAACCTAAGGAAATCTAATCAAACCAAGGGTTGTTCAGGATCTTTTTCGACTTTTTTTCAGTAAAGTTTGCCACGCTATACTAGTGTTCATAATTTAATTTTCTAAATACTGTTTCCGAAAACATTATATTTTCGGAAAATGTACCAACTTTTTAAAAATTATTTTGTTAAAGACATTTTTTTAAAAATTGACCTTCGAAGTATTACGTGTTTTCGAGAAAATCGTTTAAAAATATTTCATAAATTCGTTTTGATAAAAGAATCTTTGAAAAAGCTGTCACGACATTTTTTAAAAAATGTACGTTCAAAATACTGTGTTTTCGAGAAAATATCTTTGAAAAATTTTGTTAATCCGTTGTCGCAAAAGCTGTTTTTCGAAAAAATTTACTTTTACGAGATGTTTTTTTTGAAAAAATAAAAACTATTAGGTTATTTGTTTCCTTTAGAAGTCAAAACGATCCGGTGCAAATCTTGATAAGATCGGAGTGAGATGTGTCAGGAATGTTTTCAGAAACAATCTAAGAGCATGTAAATCAAAAATGCCAAAAAAGGCTTGTAGTTTTTATTACATATTAGTATTGATCTATTATTCATATTTTTGTGGTATAGTTCATTTCAAAGACCTTACATAGACGGCAAATGTTTGTTTTTGTTTATAATATTTTGTAGAATATGTAGGAATTGTTAATGTTTATGTTACAATATTTATTTTTATAAAATTCGCTATTGAAATCGTTTTTGTACAAGGCTTTGGGGGGTGCCTCTGCGCCCCCCTAAATCTGCGCTTGCCTACTATGACCACACTCTTCAATAAAAGAAAACTAATTTGGCGCCCCCCAAATCATTGTGCCCCGCCTCTAAAGGCGCGGTACGCAACTGTGCCCTGGCTATTAAATTTGCCTGGTTTCTCGCGTAACGCGTGCCGTTGCCTGTAAGCGGGGTCAGTAATAACCTACGCGTAACAGGCGAACTGTGGTCATTGCAAATCGCATTTCCAGGCTCAGACGTGAGAGAGATTGATTGCGTTTACGCAGTAAAATATTTTACGTGTCTGTAAGGTTTCGGACAATTTTTAACTTAACTTTTTCTCCAACGCTGGTTAGTCCGGTCTAATTTGACAACCAAAAAATTTAAACTGACAAGTGTAAAAATAAAACAACTAAGTTTTATACTATGAATTTGTGTCTGAGTTCCTTCGCAAATTTATAAAGAAAAGAGTAGTGTAATACGTACTTTCGACAATAATGGAATTAAATTTATTCTAACAACCCGTTCCAAGATGAGAATCATTTGGAAACCAACCAACTCGATAAAATATCGGAATAATTCATGTTTTTAATGACGACTTATTAATAACGAGAGGACAAAAGCTTGTCAAAACATTACTGATCAACTAGAAGATCTTAATTTAAACCAGTACTAAATCTTAAACCTTCTTAGGGAATCTGAACGTTAGTTTTATCTCCAAAACGTTTAGGGAAGCGGTGCTTCCACCGCTTCCATGGCCTGTGTTCACGAGGTATGATAGAACCCTTGGATTATTCCATAATTTAAGATAGAACCCAAAAATATTTATTGATATAAGCCTGTGGCTGTGGACAACATTAACTTGTATGTATATAATTTTGCCGCAGCTTTATTTTTTATTATGGCAATAAACATTCGTCAATTCGCCCAGTTTGTATAGCAATTTTCCAAATCAAGGACTAATGTTAAAATAATTATTATTATCGGGTTAATTTAAATAGGAACCAGCTGCACCATTTCACCTAAAACGTGACTACAACGTGCGCTGCATGTACGGACGCCCATGACATTGAGCGTTTATTACCATTTTTACATTACCACCGTTCAGAATTATATACCTAGCGGTTATTTAAAATAATAATTATTTATTGTTCGCCAATAACAACGTCACGATGTCGAGAGTCTCGAATCCTTCGATATCGATAACGGGCAAACGGGGTAGTGATAACGACGACGCGCACGTTTCGTGTCACCTTTACCTGAACGAACAACGAGATAAGTCAAATACAGTTTGTTCGACGAACTCGACAAGCGAAAGCAACCCTAGTAATATCAATAACACAAACTAAATAAATAAATTATAAATATTTGTTGTTATAATAAAAAAAAGCATATCTTCGCATTAAAAAAAAAGATCGGTGTGCGTGTCTAGTTATTTACTAGCTGATGCTTTTCTGTTCGCAAAAGTAAAAAAAAAAGGTAGGAAATTCATATAATTAATAATATACTTTTTTTTAACTTAATACGTTTATAGGGGCGGATAAGCAACGTTAAAGCGGTCCGCCCATATTATACTTCAATTTTTTTTTATTTACGGTTCGGTGTCCGTCCGTCCGTCCGTCTGTCACAGGCGATTTTCTCTGAAACTACACGACGTAAAAATTTGAAATTTGGAACAGAGATAGAGTGTGGTGGCCCAATTATTGACGTGAAGTATAAAAAGTTAAATTTTGATTCTGGGGGTTAATTTCGGGGGGTAAATTGGGAAATGAAAAAAATACAATTTTTCAAGGGCATCGTGTAGGGTATCAAATGAAAGCTTATTGAAGTTCGAATTCAACGATATATATGATGATTTTTTTTAAATGCATTTTTGACATTTTTCGGGAAAAACGCTTAAAAATTGCTGTCCCCCACCCTTATTACCTGAAGGATTGCTTAGAAAAATCTGAAAAAAATCATGAGCATTGAGAATTAGGTGTAGATTGAACGAAAATTATCAGGAATGAAAAATTCGAGCGCAGTCAATTGTTATAAACAATTTAACTGTTTATTTCCTTATAACTGCTGAACCATTGGATTTAGAGAAAAAGTTTTTGGACAAAAAATATTTCTCACGATGTAAGGAACAACTTTTGCACTTGCACATTTTTTAAAATTTTTCTTGGTCCACTCAGCTACGCGCATACGCGATGCGATTCGGCGTTGGTGCCGTCGGCGTCGGCTGCGAGTAGCGCGGTAGATGGACGGAGATCGGGCGGCCGAGGTTTGCTCAGGTTAAGGGGGGGCTGATGGCACGGAACACTAATTGTGCAAGTAGGTATAGCTGCACTTGACCGATTTTTTGAAAAAAAGTTATTTCTTTGAATCGGTCATTTTGAAAAGGTGTAATCTCCAATGTTTTGACGATTTCAGTTTTCACCAGTTACCAATCTGTAGGCAGAGACGCACATTCTGCATGAAAAGGGGTCATCTCCTAGTTACCTAACTAGATTTTATTTCAGCCAGATATGGAGGTTCATTTCGAAAACTGGACATCTCTCGGAGATGGCCAGCGGCGTGCAGTGCAATTTCAAAGTTGTATATCTCTGTTCCTACTTACAGGACCCGTACCAAATTTAGGGGTTTTAATAGTGAGCCCACTGGGAATGATTTGGTAAAGAGAAAAAAACATTTGGTAATTTGCGAAAAAGGTTGAATTTTTGCTTTGCCTACCCTGGAAAAAAAAATGAACACGTTTAGTTATTTTATTTATTATTTCTTCTAAACAAATTTTACATCACTGTCGAGAATTTTTAAATTTTAAGAGCAAAAATGTGTTTGTAGAAAGTTATAGTCATTTGAATTTCTTCAAACCTAAAATATAATTTAAAAAAAAATTCAAATGACTATAACTTTCTACTGACACATTTTTTTCTCTTAAACTTTAAAAATTCCCGACAAAATAATGTAAAATTTGTTTGGAAAAAATAATAAATAAAATAGCTAAATGTGTTCATTTTTTTCCCAGAGTAGGCAAAGTAAAAATTCAACAGTTCGCAAATTACAAAAGTTTTTTTTTCTTTATCAAAACATTCCCAGTGGGCTAACTATTAAAACCCCTAAATTTGGTACGGTTCCTGTAAGTAGGAATAGAGATATAAAACTTTGAAATTTCACTGCACGTCGCTGGAGATGGCCCTTACCCTTTTAACTTTTTCTATTACATTCTAATTACATAGATGTTTATCAATTCGTTTTTCAACTCTTTGTCTATGAAATAAATAAATACAGGGTGGCCGAAAAGCCTTAGTATGGGCAAATATCTTTACTATTAGTAAAGATAGAGACACCAAATTTTAGGTGTATTTTATTGGTTAATAAATCTACTTTTTTATTTAATTTAACATTTTCAACTCCCTTGAGGGGTGAGGCTAGGGAGTTGAGGTAAAAAATCTTAAATGCAACCCTATAACTCATTTTGAAGGTCTTTAAAAAAGAAACATTTTACCGCAAACCCGAGGACCGTATCGTAATTCGTTCTTAAAAGGCAAACCTATAAAAATTAAAAATCGTGAAAAAAATTAAGTACCTTTATTTCTCCTATTACTTTAAAAGTTGTTCAAAATGACCACAATAAACTTTTTGGAAGAAATAAAGCCGATTTTGGAACTCTGCCAAGCAGTTACACCTGCCATTCTCGAAAATGCGAGAAGTGTGTTCCAAAATCGACTTTGTTGTTGCCAAGGTCATGGTGGTCATTTTGAACACTCTTTAAAGTAATAAGAGAAATAAAGGTATTTATATTTTTAATTTTTAAAGGCTTTCCATTTAAAAACGACTTTGGGTTTGCGGTAAAATGTGACCTTTAAAATGAGACCACGCACGGCATATAGGGTTGAATTTAAAATTTTTGACCTTAACTCCTTAGCGTTACCCCTCAAGGGGGTTGAAAAAGTCAAATTACATAAAAAAGTAGATTTATCAACCAATAAGATACACCTAAAATTTCGTATCTCTACCTTTGCTAATAGCAAATAATTTGCCCATGCTAAGATTTTTCGGACCCCTTGTATGTTTTTAGCACAATATATTTTTCTCTATGCAAGCCCTATTCATTTTGAAAACGGGTCATCTCCTTGCCAGAAAAATGTGCTTGGAGGACACCCTGCATAAAACTTCAGAACTTTTATTAAGTACTTTTCGTTTAATTTTATCACTTTTAAAGTCACAAAAATGCCGGAAGCTATTTTTTTAAACTGGGCGTTTACAGTGCTTTTTTCTTCTTATGTAAACTAGTGGAAACTAGAGTCGGTATCTTTTCAAAATGGTCGATTCAATTATACTCATTAAGAATAATCGAAACCCGAAAGGCAGCACAATTCACTAAGAAGAAAACAACATATCACACAGAAGTTTAAAAACAGAAATTGTTCCTCGACATTTATCCCACTCACTCCACCTGCTTTATTACTTTACGATAACGATGTCTAAGTTCAAGTTCTTTAGGTTCAGTAACTCCAAAAAGCAGCAGATTATTACATAATAATATCTTTAAGGAAAAATTTCCGTGTCGCATTTATCCATTCCTCCTCATCCTCTTACTCTTACTATTATTCTTTTTTAACATTTGCAACATCCAACTGGATTTCTTGACCCAGTTATCCAAAATGTAATGATGATGATTTTAAAGTATACTAAAACATGTAAAAATTCATTTGATCCCCTCTCACCCCACCTTTTAATTTTTTTTAACATCTGTTAGACAAAATTTGACTTTCTAACCTCCGTAACATCGAACAAGAATTTTATTATGCGTGGACATGCTTAAAAACACACATACGGGTCTAATTGAGAACATTCTCTTGTAAAGTCGGTAAAAAATATCAACTTCAACCGGAAATGTCACTAATGGTATATCCGGAGAAATGACTGTTTCGATCTCGCGGAGTAAGTATCCCTGAAGACGCCTCGCGAAATCGGAGACGAAACGTCGGAACATTTGACATTGCCTAAACCGAAGAATTACGATTTTCAAAATATCGAATTGTTAAATAATTTTGCGTTCCAAAATCTGTATTTTTATGTTATGTTTATGCATTTACTGCTAAAAACACACCTTTTATATACATAACATAACAGAATAGTCAAAAAATCACTCTATAATTGATAGGAAAATTTTGCACGTTATGAAAAAATCGATGGTGGATTTTCTCCTTCATTTTTAACGACATAACTTTTCTCCGAACTTACAGGGTAAGGACAAATTATAGACATTAAGAATACATAGGTACTGAATTAAATCGATTTTGAGCGAGGTGATTAGGATATGTGTCAATAATTAATTACTTTTATGGTACTTTTATCGTGACTCACTCTTTTCAGATTCGTTAATAATAGGGTATTTGACGCTTTTTTAGTGTTTTGAACGTTTTTTCAGTGAAAACAATACGATTATGTAAACATTTTAAGCCGGGGTTTTATTTATTTCTGAATAGCCAACTGCGATTTTTTTACTAACCCACATATTTTTCTAAACCGCGGACCTTGACTTGGCCTGATCCGTCATTTCGTGTTTTCAATAAAAACCACGCACACAAAAAATTACGTCGGCTGGACGGATAATAACAAAAATATTAAGATTTCTGACGTCATCCTACGAAAAACAACTGAACGTAGCGGGCAATGTGGAGAATCAAATTAAGGATACGGCAACACCGTCATGCGCCATTTAATTAGATGGGTGTGGAAAATACATACCTAGGTACTTAAATTATTATTGCTTTTTTGTTCATAAACTTGAGAGAAAAATTCTTAGTACAAAACTTACTTTTCTTATTTTTACACTTGTCAGTTTATATCCTTGATTTTCAAAAGTTAAATAACTTGCTATTTTAAATCTCCTTTCTAACACACATTATTAAACTCGATGGAAAACAACAACGATGCGAAGCGCATATGGACACTTTTTTGACTTAGTTTTTGTTAATATTGTTAAATTATGATGTATCATTTCAATAAAATATTTCGCAGATATTTTTTATATTAATTTTTATTGACATTTGACATTTTTATTTAAAATTTCTAAAAATAGTAAATGATTTTTTTTCCATATGACGCAAACTTTATGGATACCCAAGCAAATTTTTGTTTAATCTTATTGTTTTTACTGAAAATACCCAGTCCTTCAGGGCCGGATATTTGGAATTCTACACCAATGATTTTTGTAACATCTTTTTATACTAAATTTCAATACCCCAGTCTTTAAATAAACTATATATTTGTAGGTACTCGTTAACGTGTTCACAGAAATGATAAGGGACTAATCTGCATGAGATTTACGTTAGTCCTTATCGCCGGCAAGCTCTATCAGATCATTCAAGTGCAATTCATATTTTAAACCAATCATTCCCTACGTCGCGTCGCGCGCCGCCGCCGGCGTAATCTCTAAGTGTAGATTTTTCCAATAACTGAAACTTTTATTTCAAAAAAGAAGTGTTGAAAACTGTCCATTTGTTTTTAAACATAGTCTGTATATTACAAAAATTTGGATTAATTTGTGCCATAACAGCGTATTATTTTACACTGGTTCGTATATTCTAATTTCTCTTTAATTATCTATTACTCCATTATAATATTATTGTTATTACCTCTTGTCGGTAGTTGCTCAATTTTGCTCCGAAAGTCGGAAAGTTGATATTAACAGAGATATAGGGCGTTCAAATAAAAATTTTAATCGAGATTTTCTTGAATATCTTAGAAAGCTTTTGACATATTATCGTAAAAGTCTGCATAAGGGGATTTGTGAGGGTGACAAAAAATAATCCGGCCTTAATTTCACTTCAATTTGCGCTTAAAAAGCTCAAACTTTTTCGTGAGTAGATATGCAGAACTTTTGATGGAAAAAGTTATTTTCTTCCCAATTTTAGAGAAAAAGGTATACTAGTTTAATGACGCTAAAGTTAACCGTTTTCAAAATATTTGCCATTTTAGATGCAGCTAGTGTTGTAAAATTTCCGGAAATATATTTTTCGGAAATATTTCCGGGAATATTGGAAATATATGGAAACACTGGAAATATATTATATTAAAGACAAAGCATCTTTTAAAAATAAGCATCGAAATCAAAATTTATAGCAAAAATAAACAAATAAAGATAAATGGATACAAAACTATATAGCAAAAACAAACATAAAAATAAATACATGCGAAAATATCGAAAAACTGCTTATAAATTGGTACTAGTCAAAAAGAGTTATTTGCGAGTCGGAAATCGGGAGAGAGGCATATTCTCATCACTGTCATCATTTGTTACACTTCCCTCTTAAATATTTGATAATGTTCTTTTTTATCAACAGGACTTATTACTTAGCTCGTTGCTATTATTATCGTTACTGCTCTCGTGGCTATCAGATTTATCACTTATTTCATCTATATCTTCATCAGTAATATACTTCATTTCCTTGAATTTTATCAAAAATAAAAATTGATCAGCTGCCACTTTCTATTCTTTGCTATAAGTTTTTGTTGTGAAACACTCAGAGTAATTTTGCTCTGTCATTGGTTAGCCCGTTTCTCCTTTTTGAGCGGACATAACTGTACACAGTACACGCTGAAACTCGCTCAGTAGCTGCTGAAGAAGCTGGCACGATCAAAACACGCGACGCCATTTTTGTTTTTAGTTTGTTTCGTTCTTAATAATTCATACAAAACTTGTTTTTGTCTAATGTGTTTAGCAATTTCTGTAACTTTGGCTGTTACAGATGAAATAATGTTATTTTTCGTTAATTTTCACCATATCAGTAGGTACACAGCAAATTGAGTGCGTCTGAAAGACAACCATTCGGAATGATGTTACATTTTTCATTCATAATTTTTCCAGGAGCTAATTGTATATTTTTGGCATTGTCCGAGACAAAACCTAAAAACTTGACATTTCCGTATTTTTCAATCAACTTGCCCATTTCCCCAGCAATATTAGAAACCAGGGAATTAATAATTGTATAGTCATACACCGTCACCGCTACTTGTAGCTTCTATTGAAACTAAAGAGCACAGACATACAGGCCAGTAGGTACCTATATAATACTGGCTGTTACATGCTTTAGGCTGTTACCCACTAAGTGATGTTTGTTTTAATGTACTGTACTTTAACAGTGAATAAACCTTCATTTATTATGATCTGTTTACTATCCATTTTGCAATATTTCCGTTATCCCTTCGAAAATTTCCAAGATTAAATTTCCATGTAAATATTTCCATTTACAACACTATTATAGATGCAGTATATTTTTTTACATTAATTTGGATGTTATTTTACAACACGCATATTTCAGAAAATGTAGTACGAGTAACTTCCGAGATTAGAAGTTTTACCCGGTTTTAGAAAGAAATGAATTTTTCAGTAAGTCACCTACCACAGCACGATGTGTGCGGCATGTAGCGCCCTCTATCCCCTACAACACGATTGCATTGATGTGCTCTTGTCGTCTAATATTTTTTTGCATTCACTATCCACTCAAATGGACCATTTTAATTATTTTCTTATTAATATGAAAAAAAAAATTATCAAAAATATGTAAGTGGATAAACAAAGTTTATCTTAACGCTTTTTAATTATTAATATCAATATCTTCAATTAACAATATCAGTATCATATTTATATATCGATTTAATAACAATTACTTCAGATTCTACTTATACTTGTTTCCCAGCATCTGCGACCAAAATTTAATTTTACAGATTAAAGAATCTCACAGATCAACGTAAATTCGCTGTCGATTTTTCTTATCATTGACGCTGACCATGGGCGCCTATATGAGGGGTAGTGGGTAGTGGGGGGTAATTAGCCCTCCACCAAGAAATATCTGAAAAATATTGAGACAGCATTCCCCCTCAGTTTTTCTTGCTAAAATAAGGACTTGTTCAAACCACACTGAAATTACCCGCCCCCCTCAATGTTCATGATTTTTTTCAGATTTTTCAGAGCGATCCTTTTGGTGATAAGGGTGGGGGCCAGCAAGTTTTAAGCGTTCTTAGAGAAAAGTGTTTAAACAAATGTATAAAAAATACATTATCAAACCCAAGCAAGCGGCCCGCGAGATGCCAGTTGAAGATGCCCTACACGATACCATAGATTTTTTTTCAATTTTCAATTTCAATTTTTAATTTAAAAAAATAAAGCCATTTTTCGAAAACATATTTTAAATTAGTAAAAACGGAATCCGTATTTACTTCCGAAAGTACCTTTTTTAAAGATGCCCTTAAAATAGACATTTGCAGCATTTACGTAGTTTTAGTTTAGTATCTATAAAAAAGAGGACTTTTGCTATGCGTCAGAGAAAAGAGCACGGTAAGACAAAAAAAGAGAACTGTCCTCTGGAATAGAGGACGGTTGGCAACCCTAGTTAAATTAGTAAAAAAATATATAATTTAGTTAACAATGCGATTGATGGGTTGTCTTAGGTAGTGCGCAATGCCTTAAAATATACTGGGTATCCATATCCCACGGCATTTTGACGTATTTCACACAAAATGCTCTTTTCACAGAGGAATTGTTTACTTGCAGTTATTAGGGGTTTGAGGAAAAAATAAGAACTGTGATTTTTTGAGATTAAATTGGTAGAAGCGGATGGATTGAAAAATGCAGGAAATAAAGTGTACATTTTAATTTTATTTTGAGTTATGCAGGAGTCATCAGCAATGATAAATATTTTAAATAGAAAAATTATTTGAAGTTAGGTGAACCAAACAGGTGTTAATAAGATAACAAAATAATTTTATTGGTGTCTTCAAATCAACATCTTACTATTTTTTGCAGTCCCAAAATTTCTATTTATAAAATTAAGAGCATAAAATAACCTTACTCTACCATACAACCTAATCAAATACTGGTGCGGAAACTTTTGCAAGGATAAACAAAGCGGCTATCTTTACAAAATGGGTAATAACATCCTTTTTCAAAACAATGTCTTTTACATTCCTTTCAAATATTATTTCTAATAAAGATACATAATTTACAAAATCGTTATGGGGCATCCTTACGTTACCAAATGTATCTAAATTAACATTTTGATAGGCTCTGTAATAACAAAATAACGAGGTTTCGTCCAAGCTTTGGTGAGTTCTCGAATACTCTTCATATATGGCGCATTTATGATTACTTAAACATTAATTTATATTAATTAATAATTAAAAAGCAAAAAATTTGATAAAAATCTGGGCAAAATTTCTAATATAAATAGGTAGTTTTTATTGTATTGTCCAGACAAGAAGCAATTAAGTAGGTTATCAATGGTTGGAATATTTAGGCCGTATTGTTAGGATAATGTAATTTTAATAGTGTTTGTTATTTCAGGGTTTTATGATAATATTAAAGTAAATAATAAAAGATTCTATTTGAATTTTGTTTGTTTGAAACTAGACAATTGTATAAAATACATAAAAATAATGTAATCAAATACTGGATACATACATATATTATTATATGTGTATTTACAAAAGTTCCTAACACTCCGAAGATTGCTGACCGCACTGGCCGTATCCTTACATCACTGCTCCAAAACATGCAAACGATGGTTTGGCGTAGTGATGTAAGGATACGTATTCAAAAATCCGTTGGATACGAATATCAAAAGAATCCGTATTATCCGTAACCGGCCGAGAACTTGAATACGGATTCGGAATCAAAATAAATACGCACCGGGTGGTTACTAATGCAAAGTGCAAAGAGAAAACGGAATAGGGATCGAGTGTAAGCGAATAAACACGGTAAGCGATTTGGCATATTTGATCTTATGCTTTCTCTTTCTAATGGCATTTCCTGAAAAAAGCTAGCATACTTATCGGGGTAACGGGTATCATATGGGATGAGACCCATTGGTTAAATTCGGCCCGCCTCCTTCGAACCGAATTCAAACGAGAACGAACGACGGTGCCTTACTATCCCTAACCTTCGACTTCGAATCAAATGATACCGCATCCACCTATCTACCCGTATCCGAAATAATTCCGTATATTAAATGTATTAATTATTTATACGGATCGCTTTTCCCTTCTCCTTTTAAGGTGCCTTGTAATTTAGTCTCGTTCATTTTGGCTTTATTTTTTGAGGACCCAAGCAAACCTATAGATCTGTGGATATTTCCTATAAACGTGGTCACTTTTTTTGGCCAGCCGGTGTATATATCTATTATCTACGTTATTGCTGTCATAAAAATGGGTAAAATACTGCTAATTGCTTCTAAATTACTTACGATATGTACACAAAACAACAGGCTCTGACGATGTTACCTCTTCTTTAAGAATTCTACGAAATCGAAATTATCAATGTTTACTAATTTTAATACACAATACATACCTACATAAAGTAATATAGAATTCATTATTTCGCAATTCATCTGACAGAAGATTAAAATATACAGGATGACCCATATATAAATGCGATATTTTCTCGTTTAATGTAACAAACAGTGATTGGTTACCGACACTTGAATAATTTACATTAACTCGTTTTATTTCAATTCAGGTTCTTATCCTGCAATCCCGACGAGCACCTACATGCTAGTACTGCCTATTTTTTAAAATGACACTGAAAAACTTTTGCAAAATCCAAACGAACAGATCGAGAGAAAAAATCAAGGAAAGGCGAAGATCTGGGCTGTTGTCACCCTTAGATCCTACCAAATATGATAAAGTGTTAGTGGAAAAATACGAGAAGAAGTTTTTAAAAACTAAAGAGTAAGTATAGTTGACTTTAAATGATTAAGGTTAATTATTATGTGACTCGGAGGAAATCCATGAATTCAGAAAGTGACACCGAAATCTAAAATCTAATGCCTCGTCAAAAAAGAAACCGTAAAATTTGTTGAGATTATAAAGTATCAGAAACAAACAAGTAAAATATACACATACTTCCATAAGCCAACCCTCCAAAAGTCGTATTGATTAACTAATTTAACTTAATAACTTCAATAAAATATTTCTTCGAAGCTTTTATTCTAATTATTATTTCACGACTGTGTTTTCCAAGAAATAGAAAAACAAAAAGTGAAACATTGATCAAGACAGTCTAGAACTCAGTACTTATTAAGTTTTATTTTAATTTTCTACCATAGTTTTTATAGCTTTAGTTTTTTAGAGTTGTTTTTCGATGTATTTTATTAAAAGCGGAAGTATACTAATACCTAACTTATTTTTTCAAAAAAAAACCTATACAAAATTTAAACTTGAATGCAATTATATACTGGCCACTTTTTTGTCGGTCATCACCATCAGTAACAATTCTGGTAGATGCAGGAAAGGAATCTCACCACCCTCAAAAGACATGGAGGGTGGAAATTCTCAACAGTTGCAGAGCGCTATATCACCGTATACAGACAAGACTGTATACGGTGGCTATATCGATGACTTTGCGGCTAATAGACTTTAACATTGCCAACAAAATCATGAGTGCTGTAGAGGGTAAATCCAGGGAATTAAATCAGTCACCATCAACAAAACTACCTATAATAGGAAAACACTTCAGCAGAAAATTCAATTGTACAACCATCCGAGCAATCATTAACATATACATACAGTCACCAACTCGGTCACTAATAACCAGAACATTCAAGAAATATTGAAAAATACAGTCACAAATTCACAAACACCACTACAATTCACAAGCTGCTATAACACCTTTAATTTTTACCATACAGTAGACAAAAAGTAAAAATTGTTAGTCACAATTTAAAAATATTTATTCGTTACCTACACATTTCTTCCCGGTATTCTTAAAATAAACCAATAAAAACCTTTAGCCATAATATTTCTGATTTTTTTAAATTTGAAACACTAGTGTTGAAATGTTTTTTCAGCGCAAGTGTTGAAAATATTAGTGCTAAAGGGAAGGTATTAAATAAAGACAGAAATTAGGGTTTGTTTGGTAAATATTTTTGTGGTTGTAGGAAAAATATTGTACATTACTTGTGTGAAAGTAATTCCCACTCGTGATAAATGTCACTTATTATGTAATATACTATATCACAATCGTTCGACGTCTCACTAGTGTAGAAAGAGTCATTTTCAAAATTTGTTGTACAATATACTATTACAGATTTTACTTTTCGAAGAGTTGTTGGTTCATTTTCTACGTTAAAGTTTCTGGTGACATTGCACGGAGATAAAATAACGGACGTTTGCCATTTCAGGGAAGAAAATACACTATATCAAGCCCTGCTCAACAACGAATTCCTCAAAATAATTTTGACCGATATTTCTCTTCAGAATGTCATAGACTGCATGTACGTCAAAAACGTAGGAAAAGGCGGTTCTTTACTGGAACAGGGAAAAATTAATTCGCAATGTTTCATATCGATAAGTGGAACTTTTCAAATTTCAGAAAATGGAAAGTCGATTGAAACGTTTAATGGAGTTAGAGTTCTTGGAGAAATCGCGGTATTACATAGTACTAAAGCTAGTCAGACTGTTGAGGCTGTATCATCTGTAAGTTCTATGTTTTATTTAAAGTATTCAGTAAATTTTTCAGGAGTATATTGCTTTATATTAATTATATTAATTTTGTATATGGACCTTTAAAATCAACCATAGTAACCTGGGTTGATTAAAATCACGATTTTAAACAAGTGATCTTTAATTTAAAACTCATGATTAAAATTAAAAAATTAAGCTAAAATCGGGATACGTAAAAATATATTTATTCATAAGAATAAAACTTTCAACTCCTTTTGATACAAAAAAACCTTGATGAATTTTCATTTTTATAGTATTCATTATAATACTTGAAAAGGAATGTAGCTGCTTTTCACAAAAATAAAACTTTTGAAAAATCCTTTTAATACAAAAAAAAATATATACCATAACCTAAAAGTAAAAAGAAAATGTTGTCGCGCTTTTATAATACCTAAGTGTTAATACTAGTTTAGCTGCCTTTTCATTGCCTAGTCTGTTTCTCATATCTGAATGAACGAATCCATAGGAAGAAAACATATTTTCTAAACGGCTTTAGCTATTTGCATGTGCAATTTTTTCTTCTTATCTTGACAAGTTGGCACAACAAAAAAAATACAACTGGCTGCTACTGCCACTATATTCACTTCCACTTCCACCTCCATTTTCCTTGTCCCTGCTCTATTTCTTTGCCGACTGGATAACTTCATTTTGGCAAGTTCCAAGATGGAATTCACAATCACTTTCAAGACTACTAATATCACTAGTATTACTTTTGCAGGTTTCCCAGTTACTTTTCAGTCTATCCACTAAACCTTGCATCTCTTTACCACACTTTTTACACATCGCTCTATCCTAGTTTGCCAACCACTTTCTTTTTTATAAAATGATGCCAAATACTAAATTCCTTTCTACCCCGATTTGATATGATTAAAAATTTTCGTGCTACACTACTCTCATACGCAAAAATATAACTGATAACTGGAATAGGCGCGTGCCATTTACATATGTATACAGCCGAGCGTTTTCCGCAAGTCTGCGAATTTCGACGAATTTTTTCGACAACTTGTAGAATTTTGTTTCGTTTCTGTATTATTTACGCTTAAACATTATAAGTTTGACTAAACAAGATATGAACAGTTAGAAAATATGTGTATTAATAAAAATTAGTCCAAAATAAAAAAATTTAGAAAAAAAACAACAAAAATCATGATTTAGAAAAAAACGCTGATTTTCGATTTAAAAAAAAAACTCATGATTATTATTAATTCTGATAGTAACATCTTATATTAAAAGGGTATTTTTTTTATCTTGATCAATGATGAAAAATAGTCCCTGTTTTCAGAAGTCCGCGACGTTAAGAATTATAATAAAAACAATTTTCAGGGAACAGTAGGCGTTTTAGACTGCGCATATTTCAGATCTATGACAGTCAACTCTCAGATCGAAAAGCAAGATGAAATAGTCTATTATCTCAAAAATGCACCAAGTATTGGTAAAGCCTCAGAAGACCGTCTCTATATACTCAGTGATTTCTGTAAAAACCAGTTTTATCCTCCAGCTAGTCACTTAATTAGAGAAGGAGATATTGTCGATAAGTTTTTTGTTGTAACAGCAGGTGAGTTAACTTCTTACTTTCTTACAGCAGCTCAACAAATCTGAGCATTCAGAGCAGACCATCTATCTGGGTTTGTCTATATTTTTAGTTTTAATTATAATTTTTAGGCACTGCTACGATTTTAACTAGAGACAACAGTAGAAAAGTAGAAAAACTCTCAAGAGGAGATTTTTTTGGAGAGAACATTTTTAATAAAGAAACCGTCAGTCTTTATACAGTTGTAGCGGATCTCCCAGGAGTCAAATGTTTAATTATTCATCGAAAGGATTTTCTGGAACATTTTCACGATTTAGACGAATTTTTGCATGGGAAGAAATTTGGTAAGAAATTTGATCTAAAAATGAAGAACCATATAACTATATCCGTCATTCTATAAAGTATTTACAAAGAAGCGTTTGCCGAAAAAAATATAAATTATATTATTTTTAGCTGATAATATCAAAGAATTGAAATATGGGAGTATAGAACTGAAGAATCTTAAAAGAATCAGAACGTTGGGTGTAGGAGGTTTTGGAAGAGTAGAGTTAGTGCAAAACAGTCAAAATAAAGACGACGTTTTTGCTCTAAAATATATGAAAAAGTACGAGATTAATAGCCAGAGTCACATAGACCAAGTAAGTATTTTTTTAAATATAGATACCTAAATATTTTCCTAAAATAGTAAGATTAGTGTTAGTATTAAAAAAACTGGTATAAGTCGTTATTTTTAATAATAAAACGTGAAATGATTAAGAGCCAAAAAATATTTAAGAACCCCAAAAATTTCTTCAACATTTAAAAAACAATTATTTTTTGTGTGTTTTTACAACAGTTAGTATCAATTAGCATTAAGTTAATAAATTTCGTCCAATTATGACACTTATTGTTTCCCAAAATGTACAAAACATTAAACAAAGTGAGCAATAAACGGCAACAACGCTCGCTGTGAAATCACGCAGGTTAACGCCTGTTTGTTCTTATGCCGAAGCGCAAAATTTCATTAAAAAATTTAAATATTAAAAGTAACGAGTTTTATCACATTATTTTTTCTCCCAACTATTCTCACACCTTTAACCAGAGTACTGCATTGTATCCAATTTTATGTGAGAATGATGACAGAAAAAACAACTGAACAAGAATTCACCCTATTGGTCAGTTTCATGGACAGTTTAGACCAGAACATATTTTAGTGATCACAATATTCATCTTGTCTTTCCTGATAATCACGGAGGAATCAGATTTCTTTCTATCCGTGTTGGCGAAAGTGCATTAGACAAAGACAAATAAAAAAAGACTTTGTTCAAATTTTTATCGTACCTTCTTTGCTTGTGGAAGTATTTCTGGTTATATACCTCGAAAGTTAGTCATCGCAAAATTCTTTTTTTGCGTGATAAAATCCCAACGGAATTCGATTTCTTTCTATCCTTGTTAGCAAAAGGGGAATTAGTAAAATACAAATAAAAACGATGTTGTTGACAATAAAAAAGAATAATCAAACATTTTATCACAGTCGGCTTTGTTTGGGCAAGTATTTCTGGTTGTCTATACTGTAAAAGTTTAATCGGAATTGTCATAAAAAATAAATTTCTAACCTGACAAAATACTTACATAAGTTTTATGATTTTATAGCAAAAGACCTTTGTTTTTACTGAACACAAACAGCATTTGCAAATATCTCGTTTTTATTAAGCAAAAACAGTGTCAGCATAGCCACATTAACCTTCTTATTTTATACTACTTAAAATTGTTTCCTACCCAAGTAACAGTACTCCCTCTAACCAATAATTTGCAATAAAAAGATCGGAGGAAAAGTTTTTAAATAAATTAAGAAAAAATTGCAAAAATGAGTAAATATTTTTATTAAGATAAACAATTTATAATAAGGTTAAAAAATATTCCCTATTCGCCGATATATAATGAAAATGGATCTATAATATATCCTATCTGCGAACAGTGACGTTTGTGTAAGTTAAAGACGCGATAAAAATTGTTTAATCGAATATACCAAGTAGTTTCACAATTTTTAACTATAAATGTTGAGTCTTAGTTCCAGAAGGATAGATACACTTTGGAATGGCACTGTGACTTTAGCTTTAAACTGAAACCAAACGTTTCTAGGGCGCAATTTTCATTACTTTCTCAATAACAAAAAGAAATCTTCTGCAATGCCCACTATTCTAAACTTTAATCGGGTCGGCGTTCCTGTTACTCATTCCCATAACGCCCGGTCCAAGTAATGTAAAGGAAAATAAATATGTACCTTGCGTAATATTTCAATAGTGGTTAGTCAGTCCCAGATTCATAGAACACAGGAATTTAAGCTGCTAATACTTTATATAAACTCTTTAAGTATATTTTTACACTGCAAAAACAACTTATATTATGGGACATGCTTCAAATAATATGTCATGTTTATCCATATACGTATTGTATATGTGTTTATCCATATACGTTAACGTATTGCGTATTACGTATTAACGTATATGTGTTTAACTTTCACCTAACTTTCTACCAGCTGTAAAAATTTTACGAGTATGAGAGAGAAAGAAGACGAGAGAGAAAAAAATGAGAGACATAATTGATCTATCCGTTGTAAAATGGGTTTCGGCAATACCTGGGTATTGGTTTCGGTCATCATTCTCAAAATTAAATGGATACGGTATACGTTCTACATATTAAACAATAATGACACATATGAACATGTTTGCGAATGTCTTTATTAAATAAGGCAATTATTTAATTCGAAATACTTCTTATTCAAGAAATTTTTACATAATATGACCATTTAATTACACTCAAAAGAATATGATATATGTACTTTGGCTTAGGGTTTAATTTAAAACATATTTCGTATACGTATATCGTATACGTTTGGTAGAAAATGATGAACAAGGTACGTTTATTTTTACGCAAAATAACTTTTTCGTATTTTTTATGCCCCCTGTATAAAAAATGAAATTTTGCATAACGTGAATCCTATTTATTTTACAAGCAGAAATTTTTATTAGGAGTGACATTTTACATTCCCTACAAAATTTGGTTCATTTGCCCCCTTCTAAACCCCATTCGCGGACATACTGCATAATAAATCAATAAATTTATATACTTTTCGGGTTTTGTTTGGTCTTTTAAAATTCTTGATTTAATTCTTGCAGGTATATAACGAAAAAAATGTTCAAATAGCCTGCGACAGTCCTTTTATAGTAAAATTATACAAGACGTTTAAAGATTCGAAGTATATCTATTTTCTGTTGGAACCCTGCATGGGTGGAGACCTATGGAACTTACTACGGCGGCAAAAGATGAAAAGCTTCGATACAGATGCGGCCAAATTTTATGCAGGTAATAATATATAAAAAATATGTATGCAGGCAAGACGCCGTTATAAGGAGGTATTTTCTACCTTTTTACGTTCCGCACTAAAGTATTGTATTCGTCAAAAAATCACCTCTTGAAATTTTTCCAGATTCTGGGGTATCTAGACTACGAAAAACATTTCTGTCGGTTTATTATCTGTTACTACGAAAACTTAAAAATAATATATTACCGTCCCGTTCCCGTCCCAACCTCTAATCCTTCAAATCCCGTGTCAATAGACTACATTTATCTTCTCTTCAGACACCCACGGTACGTTAGTACTTAGGCTTGAAGTCTACGTGGGATGTCTTTGCGTAAGCCGTTAAGATAACAAAATATTCACGCTTGTTGCGCACGTGAACAAGGGGCCAACCGCCTACGCTAGATACTTGGAATCTTTTTGCTCTCATTCATTCTTATTTAAATTTTGCGCGGGTCCCCCCGACTATCTCCTTAATCCGTTGCGTGGCGCTTGTCACCTTTTTACACAATGTTAATTAGGGTTCTAGGATATTGCCATGATATTTTTGTCGCGTGGTCCCTTGTTGCTCTACAGGGGCGATATGATGTACTGTTTCATGCATTTTTTCAAACATTTTTCGGGAAAAAAGCTTAAAACGCCTATGAGCCAAGACCATGTTCGACAGCGCTGCCAGCAACACCGAATAATTCTTCATTTTGTACTGACATAGGGCTAACAAGTCATTCACGTGCACGGGATTTTTTATGCGTCAGATATAATATGATCCCCTTTTGTATGTGCAGAAACACTTTTATTTAAATAATTTTATGAATGAATAAGGATGAATCACCTGATATTGCACGAAAAGTTATGTATGTTTAACGATAATGTAGAGCTTAATACTTCACGTTATAAATTATTTTTATAATCCGTATAACCAGATAATTCTTTATTACTATACACCCATAATGTTGAAAATAACATCTAATTGAATAATTACACTATAATCAATTTTTTTTATTGTTAAGTAAACTTTGATTTTTCTATTATTGCTGTTTGTGCGGATTTATTAAAGTAGGATTCGTAAAAGTGATAATTCTTAAAATAAACTTTAAATTACTATTTAAATAGGACCGATTTTTGGCAATTAAATATTGGATTTACTAAAAAGTAACGCAAACGTGGGATGATAAAAATGAAAAAATGAGACATCATATTGGGCTTTAGCGTTATATAAATAGGGTTCGTAAAGACGGTGCCGGACCATGGGCGGCAGGACGGTAAATAAACCAAGTTTAAAAGTAAGAAATAATTTACATAATCCTAAAAAACACTTACCCAGTAAATTTGCGTACGGTGGTTACTACCCAATGCCAGTGCAGCTCTAAAGCCGCATCTTGGGTATTAAATAGGAAGATGACAGTCCTCGTAAATTTAATGTTCGAACTACAACATTGACCACGGAGTTTTTCTCTAAATACGTTGATTCATCGATGGTCAGCCCAAATTTTTTACTGTTTACTTAACGCCGAACCGCATTTTACATTGGTTCGCGTAAGAGCACAGTGCGCCTAGGGTACAGGCCAAGGGGACAAAAATCAAAACTATGTTTTCATACAGTAATGTGTACTATTTTATATAAAATTTATTAAAACTAATCTAGTTCCATACTTCTTTGCACATGACACAATAATAAACGTACTACAGTGGCGCATATATACATGAAATGTGTAAAAACTTTTTAAAAATATATATACATATATCTTAAACCATAAACCGGCAAACCCACCCAAATGTCTCACCCGCTATCGGTGCCATATCCGGTGTCAGTACGCCAGTGTTCGTCTATATTCTTTATAGTCTCTGGTCTCCATATTTTTTAGTTTCTTCATTCTGTATAGGACGGAAGCCAACTCGGTCACCGTACGAAGATAAACTTATTTGAGTCGGATTTTAACCAAATCGTATATTGTATTTATATGTATAGGTGCATGTACATACGAGTATGTAGCGATACGGTTACGAAGGGTGTTCTATTCTCGATCATCAGTTCGAAGGAGCATATCATTCCTAATACAGGTTCTAAAAACACGAAATTTTCAGTGCATCCTTGGGGGGGGGGGGGGGGTTATTAGGCGGTCTACACCATAGTATTACGTAATAATTATACTTTCTTTATTTTTACAAAAATTAAAAAATGTTTTAGAAAAAGCGAAAAAACTCTAAAAAAACTGAGCCGGGATATTTCTATACCAGTTTTCAACATAAATTAATAAAAAATTAATGAAGTGGGAAAAGTCCGGCTCACAAATTTGGTTGGAATTCCGATCTAACAGAGGTCCATTCCATCCCTAATCACTAATATTTCTATTTTAGGTTGCATACTAGAAGCCTTCAACTACCTCCATTCCAGAGACATAGTCTACAGAGACCTAAAACCCGAAAACGTCATGGTCTCATCGAACGGCTACCTCAAACTCACCGACTTCGGATTCGCCAAAAAACTCGCACCCAACGACAAAGCGTTCAGTTTCGTCGGTACGGCAGAGTACGTATCGCCGGAACTGATACAGAACTTGCCCCACGACAAGGGCGTCGACTATTGGGCTTTGGGAATCTTCATTTACGAATTATTAGTGGGAAAATCCCCGTTTAGAAATGAGGAACACAACGACCTGAAGACGTACAAAGCGATTTTGAAGGGCATAGATTTTGTTAACTTTCCGTACATCATATCTCCCAGAGCGAGGAACCTGATCAAAAAGCTCTGCAGGCCCCTTTCAATGGATAGACTCGGATGTCAGAAAGATGGGGTAAAAGATATTCGGGAACATCCGTGGTTTTCAAAGTTAGAGTGGGATAAACTCAGGAGATTGGAACTAGACCCTCCTATAAGAATTAGTGTGAGTGGACTGACGGATACGAGGTATTTTGAAAACTTCAAGGAGGAGAACGTTCATGTGGACGATGATTTTTCTACTTGGGATAAAAATTTTTAAAATGTAAATCTTTTCTTTTTTTAATAGAATTTTACGCATCATTATTTTTTTATCTTGAAAATACATTTTTCGTTTTCTGTGAAAATATCTTATGATTTACCGTGTAAAGTTAGGTTTAGTGATAAAAATGTGATAATATTTAGTCAACGAAAGTACGTGTACAAGATATTTTGTTTAAATAAATGCGTTACGTGTTTATAAAAATAAACTAATTATGTATTTATTTATCGGTTTACTACCTTGTCCTGAAATACAGTACAAACACAAACAAAAAAATTTTGTTATGCAGAAGATAAGCTACTTAAATTCAAGCGGATAAATTAACTTTTAGATTACCACTACTGTATACCTATTTATCGTTTTTCACTCTATATGTTGAGTTCTTATAAGAAAATATACGTTAACCAAGTTGCAAATAGCGTGTCTGAAAGCAAATGGTACATGATACTTTAAGAGATGACCTATTTTTTATTACTGAACCAAAATAAAAAAATACTAAATGGTAGTATTTTTTATCTAAGACATCCCACGTAGACTTCAAGCCTAAGTACTAACATACCGTGGGTGTCTGAAGAGAAGGGAAATGTAGTCTATTGACACGGGATTTGAAGGATTGGAGGTTGGGACGGGAAGGGAAAACATCTGCAGGCAATTTGTTCCATAATCTGGAGACCCTAGGTATGAATGAGCGAGAGAAGTGGTCTGTTCTAGGCTCTTGTAGCTGGACAGTAAAGGGATGCATACGTGACCCGCCTCTTATTGTTCTGTTAGTGGCATTCAAGGGGGGAATACCGGCTAGTTCTTCAGAGCAAAATCCGTGGAAGTAGCGGTAAAAAAGGGATAAATCCCCTACAGTGCGGCGATGAGCGAGAGGAGTTTTCTCGTGAGGGCTGGGTCATTGATAAGTCGAATGGCTCTCTTTTGGATAGAATCAAGGATCTTAAGTGTCGAAGGTGATGCCGCTCCCCAGATGTAGGAGCAGTATTCCAAGCTTTTTAGCTGCCAATGTGGCTACTGCAGTAATGTGTTTGTGCCAGCTGAGATCATGTTCGAAAGTGATGCCAACAAGACCGAACGTTTCATTGTTCTGTATTCTGTGTTCATGTGGATGGGGTAAGTGTTGTCGGATTTTTTACGTGACAGGGAGCAAGACCGGGTTTTGGAGGCTTTGAACTGAACAAGGTTCTTGGCATCCCAGTCTAAGATTAATTGAAGATCTTGGGAAAGGGATAGGTGCATAGATATGCGTCTATTATTCAGCTATTGTCTGGAAAAATGAATGTTGGAAGTTGGAAGAGTACTGTCGTGAGCATAACTGTTGATTGGGGATTGGTAGTTGAAGAGAGCAGGTCATTAATGTAGGGTTGGTGCCACGACCGATACTTGGAGTACGCCAGTATTGATAGGATGGAAGTTAGATGAGTGACCGTCCACACAGACATGCGCCGAATAGAGAGAAAGCTACCGATCCAGGTACATAGTTTGGGAGGAAGACCATAAGAAGGTAGTTTGTTGAGGAGTAAGGCATGCCATGCTTGGTCAAAAGCCTTGGATATATGAAGAGCAACAATCTGAGATTCGCCATGAAATTGGAGAGACTTGTTCCAGTTATGTGTGACAAAGCTAAGGAGATCAGAGATCGTCTTTGGTGACGAAATCCCTACTGTCTGTCATGGATGATTTTGTGTTTTTCTAAATATTTTAGAATTTGCAAGTTTATCCATAACTTTGCTGACAACAGAGAGAAGAGAGATAGGCCTATAATTGGATGAAAGGGATTTGGAACCTTTCTTCAGGACAGGCTGCACACGAGCAGTCTTCCAGCTATTTGGGAAGATACCCTTGTCATAGGAGATCTGGAAAAGACGAGTTAAGATGGGTGCAAGTTCTGGAGAGCAGTTTTTAGAACAATTGCAGGTATGCCATCCAGACCGGAGAACTTTTTGGTGTCAAGGGATAGAAGAATTTTTTGAACTTGTTTGACCTATTTTATGTCGGACATTTTGTGGGGTACAGACGTAGCGGTTGGAAGAGCGAAATTGGCAGGAGGAATTAGGGTGGAATTGGCCGACAGTTGTTTGGCAATTAGTTCAGCTTTACCTTTAAGGTGCAGATAATTTCGTTGTCAGAGATCACGGGAGGAAAAGTGCTTCTACAGAAGTTTTGACTAATAATAAGTGAGATATTGGGGTAGGAAAAATTCAGAGTTTAGAATTGCGAACCGCCGTCAGTGTTTTAAAAAGTAAATGTTTGGTGTGTCATTTCCTATTATGGGATTATAACGTATTTTCTGATAATTCATTTTTATTTACATATGCTGGAGTCATTTTTGTCGGACAAGTTAGAATAATTGAATTGAAATATGTATTTTCAGCAAGACGGGTGTTCTGCACATTATGCTACAGAAGTAAGGGATTGGCTCAATTGTAACTTTGGAAATCGATAGGTGGGCCCAAATGGTCCAATTTTATAGCCCCCAAGGAGTCCCGATTTGACAATTTGTGATGTTTCTCTGGGGGTACATTAAACAACTAACATATGAAAGACCCATTAAAAACGACGAAGAAGTTTTAAAGCAGGGAATTTTAAGAGCGATAAAGTCGACTTCACTGGAAGAAATAAGAAGCTTTAGCCATTTTCGAGGTCTGTTAGAAAAATGGGTAAAATATGGAGAAGTTTATGAAAAATAAATATGATGTGCCCTTAATTTTTTTAAAGTTTAATAAAATAAGAAATATTTCTCGAATATAACAATTATTATTTAATATTCTATTAGTAATTTTCTTTAACCTGTACGAGTGTCTAATTTTGGATTATAAATATTTTTTGCTCTAAAGACAACATATTTTAACAAATATGTCACGGTTATCAAAGATGTAATCTAATAAAAAACGTTACAATGAATGTGACTAAGAAAAGTCTTTTAAAATTTAAAACAACTTTTTTATACGACGTTTTGCATCAAAATTTAAAAACGGCAACTTTACTCCTAACCAAAATTTACGTTCTTGTATTTTTTGCATACCCTGTACACAAAAACAAATTTTTGGCATCGTGGATCTTATTTTTAAAGGAATCAATTTTTTTTTATAAAGAATGACCTATTTTCATATCTTTCACTTTTTGGCCCACTTGTCCTCTACCCCATCCGTGGACATACTGTTTAAAATATACCGTTTATATTATTTTTTAGTAAAACTAGGTTTTATGTTTTGAATTACACTAAAAAATGCGAGACAAACAAGAATACAAAAAAAATATTTATTGACATACAACTGACATTCAAACAACTTCTACACCATACTTAAAACAACCCTAATTACTATATTATTTAAATTCAAATAAGTTTTTAAACAAAAAAGATTTTCAGGATTTCAGAAAGGTCAATTCAGATGTTGGAAAAATGAAAGTTTTTATAAAACGATATTTTTATAGATGAAACACAGCAACTTTTTACTATATTTTGAAAAGAGGATGTAAACTGCAAAAAAGTATTCAAACAAGGAAGAATTAATAAAAAAGTTAATCAATATACACAGACCAGCAATACTAAAGCACCACTAGAAATTTGCAACAATTTTGATGCTACACTTCTTCGAAACCCATTACCCAATTTGAATGATTTTTTTGCATTCTTGAAGAATATTACTATATTGGTAATTTTTGTTAGAAAGTTACTGTATACCGGGTATCCCCCCCCCCCCCAAATTCGCAACACCCTGTGGAATATTCTAGCATTCATAAAATATTGCATTTAAAACTTAACTTGAGCCCCATGTTTTCTTAACATTTTGTTTTTTGGTTCACTTAGTTATGTTTGATAATAAAAGAAGTAGGGCCTTTTATAAGTCACCATGTTTTTATTAGAATATCAGAAGTAACTTTTCAAAAACCTTATTAAACTAACAATATAATTAACCATTACAACACAAATTACATAAAAAATTAAAATAGAGCTCAGTAGCGTGTGTTTCCGTCTACTTCTAATAACCGTTGCACATCGGCGAGGCATATTCGAAATAAATTTGTTATTTGGTTTTGATCAGTATCATTCCAAATTTTAACAACCATCGTTTCTATGTCTTGCAAGGTTGCAGGAGAAGACTGACACTGTTTTAATTTTCTGCCAATAATGTCCCACAAGTGATCGATCGGATTAAGATCTGGACTGTGCAAAGGCCAATTCAGAGTCCAAATATTTACCTCATGTAAATATTCAGTAACAATGCACGCTACGTGAGGTGTTGACTCGTACTTTAACATAAAGTTATTGCCGATATAAGGAGAGAAAGGGACAACATGCTCAGATTAAATGTCATTATTATGTCTTTCGCTATTTAAAGAACCTCCACTTAAAGGACCAAGCTATTAAAGAAATTCTTCCCCAAACCATAATGATAATAACGATAATGCAAGACCTCACGTACATAGCGCGCATTGTAACTGAATATTTTACATGAGATAAATATTCATATTCTGAATTGGCCACCGCACAGTCCAGATCTTCCGATCGAGCATTTGTGGGCAGAAAATTAACAGTGTCAGCCCCTGCAAGATATAGAAAAAATGGTTTTGAAATTTAGGTATGCCTCGCTGATATGCAGCGGTTATTAGAAGTAGAGACGGAAACACACGCTACTGACGTATGTATTAATTTTTTAAGGAATTTGTGTTATAACTGTTAATTTATTGTTAGTTTAATAATGTTTTGAAAAAGTTACGGTAATTATTCGAATTAATGGAAACAGCGAATTTTTTCATGAAATTTTGCACAGACCCTAATTTTGGGTCGTAGAACACGAATCCGAAGTCAGTTTTTGTCGGTCTCGTATGGTTTTTCAAAAAAAAATATTTTTAACTTTTAGATTAGCTTTTTCTATAGATTCCTTTAAGTTTCGACACTTTCACTTCAAGATATCTGTAAACTTATAATTTTTATTATTTTTCGTCACACAAAACACCACATTTAGGCAAAAATAGATAAGAAAATTCCATTTTAACTCGCTATTAGCCGCCATTATTTTCCTACCTGTGAACAATATTTCTGTGTCCGGTGTTGCCACGTTTACTTATTTTTTATGAAAAAGTTGTAAATTAAGAATAATAAAAAAAGCTAACCATAACAAACTAAAGTTACTATTCTGTCCAACTTAGTCAACAACATTTTTTAAGTTTAACCTACATCAGACCTAAGCAAAATCCTATTGATCAGTAATCCAACACCTGCATGCTAATGCATGCAACCATATCTGAACAAAAAGGTGTATACCAACCCAAGCAAACCTGAGCAAAAAGGTGGTCAGGTTTGCTCAGTTTTCATTGATATAGATACATATATATCTAAACCAGTGAAAACTGAGCAAACCTGGCCACCTTTTTGCTCAGGTTGGGTGAGCAATATGTGGACTTATAAAGGCCCGACTTCTAGATATCAAACATAATAAAGTGAACCAAAAAACGAAATGTTATGAAAACATGAGGCTCAAGTTAGGTTTTAAATGCAATATTTTATGAATGCTAGAATATTCCACAGGGATATGTTGCGAATTGTGGGGATAAAACATATGTTTGTTACACCATAGGTACAATGACAATTAACATTCTAAGAAAAATGGTCAATACAGTAATATTCTTGAAGAATGAGCCTATGATACCCAAAAAAAACATTCAGATCGGACAATACGTTTAGAAAACATACAGTGTCCGGTAAAAAGTTGGCCACATATGGAAAAAAAATTATTATTGATTTCTCAGAAAATTTTATTCATGGTAAAAGTTGGTCCATTAGGAAAAATTAATTTTGACAACTTCAAATTTTAGGTAGAGTATACAGGGTGCTCAAAAAATACCAAAATCTTGGTTTAGAAAAACAAAAATCTAGGAATATCAAAAAAATTCCTACAAAGAAAGTACTTAAATCTCCCGTCAAGAGAAGAACAAAAGTCAAATACCATTTTTTCCAAAAGAGAACCGCTGTGGAGAAAATTAAGGACGAAACTTAAAAAAATCCCCATTTTTACAAAATTCAACCTGAAATGCCCCTGCAACGATACATTTTTGGTGATATTTGACGTTTGTTTTTTTCTTGACAGGAACGTTTTGTTCCTACTTTCTTCATATAAATTTTTTTGAGATTAATAGATTTTTTCTAAACTAAGATTTTTGTATTTTTTGAGCACCCTGTATACTCTACCTAAAATTTGAAGTTGTCAAAACTAATTTTTCTTAATGCATCAACTTTTATAGTGAATAAAAGTTTCTGAGAAATCAATAATAAAAAAGTTTTCCATATGTGGCCAACTTGTTGCTGGACACTATATAAGATTAAAATTGTAGCAAATTTCTAGTGGTGCGTTAATATTGCTGGTCAGTGTATAAACAATAATTATTATTCCCAAAATTAAATTTAAATTCACAATCTTTTATATGCAAATAATAGGTAATTTTAAATTGATGTTTCTTTGGACACTTGGTCAACTGAAAAAAAAATATTAATACAATATACTGACTTAAGTAAATCTTAAATGTATTTTTCTACAATTTACACCCTTCTATACCTAAATCTACCTTACTAATATCTTGGAGGTCCAGGAGGTCCACCTCTCATCATGCCTGGTGGAGGCCCTCGCATGCCCATGGGTGGTGGTGGACCACCTCTGCCCATTCCCATTGCATTTGGGGGCATACCCATCATACCAGGTGGAGGACCACCCATCATACCTGGTGGGGGGCCGCCCATTCTAGGTGGACCATGGTTCATTTGAGGTGGAGCAGATACTTGACCTTAAAAGAATAATTTGGTTAATAATTTTATAAAAAAAGAAAAACTAGCTGCTCAGATTCGAGATATTACCTCTCCCTCCTGGAGTCATAACTTGTTGTGAGGGCCCACCTACACCTCTTACAGGGCCTTGTAGTCCCACAGGTACACCGCCCATACCAGCTGGCATTCCACGTCCAGCTGCACGTCCAATTCCTAAAAAAAAGATAATTCTTTTCATTAAAACTCAAACTAATGAGGTTTCAAAGTATTTTCTGATGCTATGGTGGTAAAATGTTTGCCACTAATACACATCAAAGGAAAATTAGCTCAAATTTTGTATAAATTTCTCCTAGACTCACTATAAATAATCATTTATATCAAATCAAAAACACTTCATACCTGGTCCAGACGTTGCTCCAGGAATGGGTACCCTAGGAAGTCCTTCCTCTGGTGGCGGAGGTCCCTCTACCGTCAAAGAAACAATGCTCTCCCCTCGTAACAACACAAACCCTAACACTCGCTTCTCCTCCCTTTCTACTTTAGAGTTTTTAGGCTTTATCCTTCTAAATTCCTCACAATCTCCTAAAATCATGTTCATATGCTTGTCAAAGGCCTTAAAAGTGCCTATAAATGTCCTGGAGTCTTGCAGTGTGATCCGCACACGGTAGTTTATGTGCTGGATCATCTTGTTGTTTTTGCCGATCGTCTAAAAAAATGTGGAAATATGTAGAACAAGGAAAAAAGAAGGATATAAGAGGGTAAACTTACCATTTTGGCTAATTTTTTAAAAATTATTGGCAAAAAACAACGCCGACGCTTACAAACGTCGGATAACCTCAAATTTGGAGCGGTTTTGGTATGGTTGGATGGCGAATGGTGATTAGTGCTGGGCGATTTGCATCGATGTTTTTAAAACATCGATCTTTGTTATTGGTATTCAATGTTTTGCCATCGATGTTTGGAGTCACAAACAGGCACGTAGCAAGTTACGTAGCAAGCCCGGCTCCCCCGAATGAAAGTGAAATTAAGCTAAATGTACAATATCCTGAAACGTAACATGCGCATAATGTTAAATTTTTCCTGTGAGCTCTCCAAAACGAATTCACGGACTGGTCACAAACATCTTTGTCAATATCGATGGTTATCTTCCGATGTTCGACCATCGACCTTCCGTCACAGATTACCTATCCGTTCCGAATCTATTGACAAAAGATTTTGGAGGCCAAATTAATAAACATTATTTATTTAGTTTTGTTTTGTAATTTTTTATGGGTATACAATTCTTTTGTTTTGTTTGTTTTATTTTTTTAGAGTTATTATTTGATTTGGGATTATTTGGTAGTTTCTGTTGGTTGAGTACTTATATTTAATTTTTTATTAAATGAATTATAATATTTATATGATTTAAGTTATTTATTTTACTTCCCAATCCTAATTCATGTTACCTTTAACATCCATGTTTTAACAACGATGTTTTATCGACATCGATGCCTGCTTTCGATGTTAACATCGATGCCAAACATCAATGTATCGAGTCGATGTCCCAGCACTAATTGGTGATAGACACAAGACAATTAACAATGGCGGATGGCGATTGAAAGGATGGAACTGTACAGGGAACTGTAATATCAAATAATGTTTGGAAAGGGAACGTTAGTTTCAAAGAATTTAGTGTCCGTAATAAATATAAGAAAAGGGATATGTTTGTGGCATAGCGGACACTTTCTATTTATCTTGTTTGCTTCCTTTCTTGAATGGTTAGTTCAATTCACTGTCTGTTAACAGATGTCGCAACTAGAAACATTTGCATTAGTTATCGAAATCACCGCTAGATAGCAGCAATACCTTGTTTCTAGATGAAGAACCAAAAATTATTAATGAAACACCGTTCTAAATTTGAATTTTGAAACCTTGTTTCCGCAATTTGTGAGAAGAACCATGCACAAGTTACGAGGTAATTTGTACCTTGTAACAGACTAAAAATAATTCTATATAGAAGTCTATATAGTCTCTGCTAGTGCTAGTAGTGTCAGTTTGGAATCGAACCGAGTACCTACCTATTTGACAATCTTTTTTAAATAGTACTCAGTGGCCGGTGGCGGCTGGTGAAATTTGAAAAGTTGAATGGTATCTCTGTTGCTACTTACGGGACCCATGCCAAGTTCAGGTTCTTTAACGGTGAGCCTACTAGAAATGGTTTAGTAAAGGAAAAAAATATTTTGTAATTTGCGAAAAAAAAGGTGAATTTTTGCGGAGCCCCCCTTATTTATTATTTTTTCGAAACAAATTTTTACATCATTTACACCGTTTGCAAATCCTGTAGAATTAACTTACAAATATTCTAGCAATTTTTTATTTACTTATACATTCTGTTCATAGGTATAGGTACTGATATACAAATTTTTTTCGAAAACCCATTTTTTAAAAGCACGTTTTTCGAAAATAAATTTTTACATCATTTTGTCGAAAAATTTTAAATTTGAAGAGAAAAACTGTATTAGTAGAAAGTTACATTTTTGTTACAAAATTTGATTTTTTATAGATTTTAAAAAATTTAAATGACTATAACTTTCTACTAACACATTTTTTCTCTTCGCATTTAAAAACCTTGGACAAAATGATGTAAAATTTGTTTAGAAAAAATAATAAATAAAATACCTAAACTTGTGCATTTCTTTTCCCAGCAAAAATTCAACTTTCTTTCACAAAATTACAATTTCTTTTTTACCAAAACATTACTAGTAGGCTACTATTAAAAAACCTGCACTTGGCATGGGTCCCGTAAGTAGCAACCTGATATACAACTTTCAAATTTCACCAGCCGCCACTGAGTACCTATCCACATTGATTCACGGAATCAATCTAGGCGGAACCATCCTCTTTGTTCAAGATAAGTTCTACTTACTTATAAATATAATGCGATCAAAACTTTGTGTTTGTATCTGTGTACGAACGAACAAGGAACGAACATACGCTTTAAACTCTACTTAAACCAGAATTAAAAGAAAAACTACTCTCAACGAATAAACAATAATTAGAAACTACGTTAGGTCAACAGACACTTAATAAAGTTCGTCCTAATTAGAATGATCCTGAAAAAGTTGCTTTCAACAAACACTCGTCTTCTATTTACGTAATTATTCTCGTAAGTGGTCCATAAATATTTACTTGAACCAGTCGGCCGGAATAACTTACAAATAATATACAGGGTGTTAAACTAGTAAAAAGCGGCCGCGATATAGCGAAACATAAAAAAAACGTCCTCAAAGTATGCCGTGGAATAAAACACGCTGTCTTGAATTAATTACTCTTGAAAGGTAACATAGGAAAAGGGCGAATAAAAAATAAAACTGTCAAGTTCTGAAGTTTTTATTTTTAAGAAAATTACATTGTTGTGATTGCATAATACAGAATTAAAAAAAAACATATACAACAAAGAACCTAAATGAGAGACGTATCCACCTTCTACGTCCAAATATGTTCTCATCGTCTTTTTACAGCATTAAAAACATTGGTAAGCACTCGGGGGGAGTCGTTAATCTCCTAAAATTTATTTGTAATTCTAGCCCATAAAGGTCTTTAAATTTTCACAAGGGGTTTTGAAAACCGAGTTTTTAATGGGTGGCCATAAAAAAAAGTCCCACAGCGTGAGATCGCAGGACCGTGGTGGCCACCTAACTGTCATATTACAACTAATGATACGGTTTCGAAAAATTCTTCCAAAAAATTTAAATTATCAAGAGTTACGTGAATTGGTGCGCCGTCCTGCTGGAAGTAGCCTTGTCGCATCTCTTCATCGTCTAATGCTTTTACAAATTTTTTTAAAATTTCATTACGGTATCGCGCCGAATTGAGAGTCCCTTAAAAAAAATCGGTCCAATTAACCTTCTTTTCGATATGGCCGCCCACTAGCCAACTTTCTGTGATTGCAGAGATTTCTCTATAAAGAAATGTGCATTTTCAAACTCCACATTCTCATTTGTTGAGAATTTACACAACCAGAAAGGTAAAACCATGCCTCGTCAGTAAAAACATTTTTTCAAATGCGTTTTCATTATTATGCAAATTTCCTATAAACCACTCTGAAAATTGCTTTTGGTGTGGCTTGTCGTTTGGTAACAATTCTTGGACTGAGCTTAGACGATATGCAGGTCACATTTCAGGACTGTATTGCAAGTTTCGTAGGATACATTTGCTTGCTGGCGTAAGCGCCGAATAGCGGTTTGTGTGTTCATTAACAATTTGCCTCAATTCTTTTGGTGCACAACGAACTTTGGGTCTCTCACTGCCTTCCTTTCTATGTACACTTCCTGTTTCTCTAAACAAAGCCACAGATCTAGTCAAAACTTGGCGAAACTGGTCGAAATCCATGACTATGTGACACTATGTGTGGAAATTCCGTTTGCAAATCCTGTAGAATTAACTTACAAATATTCTAGCAATTTTTTATTTACTTATACATTCTGTTCATAGGTATAGGTACTGATATACAATTTTTTTGCGAAAACCCATTTTTTAAAAGCACGTTTTTCGAAAACAACTTTTTCGATAATACAGAGTTATTCGAAAACTGGGGGTGTTTCCCAATTTTTTTCTTGGGAACTAACTTTTCGAATTTTTTTGTTAAAAGTACTTTTCGAATCTACATTCTGTTTAAGAAAACATGGTTTTTGAAAGTACATTTTTTCATTATGTCGAGAAAAATTTTGAATATTTATAAAAAAAAAACGCTTTTTTGAAGAAGTAATTTACTATAGACGTAGCAGACCCAAGCAAACAAACCTGACCGGACACCAGGATCTGTTTCTGTCGTTTTTTATTGACATTTTCTACGCTGTCCATATTTTAATTTTTGAAAAACTATAGTTTCGGAAAATGTAATTGTGAAAGATTCTTTAAAAAAAATATTTTCGAAACAATTTTGTAGATCCTTTTCCGAATAAGCATCTTTTGATGAAGCTCTTTTTTGACAAAATTTACTTAATTTAACATCGAAAAAATGTTTAAGAAAAAAACAGTACCTACACGCGACAGGACCAATTCATACTGTAAATGCTAGCATTTTTTAATCATGCCTTCTGCTCATTTAGAGGGATATACTTACGTAAGGACAATTTTTCGAAAACCAATTTTTCAAGCACTTTTCGCAAATACACTTTTTAAAATAACATCTTTTTGAAAATTAATTTTTTTCGAAAAACCCTTTCCGCATATTAATTTTTTCAAGCAGCTGCTTTTGGAAAAACTAATTTACGAGAGAGTAACGTACTAAACCTAAGGAAACCTGATCAAACTCACAAAAGGTTTGTTTAGGTTTGTTCAGGATCGTTTTTCGTCTTTTTATGTAACATTTTCCAAGCTAGTAGAGTTCATAGCCTAATACTTTTTTTTTGAAAAAAATACATTTTCGGAAATTGTAGATATAAATATGCGTAGGTACCTATTTTTGAAAAATTATTTTTTACAGACATTGGAAAAATATGCTTTCGAAATTTTGAAGAATTTCATAAATCCGTTATCAAAAGAGCATTTTTTAAAAAAGCCGTTAATATATTTTTTTGGAAAAAGGTTTTTGAGAAAATATTTTCGAAAAATTTCGTAAAGCCGTTTTCGAAAAAGCTGTTTTCCCCAAAAAAATTTGCTCCCAAAAAAGATGTTTTTCGAAAAAAAACCCTATTTGGTTATTTGTATTCATTAGTAAGGAATGTTTTCAGAAACCACATAAGAGCATATAAATTGAAAATGCCGAAAAAGGATTGCATTTTTATATAACATTATAGATCTATTATTGATATTTTTGTGGTATTACATTACATATTGAACTTAGTGAACTTACATAAACGGCAAATGTGTGTTTTTGTTTATAATATTTTTTAGAACATATACGAATGGTTCATATTTATGTTAGAATATTTATTTTTATATAATTCTCTACTGAAAATCTTTTTGCACAAGGCTCTAGGGGGGGGGGGGACAGATCTCCCCCTAAATTCGCGCCTGCGTTAAAGTTGTTTGATTACAAAAAAATTACCGTATACTATTATAATCATGGATTTATTTTATTTAATAAATCCATGATTATAATATACTAAATATTTATGCAATTTTTAGACTTTACTAAAAAATAAAAGCTGTCATACAAGAAAACAAAAAAAAAGACATTTCTATTAATGATTTCCTTGTAAAAATCAAAAGCGCCGCGCTACAATAGACTCCTCAAAAAAACTTTTAAAAATAACGCCAGCCATCATAAATAATTCTAAAATAAAAAACAATAAAAAGACCATTTCCCGCGTAGAAAATTCTAAAATATGTTTTCACTTTTCATCGGACGAAAATTAAAAGAACAAAATTTGACATCCGGGAGCCGACGAGAAAATTGGGCCCTTGTGAAAATACGGCAATACTTGTCGACTCAGATATATTCATTCTATTTCTATTTATTCCATTAAATAGTAAAGATATGTATACAGTCTTGTTTTGAGTAGCGGACGCCGCGCCGTAATGGACTAAACCTATCTTATCTATCAGTTAAAATTAGCACCGCGACGCAGAGCGCCGATTTTCGACGCCTGACGAGCTTCAGCCAAAACTTTTAGTTTAGTTCGTTATATTTTGTTAATTTGTGGTTAACTTTTACGATGTCCTCTAACAGTAAAATCGGTAGAGTGAGTGGTGTTGTGAAGGGCAGGTGGGGATAAATCACCCTTAAATGATGGTAAGTGCAATCGGGAACAATAAAGTTCTTAGGGATATTTATAGAAATTCGCTTTTTATACCGAATGCATGCGCATTCGTATCTATTAATATATTCGGCGGATTCTAACTGGTAACTTAAGACCCACTCATGCGAACGTTTCTAGTTATTTTGCTTTGATGACCTTATAATTGAAAAATTGTTAGGAAGTCCAATTTTTTACAAGCAAGTCAATACTGGCTAAGTAGGTCTTATTAAATTAATTTAAAAAAATGATTGTAAAAGAGGTTATTTGTATTATAAAAAAATAATATTATTAAAAGGCCGCTTTTTTAAGCTTTTAATGAGAGACCTCCGCACAGTGTAACGAACTGGATATTTTGTGGACATAGGGCGAAACAGCGACTATCGAATTTTAATTTTTTTTGTCTCTAGATTATTCGTAAAATATCTAAAGAGCGATAAAAATGTTGCGAAAATAAGTCCGACTTTAAAAAATCATAATATATGTTCTATAAAAAATTTGAAAGCAATTTTTGTTGTGGCTATAATATGCCAACTACTCTTTATATTTCCAAATTTTAGTGGAAATATTTTTGTAAAGTTTACTTATATATGGAATTTTGAAGAACCGTGGCCCTACTCGATGACACAACAAAGTTTGGTGTGACTTTTAAAAAAATGCCTAAATATGCCTACGTTGTTACATACATTAGGGCATTACACAACTCTTATACATTAGGAATATATAAAGATCTCATCCCTCTTTGTCCAATTATTGAAAAAAAGTTATTTTTCTTTAGAAATGTCGCACATGCAGGAATACAAAATTGCTTTTTAATGCCGCTTTAGACGTTGTCAAATAGGATGAGAGCACTACAGATGACTGCAATACTGTTACAACTTTTTTCAACAATCACTGGATCGAATAAAAATTTAATTAACAAATTTGCTGCAATTCTTCAAGTCCTGATTTCGAAGGATATGTCCCGCGTCCCGACACATTTCAAATTGGGACGCGATTTGTCCCGATTTTTAAAATTCAATAATTTAAATTATTTAATCATAAATTTGTGTCATTTATTAAATGCTGGTACAAAAAAAAATAGCGTCCGAATTTTTTGCCCCAAGTCCCGATTTCTAAGCAGCTTTTAAACGCTGATACCCAGTTTTGAAGATGTTGGATCTGGCAACTCTAATCAGAAGCTAGAAATAAAGAGTTTTGTAAATTCCGAGAACATTATACGCGAAATCCCCTGGTTTTCTTTATTAGACCGAAACATACTGCGAAAAAAAAATTATCTGTTTCCAGAAACCGAAACACTTTTTAAAGAAACTAACGTTAAGGAAGACGATTCTGATAGATCAGCTCAGATGAGCTCAGATTGTGGAAATTAGGTTAATTAAAGTATGTTCTTTTATAATTAGTATTTAAATATATTAAACTTAGTTGTTTTAAACCGAAAATAGTATTTTTTTATCTCTTTTGTCGAAAAATAATTATGTTTTTTGAGCGACCGGTACTACGTAGGTCTAAATTTAGTACAGTAATAACGTACTCCAATATATGTTTTTATATGCCACAATTTTTGCAAAACCGCGAAGTAAGGTACCAATGTCCACGATTTTTCGATTTGAGCCGGTTTCTCGAAATTTGATTCCAAAATTAAAAAGTACCGGTCCGCCTTTCTTTTGTCATTTTCATAATACATTTTTTAAAAACCAAATGGTGAAATACCCAAAAATAACTAAGAAAACAATGGACCCGCCACAATAAACCTCTCCCTTCTCAAGATTTTTTCAGAGTCTAATGTCTTGAGATAACGAAAAACATGGTTAATTTTTCGCCGTCTGCAAAATATTTACACTTACCTGTATAAAAATCGATCCACCTCACACTTTTGATATCGAATGCATTTTTACACTCTATATCTGGTCAAGATTCTACATTTTAAATTTTTTTAAAAATTTTGTGATATTATGTAGTTTTAAAAGTTTTTAAATTAATTTTTTGTGTTTATTTTTGTTTTTAAAGACAAATCATTAGTTTCCCAGAATTCTTGGCGTTTTTACTTCATTAGTTTGCAAGTTCCCAAATGAATGTTATATTAAGATGAAAGAATGTAGAATGGAAATTAATAATTTGTAATCTTATCATTTTTTGACGCTCCTAAAGCTATCATAAATCTATAGCACATCCAATGTCGATATATTTTGTGTCATAAAAAAACAGTTTTGAAGAAACTGAAAAATTTTGCGGTTGTTTTAGGACACTGCAACATTTTTATAAGAATCATTTTTCGACTCATATCTGTAGAAAATTTGGTTATTGTCTGTTCAAACTACTAAATGCAAATTTTGGCACACCCCGTACACTATAAAATTGAATACAGTAGTAAATCCAGTAAAATCGAACACCTTCTTAACTTCTTTGTCTTTGGCTTCCCCAGGCTGATGGCGCATCCAAAGAAATAACATGAGTAATCCGGATCAACCACCCTCCACGTCGTCCTCGTCTGAACAAAGTCCTGGCACCGATCCAAGATCGAAAAGGAACAGCGGTCTGTTCGCGTTCTTCAAATGGTTCAAGCCTGGATCGCGCGAGTCGATCGATTCCGCGTCCCGATCGAGCAGTCAGGAAAGTATAGCGTCCAACAAAAGTATCGGTACCGTCGCGAGTTTCAATTTCGTATCGCCGAGTGCGTACGAGACAAAAGTGTTGACTGAAAAGTGCGTGCAAATCGGTCCGGAAACTGACACTTACAAGGCACGATTGAAACAGAGGGACAAAAGAAGGGAAACCGATAAGAATGTGACGCTGCGGAAGAAGTACAATTTGTTTTTTAACAAGGAAACGTTGCTGAGACCGGAGAAGTTCTTGGAGGACGAGGAGAACTCGAAGAGTTTGCCCCTGATGACGAGGGCGCACATTATGGAGGTTGAACCTCAGAAGGTTCATCGAAGGTATGCTTTGTTCTTCTTGTATAATGTTGTGTAATAATAAGTAAGGTTTACTTCTAAGCACCAGTGCCGGATCTAGGAAATTTCGAAGGGGGGCAAAACTTAAATTTTGCCTAGATTTTCTTTTGAAATTAAAAAATATGACACAAAAGGCCACCAAAATAAAGCAGTATTGAACGCTATTTTACTGAGCACAATAGAAAACCATGAATCACATTTAAGAATTACCGTAGTTGGAAATTTTATCTTAATTTTACATATTCATTTTTATTAATCGTTCGCAGATCATGGAGCGGCATTAAGGCAATCTTTCTCTTCAGACGCCCACGGTACGTTAGTACTTAGGGTTGAAGTCTACGTGGGATGTCTTAGATAAAAAAAAAGATTTGAACATTTTTTGGAAAAAATTTGCAAAATTCATTGATTTAATTAAATGGCTATTGTTCTTTCTAAAATATTTGTGCGAATAACTAATGTATTATCTTGGACAACAGATTTTCAATGGAGTTACCGTCTGGGGAGTGTGCTGATTAGAGCAAATCCAAAATGCATCCAAAATGGTATTTTTGTCAAGTCATTCTTGAACAAATCGTTAAGAGTGTTTTCAATCAGTTGAAAAATAAACTGCAATAGAATTATCCATTTTGCATAGGATGTAATACGTATTGCACAGTTTCAATAAATTGTAAGGAATCCACGTCATATCACGATGTGCAGAAGCAGCCGTACTCGAAGAGGCTTCCTCGACCACATCTAATTGTATCTTTAGCTAACAAACTTGGAATTAATTCTTTATTCTTTTCAATGTGGCGTTGGTTCAGTGATCTACGAACCGTCCAGACTAAACGATGTGTAGTGATAGATATCTACTAGATTAGAGTAATATTATCCTTGACTAGTCATAATTGCTATAATTTCCAGAGATTCTAGATGCAAATTCAATGATTTATTTTTATGGCCATCTGCTTTTTCTGTCGTGTCAATTTTCATATATTTACTTTCGTTATAAGGTAAAGTTATTTTCGAGAAGCTGAAGTTGGTTATGAAATGACCCATTGCTATTTATTCACTCCTCTCTCCTTTAATTCTATTTAAATTAGAATCATAAACTCGTATAGAATTAAACACAGAGTGTAAGCAGGATAAGGAAATTGGAAAAAAAGTCTCTGGTATGCCATGTGACCGTAGAATCCGCGCGAGAAAGTAGTAAGTGTATAAAACAGTGGTCAGACATAGGCGTAGTTAAGGGGAGGTTTGGGGGTGCTTAGCACCCTTAAAACTCTAATTAGCACCCAAAAATTTACAACCCTCCACTCTATTAGGCGTAGTTAAGGGGGGCCTGCGGCTTGGGGGTGCTTAGCACCCCCAAAACTCTAATTAGCACCCCAAATAAAATTTTTGGCCACATACGGAATAGGGGCTAGGGCTTAAGCATCCCTGAACTTGACTGCCTAACTACGCCTATGGTCAGACCTGCTGTGATGTCGTATGAAACGAAAACGTGGCCAATAAAAGTTTAAGAGAGTAACATGAATACGGATGTTAAGTTGGATGTGTAAAGCAACAAAAAGAGACAGTTTGAAATAAAACATAAGGACACCAAGGTTGTAGAAATATCTAAGAAGATGCAGGAAAAAAGACTTTAGTGATACGGGTAGAAGAGATAATGTTTACGACAGATTGCTCAGGAAAGATAAAAGCCGAGATCGTTTAAAGAAAAGAAGGCTAAATTTAAAGAAAGCAGGTTTAACAGTTGAAGAAACTCAGAACTAAAGGTTGTGGAGATAATTAACCAAGAATGTCTACCCCATACAGAATGAGACAATAATAAAGTAAACTTTACCAAAATTCTTCAGGCCAATTAATATTTTACAATAATCTATTTTTTCACAAAAATATTTAAAATGTTGCTCTACTTCTGTTGCACCATTTTTTATTTTCATTGTTCAATAGAAATTGTTGCCAATAGGTTTTGTCCATAAGATAGGCCTCTTTAATGAATTAAGATTAAGTTTCAAAGATCAAGAGCATATTCATTCTATGAAGTACCGCTCTTATTTTTTGCTTTAATCTTAATATAGGTACAGAAATAAAATTTTATTAACGTTAACCGTGTACATACATCTTTGTAGTGGTTTTAGTGGTTATCAACTTGTCCCCCCTCGCTCGCCGCCCGGGGCTCGTGCCCCCTTTTGCCCCCCCCCCCCGTAGATCCGGGCCTGTTAAAAACGATACATTTCGTGATTTGTGCTGTTGCCAAATTTTCCTAATCACGATACTATCGGGAAAGTTTAATTTCCCAAAATACAGGCGTTCTCTTCTAGTACGGTAAAATCTTACGTTTAAAATGGAATATATTTTTAATAACAGTCTTAGTGCATATTAACTGCCACCCACTATAACAAATTTTAATTAGTAACTCGCATAAAAGGCTAATCAGAAAATAGTTCCTTTTACTTTGGTTTACCTGGTAATGGATTCAAATCGCACCGAACTCTGTCTAACATAATACTAAATGTCATCTAAATATTGACTCTCGCTGTGCAAAAAAGATACTAGGGTTGGACAGCGCTGGGCGAGGAATTTCACAACAATGTCATTCATTTTTTGAATATAATGATTCTATCTAGGCATAATTGTGAACTAGGTAAATAAAAGAAATTTTATGATTTTAATCTTTTTTTTTTCATATAAAATTGATATTTGGAAATAATGCACAAAAATAATTTCTTTCAAATTTAAAAAGTCGTATGGAATGTGAGGTATACCGTTCTCCCTAAAGATTATCGCATATTTATATCTACTGCTTAATAAAAAATATGCCTAAAATTTAAAGTTGCAAACTTAAATTTGAGTAAAAACAACTACTTCGTTCCAGGACAAACAGCGAATCCTCAAAAGTCAAACGAGCGGGTGCATATGTCCACGTTAAAGGTAAACGAAAAGCGCCTCAACCTCCAGGAGGTGCGAAGCTTCCAATAGATGCCTCAACAGCCAGTCTGAAAAGGAAAAAGCGAGTCGCACCTACTCCCCCAACTCCCAAAGTAGAAGTAACCAATACTGCGGAGAACGAGTTGAAATCCAAAGAAGTTTTGTCAAACGATTATTTAAAACTAGACCATGGAGTACTGAAGCCTGTGAAAGAAGAGTCAAGGCCAAAAACTCCTCAAGAGAACAACCTTGTTCCTACGTTTAATGCATTGAGTCCTTCTGCTTCGCGAACTACCTTTGTTGAAGCGCCTGTTTCTCCGAGGCCCTGGTACAAAAGAAATTCTGGTTCTAAAGAAGTGCTTAACAAGAAGGAAAGTAGATACGAACCAATTGAAAGGTAAGATTTTTCGATTTTCGAAAATTACATATAAGGGTGAGTTCTTTTATAGGTGAGTCAAATTTTGTGAGCAACTAGTGACATCAACGTAACAAGCAAAATGCACTTTTTTAATTAATGAAGGTTTTCTAATAATGTACCTAGTTCTGCCAACAAATAATTTACCTATAAATAACACCGCAAAAAAAAATATAAAAATTGCATTTTTGCTGTGACTTTTTTTAAATTACGTGCAAACCTTTTTAATATTAGTTTTTTTATGATTTACTTACCTTTTATGTAGTTAAATGTGCTTGTATATCAAATCGATCTTTCTATTCTTCTGTTGGGAGAAATGTTCAATCACTAGCTCATTTAAATTATAAATACTTCTGATAAATGGTTTTTCAATGATTAACATAGCTAAAGCGATTAACCTTGACTCCCCCATTGTATTTCTTAAGAAAGTCTTAATCTTTTTAGTGTCGAAAAGCACCTCTCACTTTCGACTGTCGTCATTGGAATAGTACATAAAATCTCTAGTAATTCTACGCTTTCCGAAAACGTTTCACTGAGGTTCATTTCTAACAAGAGCTATAAAATGGCAACAGCACCCGTACTATTATAAAAATCTGACTCATAATATGATTAAATAAAACCTGCAATTCTGATTTAAGCTTGGAACGTTTACCATCTCATAATTATCATTTAAATGGTTTATGCCAGTAACGCCAGTTTTAGTCCATAACAAATCATCGGTACAAAACAAAACACACGGAGCAAACCCAAGCAACCCCACACCAAAAAATCTAATCCAGTCAGAAATCAATATTGTACATACTTGGCTTAAAATACCTGGGTGTCTTTCCCTCTGTCTTTCATGGTCTGTTTTAGATCCAGAAGAGATTTGGGGCGTCCTTTTTCTTTAATTTCTAAACGTTTTTCAAATGTTAATGCACTAGGTATTTTACACTGCAGTATTTCTTGCACTGTTAAAGCCATCATTAACATAAGTACTCAAGTACTAGTACTACACTACAACACAAAGGACACAACACAAATAATATCCAAATAAAACACAACAAAATTAGGTCGAAAGACACTTCTTTGAGTCGCCGGCGAGTCTTGCGACTAATAATGATGAACGATGAACAAGAGCTTGACGGTAGCATGGATACAATTCTGAAATATTATTTCGGTACGTGCTGCGTTGCCAAGTTATTATCAAAGTCGTTATTACTGTAGGTGTTAATGTTTTATAGGCACAGTTACAATTATTGGTGTTAGTAATTACCTATATATCTTAAAATAAAATTAGGTAAGCTTATATTATTTAATGTATAAATGTATCGCGAATTGCGAATAATAATAAATTGGTCAGACGTAAATTAGTGGGCCAGAATTTGCGACAACCCGACAACCGGCGCGGCGGCGTTGACGGCCACGTGCGCCCCGAAAGCGATATTATTAGTGGGCCGTCGACAAGATTTGTCTCTTTTTAACTTCCTAAAGAGCGTATGTTTCTCTCTTAGATTTAATGCATTTTATATAGTCCATATACACCTATGAGGTCAATTTAAAATAACGGCGAATCCGGAGCGAGTTTTGCTTGGGGAGTTTTCGCATGGAACTTGGACTTCTGTGAAAGAAAAGATTATTTTTTGCTTTTAAAAAATAAATTATTAGGTAGATCATTGAAAATAAATTTAGGTGTCATTGACCAAATGACCTTATGGACTGTTACGTATGAAAATTTATTTTCAAAAATTTAATTTTCAAAAGCATTTCATGGATTCTACAATTAAAACTATATATATTTTTTTCAGATTACCTGAAGTTCAGTTTATGCGAAACTCAACACTAGACCTCACTTTGGAAGATTCGTTAACAAATAACGAAAAAGAAAAAAAGAAAGAAGAAAAGCGCAAGAGCGGAATGTCATTTTTAACTAACATTAGCGAGTTAGACAGAGAGGCATCGGAAATTATTAAAAATAAAGCCGAATACGAGAAAAAAATGGGCGCACTCGGAACAGAATTAGGTGACATACCTGAGTTCATGAAACCCAAAGAGACTAAGCAAAATGATAGTTGGATAAATCCCAAAAGACGTTCGGCAAGAGATTTGATAGCCAAATTTAATGCGATCACCAGTGTCACCAAAGTAACTGTTTTTGGTGCTTCTCACAAGGACAAATACTTTGGAAAGCAGACTAGTTTAGACGAAACCAAACAAAGACAAGAGCAGCTGCTGGAAAGTCACAAGAAAAGAATTGAAGAAATTGATAAAAAGAAAGAAGACCGGTTTTCGCCCTTGATGAAATCTGAAAGCGCTAGCGCTGTGAAACTGGGGGCGACTAAAGATGATACTCCAAAAATGGAGAGAAAAGCTTGGAGATGTCCAAAATGCAATTTAGAAAACGAGTATTGGAGAATTATTTGCCACGTTTGTTCCGCAATCAAACCTTATTTTGACGACTTTTCATCTTCTAGTAAAATCAACGGAGACACCAAAATTCCGGAAGCCAAAACATCGAGTCCTCTAACGCCCAAAAAAGAACCTTTTTTCCAGAATAATTCTGAAAGGATTTTTGAAAGATCTAAAACCCAGATTGGGTTTTCAGCTTTGGCCAACTACAATGCGAATAATAAGAAGAAAATAGAGACGACAAAAAGCACTTCTTCTGAAGATAAAGATCGATCCAAGGTGGATGACGCCAGTAAGAAAGAAGAACGGGAAAAATTAAAGAAAATGCTGATCGAAATGAAGAATTCGCTGCCGAAGAGAAAGAGTAACATTTTGATGAAGCAAAATAGTAGAAGCAGTATTATTATGGAGAATCCGGAAGAGACAAATAGAGAAGCAAGAGAAGATATTGAAGAAACTAATAAGGAGGATAAAAAAGAAGAGATAGCGCCGACAGAAAAAACTCAAGAAGAGAAAGTAGCAGAGATCCTGATAGGAACTTCAGAAACCATTTACGAAAACATTAAAGTTAGAAAAAGTGAAAATCCTAAACCGGTAAAGGTGTCATCGGCAGCTCAAACCAGTGCCGTGGTAAAACAAGTAGTGCCCGAAAATACATTGAAAAAACTAATCGAGAACCACAAAGCTAACAATGTATACGAACCGATGAAAGCTCAAGATTTCGAAGATATTTATACTGATAAAAACGGGAAAAGCGTCGCTAAAATTTACGCGAATTTAGCTCAAAACGATGAATTGTCGTTGTTTTTTAACGTTCCGAAAAATATTACGGAGTTGAAAAATAATCTTAGTGAAAATAATTCCGCGAGTTTTAATCACGTTAATTGTAATGTCAATACCGATACTATAGAAATAAACAGACTGTTACGACGACTGGAAAGTGCCATCGCCAAGGGTGATATGACTGAAGCAGCTATTTTCGCCAAGGAATTAGCTCAGCTAAAGGTGAATTGTTCGGTTGTAAGACAGAAACCTCAGGGTTACACAGGAAAAAGGAAAGGATTTCAGTAAGTAGACGAGCTTTGTTTATTTTTACAATTTTTGGACCTTGGTGTTGCCTATATTACAGTTAATTCCTATTGAAAAAGTCTGCTGCGTCATAATATTAGAAATAGTTTTGCTCTTTTGTGTTGCACGATGCTTGTGATGATGTATCGCAAGACCCCTCTTTACATTTAAATTTTTTTCCAAGGTGGCGTTCAGCAGCCATCTTGATTTTTATTGGGGTTGTTTTTAACCACTTATTTTGAGTTTTTATTTAAAAATAAGATTTTCTATTACAAATTTTTATATAAAGTTCGAAACTTGCAAAACGTAATCCTATTGGTCGTAACGTCACATGATATGTAAATAAAAGTGCTACTATGGCTGGTGTATTGTAAATTCGAGGGTTCATTTATTTTCTTGATTATTTCCCGAACATTAGTTGGGTAAAAAAACATTACATTTGGTTAAAAAAAATCTTGAAAGAAAGGAAAGTCTTCTTTTTCCCTTATTTAGTATTTTAATACTAACACCTTAAATAAGGGGGTACTATAAATATTTTGTAATAAGAAAAGAATTCCCAAAGTGCAAAACTTTTGTTATAACTAGATGTATGTACATGCACCAAAGACTGGTGTTGGTTAAAAAAATCCCAATTTATTATTTTTATTCATTCAATTACAATAGTCAGTTAATATCCATTAAAATATCACAAGGGAAGCCAACTCTTTAAAAACTACCGGACAATAACCTCAGCTTATCTATTTATAAACCGATAAGAGAGTTTCCTAAAAAAAAGTAAAAAGAGCAAAACTACTATGTATTTAAAATAGATGGGTAAACATACAAAATCTAAAACGCCTACGATTCCGAATTCGTCATGTTGAAAAAAACAAACTCAGATTGAAATAAAAATATTCAAAACGGAAATTATCGAAATAATGTTATAATTAGTCGAAATATTTCTTATTTATTTAGGACTCGGTAGTCACGTGACTTCGTTTGTGTTTAATTACAATACCAAAACTTGCATCATAATGACGTGTGTGTGGGTTATTAATATTATTATGCATACTCTTGAAAACACCCGAATGTAATTGGTTTTTATAACTTTTTAAATTGGAATAAATTTTATTGAAAAATAAAACGAAAATTGTCTAGAAATTTTTGTCAAAATAATATCTTTAGCTGTGCCGGTTTACCCACTAGGCATTCTAGGCACGTGCCTAGGGGCGCCGAGCAAAAATAGGGGCGCCGAACAAACATTACAATTTTATCTGTACTTTTAAATAAATGGAGGTTGCTATGAATGGTAGATATAGGGGCGCCAAAAAACAAAGTGCCTAGGGGCGGACAAATTCATGTCACTCATGACCTAAAAAATACATACATATTCCCCATACATGAAAATAGAAATATGCCGTGGAATCAGTCATGCATGTTTTGAATTATTCCTCTTGAAAGGTAACATATGTAAAAAGGTGAATGACAAATAAAACTGCCAAGTTCTGAAGTTTTTATTTTAAAGAAAATTAAATATGGCAATCACGGCAGAACAGAAAGCTTTTATGATCGAAAGTTACTTAATAAATGGTAAAAGGGTTGATGGCCAGTGGGTTTATTCAATACGGGACGCCATTCTGGATTTTCAAACAGAATTTCCATACATACCTAGTCATGGTTATCGACCAGTTTCGCCAAATCTTGACTAGATCTGTGGCTTTGTTTAGAGAAACAGGAAGTGTGAATAGAAAGGAAGGCAGTGGGAGACCCAAAGTTCGCACTGCACAAAAAGTAGAAGAAAATGAGGCAAATTGTTAACGAACACCCACAAACCCCTACTCGGCGTTAAAGCCAGCACGTAAATGTATCCTACGGAACCTGCAATACAATCCTGAAACGCTTATCGTCTAATCTCAGTCAAGAATTGTTACCAAACTACAAGCCGCAGCGAATGCAATTTTCAGGGTGTTTATAGATATGGGTAATTTGCATAATAATGAAAACGTATTTGATCCGGCTGGGTTTGCTTGGGTAATTTGCATAATAATGGAAACGTATTTGAAAAAAACCTTTTTGTTATGATGTACATTCTCAACAAATGAGAATGTGAAGTTCTGAAAATCCACATTTCTTAATAGAGAAGCCACAGATTCACAGAAAGTTGGCGTGTTGGTTGGCGGCCATGTCGAAAAGAAGGTTAATTGAACCGATTTTTTTAAGGGACTCTTAATTCGGCGCGATACCGTAATGAAATTTTAGAAAATTTTGTAAACTCATTAGGCGATGAAGAGCTGCGACAAGGCTACCTCCAGTAGGATGGCGCACCAATTTACATAACTCGTGATAATTTAAATTTTTTGGAAGAATTTTTCGAAGACCGAATCATTAGTCGTAATATGCCAGTTAGGTGGCCACTAGATCCTGCGACCTCACGCAGGGCGACTCTTTCTTATCGCCACGCATTAAAAATCGGTTTTCAAAACCCCATGTAAAAATTTAGAAGACCTTCCGGCTAGAATTACAAATAAATTGGGGTAGATTAATAACTCCCCTCCAGTGCTCACTAATATTTCTGATGCTGTAAAAAGAAGAACGAGAACATGTTTGGAAGTAGAAGGTGGACACGTTTCTCATTTAGTTTAAATTTATAATTTTTAGGTTATTTGTGCGTTTTTTTTTTTAAATTCTGTGTTATGCAATGACAATGACAACAATGTAATTTTCTTAAAAAATAAAAACTTCAGAACTTGACAGTTTTATTTTTCATTCACCTGTACCTTTTATGTACCTGGTACCTTTTATGTACCTGTTACCCAGTGGCGGCTCGTGACTTTTTTATTTGGGGGGGCACAAATACAAATCAATAAATAATACCTACTTAAAAAATTGTAAAACTGTAGTTTGTAATAAATATTGCACTGCGTTTATTTCTGACCCAATTTTTTGGAAACGGCGGATCAGGAAAACCTAAAAGTAAGGACAAAACAAAATACACAGTACTAGAATTACTAGTAATACTACGCACTAAGTAATGCACTACTAATAATTAATAAACTATTTAATGAAAAAAAAATATCCCTCAACTGATCACAAAAAAAATTATTAGGCCTTCACGTGTTAATATAATATCAAGAAAACTAAACATAAAATTGTGCAATAATCTCTTCCGCCCGCCGCGCCGCGGCAACGACAACGCCGCTCGAAATCCAAACAATAAATAAGTGCTAGGAGACACGAAATATTGTGCCCATCGAGATGCCGATAGCACGCGATTTTAATCCTAATTCTCCAATGCATAGACCGGCGTCGCCACCAAAATTAATGATGAAATTGGGACAAATCTGCTGTATCCCCGGAGATAAGTTTTGATCACCGGCGCGGTCGCGTTCGCCGCAGTGTGATATGCAAGGAAAGAGGTATTGAGGCGCGGCGGTGTATAATTTCTTTTTGACTTTTGATAAAAGATTTTTTATTTGTCGAAAATCTAGAGTGGGCACGTGCCCTTGTGCCCTTTAGGACCAGCCGCCACTGCTGTTACCTTTTAAGAGTAGTAATTCAAGACGCATGCGTGATTCTACGGCATCCTTTGGGAATGCTTTTATTTTGATTTTATGTTATTTACAATCATAGAGTACAATATTGCCAACCAACGAACAACAACATTTATAAGGATTTGGAAAATTGAAATACAAACTCTTTTTTAGAATAGAAATGTACGTAGAAGACAAAGTGTCTCACCGGGGCCCCTTTCCGATCGACGTTACTCAAACTCAGACTGTGGCCGAGTTAAAACAACAAATATCCAGGGAATTTGAAATTCCAATCGAAGTCCAGAGATGGATTTTAGGAAAGGAGCTGGTCACGGACGATAACAGCACTTTGAAGGAGCATAACATCACCGAGGGATGTCCTGTATTTTTGTATTTAGTCGCAGCAGGTATGGACGTTTATTACTTTTATAGATTGTACGAGTACCTATATTAAAAAAAAAACATTATACTTTGTCACAAAAATAGAGATTTTTCATACTTTAAATTGTCCTTTTCGTTATGAGACGATATTAGACGATTGTTTTAAGGATTTTTTTCCCTTACAAATATATTTGTAAAGATTTTTGACCTCCAAATATTGACAACCCTTATTCTTTCTCTTAATAGTACAAAAATTGTTTTTAACAATTTTCCTATATCAGACGATGGTACCAACATACTTTATACAAATATTTCTAAAATTTAAACTGTTCATCTTGTATTTTCTTTTCACTAGCTAGTAACCTTGCACTACAACTTAAATATTTTCAGAACCGACATATTTTAACACCTAATTACTTTCTAAAATTTCTAACACTCCGCCTTTTTTCTATTGCCGTCTTTTTGTATTTTAAAGAATGAACTTGAGACGATGTTCACTAAATAATTAGATTATAAGTATTTTTAACTGCTTTCTCGGACCTATTTTTAGTTTTTGGTAATTGAAACTTGAATAAACTTTTAACATATGTATTAAGAAAATTAAATTAACATCACTTATTGTAATATCGCTCATATTTTCAGTAGACCAGTTGTATATACAATATTGGAGAAAAATAAAGCAACAAATTGGTTATTTCTATATATTTCTATAACAATCTAGTAAATTTTAAACACCAGCTACAGAGACAAGAAATTATAAAAATTAAAGAAGTCAAAAATACATAAATGCGACGAAAGTAAAGTAACAAATTGTATTAAACAGTATTTTAGTTTATTATGATTATTTAACAATTATAGCAGCCAGAAGCAACATGTTAATAATTAATAGAATATCCATTATTACTTTTAATTTGCTGACATGGTCGCGGCATTGCGACAATAAAATTTTGAATTACAGTTTCAGGAGGATTTCTCCAAACCTTATTGATTTTGTCCCCAACGATTGTTTATTTGGAAACAATTGTATGGGAATACGACGTTCTACTTCTTGTCATAGATTTTCGATGGGGTTTAGGTCTGGGGATTTTGCCAGCCACTGCAAAATTAAAACCTTATTCTCCTGAAATCATCCTTGAACAAGCCGCGAAGAGTAATTTGGATCACTATCCTGCTGAAAAGTAACGCAACGGCATTTTTCACTCTGAAATCAGTGGGAAGAAGTAGATCGTAGTATTCTCATACAATTGTCTACAAATAAGCAATTCCAAACAAAATGAATGGGGTTTGGAGAAATCCTCCTGAAAGAGTAATTTAAAATCTGATGGCCTCAATGCCGCGACGTTATCAGCAAATTATAAGTAATATTGGATATTCTGATTAACATAATATTGCTAACTGCTATAATTTTTAAATTTGTTTGTTGTATTCTTTGTTTATAATTATTTCAATATTTATCCCTGTAAATGTTCAAAATTTACCAGATAGTTATAAGATTTTACTAAGATTATGAGGAAAGTATTTAATTAAAATTAAATGACAGACTCAGGCTTATCAACAAAAATTGTTTAATTTAAAGAAACATCCATTTTGTTTCTCTACTTTTATCCATTAGTGTAGCTATACATATAAATGGGAATACGCTTAAGTCATGATAATCCATAAGATTTTTTAATTTAATTATATTAATTAATATAGTTACTGACCTAAAGAATTTAATACATTTTTTGTTACAGAAAAAAAAACAAAAGAAGATCAAAATTTAAAAGCTAAAACTCAACCGTCCACCTCGAATTCTACTGCTCAAAACCTTAATCAAAAATCATCGAATAAACTAGAACTATCATCAACTAAAACGGATCAAAACGATATTCCAATATGTGTAACAAAATTCAACAACAATAATACGGAAACGTCAAAATTCGAATCCACAGAACAACCAAATGTAGCAGTAGGTCAAAAAAATAAGCTTGAGAATAAAAGAGATAGTATCATAGGCTTGAATAAAGTCAAAATTGATGCTCCCAAAGTCGTGAATGTTATTCCAAAATCTTTTGAAAGTCCTCAAACTAATGCAGAAGTAGTAAGAATAATTCCTGTACAAAAAGAAGCTCAAATCCAGACTACCAGTGAGGAGGACAAAAATAAACAAAAAGAGACTTATAAGGGGACTGGCAGTGGGCTAACACAGTTACCTGTTTCTGTAACGGAAATTAAAGTAGATATTAGACCTTATGCTTCTAGATCTCAAAATGTGGGTTCAAAACAGCAAAAAACTGGTTTAGTCATGGCAAAAACTACAAGAGTCGAGGTTCTGCAAGCACCACCATTAGTTGTGACGAATGAGGTTGTAAAAGAGAAAAATTTAAACAGATCTTCAGTTGTTTTTTCCTCAAATAAGACTGATCAATTAGCCTCAAAACCTTTGGACATCCGGTTAAAACAAGAACCTGCTAAAACGGTAGATTTTAAAAATTCAGAGCTTTCGAAGGTAGCGGTAAAAGTTCCTGAACCGTTAAAAGAATTAAGATCTTCTAATACTCCTGTAATAACAACTCAGATACCTGTAGAAAATGAGTCTTCTTCAAAAGTTGGCTCTGAAACTTCAAATGTAGCAGCTGCTTCAGGCAATACATCAAGACCTCAAATTTCTTTTGGAATTTATCCCAACCTTTCGAAACTTAGTCCTAGTCCCTCAACGACCTCTCCTTCTGCATCTGGCTCAAATGCACCTTCATCTTCCCAATCTCCAAAAATTCCTCAAGCATCTATATCCTCCCTTGAAATACCCCAGACGTCGCAGGCCCCAATGGCGCAAAAAGAACAAGATTTTGAGGACTATGACTCAAATACCCTTAAACCTCCAAAAGAGTGGGAGTGTCACCTATGTACCCTCCTGAATCCGATTTCAAGCAACATCTGCGCCGTTTGCGCAGCTATACGATTAAAAAAGATCCCCTTGAGGAAGTCGAATAAGAAAAAGCCTGCGCCTCAACCTCAAAAAGACCAAACTTACCTCCAGTTAGTGAATTTAGATAGTGCTGATTTGGTGCCGAACGCAGATGTTTTCGAATGTGTGGTGTGCTTTTTGGAGGTACCTAGAGGCGAGGGAGTAACTTTAAGGGAGTGTTTGCATCAGTTTTGCAAAGACTGTTTGGCGAGGACAGTGGAGTTTGCAGAGGATGCCGAAGTGAAATGTCCTTATAGGTAGGAACTGACTGCTTTTTTTTTTAAATATATATGAGTATTTTTTTGCATATCTAGTCTCGATAGCGATCGAGATACTATGATACTAACAAATGAAACTTAAAACTATTTCTTTTTTAGAGATGACGAATATTCCTGCAATATAGCTCTTCAGGACAGGGAAATTAAGGCACTGGTAACTGTTGCTGTATACGATCAGTATTTAGCCAAATCCGTTGCACAAGCAGAAAATAAAATGGAAAAAACCTTCCACTGCAAAACTCCGGATTGCAAAGGGTGGTGTATATTCGAGGACAATGTTAACGAATTCAGGTGTCCTGTTTGTAGAAGGACGAATTGTTTGACTTGTCAGGTATGTGTAATTCACAGTCTAGGTGACAAAACTCCACCAGAATCCTTCTAAGATGTGCTTAGAATGGATTTTTTTTAATCACGAATTTGGAATAAGATTTGTAAATTATCTCGATGCATATTTTGGAAGATGCATTTTCGTAAAGGTGAATCTTATTTATTTTACAAGCAAAAACTTTTATTAGGAGGGACATTTTTACGTATCTTGCAAAATTTGGTCCATTTATCCTCTTCCAATCCCCATACATATGTAGTGAATTTCATAACAACCTGTATTTTTCTAGTAGTGTTCGAAAGTAAAAATTACGTATGAATTCAATTGAAAAAATGTTCATTGGCATTTTTACAAACCTTTTATTGGTCGTTGGCCTGTTATTGTTGTCATCAATCTTTTTATAGGACAAAAATCTTAATAAATAGACTATTTTAAATCGTTTCTCGGCCAGAATAAAAAATAGCCCATTATATGCCAAGAGGCCCTTATCTAAATACATATTTATAAAAAAAAAAACACAAAGTCTTGGATTCACGTGTTTCGCCCTTTGAGGCATCATTAGACCTTTCAAAATTTCCCAAAAAAAATACGGACATACTAGACATTTACCATGGTAGACGAACAATGGAGAAAACTGATCAACTAGATCTAAATTGCAAGCTGTACTAACTTTTAAACCTTTTTAATGAATCCCGGTTGTATTATTTAAAGTAAAACGATTTAAAACAAGCTTGATAGAGTTTTCCAGATTCCTAAGAAACATTGTTTCTTTTAAGAATATAATTTTGATATGAACTTTAAATAAAATTTTGAGTACACAATATGAGCTATGTTTGTTTTAACTAATTATAATTTAAGATTGTATCTTCTTATTTATAATTTTTAATTTATTATAAACTACTCAAAATAAAAAGGGGAGACTTGTTCATAAGTCATAATCCTATATTTCCCGTAAATTATAATTACATGAAAATATAATTTTGCTATCATTTTGTACACATTTTAGCATAGCAGCTCCGAAACAAAAGTTTTTCGTTGTTACTTATCCGCTAGGAGTAAATAATAAAAACATAATGATATTGGGAATTTTCTTCATGTGTCAAAATAGACATTCTAACACTAAAATGACAAGTTTTAATTACTGATTTTAACCAATCAGAATAAAATTACGCGATAATCAATGTGATTATCCGATAGATTCTGTTTTATTTTTTGCTTTTTTAGTTACAAAATATTCATCGTAGTTTTTACATAAACAACATCTATTTTTAATTTTCAATTTATTCTTAATAAGCTTAACAAATTGACAGGCTAATTATTAAAATGGTTACAATTAAACACGCAGTTGTTATAACTGATGATTTGGCCCGCCCCCGCTTGGTCCAGATAATATGGTGTTGTTACTGGTTCATAGGCGTAGTTAGCCAGTCAAATTCAGGTGCTTAAGCCCTAGACCTAATTCTTCATATGGCCAAAAATTTTGTTTATAGGGTGGACGGTTGTAAATTTTGGGGATGCTAATTAGAGTTTTGGGGGTGCTAAGCACCCCCAAGCCCCCCTTAACTACGCCTCTGTACTGGTTGCGGAAAATGTAGACGCGACTACTTCTTTGTTTTCAACATTCTCCCTCAATTTTGTGTCAAGGTTTTGATGAAACTACTGATCTAGTTGTAAATAGGATTTAATAGAATTAATGTTACCTTGTCCTGTTAATTTTGCTAAGCTCTTTATTCTGACCTTGTCTTCCAGTCAGGATTTGGAGTCGGGAAAAGGCGGTTGGTTGTGTTGTTGGAGCTTCTCTTTGAGACCAGTTTCTTATACAATCTGTAACAAAAAAGAAATCATTAAAATGCATGTATTTCAAAAATCTTAGTTTAAATAATTTTAGGAAAATGAAGCTGGAGAAGGGAACCTTATTGGACAAATGTCCTCATTTATAGTGTTGCTAATCAACCATTTGCTTCCCGTCAGTTTGCGATTTGCACCCTGGCAGGTTTTTAAAAAAACTGGATTGTACTCGATTTTGTTACTTACGATCCATTATTTAACCATCAAACAATTTGACGATTCATCTCTTCGAAATGTCAACACATTACATAAAACAATTTTTTCTGAAGGCCATCTGAGGTATTTTCGTTGTATAAATTTACCATTTTTAGCAGTTCTTGGAGCGTGAACTGGTTTTCCTTTTATTCAAATCGATTTGTAAGCTACGTCGTAAAGCGTCTCTTGAATGTCTTGCCATCTTAAATCTAACATCTGTAAAGGGATCAATAATCACACCAAACTCTCTATTGAACTTTTCTTGAACCAGTTAAGTTGCAACGTTCCACATAGTTTTGATCACATTTTCTTTGTAAAATGACCCATCTTTTTTTCGCATGCTATTCCCCTGATATTGTAAAATTAAAGAGAGCTTCTCTATTGATGTACTCTTGTCCAGACTGTACTGTTTTTAATCACGAAAGTCTTGAAATTGTCTCCAAAAAGAAGCCTTGGACCTTTGGGTGTTTTTTGGTGTAAGAATTTCAATGTTTTGATTAATTTATTGTAGCGTTGCTGCTCCAAATCGCCACATTTTTCACAAAATTTCAAAAAATACGCGGGCGTTCAAAGTTGTCAGTGTTTTATTGCTTTATTTATGTGTCACGGAAACGACTACAACAACCAGGAATTTGTCTTTTTGGGGCATGACAACTCTAGCTCTGGTTACTGGATTTTGCCATTTCTTTGACATTTATTGAGACAATGACGTTTTATACTTACTGGGATATACCTATTGCAAATTTTAATTCATAAAATTCTGTCATGAAATACAATAACCAACATGGGTTGTTAAAGGGAAAGTCTACGCAAACAGCAATTTATCAGTTGATAAAAACAATATTACACTTCTTTGAAAATGGCGAGGCAGTCATTGGCATGTTCTTAGAATTAACTAGGGCCTACGACTGTCTAAACAGGGGGTTACTAATAAAAAAACTGGCAATGTTAAGGGGAAATGCTCTAAAATGGTTAAAATCCTATCTCAATGGAAGAACACAGATAGTAGGCATTACTAGAGAAGGAGAGTTTTGTAAATCACAAGTATTAACGAGTATGTAATTGCTTATGGTAGCAATCTGGGACCATTTGTTGTAATATTCATTAATGATTTGTATTCTGAAGCAGATCATCCCTTTCAGACAATAATTAATTATGCAGATGACAGAAACTTATTAACTGGCAGTAAAAACATGCTTCAGCTATTAACAGACAGTGATAACTTTTTTTATTAAGGTAACAAAATGGTTTACAGAAAATAAATTAATTCTTAATTCAGATAAAACAAACATAGTGCTTTTTAACATAAAAAGGTCCAAATTAGAAAATATTACAGACATAGAAACCGTAAACAGTAGGTTAAATATCGCTGTTCTAGGTGTTTACATTAACAAAAATTTAGACTGGTCTCTTCATTTTAGCCAGTTATTAAAAAGGTTAAACTCAATCTGCTACGGAGTGCGAGTTGTTGGTGGGTATATGAACGATAAAACCTTAAAAATGCTATATTTTGCAAACTTTGAGTCTATTCTTAAATACGGAATAATATTTTGGGGTCGGCATAGCCATATACAGATTATTTTTGTTTCACAAAAAAGGGCACTAAGGGTTATTAAGAAAATGGAGTTTAATCAGTCCTATCGAAATGTCTTTAAGGCAACGGGTATTATGACTGTGTATGCCTGATACAGTTGTAAATGTCTAATGTTTTTACGTAGAAACAAATATTTCTTTAACTCACACAATAGCAATCGATTAACAAGAGCAGACCATTTAAGCTATCCCATACATTGCCTTCATATTACTGAAACAAGTCCAGAATATATGTGTGTTATACTATTTAATAAATTACCACTATGCATTAGACGAATTGATAGTCAACGCTTGTTCAAAATTAAAATTAAAAAATTGTTAATTGAGCTGGAATCCTATTGTCTAAACGATTATTTTAATATGTAGTGGATTGGTATGATAGTTATATAAACTTCTGATTTTCTGATTGACTATTTGACGTCATTGCATTTTGTTATTGTAACAAATTTGAAATAAACAGTATTATTATTATAATTATTATTATTAATTAACCCATTAAACAGGTTTAGGAAGTTTTAAGTTGAGTAGTCTTTAATAAAAGAGAGAGAAACAATACTTTTAAAAATATTACTCAGTAAAAATTTTTTACTACTGGGCTTAAAAATTGGAGTTAAATATTAAGGAAGCAAAATTTTATCAATGTAGCTTAGTATATTTTTAGGCAATACACACTGGTCTAAATTGCAGACAGTACCAAGAGAGAATGAAGAATGAATCTGAAATAGACGAGGAAGCGAAAAGAACGAAAGATTTTCTAGAGGAAATGGTGGAAAAGGGAGAAGCTATAGCTTGTCCAACATGCAAAGTAAGAACATAATAATAATTATTATATTATTAAGCCAAACGTGCCAAAATCTCTTGGCACATGAGGCAATTTTTTACAATTTCAATTTTTTATTTTAGGTGATACTAATGAAAAAATGGGGCTGTGACTGGCTGCGCTGTTCAATGTGCAAGACCGAAATTTGTTGGGTAACGCGGGGGGCCAGGTGGGGCTCGGGGGGAAAGGGGGACACTTCCGGGGGTTGCCAGTGTGGGCTTAATGGCGTGAAGTGTCATCCGAAATGTAATTATTGTCATTAGTAAATTTTTTTATCGGTATTCACATTTTATCGATATAGGATGTGGCTGCTTCATATCCTCAATTTTATCGGTATGATACTCATTATAATAAGCAAAAAATATACATGCATTGATTTAGGATATATAAATCAAGAGTGTTTTCATTGTTTAATGTGTCGATAGAAGAATGTAAGGATTATAATAATCTATAGATCAAAATGATAAAATGCCAACCTAAAGAAAAGTAGAAAATATTTTCACCCAGATTTAATTATACTTTTTAAATTGTTATCATTAAATTTTGCTTTTGACCGATACTAAGAATTTATATTATACAGGGTAAGTCAAACGTACCTACATTATCAAACTTTAGGAAATACTACCGAGTTTATTTTTAACATACAAGTCTTTTAACAAAACCATTATTCTCAATAATCTTAATCTCCTTGCAGAATACGCGATGCCATTAAAGACAGTGGATTGCCAATGCACTTTTGGCTCACCCTGTGTAGTTATCTCCTTTTAAAACATAATATTTACGCTTATTACCTAGTGCAGATCGTTTTTCATTTTTTGGTTTTATTATTAACTCGTATTATTTAGTCTTCAAGGTTTAAAAAAACACAAATTTTCAAAAACATTTTTTTTTTCAAATAAAACAATCGTAAAAATTTACGAAAAACCATGTGTCCCGAAAAAAATTTGGCAATGGAAAGTTTATCTATATCTAAATGATAATAAAAAAATCGGTGAAGTGCAAGCTACACTTGCACAATTAGTGTTCCGTGCCATCAGTCCCCCACTTAACGAGAGCAAACCTCGGCCGCCCGATCTCCGTCCATCTGCCGCGCTACCTGCTGCCGACGGCATCAATGCTGTATTGCATCGTGTATGCGCGGAGCTGAGTGGGCCAAATTAAAAATTTTGAAAAATATGTAAGATCAAAAGTTGTTCCTTACATCGTGAGAAATATTTTTTGTCGAAAAGCTTTTCTCTTAAACCAATGGTTCAGCAGTTATAAGAAAACAAACAATTAAATTGTTTACAATAATTGACCGCAATAGAATTTTTCAATCCTGATAATTTTTGTTCAATCTACACCTAATTCTCAATGCTCATGATTTTTTTCAGATTTTTCTGGGCAATCCTTCTGGTGACAAGGGTCAGAGATAGTAATTTTTAAGGGTTTTTCCCGAAAAATGTCAAAAAAAATGCATTAAACAAATTCATCATATATATCGTTGAATTCGCGACTCAATAAGCTTTCATTTGATACTCTACACTCTACACGATGCCATTAAAATTTGTTTTTCATTTCCCAATGTACCCCCCGACATTAACTCCCAGAATCAAAAGTTAACTTTTTATACTTCATGTCTATAATTGGGCCACTACACTCTATTTCTGTTCCAAATTTCAAATTTTTACGTCGTGTGGTTTCAGAGAAAATCGCCTGTGACAGATGGACGGACGAATGGACGGACACCGAAGTGATTCCATAAAAAGACAGAAAAATTTCCTGTGCCGATCTGAATAAATCTGACCAAACCGAAAAAAAGCTGGTCTGTGAGGTTTGCTTAGGTTTGAACACAATCATTTTTTTGCCTTTTTTTGTTATTATTTACATTCGAACATGGTTTCGAAGATATTGTTTTTCGGAAACATTGTCTTCGAAAAATTGTTTTTGAAAATATTAACCTAAGCACGAAAGCAATGCAAGTGGGACAATCTCTTTATACCTATATCTACTTTTTTATTGTTAGTAAATTATATTATTATTGTTTTTTGTTATTTTTTTGTTATCCACATGTTTCATTATTTTATTTTACAGTTTTTAGTATCATGTTGCGTATGTGCTTAATATGTCTTTAGTCTTATTATTTAATGTATGTGCCTTTTGTCGGCTTAAATTGTATTTCTAAGAAAACTTAAATAATATACAAGAAAGTGTGATATAAGGTAGAATATTTAGAATTGTTTTATTTATCTTTTTAAACAATAAAATTAATTTTACACATTTAAAACAATGTTTTCTATGCTTAGCAAATTTAACAATTTTGTTAGCTATTTTATAAGAATCGACTGATTGTCTAACTGAAACTGCCTTATTATACGATACGAAACAGAAATAAAATAAAGGAAATATTTTTAATTTTGAGTTTTACTCAACTCTAGAGATTACCGTGGTCAAAAATATCGCGTTGATTTTCAAAATAAAGGGTGTTAAAAAAATGTAAACATTTTTTTTTAAATAATATGATTAATAGGTATTTAGGTATTTTGGCTGTAATCTGAGTAATTTGATTACGGATCAGCGCTGCTGATTTGTTATCTTTGTCTGTTATCTGTAAATAAATAAGGACATCCGATGTCAGCAAAGACTTGGATTAAACACTTTGCATCTTATTAAGCAGCAAATAAGGCATATACAGGATTTCCGAAAAGTCTTAGTATAGGCAAATATCTTTGCTATTAGTAAAGACGGAGACACCAAATTTTAGGTGTATCTTATTGCTTAATAAATCTACTTTTTTTAAGAGGCGGGGCTAGGGACTTGAGGTAAAATTTTTTAAATGTAACCACATGCTGCATTGTACCTCATTTTAAAGGTATTCAAAAAACATTTTGTCGCAAACCCAAGGACCGTGTCTTAACTCGTTTTTAAATAGCAAGCATTTAAAAATTAAAAATTGTGAAAAACATTTTCGAGAATGGCAGGTGTTACTTTTTGGCAGACGTTTACAGTTATTTGGTGCAACTCATCCAAAATCGGGCTTTGTTAGGTATACTCGTTCTTTTAAGTATCCCCAATGGAAAAAATCAAGAGGAGCAAGGTCCGGAGAACGAGATGGCCATTCAATAAATCCACGTCGTCCAACTCAGCGCTCCGGGAATTCATTATTTAGAAATTCCCTGACTGGTAAATAAAAATGAGGAGGTGCTCCATCTTCTTGGAAAAATGGATCATAATTTTCATTTTCCTTTTCAACGGCTGTTATAACTGTAGGTAAAATAGCCTCTTCCAGAAGGTTTAAATAAAGAGGTCCATTAAGAGGCCCGTCAATAAAAAAAGGGCAAATCATTTTACGTCCTAGGATTCCAGCCCATTCATTTAGTTTCTGAGTGAGGATATTGAGTGTGAGTTTCTTCAAACTAATGAGAATTACTCTCAAACCAATATCTGCAGTTGTGTCTATTCACAGTTAGTAGGTACCAGTCAGAAAGAAACTTGATTCGTCAGTAAAACATTTCCGGTAAAGCAAGTCCGGTACTATTGCTATAAGATTTAGCATCTACTCATGGTAACCTACGATCTGAATCATCCTCGTTTAGTTCTTGCACAAGATGTACCTTGCATGAATGAAACTTGTCTTTTTTAAAAATTTCATGGGCGGTTTCCATTCTTCATCATCATCATCCCAGCAAAAACATACACATGTAAAAAGTCTGTGTGGACTGTGTGACTGTGTGTATTGTTGTCTCAAAAAATAACTGAAATGTAAAAATTATGAAAAGTTCCTTGCCTACACGTTGGTTGCAGTGTTTTCATAAGCACAGAAAAATATTGTGTGAATTGATAAATTTACAGACCCAACTTGGCAAGTTTTCATTAAAGAACTGAGCAATATTGAGATCCTTGAAAACTTGCCAAGTTTGGTTAGTAAATTTATCAATTCACACAATATTTTTCTATGCTTATCAAAATACTGCTAACAAGGTGTAGGCAAGGAACTTGGCATAATTTTTACATTTCAGTTATTTTTTTCAGATAACAAAACACACAGTCCTGACGAGAACTTGGCCTGTTTTTTTGCATGTATATTTTTGGTGGGATTTATTTTTTAGTATATGTGTATACACATGAATGGTATTTTTTCCAAGCAAAGATTGTTAATAATGACTCTGTCGATAAGGTTGCAAGCATTCCTGGTATTTTTGTTTGTTGCGATTATAATAAAATAGAGGTATTTAAAAGTAAAACAGAAATTAAAAAAATATCTGTTACCGCCCTGGATCGACCCGGGGACTTTCCGCGTGTTTACGGATGTTTTTTTTTTTTAAAGACTTTTATTATTACTATTTTTTCTCCTCTTTGCCTGGTTACAATTATGTGTATATATATATAAACAAAAAATGCATACATGTATATAGACAACATAAAAGTGCGTGTCGTCCGTTGGTGCCATGCACCCGTCGACACGAAGAACGGGTGGGACCGGGAGCTGTTGGAGGCTCTTGGCAACCATTGGCAAAGCGTGGCATCTGGTGATTTCGCGGCTGTTTGGATGGATCCCTGCAGCGCATGAGAGGGCTTGGTGTTGTATTAAATACTCGAATATTGAGAATTATCCTGTTGGGTTGGTATATTAAAAGATATTCAAGATTGGGGTTTAGTGGAAAAAGTTTATAAAAAACCACCTTGATATTGGGACTAGAGGGAACATAGTGTCTGGGTTTGAGCCAGGTAATAGTGTGTTGTGATTGCGACAGAGAATTGTCGTACCAGCGCCCGTAGTGGGTTCACTCTTGTGACCAATGCTAATATGCTGGACCGGCAGGCAAGCCCCCCAGCCAGTCCGCTGCCAGCAGCCGACGGCTGGACGGCCCGCGCGCCAGCCCAGTGTTAGGAGACTCTCTCCCTCACATTGGCTCAGCGGAACTCTGCCCATAGAGGGAAATGTCTCCCTAATTAGTTTTTATATACAATATTTACACTATGTACATATTTATAGGCTGGGTTTTGGGGTTTAATTTTGATGGTACGTCAGTCGGGTGGGTCTTCGAAATATATTGGTAATTTTTTGTAAATTGGTCCGTGCTTTATGTTGGGGTCAAAGCGTGTGTCAGTAAGGTGTAGAGTTAGTGGTGAATTTTGCGGTTTAGTTCTGTAGAATTTGTCGCTTGATTCCGTCACATGTTCTTGTATAGTTTGCATGTTGGTCATGTGATGTAAGTCCGCGATTCTGGTGCGTCTTCGGGCAGAGGTGATGCACCTGAGTAGGAGATTCTGCATCCTCTGCAGTCTTTGTAACTGCGTAGGGGACGCAGAACACCAGACCGGTGCCCCGTAAGTCAGTATTGGTTTGATAGTCTGTTTGTATAATGTCAGTTTGTTCTGTGGTGACAGGTATGATTTTGGTGAAAGCATCGAATACAGGCTCTGCATTGCTATAAATGCTTTGTGCAAGGTTGCCGTTACGTGTGGCTTGAACGATAGTCTTTCATCCAGAACCACACCCAAGTACTTTACTTTACGTACCGGGATTATGTCAGTGTTGTCGATTTTTAAGGGTACAAAAATTTTATTGTTAGTAAATTTTTTCGTTAGTATGGTACATTCAGTCTTTGTCGGGTTTAGAGTAATTTTCCATTTGTCGTAGTACGGCTTTAGTCTTTGAAGATGCCCTAATATTTGCCTTTTTGCAGCTTCTGCATAATATGACTGGGCATATATTAGAGCATCGTCGGCATAAAGTGCTAGTTTTGTTGTCGGTTGTTGGGGTATGTCGGCTGTGAATAGGTTGTAAAGTATAGGTGAAAGTACATGCAGTTCCTTGTGGGACACCCGCAGATATTTGTCGTGAGCCTGATAGGTCTGCTTCGACTCTTACTTGTATTTGTCTGTCTGTTAAGTATGATTATATTAATGTTATCCAGTGGAGAGGGAGATTATGGTAGAAGAAGAGCTTGTGCAATAGGCCCCTGTGCCAAAGAGAGTCGAAAGCCCTCTTGATGTCTAGGAGTAACATCACTAACCACTACACTACGTATACACAACGCTTTCTAAACCAGAAGTCGCTACCTATTTCGTGTCAGAGACCGCCGTCATGTTGGATTTTCTGCCATGTTAGATTTTTCTTGATTTTTGATTTTTTACGTAATTTTCACCTTATGTTCCAAATTTCAAAGCCCTAGCTCGATTGAAAGTAGCCTAGATTTATGATCATCTATCAGTCAGTCAGTGAGTGCCCGAAATTGTGTTTTTTGGGACACTCGTATCTTGGAAAGTATTCCACCTAGACGTATGAAACTTGGAATACTGCTTCTTTTTGGTAACCTTAACACCCCAGAAGTCCTGTAATGCAGCTAGGCTCGAAGATAGAGGGGGGTCAAAAAGTACTCGAAATGGTTCGTCAGTTTTGCGAGAACTTGGCCAGGCGCACTTTGTGCGCCTTGATTCCTACATCGATGGCAATTTTCCGAACTCACTGTTTTTCCAAGAACTTAAAGCTGTTCGGTTTTAATAGATGAACGACCGCTTCGTGGCCCATCTTTCACGGTAAAGTTGGTAACAAATTTAAACACAACACTTCTTACCTAACTATAAGAAAACAATTTATCTGGAAAAGTCTCATTAAAAAGGCTAGCTGATTCGTTAAAACTAAGATGCAGCACATGAAAAAAAATTATTTCAACTCTGTTTTCGTTGTTACGAACAATTTTTTAATTAAAAATAACTGAAAAACAAATCGAAGGCCTAAAGAACGCAAATGCAAACCAAGCATAAACAGTGCAAAACCTAAGAAAGAATAAAATTTATTAATACAATTAATTGAAAAAAAAATACAATTTCAAATACCTCATTTCAGGTTATTTGCATACTTTTTCTATCATTTTACTAGAAAAAAAGATTTATTTTCGAACTCCTTTATTAATAGTATATTATTTAACGAGCGGTAATGTAGGTCATAACTCACGCATATGAAATTTGCAGCACGAGCCGCAGGCGAGTGCTGTAATTCATCAAGTGAGTTATGACCATTACCGCAAGTTGAATACTATACTTTATCTACGACTATAACAATAAATACTAAGATACAAGTACAGAGAAAGAACTTTATTTACAAAATTAGGTATTAACTTAATTTGAAAACGTCAAAATTATTCGAGTGACATTACTTCCCTCAATAACAATAATCGACTGTTTCCTTTCGGCCAATCGGATTGTACAGAGCCACCTTGATATTCGGTTCGTAAATCTTTTCCGATTTATTATAGTGAGTTATAGCAGTGAGTTATTATAACTCGTGTTGTTTGTTTATAGATACTATTAATTGTTCAAAAGTAGTTGAATAATTAATATATAATTTAATAGGAGTAGATAAACTATTTTAATGCGTCAATAAAAAAAAATTATCATTAAAAATTTGTAGGTTAAAAACGAATTGAGACATAGGCCTGGGGTTTAAGGTAAAATGTCTCTTTTTTAGACATTTAAAATGAGGTACCACTCGGCATAGGCTTGTATTTAAAATTTTTGACCTCAACTACCTAGCGTCACCCCTCAAGGGGGTTGAAAAAGTTAAATTACATGAAAAAGTAGATTTATTAACCAATAAGATACAGCTAAAATTTGGTGGCTATCTTTATTAATAGCAACGATATTTACCCATAATAAGACTTTTCGGACACCTTGTATGTATTATAGCTCAGCTTTAAAATACTTTGTTTTTTAGTATGACTAATCTCTCTATGAAGCATTTCTTCTGGACTACCCTGTAGGATATTATTGAAAAAATCTATGGGCAGGTCAATCCTATTTTTTACAGTGTTACTCATAAAATTAATTCTATAGTATGTCAAAGTAAAACATCACATAATTACTTAAATTTTTATTAAAACTTTTTGGCGGCTTTTTTCAGTTCAGCAGTAAAAGCTAATTACATTATTGTTTATTTGTCGGCTCTATATTATATTCGTTTAGTTAAATATTACTTTAATGGGGAATCGCTGTCTCTTCCGAGTCGTGGAGAAAATGGAGAGAAATTACTTCTTCCTAACCGCGGATCGAATGGACTGATTGATCTTGATGGAGATAGCGTATCTGCATCTATACGCTCAGCTTCTTCCAACCAATTGGGGAAAGATTCTCCAGATTCCCGACCCAGTCGTGGTATGAAATTGTGTTGTTTACTTGCTAAAATATAGAAAAAATTAATAAAGTTAATGTTAAAATGTGTCCAGTTTATTTCCTCGATTTCATGGTGTCGTTTTTTTTACAAGATATTATTTTAGAGAAACATTGGTATTATTTCAAGAAATAGTTAAGTTTTTACCTTCATTTACTGCTACTACTACCAAGGGTGACTCCCTCAAAACATCTAAAATCCCCGAAGAAGATTGTTCCTTGTCGTTTCTGTAAACTTTGTCACCAGGATTACGTTTTTTTCTTCCAATTCGTGGACCGAACCACATTGGTGATGCTTCTTTGTTTCTTCGGTCGTTGGAGGGATCATATGAATCCGCTTTTTCTGTGGCTGTAAAATTTGTATTTTGTTTATTTTTATTTCAAATTTTCAACAATTTAATATAAATTATATTTGTAGAGGAACATCATTATTGTTACCTATTTATTTTGGTCTTTATTAACAAAAAAAAAGGGATTTTCTACTGCAAATTTTCGCGCGAATTTCGAAAAATTTGTAAAACGTGATCCCATTGGCTGTGTCGTCAAAAGTGTTTTTATGTTCTACTGCGTCAAAATGACATTGTTTAGGATGGTGTTTGATGGCCATAATTTACTACTTTATTGGACTCAGTCCAATAAAGTTACTTTATGGGACAGAGGAGAGGAAAATTGGAAATTTTTACGCGTTTCCGAAAAATTTCATCGCGTTTACACAAAAGTCATTTGATTATTTATTGTCATTACCAACAATGATAATATATGATAACTATAGGAACATCATAAGAGCACACTGGGAAATTAAAAAAAAATCGTAATTTAGGATTTGAATTTTAGTACAAAACATGCAGTAGAACATCAAACGATGTATGTTACTCGTACATAATGTGCTTTATTGGACTCACCTTCCATAAACAAGGACTGGTCCAGTAAAGTTATGCATTATGTACTAGTAACATCTATTATGACTCATAATGAGCACATGACGAATTCCAGTGTTGTAGGGTCTACGAAAAATCAATAAAAGGGGCATTTAATGCGAAACTCATCAAATCAAATATCCCTGAACTTAAAGTAGAAGGTTCCTGAAATCTTATTCATGTATATTTCAAGCCGAAATCGATCCAGAAACCGTTCAATTTTGCAACAAAAACTGGTATTTTTACGAAATTTTGACACATCATATCTTAATAATCTCGAGTAAATAACCTGCAATTCTTTGTTTTCATTGCAATCTTTGAAAATTCAAAAATTTTCTAATTTTGCATGTCCCCGACGAAAATAAATCTATTTATTTAGAACTTTAACGAAAAAATAAGCGATTTAAATTAGTGGGAGGTATTCTTGATACTTAATTAACGGATAAAATAGTGTGGAATAATGTCGGTTAAAATAGGATGTCGGAAAAAATTAAGGAGATTCGGTTTTTATCCCTTAAATACTTTCCTGGATGACCCATTCAGTATTCATGTTCAAGTGTGAGATTATCCCTTTATAAGATAGTGTCAAAAAATTGGGAAAAAATTAGATAGGAAAAAATACAGAGTGATTCAAATGTACAGATGTCGAGGGAAAAAAAGTGAAAAAAATCGAAATTTAATCGGCGACTGCTCCCTTCCTATAAAGTATGAAGAAACTAAAAAATTTGAATATCATGTGTTTCGACGAGCTCTTTGACGTATATGGGATTTTAATTTGAACCATTTTCACAAGAATGGTCACCTGTAAGAACAGCCGAGGGGGTCCTTTGGAGAATATTATTTTTAAGACATAACTGCCATAGCTCTACTTTTCGATAAAAGAAATAAATATGCTATTTTTAAAATTGTTGGTTTTATTTAAAAACTAAATCTCGAAGTACCTCTTGGGGCACGTAGTACCAAATTATATTCCCAACATAAGTATTGACTAATAACCGGCGTATTGCTGGGACGGGAGCTCAAATTCAAATCTCCCCATCCATTGTCTTCGGATAGTAGACCGGCTCGAGAACCGCAGTATAAACAATGATAATTTGTGTGATTTTGGCAGATTTAAGCCCAGCTCAAATGAGATATTTTTTAGAATAATCTATACATTTCTAATTCATTGTTATTCCCCGTTAATACGCATATAATTGAAGCAGTTTTATTATACTTTTATCTATAAGTGCATGATTAATATTTTAGAAAATAAAAAATATGTTATTAATATTAGGTAGTTAGAATTTTAAAAATTCATCATTGGGGCAGATTGTAGGCAGAATTTGAGTTTTTTAAAATTTATTACAAAACAAAATTCGGGAGACCATGAGATCAACATTACTATACCTGCAAACAAATAATCCTAACCGCAGTGTGACTATACAAAAAGGTATCGTTTTGCCGAATTGTTATGCCCGACATTGGGCGCCAAAAAACCAAACAATTTTTTACTCTTATTTTATTTAGAACCTTACTTCGGGATTCGGCTTAAATTTAGATCTTCTATTAGATCAGTTAGGTTTTAGGTTATGACAAGTCCTTGTCCTTTCATTGTTAATAAATCGTCATTAAAACTTTTATTCTATTAATACCGTGATTTGCTTGGTTCTCAAATTACTTTTATCTTGAATAGTGCTGGTAAAATAAATTTGGTTTTAATATTGTGGAAAATATATTCTTTTTTGATAAATCTGCGAAAAAATTCAAGAATAAGCTTAATAATTGCCTTACTCGTATATCTGTCAACCCACGTAGGCCTCAAGCCTAACTACTAACGTACTGTGGGCGTCTGAAGAGAAGGGAAATGTAGTCTCTGGATTTAAAGGATGTGAGGTTGGAAGGGGATCTGCCATTTGTTCCATAATCTGTAGACCCTAGCCCTAGGTATGAATGAGCGCGAGAAGTGGGATGTTTTAGGCTTTTGTAGCTGGATATTAAAGGGATGCATACGTAACGCGCCTTATCCTGTTAGGAACAGTCAAGCGGGAAATTATAGTGGCCAGTTCTTCACAGTAAAATCCGTGGAAGTATCGATAGAAAAGGGATAAATCCCCAACAGCGCGGCGACGAGCGAGAGAAGGGAGTTCTCTTGTAAGAACTGGCTCATTGATGAGTCAAATGGCTCTTTTAAAGATATAGTCAAGGATGTTAAGTGTCGAAGGTAATTCCGCTCCCCAGATGTGGGAATAGGACTCTACATCTTATTTTGGACACATAGAGAGTATGTATAATTGGAAGTGGAGAAGTATTTTCTGACTCGAAAGGGAACACCAAGCTTTTTAACTGCTGATGTGGCTAATGAAGTAATGTGTTTGTGCCAGATGAGATCACGTTCGAAAGCGATGAAAATAAGACCGAACGTTTCATTGTTCTGTAGGGCTTGGCCATTGATGTAGATGGGGTAAGTGTTGCCAGTTTTTTTGGGTGATAGGAGGCAAGGCGTTGAACTGAACAAGGATTTGGCAACCCAGTCTAAGATTAATTGAAGATCTTGGGATAGGGATAGATGCATAGATAGTTGAAACTGTTAATTGTCGAATTAGACCTTTCTTAGCAACAGTGAATTTGGCCGTTATTGTTTATTCTGATTACCTTTGAATAATAATTTTAAAAAAAATCGCTTTAATTGCAGATGCGTGTTATTTTTAAAAGAAAAATGAATATTAAAATTATTGCTCGGTTACAATGTCAACAACAAAAAGTATCGTACAACCGAATTTCTCATCAAATAAAGGGAGGGGGTTGCGCTGGGGGTAAGAGAGTGAAAAAAACACAAATCTTTCCGTATTTTGCTATGTTTTGCATAAGAATAAACTGCCATTCTAAGTTATTTCAAGTGGACACCATCGTTGGGACACCCTGTGTATGTGTTTTCAAAAAAATACGTATATGTTTTTAGTTTACTAATTACAGAAGTCCTAAATTATTTAATGTAGTTATAGAACTTTCAGCGCGTATTCTTTATTTATTTTTATTACAATTTCGAAAATTCAAAAACAAATGTTTTAAATAACTCACCAAAATACAAAAATACGGTCAGCAACAGAAAACAATTTATAACACTTAAACTACTCATGGCTAGGGCTGTAAACGTTGCAGGAATGCTTCTGGCCGTTGGTTGGGCACGCAGGACAATTTATAGGGATCTCCCGATGGACAAGACATCGGTAGCAGGATTAGCCGTTAATCGTCCGTAGGTGCATTGACAGGAATCGCACTCCTGGGGTTTGATTTATTTCATTTAAATCCGGATAATCTAGGAACGAGTCGCTCAGTAAACATCCTGCTGCAATTTTTTTAAGTCTGGCCGAAGGACAACAACGGGATTAAAGTATATTTGTTCTGGAAATAGCAGAAAGGGCAAAATATATGTTTCTTTTGCTACTAACCTGAGAAATCGCCATTATTTACGTCATTTCTCTAATGAGAAGTTATATTTCTCTACCTAGGCAAATAACAATATTAAAAATCACCTAGGTCAATAATGAAAAACTTTCTATATTTTTATGGAATCCAACAAAACATTAAGATAATTCTAATCCAAAAACACAAAAACTCTGAAATTACGGTACGATTCTATACAAGCTTAAGAGATTATAGATAATTATTTTTTATGTTAATTGGTCTGTTATCTAGGTATTTTTAGCTATATTGACCCATTGTGGCTCAACAATGACAAAGTTCCTTGAGGTTCCATCCTTTGAATTAGGAATATTTATTATACACGATTTGTAATTTGTTGTGGGGCCAAAATGGTTCAAATTACAATCCCATATACATCATCGGAAAGAGTTCGTCGAAATACATGATATCCATATTTTTTTAGTTTCTTCATACTTTATAGGAAGGGAGCAATCGCTGATTAAATTTCGATTTTTTAATTTTTTTTGCCCTCAACATCGGTTCATTTGAATCACTCTGTATTTTTTCCTATCTAATTTTTTCCCAAGTTTTCACCAGTATCTTATTAAGGGATAATCACACTTTAAAATGAATACCGAATGGCTCATCCAGGAGCTAATTTAAGGGGTAACAACTGAATTTTCTTGATGTTTTCCGACAAATCCTATTTTTAACCGACATTATTCCACACTATCTTCCTTATTTAGTGATTCTTTTTGAGTTTATTTTCTCCGTTAATTACCTAATAATACCTCTCACTAGAGAATTGCAGTTTATTTACTCGAAATTATTAAGATATGATGTGTTAAAATTTCGCAAAATTGCCAGTTTTTGTTGCAAGATGGGATGGTTCCTGGACCGATTTTGGCTTGAAATATACATAAATAATATTTTAGAAACCTTCTACTTTAAGTGCAGGGATATTTCATTGGATGAGTTGTGCATTAAATACCGTTTTTATTGATTTTTCGATGACCCTACATCACTGGAATTCGCCACGTATTCATTATGAGTCATAAATTCACTCTTGATGATACAAGTTTCGAAATTCGCGCGAAAATTTTGCAGTAAGAAATCCTTTTTTTTTGTTAATAAAGACCAAAATAAAAAAAACAGCAACCGCCATAAACATTTAATTATTTATGTCGACAATATAAAAAAAATATTTCATATTTATTTGGGTTTTGGGCATATTCCCTATTATAAATTTGTCGATTTCTCCTTTTGTAAATACACTTGATACACTGGGCTCCCAGGCTACCTGATATTTCTCTGCTAAATAAATTATTAATGTTAATAAAATAGCCTAACGTAAAATCGCATGCCATTAATTTTACTTAGACAACTGAACTTTTAGGCTACCTGATCTTTCAAAATATTTCAAAAATAAGATGAAAATGGCTAGTGCCAAGATTTAATCGAATCAAATATGTTATAAAAAAATTGTCTTATTCTTAACTCTTGTCAGTTTTAAACCTTATTGTTAAATTGAACCAGTCTTGGTGATACAGAATCTCGAGGTAAATTTTAACAAAGAACAATAATTATTATTAATTTATTCTTTATTGGAACTATTTTGTAAACGTCAAAATCGCTGTCACAGATATGATAAATTATGTATTGTTTAATAATCAAAAATTCAAATTCGTCATTAAATATGTGTACATGGATTAAGATTATCATGAAGGAAGCAATATGACATTTTTATAAATCTGATTTATTTAACTTCTGTATCGGAAATTTTTTCTTGGGAGGTGGTAGGTACAACTGGCTGGTGTGTGCAAAATTTAAAACTATTTCGGCCAGATTCTCCAACGCTAATCTGGCCTAATTTGACAACCAAATGCTTTAAACTAACAAGTGTAAAAATAAGAAAACTAATTTTTATATTATGAATTTGTTCCGAGTTTTTTTGCAAATTTATAAAGAAAAGAGCAATTTTAGTACGTACTTTCGACAATAATAGAACTAAATTCATTCTAGCAATCCGTCTCAAGATAAAAATCATTTGGAAACCAAGCAAATCGCTGAATTATAAGAATAATTCATATTTTCAATGACGATTTATCAACAATGACAGGACAAAAACGTGTGAAAACATATCTAATCAACTAGAAGATCTTAATTTAAACCAGTACTAAATCTTAAACCTTCTTATTGAATCTGAACGTTGAAGCACCGGACAGATAACACGTTTAAGTCTACATATTAAGATAAAATAATGATGTTTCTTGCTTTAATTGGAACCAGCAAGAAAAATATTTGCCATACTACATACAGCGCGACTCAAAAATATCCCCCTCCCCTTTTATTTTTGAACCGTTACACATAAAAATTGAAAAATTGCCATACTGCAAAAACAATATAAATACTACTTTTTCATATAATTTTCAGACTTTTAATATTCAAGATGGCGGCGGGGGACACTTCGAAAACAAAATTCAATAGAAAATGGGGTTGTGTAATACATCATTTGAAAGGTTTTGTCGAGTAATAGTTTGGGAGCATTATTAGCATTAACCAAGAAATGGCGGCTTGTCAAAGTTGGATATTCATAAAACATTTAAAAAAAAACTAAACTTACCCTTTTACAGCAAAAGGTGATGAAAATGTCCTCCATTTACTTCCAAACAGTAAAATAGCCTATTTGAGAATTCCTCACGAACATTTTTAAATGGAGCTGCCGATATCATTATTGCGATAGGCAGCAGTTATTCTTTGTTGTAATTCCAAAACAGAGAACGACTATGTTACATATACTTTTCGTTTTAGATAGCCGCGTAAAAAATCCAAGGGTGTTAAATGGGCGACCTGGTAGGCCATTCAGTAGAACCTCGACGACAAATTCAACGATGAGGGTAATAAACATTGTACAAATATTGCCTTACGTTTCTGCTCAAATTGGGGGGGGGGGATGCGCATCATCCTGCTGGGAAACTGGTTCCATGTCAAATTTATCAGGATTCTCTTTAAGTATTTCAGTGATTAGAAGCTCTACTGTTATTTCCAACATGTTTGAATACAGGTCTTAATTGGGAAACATAGTGTGTGTAGGTTGGAAGGGAAGAAGCATTTTCTGACTCGAAAGAGAAAACCATGCTTTTTAGCTGCTGATGTGGCTACTAAAATAATGTGTTTGTGTCAGCTGAGATCATGGTCGAAAGCGATGCCAAAAAGAGCACACGTTTCAATGTTTTGTAGGGCTTGACCATCCATGTGGATGGAGTACCAACGTGTTGCCGGATTTTTTGCGTGACAGGGAGCAAGACTGGGTTTTGGAGGCGTTGAACTGAAGAGGGTTTTTGGCACCCCAGTATAAGCTTAATTAAAGATCTTGGGAAAGGGATAGGTGAATGGATCTGCGTCTTTTATCCAGCTCTCGATTCGAGACTTGTCTGGAAAAGTTAATGTTGTGAATATGTAAATACGTGAACCAAATCTATATATTACAAAAAAAAATATACCACTCCCCTTTTTTATCTTATTGATAAGTAATCTGCACATTGTAAATTAATTTTAATGTATAAAACTTTTAATTTTCACAGAATAAGTGTTATTGCATTAAGTGCATGCTAAGTGCTATAGAGTATGTGGTGATGTCTAGATCTGATGATTTAGTTTTTGAGAACTACAAATAAACTAACACCTTGGAACCAACAGGTGAGATTGATTTTAATAATTAATGCATTTTTTTATTTAGAACATGTTTCGTATTACAGAAATACGTTTTTACCTGTTTTTAGTGTTTATTAAAATTAATTTAAGTGAGTATTTACGGAATCAATAAAAAGTAAAATAGTATTTTTTTAGGTCTCTTTGTTTGTAGTATTTTCTCGATTAAAGTCTGGTGATTCGGTACCGTGGAGATTTTTAGCCATTGTTTATCACAGTAAACTTTTTATTGAAGCGAGTTTGTGAAAACATTAAACACATTTAACACTTATGACATGACACAATTCATGCTTTAAATTACATTCATAATCACTTTCGTTAAAATATCTAGATTCTAGCATTTTTCACATTAAACTTATCTTCCCGTTTACACAGACGCTTCCAAGGACTTTGCGTTTCTTTGTCTTTGGGGTAGCTAAAAAGTTTAATATCGGGCATAAAACCCTTGCGTTGATTGTCCACATCACAACCATACACAACACACCTCATTTTCACTTTTAAACACTTAAACCAAAAAATAACTTTAAATCACAACGCGATCTTAACAAAGACGTGTCTCGTTTACAAAATATGGCGGAATTACTCACAGCCTGACCTACATGGCCACGCTTACCTGCGCGGTATCATATCTTCTTTTATTTGTATCATGGGAATCATGGCTGTCCAGTAGTTCGGCTCGAACTTGGAGGAGGCACACTGTGCTCCTAGATTTCCATATTTTTCCTCTTAAAATATTCGAAAGAATTGAAGTTATAGGCATAAAGGAAAACAAGTTTGCCTAACCTTTGACCGTTCATTTTATCAGAAGATAAGACTTTTTAAAATAACAGAGAACAATTAAGAGGCAATAACGTAATATTACTTGAAATAAGGGGAATCCTTTGTCGGTAGAAAGTGATTGGAGCATTTTATCGCTTAGTAATTACAGTAAGATAGACTAGCAACTGCACCACGGTCGACACGATTAATTAATTAATAATTATCTCTTTAATCATTTTTAACTTATCTCTATTCTAGAAAGACACCTAGAACTTAGATCATGGGCTGTTTTCGCAAAAAGAAGGGAAGTGTAACCTTTAAGCCTTCAGTACGTTTGACACAAGATCCGATCATTCCGGATGGTGGCCAAATCACTCCGGCAAGACCATCGGGAGATTCAAACGATAATAAGACCGAAGCACCAAGACAGGCAATTGGTTCAACGCCACTGGTCGTGAATAAAGATGAAAAATTATCTCTGCTGCTTAACGTGCCCAAATCTACTAGGTGGGTATCTAATGTTGTGGTGTGGGTCCATCCAGGGGCGGATTCAGAAATTCGTCTAGGAGGGCGGGGGGCGCAACGTCATCTTGAGCTGCACAAAAGCATAGACAAAAAAAAACGGGCAAGTTTGCGTGCGACATTTTTTTTTAATGTTTAGGGATCTAGGAAATGAATACTGTGTCCATTTGGACTGATACCTATACAAAAAATTTTCGAAAACACATTTTTTAAAAGTACGTTTTTTCGAAAATATATTTTTCTACAACCGAGCGAAAAGTACAAATTTGCGCTTTCAAAAGAAAGCGCAAAGTTGGACATTTTCGAGGAACAAGCGTTTGTTTTACTTTGTCGCTCGCCGAGCGACAAAGCTACTTTGTCGCTCGCTTAGTTACCATGGACACCTTAATAATAATAAAGAAACGTCCAGCGTATCTGCGACTTTTGACACAAAATATAAACTGTCAAATTTGATATTATTAATTACATTACAAAATATTTTTATAAAAATACCGGTTGTAGAAAAAATCATGTGTGTAATTCGAGCGCAAAGTGACATTGCCGCTCTCGCGAGATAGCGGCAATATATCACTTTGCGCTCTTAATACACAAATAGCTATTTCTCGAAAACAGAACTTTTCTGATTAGAAAACTGGGAATGTTTTCCAATTTTTTTTAAACAAACTTTTCGAATTTTTTTAAAAGTACTTTTTGAAACTACATTTTTAAAAAAAAAAACATGTTTTTTGAATGTACATGTTTTCATTGTTTTGAAAAAAAACTTCGAATATTCATATAAAAAAAACCCTTTTTGGGTAGTTTACTACAGAGTAATGTAGCAGACAAGGAAACAAACCTAACCGAACACAAAAACGGTTCGGTGATGTTAGTTCAGGATCTTTCTCTGTCTTTTTTTATTGACATTTGCTAAGCTAGTAGAGTTCATAATTTAATTTTCGAAAGATTGTTTAAAAAAATATATTTTTAAAAAAATGTTGCGAATCCGTTTCCGAACAAGGGTTTCAAAAGCTGTTTTCGACAAAATTTACTTAATTTAACATAAGAAAAAATGTTTTTTGAAGAAGAAATTGTACACGCAACAGGATCAATTATTGTTTGATTAATATGAAGGTGTAAATATTCTAGCATTTTTTATTAATGCCTTTTGCCCATTTGGAGGGATATACGTTTGTGAGTACAATTTTTTGAAAATCACTTTTTTAAATTTCTTTTAAACACTTTCAAAAATACATTTTTTCGAAATTAAATTTTTTCGAAAAACACTTCGAATATTAATTTTTCAAAGCAATGGCTTTTGGAAAAAGTAATTTACGAGAAAGTAACGTACCAAACCTAAGGAAACTTGATCAAACTCAAAAAAGGTTTCATTTAGGGTCGTTTTTCGTCTTTTTTTATTTAACTTTTTCCATGCTAGTAGAGTTCATAGCCTAATACTGTTTTTGAAAAAATACATTTTCGGATATTGTATACCCTATTTTTAAAAAATTATATTTTTCAAAGATATTTTTGAAAAAATGTACTTTCGAAATATGTATTTTGGAGAATTCTATAAATCCGTTTTCAAAAGAGCATCTTTTAAAAAAGCTGTCAAGATATTTCTGAAAAAAAGTGACTTTCGAAATAGGTTTGCAAGAAAATATTTTCGAAAAATTTCGTTAATCCGTTTTTGAAAAAGGTTTTTTTCCAAAAAATTTGCCCTCAAAAAAGATATTTTTCAAACCTATCTGGTTAGGTATTCGTTTGCCTTGGGAAGGAATGTTTTCAGAAACCATCTAAGAGCATGTAAATCAAAAAGTGCCGAAAAAGGTTTGAATTTTTATATAACATATTCATATTATAGATCTGTTATTCATAATTTTGTGGTATAATTTATATATTATAGACCCTTACAGAGACAGTAAATGCTTGTTTTTGTTTATAATATTTTGTACGTAACGTCGTAACGTACGTAACGAGTGGTTAATATGTATGTTACAATATTTATTTTTATAGAATTCGCTATGGAAATCCTTTTTGTACTAGGCTCTAGGGGGGGGGGGGGCTAAATCCGCGCCTGGGTACATCTGAGAGTAAAATTAATTCTCGCGATTAGGTAGCAAAGAGCTCTCGAGAGTAGTTTTCGTAAAATGACACACTCTTGAGCGTGTCCATTTACAAAAATGACTTTTGGAAATCATTTGCGAATTAAGTTAAGCGGAAAAAAGAGAATTCAAATGGAATCTTTATACTTAAATGATGTTCCTCAAAAAAATTATATTTTTAGCGATGAAGAAACGATTGAGAAAGCATTAAAAAAGAACGAATTCCTAAACACAATTTTGTCAGAGGACAGCATTAAAAGGATAATCGGTGCTATGACTTTAAGGCAGGTTAAAGCTAATGAAGTTGTCATAAAGCAGGGCGACAAGGGAACTGCCCTTTATATTTCTGCAAAAGGCACATATCAGGTGGGTAAAGGATTAATAACAGGGGCAGCGGTCTACTGGGTCCAGGCTAGACTGCGCGAGGAATCTTACGATTTTGGGTTAGCCTACTGGAAGGAGATGATAATCTTTTACGCCGGACCGGTCTAAGGTCTAAGTTGGCAACTAAAAGTTTTAATCTGGAAGTGTAAGAAGAAGAGAACTAAGTTTTATACTGTGAAGTTGTTCCTGAGCTTTTTCGCAAATTTATAAAGAAAATGGCAATTTTAGCACGTACTTTCCGCAATAATAGAACTAAATTTATTCCAGGAACACGTTTTAAGATAAAATCATTCAGAACTATTCTCTCTCACACCTTTAACTAGAGTACTAGTTTCTACATATTAAACAATAATGACACCTATGGACATGTTTGCCAATGTCTTTATTAAATAAAGCAATTATTTAATATAAAATATATCTCATCAAAATGCTATCTAATGAACAAAGGGCTTTTATAGTCTAGTGCAGGGGTCTTCAACCCGCGGCTCGCGAGCCACTTGCGGCCCGCCGTTCATTTTTTTGCGGCCCGCATACATAAAAAACCATTTCGATAAATACGTAATAAATTACTCAAAACTTAAAATATCGTCTGCTCCAGATATGTTACCTCGTTTAGACGAAAAAATAATAATTTAATTTACGAAAATTGGTAGTAGTTGGGTGAACTATTGACGAAATTTGGCAAAATTTGGACGTGGTCCCGAAAATTTTCCGCCTGCGGCCCTTTTCCACCTTCTCGCTTTCCACTTGTGGTCCGCCGGTCGATTAGGAAACCCAAACCTGGCCCTTCGATAAAAAAAAGGTTGAAGACCCCTGGTCTAGTGTTATGAGGATCCCAATAACCGAAATGACAATCTACGACACAATAAAAGTTTAGTTACGTGTAAATGTTCGTATTATTTAAAAATAATTGCACATAAATAAGTACACACCCTCAGTACACCCACGGTACCTAGAGTCCTTAGGTTTAGACCTTCGTGGACTGTCCGAAGATAAAAAAAAGAAATATTTTGAATTAAATAATTGCTTCATGTAATAAAGACATTGACAAACATGTCCATAGGTGTCATTATTGTTTAATATGTAGAAACTAGTACTCTAGTTAAAGGTGCAAGAGAGAATAGTTAGGAGATTTATTACTACAAGTAGTAAAAACCTTAATAAAAGTTTTCTTCTAATAATGAGTGACATTTTTACGTATTTTTCAAAATTTGGTCCATTTGTCCTCTCCTAAACCCCATCAGCGGACATACTGTATATTTGCGAAAAAACTTCGAAATTTATAGTATAAAACTTAGTTGTCCCCTTTCTTACACTTGTCAGTTTGGAACTTTTGGTTGTCAAATTAGACCGGTCTAGCGTTGGAAAATCTGCTCGATATTTCTTAATAATTATGAAATTAAAAATTATCTGCTTTAAAATAAAGATTTTTGAGTTCCTTCACTGGATTCGTCAATTATTATGAGATCAGCTTTTTTATTGTAAAGCCAATGACCGAAAAAAAATTCAAGTAATATGAAATTATGGAGTATAGTAAATATAAGGTGTAAAAGAAAATGTGAATTAATAAAAAAATATTTAAAAGATCTTAACGAAAGATACATTGATATTGATATACATTTGAAGCTTTTCTTTCACTTTTAAGGTTCTAGTAAACGGGAGAAAAGTTGCAGAAGTTAGCGACAACAGGGTATTCGGAGAATTGGCAATCCTCTATAACGCTAAAAGAATGTCCACTATAAAATACACCACTGATGGGGCGATATGGTGCTTGGATAGAAAGCACTATCAAATGATCGTCACACACACCATCATAAATAAAGACGAAGAAATTTTTAATTTTCTTCAAACTGTAGACAAACTGAACGTCAAAGGCTTAGAGACGTTAAGAGTGGTGGCGAACTTGTTAAAAACTGCTTTCTTCGAATCTGGAACTAAAATTATTAAAGAAGGTAGTGTATATCTCATTCTACAGCCGGTTGCACAGTTCAGCGCTAAATCCTAATTCAGTGTTAAAAACAAAAATAGTTTAATTTCTGAACAAAGATTTGATTGATTTAACTGTTAAATATTAACATAGCTTTTCGTATGCAGTTACTGTCGAAAATGTTTACCTACTGTTTGCCATTCGCAATCTTAATCCAAAATTTGAGGTTTCCGGATCAGCTTTTAGCAGCATTCGCACAGAACAGTGGTTCTCAACCTTTTTTGAACCACTATGATTTTTTTTGTTCTTAGCAGGGACCACAAAGTTCACAAATAGTTAACTGTGTTAATCTTAAAATAAATTTTAATCAAAACTTTCAACGTATTCGTTAAACTTATTAGTAACATGCACAGAGTGTGCTATTATTTATAATTATAATTTAAAAGGGAATAATTTTAATAGAAAATTAAGTTTGGCCATCAATGTGATTTTTGAGCTTGCATCTCCTTAGAAGCTGTGTAATCCTGGAGCTAATATTATTGCATAAAGCTTCACGCACGCATATCATCACTTACTTTCAATTGATTCCGGGACTTATTTTTAATTACAAGCAAAGCAGAAAATCATTGTTCACATAAATAAGTCGTTCTGAATTTCAGTATATGAAATGGTTTTTTTATACCAAAACTCCTCAAGGGAAACATATTCAAACGCGTCCTCACAGTTTCTACCATTTTATAATTCAATAAGCACTTCCTGGACTTCTTCAGCAACCAGCAAAGTTATGGAAAAATTAATCAACTTGCAAATTCTAAAATATCTAGAAAAACACAAAATTATCCATGACAGACAGTACGAATTTCGTCACCAAAGATCCACAGCTGATCTTCTTAGCTTTGTCACACATAACTGGAACAAGTCTCTTGAATTTCATGGCGAATCTCAGATTGTTGCTCTCGATATTTCCAAGGCCTTTGACCAAGTATGGCATGCCGCACTCCTCAACAAACTACCTTCTTACGGTCTTCCTACCAAACTATGTGCCTGGATCGGCAGCTTCCTCTCTAATCGGCGCATATCTGTTGTGGTTGACGGTCACTCATCTAACTTCCATCCTATCAATGCTGGTGTTCCCCAAGGTTCAGTCCTGGCACCAACCCTATTTCTCATTTCTCCTTCACATTAATGACCTACTCTCCTCAACTACCAATCCCATCCACAGTTATGCTGACGATAGTACTCTTCACTCCAATATTCATTTTTCCTGACAAGTTTCGAACCAGGAGTTGGATAATAGACGCAGATCTATGTACCTATCCCTTTCCCAAGATCTTCAATTAATCTTAGACTGGGGTGCCAAGAACCTTGTTCAGTTCAACGCCTCCAAAACCCAGTCTTGCTCCCTCTCGCGCAAAAAATCTGGCAACGCTTACCCCATCCACATGAATGGCCAAGCCCTACAAAACAACGAAACATTCGATCTCGTTGGTGCCGCTTTCGAACACGATCTCAGCTGGCACAAACACATTACTTCAGTAGCCACATCGGCAGCTAAAAAGCTTGGTTTTCTCTTTCGAGCCAGAAAACACTACTCCCCTTCCAACTTATACCCTCTCTATGTTTCCCAAATAAGACCTAACCTAGAGTACTGCTCCCACATCTGGGGAGCGGCGTCACCTTCGACACTTCAGATCCTTGATTCTATCCAAAAGCGAGCCATTCGACTTATCAATGACCCAGCCCTCACGAGAAAACTCCCTTCTCTCGCTCATCGCCGTGCTGTAGGGGATTTATCCCTTTTCTACCGCTACTTCCACGGATTTTGCTCTGAAGAACTAGCCGGTATTATTCCCCCCTTGAATGTCCCTAACAGAACAACAAGAGGCGCGTTACGTATGCATCCCTTTACTGTCCAGCTACAAAAGCCTAGAACAGACCACTTCTCTCGCACATTCATACCTAGGGTCTCCAGATTATGAAACAAATTGCCTGCAGATGTTTTCCCTTCCCGTCCCAACCTCCAATCCTTCAAATCCCGTGTCAATAGACTACATTTCCCTTCTCTTCAGACACCCACGGTACGTTAGTACTTAGGCTTGAAGTCTACGTGTGATGTCTGAGATATAAAAAAAACTCTCCAACATTAATACCAAAAGGGGTTACAAATCAGCTTTTGGATACCTTTCGATTGAAAGCCGTGTGTCGCCGCTCTAAACAAGGATGGTGGTAAAGGAATTTTTTCTTGGCCGAGGTAATACCACCCCACACATCCTCTTAAAGGGCTGGTGAAATCCCAACGGATGTTTCCAGCTCTGGATGTGCGATTCGGATTTCCTCCTTGTTTTTTTACTAACATTTTAAAGGTTTATGCAACTTCCAAACCGACTAAAGTAAAGATATTTTTGTAGGTGACCCTGGAGATCTGTTTTATATAATAAGAGCGGGATCTGTGACAGTCTCAAAAAAACATGAAGGTATAATATCGCATCTAGAACAGGGGAATTGTTTTGGAGAACTAGCTTTACAGAACGAAGATATTCGGCAAGCTACTGTAACGGCGAATGCACCAGGTAACTTTTGGTTTTGGTTTTATGTTTAGGTATTATTCTTAGTCCATGCTATTCTTTTTTAGGCGTGGAATGCCTTACCCTGAACAGAACAGATTTTCAGAATTATTTTGGTGACATAAAAATAACCGAAATTGACGTACAAAAAGCGAAATCAATCCATGAAGTCCAACCGGAGTATTTGGATCTTCACCTGGGTCACTTTACTATTTTGGGAGTATTGGGAGTTGGAGGATTCGGACGAGTGGAATTAGTGCAACATAAAAAGTAAGGATAATTATGATTTAGCTAATTATGTTTACGAAATAAAATAATACATTTTTTATTTATTTGTAGGCGAAAGGATCTTGTATTTGCTTTAAAAAGAATGGCGAAGGCAAATATCGTAGAAGAAGAAAAACAAGTTCATGCGTATAATGAAAAGTATATTCAGGTATAATAATAATATTTCATATTATAGGCTTCCTCTATGCAAAATTTCATCACGATCCGTTGCTTCGTTGAGGCGTGATTAAATAACAAACATAGTTTTGAATTTATAATACAGATTAGTTATTCACTGTTGTACGAAAAAATCTCTATAGAATAACTTGCCAGGGCTGTGCCGTCCATAAGGGCAAGTAAGGCAACACCCGATACCTACCGGCGCCATGATACAAATGAAAGAAACCGCGCAGGTAGGCGTGGCCATGTACGTCACGCTGTGAGTAATTCCGCCATATTTTGTAAACGAGTCACGTCTTTGTTAAGATCGCGTTGTGTTTTAAAGTTATATTTTGATGTTTTTATATCACTTTTAAGAGTTTAAAAGTGAAAATGAGGTGTGTTGTGTATGGTTGTGATGTGGAAAATCAATATAAGGGCTTTATGCCCGATATTAAAGTTTTTAGCTTCCCCAAAGACAAATAAAGACAAAGTGTTTAGAAGCATCTGTTCAAACGGGGAGATAAGTTTAATGTGAAAAATGCTAGAATCTGTTCTAGATATTTTAGCGAAAATGATTATGAAGGTAATTTAAAGCATGAATTGTGTCATGTCATGAATGACAAATGTGTTAAATGTTTTTACAATTTCGCTTTAATACAAAAGTTTACTGTAACAAACAATTGCTAAAAATCTCCACGGTAACGAATCACCAGACTTTAATCGAGAAAATACGACAAACAAGGAGATTGAGAAAAAGCTATTTTCTTAAAAAAACTTCTTGCTTTACCTAATTTCATAAATTTAGATAGTTTTGTCTTGTTTAGAATAATTTTGGCGTTTTAAAAAAATTTTAAATTTGAAAAATCAGAGAATACAAAAATACAATAATTTACTATTTAAAGTGTAAAAAACCCAAAGAAACTATCATAAAAAATATGTTTCCGTCGCAAAGATACAGATGTTATTCACCGCAAAAAATATTTGACAAATTATAGGAACAAACAAAATTCTTATTTATAACATATTTTCGGAAGACTCTGTAGGTATATATACATATATATATATATATATATATATATATATATATATATATATATATATATATATATATATATATATATATATATATATATATATATATATTAAAATGAGTATATGCCTCCAAATAAAAATTATTATCTTAATTATTAGGCATAGATTTATTTTATAAAACTATTTACCTTTTCTTTTCACGCAAATAAATACATAAACGCAATTGGCAGTCAATTTACCAATATCTATTATTTTAAATTAATTTATCTCTTTATTTACATGATTATTTTAAATCATATACTATAAAATTTGTATTATAAGCAGGAGGCAAAGTATATTGCCAATAGAATTTATATAAAATCGCCTATCGCCTAACGTAAACTGTATATTGCGCTTTAGAAATTTCAAAAATAACTCACAGCGTGACGTCATGCGCGAACCCGGACGAATTTGACACGGTTTGGTATCATATCTTCCTTTTATTGTATCATGTACCGGCGCCAATAGCCCAGAGGCGTTGTCACGAGAGCATGACAATGAACGTTGATCAAGGACGTCGTGGCTGCTCCATAAGGAGCTTTAGCCCTCATAGAATGTCTTGTAATAAGTATTTTATCTATAAGTGTAATAAGATCTACTTTAAAAAAATGTACATATTTTACCTGGATTTCCGAATTTTTTTAGATGAACAGTAAATCTCCCTTCATTGCCAGGCTGTATAGAACGTACAAAAGTAGGAAATATGTGTATTTTCTTATGGACCCTTGCTTAGGAGGGGATCTCTTTGGTCTTTTACACCGCCAACAAGATGATAGATTTAGCGATGAACATGCTAGGTAAAGAATATTGTTATTAATATCTATTAGTACGCAAGGGTGAGACCTTCAGAGCTCAAAGTATTTGGGATATATGGATTGGTCAATGAAACCGAGACAAGCCCGATTTTTCATATTCATCGTCCCTTAAGAAAAAAACGCTTTGACACGTGTATTTTGTGTGAAAGGGAGAAATCTTTTGCCTATATTTTCAAGCCACTAACTTCAACCCCCTAGTAAGGGTGAGCTTCAGCCCTAACATTTTAAATGGGAATAGGGGTCAAGTGATAGCTCATTTCAAAGGTCATTAAATTCTCTTTTTAATGCTGCACAATTTTTTAAATGTAGTTTAGTAGTTTTTAAAAAAATGCCTATTAAACATGGTAACCTTTCAAAAGTCATGATTTCATTTTTAGCTTAATTGCATGGCATTTTTTGTTTTAGCTAAAAGATAATTCCTATAAAGTCATTAGCAATACTAATTCCATTAAGGGTGGCTTTTATAACCTTAATGGAGCAATTGTAATTCTCTGTTAAAAGTTTTACTTTAAATTCGAGCCAATGTTATCAAATAAAATAAGAAATTTACTATTCTTACTTTATTAAATGTTCAAAATGTCGACCATCCGCTATCATAGGGTAGTACAGATTCTGTTCAAATGGGTTCCTGACATTTTCGTCGATGTTGATGATCTTTCAGGGATTCTGGCTGGGTTCTATAAATTTTACTTTTTAGGCGATCCCACAAAAAAAAGTCTAATGGACTTAGATCTGGTGACCTCTCTGGCCATTCTATTGGCCTACTTCGGCCAATCTATCTACCAGGATATGCTTAATCAGATATTGACGAACAGCTAAGGCATAGTGTGGTGGCGCTCGATCTTGTTGAAATGTCAAGTCGTTTTTATTGTAACGGTCACTTTGTTCAATAATTTGTGTTACTGCTGGATCGGCAGTATTTTCTAACAATTGCACATACATGTCACCTGTTAAATTTCCTGGTAGAAAAAATGGACCAACAACACAATCGTCAATATGGCACCCAAGACATTTACGTTCAGATTCACTAAGAAGGTTTAAGATTTAGTACTGGTTTAAATTAAGATCCTATAGTTGATCAGTTATGTTTAGACCGGTTTTTGTTCTGTCATTGTTAATAAGTTGTCATTAAAAACTTGTGAATTATTCTGATATTTCAACGATTTACTTGGTCTCCAAATGATTTTCATTTTGGAACGAGTTGCTGTAATGAATTTACAATTATTGTCGAAAGTACGTATGGAAAATGCCCTTTTCTTTATAAATTTGCGAAAAAGTTTAGACATAAATTCATAGTATAAAACTTAGGTGTCTTATTCTTACACTTGTCCGTTTAAAAAAAAACGGACTAGCGTTCTAGAATCTGGCTGTTAATTTTTCAGGATTTTGGGTGTGAACTTCATATATGTGGGCTTTGGTCTGCCCAATATTGACAATTATGACAGTTCCGTTCACAAAAAACGAACACTCATCCGAAAAACAAATGGTAAAAAGCCCCATACACTTACAACGGTATGCTACGTAATGACGTCACTTCGAGGGAAAATCTTAAATTGACTAGGCGCTTACCTGAGCAAATGAAATATGACAATAATATTTTAATAAACGTCAACTCAACACACTACCCAACAATAAACTGACCTGTACTTAAGTACAATGGGTGCAAGCGTCTAGTCAATTTAGGAGTTTCCCTCGAAGTGACGTCATAGCGTAGCATACCGTTGTAAGTGTATCGTGGTAAAAAGCAAATTTGGACTATTAATTAATCGTTCAGTTAATAACCTAGCACAATTTAAACGTGGATCGAAATCATCTTCATTTAATTCTTGAACAAGGTGTATTTTATAAGGGTGGAATTTACAGGCTTTTAAAATTTTTCGAATGCCCAAAACAGCAACTTTCGTTGCTTCATTTCCCACTATTCTGTTTGCAACAGTTCACTTTCGATCTGTCACCGATCCCCAGGATCGCATCCCGTCTCCCAAAACTTGACTACTAGCTCAATCAGAGAAAAACCAAGGGTTTTTCTCTGATTGGGTGGTGCTAGGGCGTTGAAGTTAGACGGTTGAAAATATAAGCAGTTTTCCCTTTCGCAAAGGATTAAGCGTTTTTTCTTAAGGGACGATAAATATGAAAAATCGGGCTTGTTTCGGTTTCATTGGCCAATCCTGTATATACCTAATAATAAAAACATCGAAATCCATTTTAACTAAATATCATCCATTCGATTTTAGGATCACTTTTAAAAAAATGGTTTTAAGTTTCAATTAAACCACAGAAAAGTTAGTTGATTCGTAGAGCATCATTAGTTTAGTAGCTGTTAGACCTTTTCCAAATTCAATGCTATTAGTAGACTAAAAACTAACATTCAGATTCACAAGAAGGTTTAAGATTTAGTACTGGTTTAAATTAAGATCTTCTAGTTGATCAGTTATGATTTGACAGGTTTTTGTCCTGTCATTGTGCATAACTCGACATTAAAAAGTTATGAATTATTCAGATTTTTTAGCGATTTGCTTGGTTTCCAAATGATGATTTTCATCTTGAAATGGGTTACTAGAATGAATTTAGTTCTATTATTGTCGAAAGTACGTTCTACAATTGCCCTTTTCTTTCTAAATTTGCCAAAAAAATCGGAAACAAATTCATATTATAAAACTTAGTTGTCTTATTCTTACATTTGCCAGTTTAAAACTTTTGGTTGTCAAATTAAACCAGACTAGCGTTGGAGAATCTGGGGGTTAATATTTAAAATTTGGGCATCATGTTTTGCGGCATGTTATGTATGTGATTTTTGTGTTTTTGGCTAAAAACAATTGAGTTTTACTTTTATTAAAAATTAATTTTCTTTTCAGGTTTACCTTTAATTGATGTAATTTTGTTTTACAGATTTATAATTGGTTGTGTGACTGAAGCTGTATCCTATCTTCATACAAGAGGTGTAATTTTTAGAGATATAAAACCAGAGAACGTTTTGATTAACCATGATGGATATTTTAAATTAACCGATTTTGGCTTTGCTAGAAAACTGGATCTAAACGGTTCCAAGACTTACACGTTTGTGGGGACACCTGAGTATACAGCACCTGAAGTTATAACCGGTAAGAAAAACGTCCAAAACAATGAATGAAATCCAAAACTAAATGCCATTTTATTGGAATTAAAATAAAATTTAAAAAAATCCTTCTAAGAAGGTAGTTTGTTGAGCAGTGCGGCAGGCCATACCTGGTCTGAAGTTACTAACACGGCAGTTACATCAACTGCAAAGATAGGGGGAGGAAGGCAGCACTATAAATTGCTTCGAGAAAAGGGTGTCCGATATTATGGCTCAACCAGGGCACACAGATAGGTTAAAACTTTCAATTATATGTATATTCTAATATGCCCATTAATATTTCAGGTAGAGGTCATAATAGAGCCGTCGATTACTGGGCTCTTGGTATATTGATCTTCGAGCTCTTAGTGGGAAAAACTCCATTTTACAGTGGCGATCCAACCCACTACAAAACTTTTGCAAAAATTCAAAAGGGCATGGACTATGTAAAATTTCCAGCGCATCTCAACTCTGATGCAAAAAAATTGATTTTGAAGTTGTGTAAGACCAATCCATGGGATAGGCTGGGTATGTCCAAGGACGGGATTAGTAAGATTAGGAAAGAAAAATGGTTTGGAGGTAAATATTATCCCAACAAAACAATTTCGGTAACAAAAGAACAATCTTTGTTGGTCGCAAAAAATAATGAGATCTAAAATACAGTCAAGTTTCACTTTATTGTAAATTACTACTTACTGATTCCAGTTGAGATATTGCACCATTTTCAGTTTTATATTGAATCAACTCTAAGCAGGCCCAAATGGTATATAACCTATTTTTTTTTTCATATATCTTATGATATTTCGAGATATTCGCACATACCAATGAAGATTTACTTCTTGATATTTATCATTGTACTATAAAATAAGCTATATCTTGTGCGAAAATCGCCTAATTTAATAGACGTCGTCACCGTATACAGACAAAGACAAGTAGAAGCACTCGACGTCGGGCGTTTGATGATTCGAGATCTAAAGCGATGTGCCGACGCACCGGCTGGTCGGGGTAGTGCATCGAAATACGAGATTATCGAGATACAAAACCAGCCAACAACCTGCTAGAAGCAAGGCGGGATGCGGGCCGAACGACGGCAGGTCGGATTAGACCTTGAGCGAGAGTGATTCTACTTCTCTTTTGTCTGTATACGGTGACATCGTCAACTATAAGACATATTCGTATAAAAACTTATTTTTCTTTGTTTGGAATGCCGACTGTCCAAGATTTCGCTAGTATTTAGTCCAAGCGCATGGTTTTCTGCACCGTTTAATAAATAATAAAATAAATTCGTTATTTGTACAAAAGTATTGTTTAATTTATTGCAAACAGTGTATGTATTTAAATTAGCTTACAACTTTTTTTTCAGGCCTTTTGAGCCTGCAAGGAAAACTAAATAGTCGAAAAAGTATAATAATTAGTTTAATATATGTATATGCACATGGACTAAAATTTTTATCTCGGCTGACGATTTTTGGCTCAGATATGCGAGTTATTTTGCATGGTACAATAAAAGGAAGATATGATACCAAACCGTGTCAAATTCGTCTGGGTTCGCGCATAACGTCACGCTGTGAGTTATTTTTGAAATCTATAACGCGCAATATAGAGTTTACGTTAGTTATAGGCGATTTTATATAAATTCTATTGGTAATATATTTTGCGTATTGCTTATAATACACATTTTAATGTATATGATTTAAAATAATCATGTAAATAAAGGGATAAATAAATTTATTTAAGTGAAAAGAAAAGGTAAATAATTTTATAAAATAAAACTATGCCTAATAATTAAAATAATTTTTATTATATTTGTCGGAGCAATAGCCCAGTGGTCTAACACGCTGGGTTTGTGACGCGTCTCCGGCACTAGACCAGGTTCGAATCCTGGCCCGGCCGCACGCTTAATAAAAAAAAAGTGTTGCCAGACATTTAGTAGGACTGTCACAAAAAGTGGAAGGTGGTAGAGGAATTCTTCCTCGACCGAGATGGTACCACCCCACACATCCTCTTAAAGGGCTGGTGAAATCCCCACGGATGTTTCCAGCTCTGGATGTGTGAGTCGATTCCCCAGTACACCCACGGTACATATACTTAGACCTCGGTCTTCGTGGGCTGTCAGAAGATAAAAAAAATCTTATTAAAATATATACCTACAGACTCTTCCGAAGATATGTCATAAATAAGAATTTTGTTTGTTCCTATAATTTGTCAAATATTTTTTGCGGTGAATAACATCTGTATGTTTGCGACGGAAACATGTTTTTTAGGATAGTTTTTTGTTTTTTTTTTAGACTTTAAATAGTACATTATTAAAAATTATTGTATTTTTATATTCTTTGATTTAATTTTAAAAAATCTTAAAATGCCAAAAATTATTCTAAACAAGATAAAAGTATCTAAATTTATGAAATTAGGTAAAACAAGAAATTAATTTTTAAGAAAATAGCCTTTTTTCAGTCCCTTCGTTCGTCGTATTTTCTCGATTGAAGTCTGGTGATTCGTTACCGTGGAGATTTTTAGTAATTGTTTGACGCACTAAACTTTTTTATTGAAGCGAGTTTGTAAAAACATTAAATACATTTGACATTCATGGCAAGACACAATTCATGCTTTAAATTACTTTCATAATCACTTTCGTTAAAATGTCTAGAACAGGTTCTAGCATTTTTCACATTAAACTTATCTTCTCGTTTGCACAGACGCTTCCAAACACTTTGTGTTTCTTTGCCTTTGGGGAAGCTAAAAACTTTAATATCGGGCATAAAGCCTTTACACTGATTGTCCACATCATAACTATCCACACCACACCTCATTTTCACTTTTAAACTCTTAAAAGTGATATAAAAAAAATTACTTTAAAACACAACGCGATCTAACCAAAGACGTGTCTCGTTTCCAAAATATGGCGGAATTACTCACAGCGTGACGTGCTGGCCACGCCTACCTGCGCGGTGTCATATCTTCTTTTACTTGTATCATGGTTATTTTATAGAGTTTTTTTTTATAAATTGTAACAATATAATACTTATAGTTGATGGGGACTATAATTCGCCGTATTGCTAAAAATAATTTCATCGAAAGCCTGATATTTATAACCCTTATTTATTCTCTTGATAGTGAAAGAACCGCCCACCGCCATTTAATTTTATAATGAGGCTGCTTTACCACTTTTTACTGTTTCGTAGATTTTGATTGGGTAGATTTAGCTGAGTGCCGACTCGAGTCTCCATTCAAACCAAACCTGAAGAGTTCAACAGATCTTTCTTATTTTCCAAATAAACGCAGGCGATCAGGAGCATTTTCAGATCCTCCCGATGAAATGTCTGGATGGGACAAAGATTTTTAGATGTTTAGATCCAAAAATTTGAAAATACTTTTTATAAAACGTTTTTATATTTAAAATATGCAATAGTTTAACTTAGATTTAACCAAAAAATGTGATAATAAAATATTTGTGAACAGTTGATAACTTTTTATTCCTTATTCCATTGAAATAAAACAAATTATTGGCGACTGAAATTAAGAACGTGGCGTCCTCATCAGCCGATTCGTTAACTACTATAACGGAGAATGTTTCTGTTTCTTCTTTGTCTTTGTCTTCATTATCGTGTTATTTGTCATCTTTGTCAATTTTGTCGTCAAGTGAGCTCTTCTTCCCCGTTAAAAATCAGTTGATTGCAACTGGCTTTCTTAATCTGAGTTGCCAATAGAGTAGAATTGGAGAGTAGAAAGGTCAAACTATCTGCCTAATATCTTCTTAACAAATAATATTTGCTCAATATGTATTTATCGGATATAACGGTGGGAAAAATAATAAAGAAAATATTTAGACAAGAGGGAAAATCCTTTCGGTCTACGGGTAATAAAGTAAAAACTCAAGAAGGTAAACTTTTGGTTAGTACAACAAAAAAAAAACATGAAAAAACTCGAGAGAAAGGGATTATTTTTGATTCTAGTCCAGGATCCGTTTTCGGTGTAAGTCTGATTGATGAAGGGTAAGGGACCAGAAATCGCAATAGCAGGAGAGCACCTGGACAAGAATAAAAAATAGTCTCTTCCTCTCGAGTTGTTGGCGGTATTTCATGGCACTAGCAAATAGATAAGGGCCCCCTAATCCGCCACAGCATACGCGATGTGATATGGCGTTGGTGCCGTCGGTTGCGGCGCGCGGCAGAGGGGCGGAGATCGGGCACTTTGGTGTGCATTATTAATTAGCTAAATAAATACTGAGTAAGAATAAAGAACCATAACAATTAAAAATAAATTTTAAACCCAGTCCCGAAATCTTTTAAAAATAGCATTCTCCTAAAAATATGACATCATATCAGACAAAATAGAACAATAAGATATTAGCATCGAATTTAAAGGAATTAAATTATGATTTAATAGAACAAACACAACGTAATCTAATCCCATATTTCTCATTATCTTTCCCCAATATTAATTCTATAAAATAACAAATAATAATAATTAGTACTTATGGCGAATATGCTCATAATATATTTAATGATTATTTATTGATGAAACTACATACGTTGCTTCTGTATTGTTTGTCAGACTTTTTAGCGAAAAAAAAAACTGCTAAAATATGTTTTGTTGCATATTCATATGGTAGTACTAATATTTGCTGTTAGCGGTATTCTGTTAGTATGAGACTTATAAATTAAATTGTTTACCATTGATATTTGTTTAATTTTTTAATGGTGAGTAGACACATACCTAGGGTATGTTTTAAGTAGGTATACGTAGATATGTATAATAATTTTTATATTCATAAAAATGAACCGACTCGAAAAGTATGAAATAATTCTTTTACTTATTTATTACTGAGGTTAGTTTAATTTTGAATTGATGTAGCCTTTACTTGATGAAGATCCATTATTAAAATATTTAAAAATAACAACAAACTTGTTTCAATCTGCACTAAATTTAGTGAAGATTCAAACAAGTTTGTTATTATTTTCAAATATTTTAGTTTAATTTCATAAAATTTAGGTAACTTGTACACCAAAGGTCTAAACTTTGAAGTCGGCGCAATTTTAAAGCATAATATCAATCCTTAATAATAATACATTAAGAAATTATTATTACAGAGTAATATTTTTAGTTATTTTTTTCTGATAAGATTTTTAATTGTGTTAAAGATTTTAAATAATTTGTGCATTAAAGTTCTAAGCTTTGAACTAGACGCAACTCCTTATTAACTGCTTATGAATTATCATTATGAATCCTTTTACTGCGGAATTGCGCAGACTTCAAAGTTTAAAACCTCGGTGTACAAGTTACCTAAATTTGAACAAAATTAAGCTTGCAATAACATCAGTAATAAATATGTATAATAATTATTTCATATTTTTCAGCCATTTTATTTTTTTGAAAAAAAAATATTTCGTTATTTTTAGTGCACCTATTTTCCCTCCCCTTCCGCTTACCTCCTCCACTTTTTGTTTGTAATGTGTATTAATTATGGACTTCTTTGACCTCAATATCAATAACAAAAAATATATTAGAAAAAATAAATCGATCCATTTCATCGCACTTATCCCACCTGCTTTATCTTTTTCTCTATCTTTTTCTTGCATCACTCCTTCAAAGATTTTTAACATTGTCAGACAAAATTAGATTTTCCGACCTCAATAACCCCGAAAATGATATATTAGTCAACATTTTCGGAAAAATCCTCAGTCGCTCCGGTTTTACCCCACTCACCCCCTCCCCACTATTATTTTTTATAGGCCGTTTTATCCCCCCCCCCCCCTTCCCGTTAATTCTTTTAACATCTGTTAGACAAAATTAGATTTTCTGACCTCGATCACCCCGAAAACGACACATTAGTTAACATTTTTGGAGAAGCTCTCAGCCGCTTCTTTTATTTCCTCTATTTTCCTCCCTTGACCGTAAATTTTCTTCTAACATTTGTTAGAAAGAATTAGATATTCTGACCTGACAAAGTGCTTCTGTGGATTGAAAGTCTTAAAAATCGCCCAATTCTTACTAATATTATTAACTGAACAGTTTTAAGCATATTCGGGTCCACACACCGGCAAATTTAACGAAACGAAGATAAATTGGATTTTTGCTCCGTAACTTCATTTTCTTCTAGGTTTTGCACAGTTTCATGTCATTTTAAGGCCTGGTTAAAAACATAGGACAACAAAAATCGGTCAAGTGCAAGCTATAGGCTTGCACAATTAGTGTTCCGCCACACTTAAGACGATCAAACCTCGGCCGCCCGATTTCCGTCCATCTGCTGCGCTGCCTGCCGCCGACGGCACTAACGCCGTATCATATCGCATATGCACGGAGCAGAGTGGGCCAAATTAAAAATTTTGAAAAGCGGTTAGGGGCAAAAGTTGTTCTTTACATGAAAGAAATATTTTTGTCGAAAAACTTGTTCTCTAAAACCAATGGTTCAGCAGTTATAAACAGCAGTTATTCAGCAGAAATAAAAATTAAATTGTTTATAACACAACGATGGATCATCGATTTTGGTTTACCTAATATTTCAGCAACATCACGGTAAGATTGAGCATTTTGAATCATTGCTACAGCCCTAGCGACATAAATCGGTATTAAATTACTCATTATGTTCTATTTCACAATCAAGGCGACGACAGTAAACAAAAACAAACCAAACTTAAACAATTGCTTACGAAAAAACAAAATGTAATGTAGCGAAAATATTCGTTTCAATGTAATGCAACAACTACTGGACCTTTATACGTTTACTTTGAGTTTTACATTTACTAACATGATAAAAATGATCAAAATAAACAAAAATTGTACTAGGCTGTCTACACCTAGGCAACACAAAAAAATAACAAAAGAAATACCTTTATTTTAATAAAATGTATCCCCGTTCCTTTAAATTTGCCTACGTATAAATGGGTAACATGCGAACTTTTCCCTCCACCCCCGTATCGGTGACAATTTTTAAGGACAATTTTAATCATCTTATCTTTCGTTTAAGACAAAACCACAATCGTTCCAAGTATTGCATTGTAAAGATCTGTCATAGATAAATTAGTCGTGAATATATCTCAATTTGTTTTAAAGATAAAGACAATATTGATGTGTTTCTCTAAAACCTGGCAGGTTATACGCTGTTGTTCTAGATGAGATTAATTTTCTTTTGTGATTACAAAATGTGGTCCTGATTAATTATTTAATAAAAAAAAATATATAACGCACCAAGATGCGGTGTCTGTGCAGTGGAAAAAGCGAAAGTTACACTGTAACTGTGAAACCTAAATTTAGTAGTACTCAGAAAGTTGTTAGAAGTAGTGTGCAAAATGGAATTTCTACAAGTTCGGGTGGGGCTAGTGCACAAGGTAAGGCATTCAGGAGTTAAAATAGAAAGTTATATCAATAGTAGATAGTAGGGAGCCCGATCAAATTTTTTAAAATTTATTTTTAACTTGAAAAAAACCCAAATAGAACAATTTTTAGGGGAAGGTATACTGTATACAGATACGGGATTAGAGCAAAAACCATGTACTGGTTTAAATTAGAACCTTCTCAGGGGCGTATTTAAGAATGATGGGGATGAGGAAGCGCCCCCCCCCCCCCGTGGATGCTCGAGTTGGCTATTAGGACGTCATGTTCTAACTTTTTGAGGGGGGTCAAATAAATACTATACACATGTGAACAACTTATAACATTACAAAATGTATTTAAAAATAAATACAGCAAAATACGGAAAACAAATTCATAAAACTAGAAAAAGCCGTTTATATGTAATTGTTATTAACAAATGGCAAATACAATTTCACAACACTGAAATGTCTTTATCGGGAGGCTTAATGGGAAGTTGTAAGTTTTAATCCAGTTTGTTTGTTTTGTATTATTATTAAACCCTTCTGCGTACCACCCCAAACGCTCTCGCGTACCACCACTGGTACGCGAACCACCAGTTCTACTAGAGTATGTGGCGCTAGGAAATGTGGATGTTTTGGTGTCGCATAACAAACCTGTTTAACTTGTAGACTAACACTTATTTTTCTTATCTCCTATCGTCACTTAGGACCAAGGGCAATGGCTGCTTTTTAAATTGCAATAAATTACATTCAAATAAAAATTTTATTAATTTTTGAGCTCCAATAGGGCACCTCTACCGTGTTTTAAAACCCCCTTCTACCGTACAAGGCACTAACTTACTTTAAAAATTTCCAAAATCAATTTTCACCGTTGTGCCATTAGCTGGTATCCCTATAAAATGTTAGCACCTGTACATTTCAGTCAGAAGCTTCTAATGGGATGATATTTTTTGTTTATGAAATTCGAATCTAAATGAAAAACTATGTATGTGTACAAATTTTTTTTTGTTTTGTTCTTTCGGTTACGGAATTATGATTTATTAGGTTATACAAAAATTATTTACCATTTAATTTCAACTTATTTATCATCTTTCATGTTTGAGAAGTAGTTCGAAATGTCTCCCTTCAACTTCCAAACGCTTTCAGGTGTCACTAATAAGCAGGCAAAGGCGATTCCGTATTTTATGTTGTAGGTGCAGTCGCCATCACTTTGTCCTTTATAAAATTCCACAAGAAAAAGTCAAGGGGGGTCAAATCCAGGGACATAGCCGGTCAGTTAACCGGACCAGCTTGTCCAATTCACCAGTTTCAAATATTTCATTCTAGTGATTACGGGCCTGTATTGCATAATGCGGTGGAGCTCCGTCCTGTTGAAACCACATGTCAGGATTTATGTTTTGGTTTAATAATTGGGGTAATCGGTTTCATAAAAAAACTGTGTACATTTCTCCTTTTAAATATCATTCATTCATTAAGAACCTGTTATTTCCTTGCATTTGTCTTTGTCTGTCTTGTGACCCAATTGCAAAATGTAACGCGATTTTCAAAGTCTTGGTGGAGTGTATGGATGAAAATTGTACAAGTGCAATATGGTCACAACTGATTTTTGACTCATTCCAGCACCTCTAGCTGCCAACAGTGCCAACTGCTTTATTTTCGTCCGTCTTAGTACGCTTCCGAACTCGTGGTATCGTTTTCTGACTGCCAGTAGAACGACCTCTCGTTTCCAGCCTTTGAGATGCCATGTGAGATTTCGGGTTCTTAGGAAACCTCTCCGCCGACACTAGTGCAGCTCCTCTGTAGTTTTTTCTGCACTCTCCCAAAATTAACAACATATCAACTTGCACATTAAAATAATAATTCTGAAATAAGTGAACTTGATTTATTGGTAAAATTTATTTATTTTTTAAATTCAAATAAAATTTAGTTAACCATAATTCCGTAACCCAAACAGCAAATAACAAAAAAAATTGTAGCATTACGTAGTGTTTTACGTCGATTTGAATTTTATAAACAAAAGTACATCATCCCATTTAAAATTCCAAAGTTCCCTTCAACCCTTCAGGAGGGGTAAATGTCAAAAATATGTTTAAATAAAATATTTTAAACCATTTTCGAGATATTTTAAGGAGGCAATGCAGGGACACACATCTATAACGTTGGAACAAAAAATGGTAATAAAGGTAAAATAATGAACAGCAAAGAGAATATTTTTTACAAATAGTTTTCGCCGGTGACTTTAAGTACTTGAGTTTCAATATAAGTATGTTTAACTAGAAAAAAATCTAAAGTACGTCGGATATCTAATATCCTGTTGTTCTGCAATACTTTTATAAACGCCTTTTTTTAATTTCAGCCTCTGCAACCACAAATACGATTCCATCCTCAAACGGAGTCGAAACTTCTCAAACGACTACTCATGAGGTACAAGTACACAGCAGTCATAAAGACGACATTACAAGGTATCATGACACATCAAAAACTGTTGCCAAAGAGTTCCCAAGCATATCCACATCAAAAAGTTCTACTCCAGAAGGGACTCTTAAGAACAAGCCGAAAGCACCACCGCAACCTACAACCTCTGAGAGTCACGTAACCTCTCACAAGGCCACCGAAATTCATGTGACCTCCCCACAAAGTGAAACCGTATCACACTCGGCGTCCCACGTGACCTTTTCGCAGGAAGCAACTGTGATACATTCTAGTAACGAACCTGAAAGTCACGTTACCTCTCACAAGGCCACAGAAATTCATGTGACCTCCCCACAAAGTGAAACCGTTTCAGAATCGGCGTCCCACGTGACCTTTTCGCAGGAATCAACTGTAACACATTCTAGTAACACGGCCTCTTCACAAATTGTAAACGGAACAGAATCTTCACATTATATGCCATCTTTACTAAGTGTCAGTGTAAAAGAACCGCAACCAACGACTTCAGAAATTCAGATGACTTCCTACGAAATTCATGCGGCCTCCCCGCAAAGTGTGACTGTACGGGAATCATCCCATAAGGCACAGAGTGTCAGCGTAACACCGTCGTCTCACGATGAAAATTCTTTAGATAGCAACGTAACAGAATCGTCTCGTGATATAGCCACTTCACACAATGTGAGCGCAACACAACCGCCTCATGATATCGCCAATTCATACAATGTAAACATAACAGAGACGTCATACGTATCATTGAGCGCTACAGAAGAAACCTCAAGGTATACCTCGTCGACAGTGACTGGTTCAAAATCAGAAACCATTTTAGTGCCTTCTCCGACAAACACATTAATAAAGAGTCCATCTGTATCTTCAACTGAGCGTTTGAGTTCATCGACGGCTCACTTATCTTTAGAATCCACTGAAAATCTTGAAAATCTTACAAATGGTAAGTTATTGGTTTAACCATTTAAGTTTGTGATACATACACTTCAATGGCTTTATTTCACTTAAGTTAAGTCAGTTTTTTTTTCGAAACCCTTCCATGACTATATATTGAACGATAAACTATCATCTATTATTCACTCTTTTTACTTGTAACAGATTTTAACCTCCACCTTGCATAAAAGACTGAACGTAAAAATACTTATTTCGATTTACTTTTAACAAGATGATCTATCTATAATTGATACGAATCGCATCGTATACTGACACTCTATCGAACCTCAAAAGATACGAGGTTTGAACGGCGAGGCGAGAAATTTTCATTATCGATAGTTTTTCTTTGTTCTGGTTTTTAAATAACTTATTTTTTCATTTTAGGTAGAAAAGGAAGTGTTGGAGAACTCATTGCAGGATCAAACAGATCCTCCACTTCTCTGGAAGAAAATGAGGCCAGAAGAAGGTCAGGAATACAGGTCAGTGTACTAACCGGACCTGAAGTTACAAGTGAGGAAAAGTGGCAAATATTTAAAAAATCTCCAGAGTAAGTATATTAGTAAGTATATAATAATAAGATCCTATTTTATTTTACGTATTTATTAAAAATGTTTAGATTAGAGATAACGGAAGGGGCAAAGGTTTTTGGCATTTTTGCAAAATAAAATTGTTGTTCTAAATGTTGTTTACTAAAAGACTTTCTGCTGAGACATGAAAAATATTGTTGTTTACCAACCGCAGGATTTACTAAAAAGGTTTGCGCAAACTTGCCACCCGCCTTTCAAAATGTTGGGAAGGGGGGGGAGGGGGTTGGTATATGTCGAAAATATTTTAAAATATGTCTCCTCCACTCTTTATCATTCTGCAAAATTTTTATGAAAATACTCCAAACCGATTTTAAGATATTGCATTGTGACCCTTCAAAATCCTCACCCGATAGATCTTCCACTTTGATTGATATCGGTACTAAATACTACATTATTACCTTTCTTCAATTTAAAAGCGACTTAATACGCAAAAAACAAACATAATAAATCCCAACCTAGTATTATAGTTATCACTTATCTATTTTCTATCCGACATATCTAAAAAATACCAATACACATATCTAAACTAATTACCATTTGTGTTGTCAATCATGTTGTTTGTTGATTAGAAATAATACCAACATTATTGTGAAATTTAAAAAGATTCCGTTCAGGAATGAATCTGTGATTTTAGTTTACTTACATACGTATACGAGGTTAGGCAATACACACTCACTATTAGTTTTTCCAAAGTCTCGTATCAAGAGTTGGATTATAGATGCAGATCTATGCATCTATCCTTCTCGCAAAATCTCACATTAACCTTTGACTGGGGGTGACAAAACCCTTTTTCAGACCAACGCCTCCAAAACCTAGTCTTGCCCCCTGTCACGTAAAACATCCAGCAATATTTATTTCATCCAGAACTTGTACCCATCTTAACTCGTCTTTTCCAGATCTACTACGACAAGGGTATCTTTCCAGATAGCTGGAAGACTGCTCGTGTGCAGCCTTTCCCGAAGAAAGGTTCCAAGTCCCTTCCATTTAATTATAGACCCATCTCTCTTCTTTCTGTTGTCAGCAAAGTTATGGAGAAAGTCATTGACTTGCAAATTTTAAAATATCTAGAAGAACACAAAATCATTCATGACAGACAGAACGGATTTCGTCACCAAAGATCCACGACTGATCTCCTTATCTTTATCACCCATAACTGGAACAAATCTCTTGAATTTCAAGGTGAATCCCAGATTGTTGCTCTTGATATTTCCAAGTATGGCATGCCGCACTCCTCGACAAACTACCTTCTTACGGTTTTTCTCCCAAACTATGTGCCTGGATCGGTAGCTGACTGGGGCGCCAAGAACCTTGTTAACTTCAACGCCTCCAAAACCCAGTCTTGCTCCCTGTCACGCAAGAAATCCGGTAACATTTACGCCATCCACATGAATTGCCAAGCCTTAGATTGGTTTTCTCTTTCGACCCAGAAAATACTTCTCCCCTTCCAACTTACACACTCTATGTTTCCCAAATAAGACAGAAGAGTACTGCTCCCACATTTGGGGAGCGGCATCATCTTCGGCACTTAACATTCTTGATTCTATCCAAAAGAGAGCCATTGGACCCCTCAATGACCCAATCCTCACAAGAAAATTCTCTTCTCTCGCTCATCGCCGCGCTGTTGGGGATTTATCCCTTTTCTACCGATACTACCGATAGCCGCGTTACGTAATACATCCCTTTACTGTCCAGCTACAAAACCCTTAAACATCCCACTTCTCTCACTCATTCATATCTAGGATCTCCAGACTATGAAACCATTGCCTGCAGATGATTTCCCTTCCCTACAACCTCCAATCCTTAAAAAAAGAGAAAACTTATCTTTCTAGGATGAGGGTTTGACTTATGAGGGTTTGTCTGATTAAAACTCTAATAATGTGGAACTGGGCTCTACATCAGATCCCACTACTTTTTACGACCGAACAGTCGCGAGAACTTGACTTTGTTTGACAGTAATAGTTTTGTTGAAATCCGATGGTTTTCCCCGTTGATTATTTTTTTGTTCCGTGCAGATTCCCAGATACATTACAAAACTCTGTTTTCAAAGGCAGTAAGCCTATTCCATGGTTAAAATAGTAGATTCCATTTAGAAATCACAGTGTTATTTAAGGGAGTTTATTTTATTATAGAAGGTATATTTCTTTTATTTAAAAAAATTAAAATGCATTTAGATTGCTTTAGGCTATTATAAAACTAAAATAATTCGGAGAAATACTGACTTATTAATACCAATATTATATTTAAGGCTAAGATTTCGTCGCATTGACAATATTATAATGTTAATGTTTTTTAAATAAGATAGGTACCATAATAAAATTGTTTGTAAATTTTCAGAGATGAAGAGAACATTAGGAAAGCCATTGAAAAGAATGAATTTCTTAGTAAAATACTGTCTGGGAAACGTCTTCAAGATATTATTAACGCAATGCAGCCTAAGAACGTCATCGCAAGACAGAAACTTGTTAAACAAGGTATTGATTTCATGATTGAGAGGAGGAATTAACTCCCATCTCTACTCTTTCCATTGTTGTTACTTATATGACTCTCCAGTAAAAACCCAACCTGAGCAAACCTCGGCCGCCCGATCTCCGCCCATCTACCGCGCTATCCGCCGCCGACGGCACCAACGCCGTATCACATCGCGTACGCGCGGAACTGAGTGGGGAGCGTTTCGACTGAGCCAAATTAAAAATTTTGAAAAACGTGTAGGAACAAAAGTTGTTCCTTATATCGTGTGAAATATTTTTTTGTTAAAAAACTTTTTCTCTAGAACCAATGGTTCAGCAATTATAAGGAAATAAACAATTAAATCGTTTATAACAATTGATCGCGCTAGAATTTTTCAATCTTGACAGTTTTGGCTTAATCTACACCTAATTCTCAGTGTTCATGATTTTTTCAGATTTTTCTGAGCTATCCTTTTGGTGATAAGCGTGGGGGACAACAATTTTTAAGCGTTTTTCCCAAAAAAATTTAAAATGGCAGGAGGTACCCTCCCTGTATAAGTAAAAATAAATTTGATATATCGAAAATTGGTTTGGAGACAAGCAAAAGCTTACCTTAAAAGGAAAACTCTGAGAAATACATAAGAAATTTCCCATTTGTTAAGAAATATCGGGCACACGCGTATTGTTGAATTCGTGCTTCAATAAGCTTTGATTTGACACCCTACATGACGCCCTTGAATTTTTTTTATATTTCCCAATTTTTCCAATTTTCATGAATTATGTCTTCTTTATGTCTCGAAATCGGGTATTCATTGGTTCTTTATAGAAAATAACTAAGCCGCACCGATGTTAGCAAACCAAACTATGTTAGATTAAGGATGCTGTTATTTAATTACAATTAATTATTTTATAATATTTATGAAAAATATTTTAGGTGATAAGGGTTCCGAAATGTTCGTATCAAAAGAGGGAACATACAAAGTCTTGATCAAAGGAAAAGTGGTGGCCGAATTTCACGATACTAGAGTTTTTGGAGAATTAGCAATCCTATACAATGCAAAGAGGTATATATTTATCTATTCCCTTGCACCAAGCTCAATTTTTTGTTGACTTCATGAAAGTGTAATTAAAGTGAATTTTCGAAAATTGTTATATGGCTTTATCTTTGACCATAACTCATGGAAGGATGGAACGAATTTAATTTTTTTAAAGTAGCTAGAACAAGATTTTTACGGCCTTTAAAAGGATTTGTCACAAGATAGAGGATGCCAATGGAAATTTTAAAGTGGGACGTAAAATTCAATATTTATTTGTTTTAAATTTTTCCTTTGATATCTAAGTTTTTGTTTTTCGCTTGCCTGGGACGCTGTAGATTTTAATTTTAAGTGATTACTTTAGTAAGAATTGACGCTGAAATACTCTTCTTATTGAAATTTATTTGTTAAAGGTTAGCATCAATCCAAGCAGCTACAACAGGAAAAGTTTGGGTCTTAGATCGACATGTCTACCAAAAAATAGTCATCAGTTCCAACTTGAAAGAGCAGGACGAAAATTTGAAATTTTTACAAAACGTAGAATCACTCAACGTTGTCAATGTGGAGGTCCTCAGGCAAGTTTCGAATTTGCTGAAACCAGAGTTTTTCGTTTCTGGGACGGTTATTATAAAGCAAGGAGATAAAGGAGATAAATTTTATATTATACGAGCAGGTTAGCCAAATTTATTTAAACAATGAATAAGGTAGTTGAAAATTAAGAGGAAGAAACTGATCACTTCTTACAATCACCATAAAAACTTTTTTTAAGCTACATATTTTTTAGGTACTGTTAGTATTTCCAAGACTGGCGAAGGTGTGCTGGGAAAACTAGGAAAAGGACAATGTTTTGGAGAAATGGCATTACAAAAGGAAGATACCAGGTGTGTATTTTTCTTTTCGATAAAAATAAAAAGACTAGGAACCATTTCCTTCCAATCTTTTTTAAATGTCTTGACTACTATTAACTTTAAATGAATTAAAATGTGTTACATAATGCAAAATGGGCTTTGACAAATTTTAATTTTGCTGTGATTATACAGGGTGGCTCAAAAGTAAGGTACACAGAGCAACAGCAGATTCCTTATGTCGAAATAATGCGATTTATTCAAACTTGCCTAATTTTAAAGTTGACAATAACCAAGATATAGGGTGTCGAAATTTTAATTTTGTTTTCGATCTTTTTCAGTAATTTCTCAACGAAGGGATTTGGGGGCTTTTGAAACGGGGAATTCAAATTCGTCCATACTTTTGATGTCACTAGTAGAGGGCGCCACCTACGGCATAGCGCACATCTTTTAAATGACATAACTTTTTCTAAGTTTAGTATATCGACATGACTATTTAAAAAATCGATTATTCAGTTTCTTTTACGTCAAAAAGGTACATTTTATTGAAGTCGCTAGGAGTAACCGTTTCCGAGATAATCGCATTTGAAATTTCCTATGCAATTAGTTATTCACGGACGAAGTCACATTTACTCAGCAGGGTATATCATAAAGTTTCGCATTTTTTAAGTGTATTCACGGATTTTTCAGGGTGTACTTCTGTTCTCTTTGTAATAGAGGGACCATCTTCTCATGGTTACTCTTTGCCCTGATTTAAGAAGATAACATTAAAATTATAAAATTTAAGTTTAGTGAATGAACCCATTGCTTATTTTAGACAGGCGACAGTAACAGCTGAAGCTCCTGGTGTAGAATGCCTTACTTTAACAAGGGCTGACTTTATCAACCACTTCGGAGACGTCGAAATTCCTAAAATAGAAGTTAAGAAAACTAGTTTCCGGGACGATGCTCCGTCAGAATACCAAGATATTAAATTAGAAGATTTAAAGATTGTGAAGACTTTAGGAGTCGGAGGGTAGGATATATTTTTCTTTAAAATAGAGGTCGATATGATTTCCTACGCAAAAAAATGTACAGGGTTAAAAAATATCGTAATGTTGCCAAACTATTAAATTTTCTTAATTTCCAGTTTTGGAAGGGTAGAACTTGTCCAACACAAAAAGAGAAAGGACCTGGTCTTTGCTTTGAAATACCTTAAGAAAATTGATATTGTGTATCAGAATCAACAGGAACATGTTTATAATGAAAAGCTGATTCAAATGAATAGTAGATCTCCGTTTGTCGTTAGGTTGTACAGAACGTACAAAGACAATAAGTAAGTATAATATCTGTTGGTGAAGTAAGAATCGAGCAAGAAAATCCACGAGCGTCATAGGCATGAAGACATCACGCGTGCCCTGTCTCGTTTTAGAATATGCCTGGCTTAGTTGCTGGAAATCGATAATATCGATATACCAGTGGCGTAGTTCCTTTAAACAAGACTTTTTTAATTCAATAATTATTGGATCAAAAAATAATTGCAAAAATTTAAACTAATGATTCAATGATTGTGTGGATTTATTATTTATTAGTTTATATGTACAGCGGCATCCATAATGTTCGTGTCATATGAAAAAAAATCATGATCAAAAAATCACCCTTTTGAAATTGGCCTCTTTAAACCTCTATCGCTCTCATTATACCAGCATTTATCTTGAACATGACTGCTGTGAATATAAGTTTCATACGTATAATTTATATTGCAGCTCTCATGATGGTATTCTATCATCTTTTTCAGGAAATTTTGCACTTTATCGCAAAGTATATACAGTGCGGCTCAAAAATATCCCCCCACCTTTTATTTTTTGAAACGGCAAACATAAACATTTAAAATTTGGCACACTTCAATAACAATATAAATTTTACTCTTTGATATAAATTTCACACTTTTAATATTCAAGATGGCAGCTGGGCGCCATTTAAATAGGAAGGGCGTTGTGTAATACATCATTTAAAAGGTCTTGTCGAGTAAATTATTGTGTAGAGATTTGAGATCATTAATAGTATTAACAAAGAAATGGCGGCGTGTCAAAGTTTTTACACTTAAATATCTAATTTTTAGGGATAAGCTTTTCGAATGGAATGTTTTTGTATTATGGAACAAAAAATGCCGGATTAACAAAAAAATTATTTAATTAAATAATAAATCAAAAACTCTTATGTTAATTTTTATTATTTCAGATATGTTTATTTTCTTATGGAATCTTGTCTTGGTGGAGATTTATTCTCCCTACTTCACAGACAAAAAGGCAAAAGATTTGAGGAAAGAGACGCCAGGTTTTTGTCGGCCTGTGTATTAGAAGCTTTAGAGCATCTTCACAGGTAAATAAAAAATTTAACAAATATAGCATGTAACAAGAAAACTGTTTTAGTTTATTGCATATTGTCGGTATTATTATTAATAAATAGCAATTTATAAAATATAAGATAGATATTGAAAATTTCTTTAAAATTGGTTTATCATATGCGATAAAATTGTGTAACAAAGGAGAAAATGTATGTCGTAATTCATTAAGTTGTGACGAACATGACTACAGGTTTTCTTGCATAGTTCTGCTATTTTAACATTAAACATGTTTATACAGGCTTCTCGGCACGTTATTATATAATGGGAATTCTAGGGTAGTTCCAGTAGGGCTAGAAATTTAGAATGCATGTAGGTCTAGAGACACTAAAAACTTTAGAGCATCTTCACAGGTAAATAATAAAAATTAACAAATATAACATGTAACAAGAAAACTGATTTTAGGTTATTACATATTGTCGGTATTATTATTAATAAATAACAATTTATGAAACGCAAGAATATTGAAAATGTCTTTAAAATTGGTTAATCATATGCGATGAAATTGCGTAACAAAAAATAAAATGTATGTCGTAATTTCTTAAGTTGTGACGAACTTGACTAGGTTTTCTTGCATTATTGATTTCTGGTATTCTAACATTTACACAGATTTCTCGGCACGTTATTGTGTAGTAAGGATCCTAGCGTACTTCCAGTAGGGCTAGAAATTTAGCCTGCACGAAGGTCTTAGGTTTACTAGTAAAGGGAAAATAAGAAAGTGTTTTTATGTGTTAAGTTTCGTTTTATTTTGCCTGCTAAACTCTAACTACTATTGTAGCTAGTATCACATGTATCAAAAATTCACCATAATAGCTTCCGTGGCGCAGTTTGTACGCTAGTCGACAATGGTTCTAATTTCACATTAGGTGCAACCCTTTTTAGGTTTAATTTATTAATTATTATATTTTTTATTAGTCTAATAATGTAAATGCTGTTTCCAAACCAAATCTGCCTAAAATAATCTATATTCCCTCCAAAAAAACAACGCTATCAAGTACTTCAAAACGTTTTCAACGGTAACCATCGCCTCCAAGGAGTTTTTCCTACATAGGACAATGGTAAAAAAATATATTTTTGGTTAATGTACTGAATAACTTTTTAGCAAAGGAGTGGTGTACAGAGATCTAAAACCCGAAAATCTGTTAATAGACAAAAATGGGTACTTGAAGCTTACAGATTTTGGGTTCGCTAAAAAAATGCCATCGAGAGGGAAAACGTTTACTTTTGCCGGTACCCCAGAATATGTGGCCCCGGAGATTGTGCTTAACAGAGGTCACGATAAAGCTGTAGATTACTGGGCATTTGGGTCGTTCATTTTTGAACTTTTGACAGGTAAATGTACAGGGTTATTTGAAAATATCGATAAAAAGACCAGTGGCAGCTTTTGAAATTTTAAAGCTGTATATCTCTGTTGACGGGACCTATGGCAAATTCATGATTTTGTATAGTAGGCCTACGAATGTTTTGGTAAAGAAACAAATATTTTGTAATTTGCGTAAAAACGTTAAAATTTTGCTATTACAAAACGTTTGTTTCTTTACCAAAACATTCCTAGTAGGCTTCACTATCAAAAACCCTGAACCTGGCATGGGGCCCGTAAGTAGCAACAGAGATATACAACTTTAAAATTTAAAAAGCCGCCACTGAAAAAAACAAAAAAGATCAAACCGGAGAAAACCTAAAAATTCATTCATGATTTTCACAGTAATTTCAGTTTTTTAAATATTTTTTAGGGAGAACGCCTTTTCGTACAGGTGACAGCAGTCATATGAGAACATACAACAAAATTCTGAACGGTATTGATAATGTAAACTTTCCTACATACATGAATCCCAAAGCTAGGAACCTTATTGAGAAGTTGTGCAGGCCGGTTCCTTCCGAGAGGTTGGGCATGCAGAGAGGAGGAACAAGGGATATTAAGGCCCATAAGTGGTATCAAGGTAATTAGTATATAAAAACATATCCCCCCCCTCCCCCAGCATCACGCCTGTCAAAATTGGCGATTCAAATTAAGATAGTTGCGCCCTCGTCAGCCAACTTGCGAACTACCATAGTGGGTAATGGTTCATTTCTTCATTATTGTGTTATTTGGCATCCTTATCAATTTTGTCGTCTAGTAAGCCCTGTTTGCTTACTAAAAATCAGCTGTTTGGAGCTGTGACAACGCTGTTTGGATTAATTGGAATCGCCAATAATTGATGCGCATCAGACTTAACAGAATTTATTTTTCTTTGTAGGATTCGATTGGGTCAGGTTCCAGCAATGTCAAATACCGTCTTCGTTCAAACCAAAACTGAGAGATTTGACAGATACCAGTAATTTTGATCTGTTTAAACAAGATAAGGATTATCCGCCTGATGAAACATCAGGATGGGATATCCATTTTTAATAATACTGTAGTTACGACTCAAATTCATCTGTTTTTTTTTACATAATATCTAGATAAGTTTAAAATTATTTTCCTGTATAAGTACATACATAATGCCATTTTACCACAGACTTTTCAATCACTTTGTTTATTAATTTGTTAGAGAAATAAACTGTTATGCTGCAAGTTTTTTTTACTGTTCAAACACAGCTCACATGCGACACAGCCTACATTAGTGTTGCCAGAATAAAAAAATGAATTTCACCGGATTATTTCTTTAAAAATCACCAGAAATCACCAGCTTTTTTAACAAGCCTTTATTAGATTGGCCTGTAACTTTATAACATTGTAATGAAATCTTACAACTCACTTTTCACCCACTTCTAATTATTGTCGTATCGATTTGAAACTTTGAAAACTTATGTAATTCTGGTGACAATACAATAATATGTTTGTTTTTATTTAAAAAAATATACAGCGTTTCTTCGAAAGTTCTTACCAAATGGAATATTTTTTATTATTTATTTTACGAAAAAATGTGTCTCTTTATAAAAAATAAAACTATTCAAATTGAATTTTCAAAAGTTTATTATATATAGAGATTAGTGTTTAATACATATTATGTACATAATAAAAAAATTGACAGTCTGTCAGAGAAAGCTTCAACTAAATTAATAATGCACCACAACATGTGTTTTGTATCACATAATATTAAAATATAAATATACACATCATTTTCTATATTTAATACATTATAAAGTAGTACCCAAATTCAAATATATAAAAAAACTCAATCCCACGTAAGATTTTAGTGGCGGCCGTTTACACACATCAAACATATTTGCCAACTTATAATTTAGAAGTTCCCTAATTCACAAAACACCTCGCGCACACAGACTGAATTTATGAGAGATGGATATATAAATGGCTATGCATTTATATGTACGCGACGAAAATACATATACTTGCAGCCAGAAAAACGTCAACAGGAGGAATCGGAATATGTACAGCACCTCACATCGAATATTTCTTTCCGGCAGTCTTCAACCCGTCTTGTCTATTCCGCGTTCTTTCGTTATTTACAGAGCCGTCCCGTCATTCCAATTTTGATTTATGACATGTGAAATCAAAGTTTGTTTTTAGGAATATTGTTGTGGGTTTTCGGTATTGTCAGAAAGCATTTTGCGATTATTTGTGCTTATTAGACATTTTGGTAGTATATTATTGGACTTTGTGTGTCTGTAAAGAGTTTCTTTTATTTGTTTAACGATTACCTAGAGAAACTTTACGCCAAAATTAATTAATGTTATACGAGTTATATGTTTTGCGGCGTAAATTAAGAATCTAAACGAGTATTTCAGTGGAAAAGCCTATAGTTTTTTGATATTATGTTAATCACAAGGAGAATATAATCAAAGACAATTTCGTCCATGTAAAGCACATGCTGGTACTGCAAGTGGATTTGTGGCGAACACGTCAAATCCAAAACAAGTACAGGAGATTATCATGGCGATATGAGCTCTAAAAATTTCGACAAATGGTTAAAGAACGCCCTTCTTCTAAGCTTGGAGAAATCACAGTCGTCAGACTGAAAAATGGCCTGTCAAAAGCTGGAGGAAAGCAGACTTGCAGGACTTGCTTAGAGCTAAGAACATCGCTTTTACTCCATGGATAATGTTAGTAAGTTATGGGAGCAGTGCTGCCACGCTTTACCGACTGGCATGGGTAGATTTCGGAAAATAAATCGGTAGTTTTCTGTCAATAAGCGGTAGATAAGCGATTGGCGAATCAAATTGAGGAAACCAGCTGCGATCAGCTGAATTTTAACGGGGAAGAAGGGCCCACTTGATGACAAAATTGACAAAGATGCCGAATAACACGATAATGAAGACAAAGACAAAACGAAAACATTCCCCGGTATAGTAGTTAGAAAATCGCCTGAACAGGACGCCACGTTCTTAATCTGAGTCGCCAACTGCGCCATGGTCGTTTTCTAAAATCCGTGTATCCCGTTTTGAGTAGAAATGATAAATAAAACAAGTTAAAATTTTACTGCGTTTTTATTTTTAACAGACCCATGAAATAAAAATGTATTTTTAAATATATCACGCAATATTAAAATCGAAACTGTCGTTTCGAATTCGTTCAACTGAAACTAAAAATAAATTATCTTACCAAGAGCGGCGTGAGATTGGTGGCAAATATCACCACATGTTCATTTAAACTATTCGTTGTCAGTAAATTAATTTCAGCAAAATTCTGTTCCACTATTTAAACAGTCATAAATTTCGATAAAAAATGTGAAGTCCGGCCCTGACCAAAGTTCAAGTCGTGTAAACAGTGTGTTACTAGAAATGACATGTGTCAACGGCCGTCATTAAAATCGTACGTGGGATTGAGTATATTGTACTTAATAAACGAGTGACTTTACACAAATAATAATTTCTTGAAGAATACACTCCAAGCAGAGGAAAAATGTATTAAGAAAAATATTTTTATTTTCATGCGAAACATTTTTGCTACCAAGAGAACTAGGATCGCAGGAAAAATAAAAAATATTTTATTCCATGTTTTTTTTAAATGTCATTATCTTAGGTAGTAGTATATTGATGAGAGAACCGCCTCCTCCTCTTTGCGTAACTAGTAGAAATGTTGTTTAAATGTAAAAAATAATTCAAAAATCCTGTAATTCTTGCAGAGGCATTTTAATTAAAATTTGAATTGTTTCCGTCATATCACCTTGTAGGAAAATCCTTGGTTTTTAGGTCCAATATCTACCAAACAATATATTAAAAATATCTCGACTTTATAGAACTCCTATTTCATTATATCTAAGAAAAAAGTTGTTATGCGATTAAAAAAAATACTCATTACTTAGGTGCTGGCTTTCTCAGTAATTTATCTTTAAAATTCCAGTATTCTTTCAAGTTCGCCACAAGAAACCATTAAAAACACTACCAGATAACTTATTACAAAACATACCATTTCATAAAACCTTAACTATTCTGTGTACTTCCCAGATTTGCTACGTTCCCACTTAACAACTGCTGCGCCGATCTGGCGGCGATCGTCGGATCATATATCAACTGCGTAGGCTGCGTCTGGTAGTTCTGAGGCACGGTAACTGTCGGATAACTAACTTGAGGATAACTTAGATTAACAGTGTCACCTTGAGTGTAACTAGTTTTATTCTGGTACGATGCGGGATCAAACTGTTGTTGAGAGTAGTTAAAAGAAGCTAGATTTGAAGTACCCGTAGAGAAATTTGCCGGATTAAACATTGGAACTTGGGGAACTGTAGGGAATTGAGGTACAGAAGCCTGTGGCACGGTAAATTGGGGAATAGAAGCAGGAGGTGGTAAATTACTGGGGCTAGCAGATGGTAACTGAGGCGGAGAAGTTGGAGGAGGCAAATTACTGGCACTAGAAGTAAATTGCGGTAGAGGTACATTTGTAGATGTTGCAGCAGTAAAGTCTGGCAGCGACGTTGGAGGAGGCACATTCGAAACTCCCACAAAATGAGGAATACTTATAGGGCGCACTACAGGACTCGGCGTTGACACTTGTTGACTCTGTTGCGATGATGAAGTATCATTTTGTAGTGCATTGTTTAAGCCGGCCGTCGCTTGAGTCAAATTCGATATATCCTGGTGTCCAGTAACGTTGTCGTTGCCAATTTTTTGGGTAGATTGACCCAAGCTAGTCGGGCTTGTAATCGTCGTTGTATTTACGCTGCTTGCAACATTAGTTGTCATAATATTTGTGCCACTGTATAGAGGTGGCTGCACGTTAGAGGGGGGCGTATACACATTGGTTTCTGGAGGATGAGCGCGTACTGGGATTCGGTGTAAGTATCCATAGCCAATACCGCAACCTGTAAAGATTTTTTACATGAAAGTAAATAGGGTGTGGAAAAGGGGTAAAAAGGTGGTAAGTAATTTTTTTTTGTGGTTACAACTTTTTTTTAATTTCAAATCAATGTTAGTTTGACACAGTGGACTCTCCTACTATAAAAATGTTCATAATAGGAACGATTTCAACAGTATGAGCATGATTTAAAAAATCTACATTTTCTACCGATTTACCCCAAATTACGTGATAGAAACGCCACTTTAAATTTTATCGTTTATGGGTCAGGGTGTATGCAATTTCTATTTCCAGAATCACACTATTGTCTCAAAACAAATAAACAACCTCTATTCTCTTATGCATCAAAAATTATTAAGTGTTATTATGGGTTGCCTATACTTTGTCACGAATGCCAATGTGTAAATCTTGAAGTAAGATAAAGCTTGGAGCACACTTGTCCGGCCGGAATCGGTCGGTATCGGAGAGCAAAAATTTACACCATTACATTGGATGGAATCCCGCCGGAGAAATGTGCGCATTCACATAAAGAAGTCGTTTATTTATTCCCTCGGAATTTTTGCTGTCTGATACCGTCCGATTCTGACCGGACAAGTGTGCTTTCAGCCTAAAGGTGCGTTTCCTATGGAGCGGCTGACCCTTGCAGCTGCCGCTCAGCGGCCGGCTGACGCCAGTAATCCATTGACGTTGAAGCTTGCGTCTGACGCTCGAAAAGAAACGGATACATTAAATTGTCACATGAGCAGTACTATGCGTCAGACGCTGTGCGGCAGCCGCGAGCGCCGCCCCATAAGAAACGCACCTTTAAGAGGGTTGTGCTTTTTAATAAGTAAATAAATTTTTAATTTTCAGTTTTTTAAAAGTGCTGATAGTAAAAAATACTGTGGATTCTTTTAAGCATTGTATTTAATTAGCTAGTGGAACATTTTTTTCATTAATGGCTACACCTGCTGTTTTGTTAGTATTGCATAAGACAAGTGTGTCAAGTTTAATGTAAAAAATTTTCTAATAGTAATAAGGGAAGTGAATTTTACAGAGATGTTACTTTAAAAGCAACAAGAACATTAGTTTTCAGTTTTGATTAGTGCAGGTAGTGACAAAATATCGAGGAATCTTTTACATTTTGTGTTTGATTCGTTATTGGAACTTTTTTTAGTGTTAATTATTTGTCAAGCATTGGTAAATTATTGGCGGTACTGTGTTGTCAGTGTTTTTGACATATTGGTAGTTGTTAACCATAAACATTTTTAAAAGAAGTGCATTTTAAAGAGATTTTACTACAAAGGTAACAATAACATTATTTTATTTCTAACGCTGACTTGTTACATAAAAAAATTATTCATAGAATTGGCAACTTTGGAATCATGTGGTTTTTGCCAGTGGCGGGTACCGCTAGTTAGAAAAATGTTTAAGGGGCGATTATCACCTTATTATTGTGAAGCGCCATTTATGAATATTTTTCCCCCATCTTAATTAGTAGCAGAATTTTTCGGTTTCAATATATGCAGTGAATTTCATAACACCCTGTATTCATACTTATTATACAAAATTTAATTTTTTTTTTGGTTCAGATTTTTAGTTTTCATGCAAAGACTGCAATCTGTAAAAATGAAATTTTAAAAAATGTTGCACTCTGATCTTTTTTAAATCAAAATGTATTTCCAAAAGCTATGTACTAAATTGTCAACTTACCAACCAGTCCTTCTCCACCCCAGTGCGAATTGGGAGTGATTGTAACTTCCCTGCATGAGTCTGTATCACAGTTGTAAACATATAATTTAAGGGGGCTCCCGTCATGATTCTCAATAAGGTTATACAAGTCTTCGCTTTCGTGCAAAATAGAATCGGAGCCTATTATATAGTCTGAAAATGACTTAAGACCTGCAAAAGAAATAAAAAAATAATAGCTTTGGACACATAAAAATTATTTAAATAACTTCAAACCTGCTAAATCTGCTGGTGAACTTGGGTGTACTTCTAATATGTGCCACACGTTGTCTTTTGCAACTTCAAATGAACAAAACCTGATGCTGATTCCTAAAAGACCTTGGCCACCCCACGAGTTGCTCGGTTCTACTGTTACACTACGAACACTCTGGGTTTTGCAGCTGTATATGGAAACTGGAAGTTGCTTACCTAAAAAATTAAAGAGATTAGGTAAATAACCACTAGACCATTAACACAGATTTAAAAAATACTTCAATGTGTTAGCAACAAAATTATCAAAAAAGTTCTGTTCATGTTGTACCTATAAAATTAGCTTAGGAGCCCTTCCTATAATTAAAAAAATATTCAATATGGTCACAGTCTAAGGAATGAAGGTCAAAACAAATACTGACCACTGACCACAGGTGAACACTATAATGGTGTATTGATTTATGTGATTCATTGTTATTTAAAATGCTTGTAAGAAGTTTAATAAAATATTAATTTGCTGTTATGGAATTATTGATAACCAAAGAAAGGGTTCTCAGTTCTTATACACAGACCAGTGAACATTGAAAGTGCTGTGTTTTATTCCAATTATAAGTTAACATGAATATATCCATCTCAGTAAAATTGAACAGTATTTATTTTCTCACCTACTCCGGTTTTCAATATATTTTTTAAAGTACCATCATCCTTATCCAACCGAACTCCATTTATAGCAACCATAAAATCAAAAAATGGTTGTAAACCAGCTTTAGCTCCAGGGGAATTTTCTTGGACCTGTCAAGAAAATATACAGTAATGTTTGCAATATATTGGATGTAATGAAATAAAACAAGTTCAACTAGAACTATAGAAGATGCAATTATGTACTCATATATACAAAATATAAGTTGTACCTTAAGTGAATGTTTGACACAGTTAAATAGTTACAAATTTAAAAATTTTATACTTAATACTCTCTACTAAATTAAAAAATATCAGATACTAACAGTGTATAGGTAAATATTTACTGCCTCTTATACTCATTTGTATATAGATGTAGGTACTTTGCTTAGTATTTTTTTTTGTAGTGACTAAAATTATATCTTCGTAATTATGTACCCTCAATATTAAAATTTGTAATTTATAGAGGTATTTTAGTGTTTACATTTTACGTGGGCGGCTGTCGGTGTAATATAAAATGTTATCAATTATAAAATAATTTCAAATTATAAATCTACAGATATTAGAAAGTGTAGGTCACATTTCTAACGATTTAAGGCGTTTATTAAAATTGTTCTCTTGAAATTTACATACCCTGAGGACGTGGTATCCATCTGAACCGCCACCGGGAATATCTACGCTCTCGGAATTTCCCATTTTCCCTTTTTTTCCTTAAAAAATACGTGGCATATCGAATCACAATTTTCCTAACCCAAAAAACAACTCATCTGACATTGACGTTTAAGTGATGACGTCAAGGAAATTCATGTGCCAATTTGCCAATCGAAGTGGATCCGTTCACACGTGTTCACAACACAGAACAACAGGTTCACACTACTTCCGTTCCGGCATGTTACGATTACGATCTATGATTTATGTTAACGAAAATAATACACCTTTTTGGGACTTAAAACATTCAAACATAATATAAGTCAGTTTGAAAACCTGAACAATAGAAAAAGAACATGTCATGTGAGAATATATACTTTGATCGTATTCAGATGCTTCCCATTCTGAACCACATGTTGCCTAGCCCTGGTAATATATGCCTAAATCATTCGAAAAAAAGAGTGACTTAAAATTGTCAAACCACATATATGACACTTGTCATTAAACTCAACTGTTCATAACAAACACACGAAAGTTTTTGCGTTTTTCACTAAATTTAGAAGAAAAAATTGTTAAATCATGGTCATTTCGTAATAAATATTTAAAAATACAAAAAATGCAAGTGTGACCGACGAATAGAAGCAGTAAAATCGTCGAGTAAATGAGTGGAATGGAGGCAAAGTGACTTTTCTTTGTTTGCTATTCAAAATTTTAGCGAGTAACGAGGCGAGTAAGCTCTATTTTTATCCCGTTTCATTGTATATTTTTTATATAACACAACTTTGGTGATAGTCTTATTATGTTTTATATATCCAGTTGAAGGTAAGTAAAATAAGAAGTATTTTTCTTAGTTCTAACCCTTTTCTTTGTTTTTACATTTATCAGCTGTTTATGTTTTGATTTGTTAAAATTCTGTAAACAAATTCGTGAATTGACCTAGTTTTAATGTTTTTAGGTGTGAAAATATCACGAGCATATAATGTGTTCTAACTGCGCCTAATTTAAATCGCAGAGTAGAATATAAGAGACCAAATTCTTAGGGTGGACTGGGGTAAATGTGGCTTGAGGGTAAATGTGGCTACCGCCATTTTGTTTTTTTTACTGGCACATATCTAGTTATTATCCCAAAAATATTAGTTTGTTTAAATAAAGGTGTATACTGAACAATTAAAAAAGCTATTAGGTGCCTTTTTAAAACCACTTTGATACTCAATTTGGGTAATTTACTTGTTTTTTTGAGTGGTTTTTATTATTTTTTCGAAATTATTTGTCCACATTTTTGCTCTAGAAAGGCAACCGTTGGGGCAAATGTGGCAGCTCATGAGGTCAATTATTGTGGCTTCCAAACATAGCTAATACTTAGGAGTAACCCACAGTTGTTTTTAATCTATACATATTCTCTATATTATATAAAAGAAGCTGTTACTGACTGATTGACTGAGGTATCAACACACAGTCCACACTGCTGGATCTAGAAATGAGGTTGTGCACAGATTTTTCTTATATAACATAGCCATGCACTAATGAACGGGATTTCAAAATTCAACCCCTAAGGGAGTGAAACAGGGGTTCAAACTTCGTTTGAAGAAAAAATATTAAATGGTTTTATTAAGTCAAAACTTCATAGAAATACTCTAAAAACTAAATGTTGGAACACGTGTTTCACAGTTTGTAATAAATCAACCCCTAGGGGGTTGAAATGGGTGTTCAAAGTTTGTAATGGAGTAAAAATGTTATACGGTTCTTTTACCTTGAAACTACATAAAAATACACTAAAAAATAAACACATGTTTGTTAATCTAATTTTATGTAAATATGTTAAGAAAATTAACGTGTGGGGAGAGGTATACAAAAAATCAGATGTAGCTAATATGTGATTTTCGGGGTTATTGAGTTCAGAAAATCTTATTTTGTCTAACAGATGGTAAAAAAATAACTGGAAGTGGGGGGGGGGGGGATAAAAAGGGAGCGATTGACAATTTTTTTCAAAAATGTGAACCAATATGCCATTTTCGGGGTTAATGAGGTCAGAAAAGCTAATTTTGTAACGGATGTTATAAAAATTAAGTGCGGGGAGGGGGGGATTTATTCAAAAATGTTAACTAATATGGTCGCGTCAGGAAGCTAGTAATATATAAAAGAAGAAACTGACTGACATATCAACGCACAGCCCACACTGCTGGGCCTAGAAACTTGAAATTTTGCACAGAGGTTTGTTACATAACCTAGGCATCTACTAAGGAAGGGTTTTTCAAAATTCAACCCTTAAGGGGGTGAAACAGGGATTGAAACTTTGTATGGAGTAAAAATATTAGATGGTCCTATTAACTTGAAACTTCATAGAAGGACTTTAAAAAATAAATGTTTAAACACTGCTTCTACAGTTTTTACTAAATCTACCCCTAAGGCGGTGAAATGGGGGCTCAAAGATTGTAATGGAGTAAAATTGTTATAGAGCGGACGAAGTCGCGAGCAAAAGCTAGTAGGTATAGTATAAACTGCAAGGAATTTCAAATTGTAAAAAACAAATATTTGGATCTGGTATGCTATTTTTTCCCCTCAGATAACCTCAGGAACTAAAAAAACTATGGTTGTTAACTACATATGAACCAACTCTGGTGTAATTGTGGCATATTTAGACGCTCACGGTACGTTAGTACTTAGGCAAGTCTACGTGGGATGTCTTAGAAAAAAAAATATAAGGCAAGGCTAGAACTTTACTTTTGCATATCTAGGCTGGTAGGTTGCACCTAAACTAGGTAGCTAACTGAAGCGCCAATTTATTTTTTCTCTGGAATGTTTGTAATGTCAAAATTTTCTCATGTCTATTTTGTAAATATCTTTTGCTTAGGTAACGGTTGTGTATTCTTTTCTAATAATTACTGTAGCACCTAAATGTCTTTTTAATTTTGTTAGGTTGTTTTGGGTGTAATTTATTAAATATAACTTTTATGTGGAAATTCAAATCGCTTTTTTAAGAAAATTGTCTGTAAAATATAAAGAAGAAAAATAAAATACTGCCCTCCAGAATAATATTTTAATTTTCTAGAAAATTTATTCATATAATCATGACCACAAACTATGCATCCCTTCAAGAAAACACCGATTTCTACGAACAACATGGAATTCCTCATCTCCACGTGTCTGAGCCGACGAGATCGAAATGGAATCACATAGACGATTTGGATTCGTTTTTTACGCGTGTCTACAAGTACCACCAGAAACATGGGTTTGTGTGCATCGCCCTAAAGGTAAATACATGGTAAAATCATGTTACAAATAAAAGAAAATATGATACCGCGTAGGTAGGCGTGGCCATTTACGTCACGCCGTGATCAATTCCGCGATATTTTGTAAACGAAACACGTCTTTTTTAAGATCGCGTTGTGTTTTCAAATATTTTTTGGTGTTTTTATATTACTTTTAGGAGTTTAAAAGTAAAAATGAGATGTGCTGTGTATGGTTGTGATGTGGACAATCAATCAATCAATGTAATCAATGTATGTATTTATCCTTTTATTTATATGATTATGTTAAATCATATACTATAAAATTTGTATTATAAGTAGGAAGCAAAGTATATTGCCAATAACTAATGTAAACTCTATATTGCGCGTTATAAATTTCAAAAATAAGTTACGGCGTGACGTCCTGCGCGAACCCGGACGAATTTGACAAGGTTTGGTATCATACCTTCTTTTATTTGTATCATGCACTAGCATGATACAAATAAAAGAAGATATAATACGTCGCAGGTAGGCGTGGCCATGTACGTCACGCTGTGAGTAATTCCGTAATGGTGTTTTTATATCACTTGTAAGAGTTTAAAAGTGAAAATGAGGGGTGTTGTGTATGGTTGTGATGTGGACAATCAATGCAAGGTCTTTATGCCTGATATTAAAGTTTTTAGCTTCCCCAAAATCAAAGAAACACAAAATGTTTGGAAGCGTCTGTGCAAACGACAAGATAAGTTTAATGTGAAAAATGCTAGAATCTGTTCTAGACATTTTAACGAAAGTGACTATGAAGGTAATTTAAAGCATAAATTGTGTCATGTCATGAATGTCAAATGTGTTTAATATTTTTACAAACTCGCTTCAATAAAAAAGTTTACTGTGACAAACAGTTGCTAAAAATCTCCACGGTAATGAATCACCAGACTTTAATCGAGAAAATATGACAAACAAAGAAATTGAAAAAAGGCTATTTTCTAAAAAAATAATTTGTTGTTTTACCTAATTTCATAAATTTAGATTTTTTTTATTTTGTTTAGAATAATTTTTGTCATTTTAAGGTTTTTTAAAATTTGAAAAATCAAAGAACACAAAAATAAAATAATTTTTAATAAATTACTATTTAAAGTGTAAAAAACCGAAAAAAACTATCCAAAAAACATGTTTCTGTCGCAAACATACAGATGTTATTCACCGCAAAAATTTTTGACAAATTTATGAACAAACAAAATACTTATTTATAACATATTTTCGGAAGACTCTGTAGGTATATATTTTAATAAGAATACGCCTCTAAATAAAAATTATTATATTAATTATTAGGCATAGTTTTATTTTACAAAATTATTTACTTTTTCTTTTCACTTAAATAAATACATAGAACGCAGTTGGCAGGCAATTTACCAATATCTTTTATTTTAAATTAATTTATCCCTTTACATGATTATTTTAAATCATATACTTTAAAATTTGTATTATAAGCAGGAGGCAAAGTATATTGCCAATAGAATTTATATAAAATCGCCTATAACTAACGTAAACTCTATATTGCGCGTTATAAATTTCAAAAATATCACAGCGTGACGTCATGCGCGAACCCGGACTAATTTGACACGGTTTGGTATCATACCTTCCTTTTCTTGTATCATGTTGCACTAGCAGTAGCTAGAATTATCTTTTCACACCATGGTAAATATGAGAGTTTCAAGATTATTACCGAAATAATATATGTTTGTAAATATAATAATTATATTATAATTTCTTTGACTAAAATCGAAAATAAAAATTAAGCGAGAGATTTGACAAAAAATCCTTCATGTGCTCACACATATCCAGAAACCGAACAATAGAAATTGTACTTACTGTATTAGAGTTCAGCAAGCGCAAAATTCTAATGATTTGGAGCCCGTTCGCAGCGTTCGCTAGTGTCTACCACCAGCAATAAAACAATACCAAACGTTGCTCATTTTATCCGATCTATATTTTCCATTTCCAGGAAATAGTAGACCTAAGCCAGTACGTTTTTGTTTCTGGGTTTACTTTAATTATTATATATGCAATTGACTATGGTAAACTGTTTGGTAAAGAAGAGCAGCACAAATCGATTTTTAGTGTCTTTCGACCTTTTAGTGAGGTAAGTAAACTTTGAGTATACTATACTGTGCCGTAACGTACTGTGCTGTACCGTACTGTGCCGTACTGTACCGTACCGTACTGTGCCGTACCGTACTTAACCGTACTATACTATACTACTTTGTTTTAGGTAATGTCGACGCTGCCGTTTTTTGGTTGGTTCCTAATAATATTCCTAAGTTTCTTTCTCATATTAAGTTTAATCAAGAAAATCTACGCCCTGTTCACGTACTGGGACATACGACAGTTCTATAAGCAGGCTTTGAAAATTAACGATAGTGAATTGGACAACATGACGTGGCACGAAGTGCAAAAGAAACTTATTCAGGTGAATATTTAGATTGGTGGGATGTGGAAAGAACAATTTTTCCGCACTCTACAGATTAAAAGTGTTGTTTTAACCTTCGGATACGGCAACATCGCCATGCGCCTTTTTGACCGTTTAAGTACCAGCAGGGAATGTTTATATTTGGCATGCAGTACTTTTTATGTTTATATGTAATTTAATATTATTTTGAAACTTGTTTCGGAGTGCTTAAGTGTATTTAAATATAACAATGAAGTACCTACAATATATAATAGTACCTAATTGATACGAATCGCCCCGCATTCTGTCTAATCTACTTCCGCTAGCCGCAAGAAAGATTCAAAGGTTGGAGAGGGAGGCGAGGTGTTTACAGCAATGCCATTTGTTCTTTAAATTCATTTGATCACTGAAACTGATCCATTTGGCTCCGTCTTTTAATTATTTTCCCTTGTAGGTGCAATTAGAATTACAAATGTGTATTCACAAGAGAGAACTGACTGAACTAGATATTTACCATAGAATATTAAGGCAAACGAATTATGTAGTAGCTCTGGTCAACAAGAAGTTACTGCCACCGAGGATGTGGGTGCCCATTGTAGGTGATTTCGTTTATTGGACTAAAGGGTTAAGGTACGTGACTGTTTAAGATTTTTTAAAACTTTTTTACACGGACTAATTTTTGATTTAATAGTTAGTAGGGAATATGGAATCGTTTAAGGAAGTCATTGCAAACTCAAAAAAAACTACTTATTTTGAAGAAAGTTACTAAGATAATTTAGTTAAAAAAATGTTTACTTTTCTGTATAATTTATTACAATTTAAAAATCAACCATTTGTCCTTAGTGATAAGTGACGTCAGATCAGCAAAATTCTACATGTTAACGTAAAGCTTAACCTAAAGTCGAACAGGTTTGATTTTCTCGGAAACAGTCAGAGGGAGAGAAATCGAATTTTTTGGGTTGATAGAGGAATAGTTCAACTAGCTTCGGTAAAAAATTCAGTTATACAGGATGTTTCGTTTCGGAGCTATTAAACGTCAAAGTCGAAATTTCCGCGATTTCCGTTGAAGGCAAATGTGAATTAAATCGATGTAAATTTTCGGAGATTGTAGGGGACCCGGAGCTTCAGAACTCCACTGAAACTGGTGAGGATCAGAAAATGGCAAGTAATTCTTTTGATTTTTTTAGGTCGAAAAATGCCATTTCCAGACCCCTCTTTGACCCCTATTTGATAATAACTCGAAAACAAAACGTCAGATCGAAAAACGGATTCATAAGTGAAACTTTAAAATCTCAAATACTTTTTTTTGCAATACACTTACCTAAACCTAAAATCTCTGGAAAATGGAAATATTTGGAAAAACTGGAAATTTAGATTTTTGACACAAATATTTCACGGTTTTTACTTTTTGTGTGGTCAAAATGGTTCAAATTAAAATCCCATATACGCCATCGGAAAGAGCTCGTCAAAGTATGTGTTATCCATATTTTTTAGTTTCTTCATGCTCTATACTCTATAGGAAGGTAGCAATCGCCAAATTTCGATTTTTTTACTTTTTTGCCCTCGACATCGGTACATTTGAAGCACTCTGTCTATTTTCCTATCTATTTTTCCCCAATTTTTCAACACTGTCTTATAAAGGGATAATCACATTGTAAAATGAATACCGAATGGGTCATCCAGGAGCGTATTTAAGGGGTGAAAATAGGATTTTCTTGATTTTTTCCGACAAATCCTATTTTTAACCAACATTAATCCACACTATTTACCCTATTTAGTGATTTTTTTTTGGGTTTATTTTATCTGTTAATTATCTAAGAATACCTCCCACTAATTTAAATCGCTTATTTTTTCGGAAAAAGTTATAAATAAATAGGGGACATCTAACATTTGAAAATTTTTGAATTTTCGACGATTGCCATGAAAATAAATAGTTGCAGTTTTTTACTCAATATTAAGATGATATGTCAAAATTTCGCAGAAATGCCAATTTTTTTTGCAAAATTGAAAGGTTCCTGGACCGAGTTCTACTTGAAGTATACATAAATAAGATTTTAGGAACCTTCTACTTTAAGTGCAGGGATATTTCATTGGATGAGTTACGCATTAAATACCATTTTTATTGAGTTTTTGATGACTCTACAACACCGGAATTCATAAGTTCAGTTTTCACAACACAGCCAATGGGATCACGTTTTACAAGTTTCGAAATTCCCGCGAAAACTTGCAGTTTTAAATCCTTTTTTGTTTGTTAATAAAGACCAAAATAAATGGATAACAGCAACCGCCATGAACATTCAATTTATGTAGAGAATATAAAAAATATATTTCAGATTTATTTGGGTTATATGCATATTCCCTGATATAAAAATTGAGAATGATTTTTTAAATAAGTTAAACAATAATTCAAAAGGTACGCGGTGAGGAGGCGATACGTATTTCTTGGAATTTCAGTAAATCCCCACTTATTTCTTAAATCCCATGTTTTTAAAGTGTCCCAACAGTTTTTGAAAAATAGCATGCAGTTATGTTTCGAAAACATCGACATTACACCCACTGACAATTTTAATTTCAAACCTACAAACAGCAATACTCAACAGGTCAGCGTAGTGCAGCTGTATTTCTTGACTTGAATAAGGCCTTTGACAGTGTGTGGCATAGAGGAATCCTATTTAAACTACATTTTTTTTTATCTAAGACATCCCACGTAGACTTCATGCCTAGTGGGCATCTGAAGAGAAAGGAAATGTAGTCTATTGACACGGTATTTAAAGGATTGGAGGTTGGGACGGGAAGGGAAACATCTGCAGGCAATTTGTTCCGTAATATGGAGACCCTAAGCATGAATGAGCGAGAGAAGTGGTCTGTTCTAGGCTTTTGTAGCTGGACAGTAAAGGGATGCATACGTAACGCGCCTCTTGTTGTTCTGTTAGGAACAATCAAGGGGGGAATAATACCGGCTAGTTCTTCAGTTAGTATGTGGGTCGTAAAGTATTTAATACACACTTTTTTTTAAGGCACAATCTAATGTTCCTTTTCTTCTGGTCGCCGTGGTCACCGTTTGAAAGTCCCTGGCATTTGAGGGAGGAATATAAAAGACCAGCTTTTAGAGAAAAAATGGCGAGTCAGTTGAGACGACGGGTAAGGTTATTTAATAATAATAAAGTTTATTTAAATCAATTACAAGTTAAGTACGATTATATATTTGTATATTATAAATAAACTTGATAAAACCCCCGACCACGTACTTGTTGGGGGCAAATCTTATATTTAACACTACATTATTTAATTATATAAATTATTCAGTTGAAAAAAATATATATTGAAATACATACATACAAAAAAAATTTTTGGGGACAAGAGAGATCCTTAGAAAAAGAAATAATTTTTATATTATAATATCAAAGTAGTTCCAAAAATTTCGGTAAATCGTTTGTTGTTAATATCCAAGCTTTTATTTCAATTTTATATATTTTTAATGATACAATTCTTTTAATATTTACTGGTACATATAATCGTTTAAGTAAAAACATAAATATTTATAATTCTTTTGTGCTATAAATTTATGTATTTTTGGATTAATGGAAATTTGATTTTTATGACGCGTGCCATGGTCATGTTTTTTAAAGCGTATTAGATTTTTATATATTATATACAGGGTGTCCGGGAAAATGTGGGAAACACTTTAGAGTCCCAACAAAGATTCATCTAGGGTGAAACAAGATTTCAATTTTCTCTAAAAAAGGGGCGTTTCGTTCACCGCAGCCCTTCAAAATGGCATTGGACAAATGACAACTCAAAAGTCATAAACGTCAACCAAGACGGCATGACCGATAGCTCTACATTGAGTTCGTGCTCTCGCGAATCCACGCGGTTCATTTGAACTATTGAACACAACGTTACAACTTTTATCTAAAACATTATTTTGCAAACTCGTCTAGATTTTAAAATAATCAGTTTGTCCGGGACTTGTTACGCACCGTGTATGTGTTAACACATTTATTTTTATTTTAGGTATTATGGTTGTTTGCGCTAAACGTGATAGCGTTTCCGTTAGTTTTCATAGGACAGATTATCTTTTACTTTTTTAATTATTTCGAATTAGTGAGACGAGAACCCGGCAAGTTCGGTGTGAGGTACTGGTCTCACTATGGTCAGCTTTATTTGAGGTAAGTCTTTCGTTTAATGGAGGGGGGGGGGGGAATTCTTAACACCAGGAAATTCATTCACCCCCTTCTCATATAATATTTTAAGGGTGAAAGTCACCCTTAAGGGCAAGCACGGTGGGTGACAATACCAAAAAAATATGCCCCCCTGAAAATTAAAGTACATACAGGTCCGAGCCTTTTTCATTTATTTATTTAAACGAAAATAAAACTGAGTAGAAAGTTTTCGGTTGGCCATCCTGTATACTTTTTGGTTCGCCCCATAAAAAAGGCAAGGGTGTTAAGTCGGGCGACCTGGCAGGCCATTCGGTAGGACTTCGGCCACCAATCCATCGAGATAAACAGTGTCCGAATATAGCCTTACATTTTTGTTAAAATTGGGGGCGCTCCAATTTTTGGGCACTGTTTATCCCGCTTTTGTCCCGATTTTATCCCAATAAAAAATATATATCCTTATTTTGCCGTACATAGAACTGCAAGTAGCAACGCCGGAAGTGTCGAGTGCCACAATCATGCAACGGTGCCCTTGGAATCTATTTTACGATCGTATCGGATTCGGTATTTCCCTTGTTACTAATAATATGCAAAAGGAAAAGCTGTATATATTATAATATACCGTGTTCGCTTCGATTTTTGCGGATGTTACATAAATATTTTGCCAGATTAGGAATTTAGTTTTTATGACAATTTCGATTAAACTTTCAAAGTAGACAATCAGAAATACTTGCACAAGCAAAGGCGGCTGTGATAAAATATTTAATTATTCTTTTTTATCGGCAGCAACATCGTTTTTATTTATCTTTTACTAATGCCCCTTTTGCTAACAAGGATAGAAAGAAATCGGATTCCGTTGGGAATTTTATCAGGAAAGAAAATAATTTTGCGATGACGAATCTTTCGAAGTATATAACCAGCAATACTTCCACAAGCAAAGAAGGTACGATAAAAATTTGAACATATTTTTTTATTTGTCTTTTTCTAATTCTCTTTCGCCGACGCAGATAGAAAGAAATCTGAATCCTCCGTGATTATCATGAAAGAAAAGATGAATATTGTGATCGCTAAAATATGTTCTGATGTAAACTGTCCATGGAACTGACCAGTAGGGTGAATTCTTGTTCCATTGTTTTTTCTATCATCATTCTCAAATTAAATTGGATAGAATATAGGTATGATCGAAAAGAAAATGTGCGTTCTAAAATGTGCGTTCATTTTGGGACACCCTTTTTACTTTTCTAAATTTAGGAGTATTTATACTTAAATTGCTTTCAAGTACAAGTACTTGAAGTACTTATACATGTACTTCTAGTACTTTTTATTAATACTTGTGACAGCTCTGAATGATAGAGAATGGTTAGACCATCGTTTGTATCTACATAGAGAATCATAGTTCTTGAGATTAAACCGTGTCAAAGTGAAATAACTTTCCGACGTTTCGTCTTCGATTGCACGATAGATCTTCAGGGATCTTGATTCTACGAATTCAGAACTCCGAAACTAGTCCCAAGAAATGTGATTTTCTAACTAAGTTAAGCCGTGGACGCTTCCGTTCTACATTACTTATATTTTTCAGGCACTTTAACGAGCTCGATCACGAACTGCACGCTCGTCTCACGAGAGCCTACAAACCGGCTTCGAAATATTTGAGTTCCTTTAGCTCTCCATCAGTAGTCATTGTTTCCTCGCACATTACGTTTATATGCAGTTCCATCTTGGCGGTTCTCATTTGTATTAGCTTCTACGATAATGAAATACTGTATTGGGATCAGGTAATATCTATAAATTTGATATTTATTGACGGTTTGCTGTAAAAGATATTTTTTTCTGCAAGTGCTCTGAAAATACCTAAAAAAACACACTCCTAACTATAACCGTTGTTTGAGGAAAGATACCTTTCCCCAAACAACGCTATAACTGAAAATCAATAATTTCATGCAGCGTGCGAGAACGTTTACACACGCCGTGAAAACGTTTACGCATGCTGCAAGGGACAACTATGCAACTAACCATTCTTCCATACAATCTTGAACAAAAGTTTCGAAATCTAGTAGGCGGCAGTTTTGTATCAATCATAATTTGCAAGCTGTCTCTTAGCAACCAGTTTTATTTGTTTAGTTATTGACGGCATTATTGCAACTGTCACGCAGAGAATCGACAAGATTTATCTATACTTATACAGGGTGTCTAAAATAGGTGATACCACTATTTGCTATCTCCGAAACGGTCAAAGATACGAGGTCAGCTAAATTAGAGAAAATGTGCCATTTTTAGTCCCTATTCATATTCCGTTTACGGAGTTGCCAAATTCTCTATAGTTTCTTATCTATAGGGGATTTTTAAAAAAATAGTCAAAAATTTAATCTCGAAAATTATTATAGTTAGAAAAAATTATTTTAACAAAAATCACACGATACGGACCTGGACTTTTTGCTCCATTTTTTATAAGAATACTTTATACCCTTTACAACTGTGTATAACTTGAAAATATTTTCCGACGTTTTGATTAAGAATAGCAACATCATCAGGATTTTCTAACAATACGGACCTGGGATCTTCCATGTTAAGGCACAATTCATAACCTATCGCTATGGTTTGTGGTTTTTGTGGTTGTGAAATGGAGCATTTACTTGAAAAATGCCAGGTCCGTACTGGTAGAATATTCTGATGATGCTATTCTTCACCAAAACGTCGAAAAATATTTTCAAGTTATACACAGATGTATAGGGTATGAAGTATTATTTCAAAAAATGGAACAAAAAGTCCAGGTCCGTATTTGAAAAAAACAAGTTAGTACCAGTAACTCAAGAAAAACAAATGATATAAACAAAATAATAACGTTACTTTAGGGAAGGTAAAAAATCGTGTGATTTTTGTTAAAACACTTTTTTTCTAACTATAATAGTTTTCGAGATATTAAAGAATTAAATTTTTGACAATTTTTAAAAAATCCCCTGTAGATAAGAAACTATAGAGAATTTGGCAACTTCGTAAACGAAATATGAGTAGGGACTAAAAATGGCACATTTTCTCTAATTTAACCGACCTCGTATCTTTTACCGTTTCGGAGATAGCAATAGTGGTATCACCTATTTTAGACACCCTGTATAATAAAAGCGAAATTTTGTAATAATAATGATAAAAATAATCTGTGAAAATCTCGACGATTATCTCGAATCTACTAGTGTACAACATGTTTGAAAATACGTTTTCACACTCGTTCGACTAAACACCTCATTCGTGGGATAAGAGATTTAATAAATTGATGATAGACAATTTTTTAACTTAAAAACCATTATTAACACAAAAATAGTTGCTTGGGATGGGTCGGAATTAAAACAAAGGAAATAGTTTGAAAAAAGCAACTAATAATGAAACGGACGTACGACCTGTCCGGTCCCTGCACCGACCGTTTCGGCCTTTATAATGCCCGGTCCGGCCTCTACACCGGCCGACCCGGCCACTGCACCGGCCGCTCCGGCCAATCCATCGGCCGATCCGGCCAATACATCAGACTTCCTGTAGACCTTGTTTCTTTGTAAATGTATATTGAAAAAAAAAGATAAACGACAAATTGGAATTTAAATAAAACATTTGATTTCACTTTTTTATATAAACTTTCATAAACAAAAGGTAGCCAAATGTACTTCATATGCAGTCTGGGTACTGCCGCTGTGGACTTTTTTTAATTGAAAATGGAACGTGTTTTTTCTCTCCTAATTTTCAAAAATCTGGGATCCGGCCTAAAAACACTATACTTTTATTATAGGTTCTGTCAATACTAGCCATATTGACCGGTTTGATCGGATTATGTCGAAACTTGCAACCTGACGAGCAACAAATCTGGTGCCCGGAAGCGCTACTGCAGGCGGTGGTGCTACACACACATTATTTACCCGGAGACTGGCAGGGATGCGCTCATACATCAAAAGTGAGGGCCTCGTTTCAGCAGCTCTTTCAGTACAGGTCAGTTTAAAATAGAGTTTTCCCGTTTCATTTGGGTTTGTTTGCATCTTTACATTATTTATGCGTTATCAGTAGGGTTCGTAAAGACGATGCCTCACATTGAGCCCAAAGCCACAATTCCTTTTCAAACATGACAGGCTTTGCAATTCCTAATTCACTTAAAAAGGAATTGGACCGAAAGCCACAAGCCCTTTATGGACTGGAAGCTCTGCAAAAGGGTTTCAAGCTCTTTAAAAGAGCTTAAAACCCTTTAAAAACGTTCTAACAGCAACCGTTTTTAATTGATTTAATTTATATTTTAGACAATTTAAAAGTATAGAAATCATTTATGCTGAGTAATACTTTAAAAATCGTTAAATCCTGTCCTCATATCGTGAGATCGTGAAATTCGATACAAAATCGTGAAATCTGGCACCTCTAATTCTAAAGAACAAGACGTAAACGTACTGACTAACCATTGACATTAAAAAAACTATGCCTCTTCCAACACCAGTGGCGTGCTTTTTTTTCAATACATTTTCGTTACCCTAATATTACTAATGTGTAGATATACAGGGTGACGCGGATCTAAATGTACATACGATACCGTAAGATAGAGACCACCTTGGGGGTTCTAAATCACCCGCATTTAGTAGTCCAATCTCTAACCTTTACCGAGATACAGGGTGTTTTAAAAGTTTTGCCTAAAATTTATTTTTGTAATATTTCTGTAAGCACTTGAAATAAAAAATTCATAATGGGTAAGAATATTTTGTACAATTTGTGGGTTTAAAATGCCATATGCAAAAGTTCTAAAATCCAGGTCCGTACTTACAATAAAATTAGTTTTTAATTTTTTTAAAATTCAACACCCTGTATATCGGATTTTTGAAACGTCTAATTTCTACTCCAAACAAGCATAAACATATGATTCTATTGACATGGTTTTCAAAGTTGCCGCACTTACCACGAAGTCATAAAAAATAGGCGTTTTTAAGAAATCAATGAGAACGTACATTTCAAATAAACAAAATCTGCTAAAAAATAGTTGTTAGCCTGATAAAAGTGTCCATATTGACTAGAAATATTATGCACTACTTGTCGGATTAAAATGACATAGGAAAGTGATAGAATCCAGGTCCTCACTTAAATAATAGGCCCATTTGTAATTTTCGGAATTTGACACCCTGTACATCCAATTTTGAAAAAAAATGCATTTGGAACGAGCATAAAAACTGAAATTATTGACATGATGTTCGACGTTGCCACACTTATTATTTTATCGTAGAAAATAGGACTTTTGCAAATCTACATTTAGGTAAATTGTTTTATTAACAGTATTAATGGTTAAAAACAATAAGGATTGCATTCGAAAAATTAGGAATAAATATTAATACCTAGAACAACTTAAAATAAACCTAAATCAACAACAATTAATTAAAATAACACAAAGATAATCATACATAGTACAAGGCATACTGTTCCTCAAAAACACATAATTTAACAATAAAATAAATTATTTTAGAAGATGTTCAAAATGACCGCCATTGACTTCTTCACACTTCCAGGTATTAATATTTATTTCCAATTTTTTGAATTCAATCATTATTGTTTTTAACCATTAATACTATTAATAAAACAATTTACCTAAATGTAGATTTGCAAAAGTACTTTTTCTACGATAAAGTAATAAGTGTGGCAACTTTGAATATCATGTCAATAATTTCAGTTTCTATGCTCGTTCCAAATTCATTTTTTTTTCAAAATTTGATGTACAGGGTGTCAAATTTCGAAAATTACAAATGGGCCTATTATTTAAGTGAGGACCTGGATTCTATCACTTTCGTATGTCATTTTAATCCGACAAGTAGTGCATAATATTTCTAGTCAATATTGACACTTTTATCAGGCTATCAACTATTTTTTAGCAGATTTTGTTTATTTGAAATGTACTTTCTCATTGATTTCTTCAAAGCGCCTATTTTTTATGACTTCGTGGTAAGTGCGGCAACTTTGAAAACCATGTCAATAGAATCATATGTTTATGCTTGTTTGGAGTAGAAATTACAAGTTTCAAAAATCCGATATACAGGGTGTTGAATTTTAAAAAAATTAAAAACTAATTTTATTGTAAGTACGGACCTGGATTTTAGAACTTTTGCATATGGCATTTTAAACACACAAATTGTACAAAATATTCTTACCCATTATGAATTTTTTATTTGAAGTGCTTACAGAAATATTACAAAAATAAATTTTAGGCAAAACTTATAAAACACCCTGTATCTCGGTAAAGGTTAGATATTGGACTACTAAATGTGGGTGATTTAGAACCCCCAAGGTGGTCTCGATCTTATGGTATCGTATGTACATTTAGATCCGCGTCACCCTGTATGTAAAACTACACCAATGGATTCGATACAAGTGAATATAACCGCATAATTGTGAAAAGGAACTTATGGGTTTAAATGGTCTAATTTTTTGCCAACTTGACACTGCCGCACCATATTTAAATGTTTTTTCGCAAAATAATGCACGCTTCTTAAAAAAAAACTTAAACTCTTCTCGCAAACACAAAATAACACAATTCCACTTTCGAACAATGTCGCAAACGTCAACGAATTTTATGAATGGTAATAAAACTGGTAGTGAACCGTCAAGTAGCGTTGTCACTTTTACTTAATAACTTAATAATTTATCAGTGGGAAGGGAATAAAAGTTTATTCGGCCATGATGCATAAAATAGAACCAAATGAGGGTATTACATTTTTTTATTACTTAATACTTATTTATCCTAATTTTATTAGATGAAAATATAGTCAAATAAATGTCGTATAATACTGTATTGCTTGGGTGACATCAATAAGGACATTTTGTACCTACACTTTGGCAATCGTCTGCAGTTGACCAGTCAATACAATCCACCAGTTTTTAGTGCAAATTCAATGACTGGTTGCTTTGAATAGCAAATAACTTTGTCTTTAGTTTTTTTAAAGTCTGTGGCTAACCGATCGCCGGCGGTATTTTTAATTAATACAAAAAAAACCGTCTTCCGGTGGCATGATCTTCTTACGTGCTTACATATAAGGCTTTTTACGAAGAGAGAACTTAACGATGAATTAACTAATTACTCAATATGCTGTGATTAAAGACGAGCCACTATCGGTCATGGTCAACCTCATTTTGCCACTCGTAACTTTTCTATTCAGAACACGCTCTGTAAACTACTTATTCGGATAAAAAGTAGCTGCATGACTTATGCTTCCTCTATGCAAAGGTTCATCACGATCCGCTGCTCCTTTCTGACACAGATGTTCGCCTTTATACGGGTGCAAGACTGCATTGAATACACTTTTATTTTTTTCCGTTTACACAGATTCGCAGCTCTACTAGAAGAATTTCTGTCCCCTATTTTGACGCCATTTTTCCTGATCAGATACATTTACCCTCGTGCTTTGGACTTTGTGGATTTCTTCAGGAATTTTACCGTGTCCGTAGTGGGAGTGGGTGACGTGTGCAGCTTTGCTCAGATGGACGTGCGCAAACACGGCAATCCCGATTTTCAATCTGAGCCGGACGAAGAGCGAGGGGGCGATTATGTGGCTCAGGTAAAGTAAAATTTGCTGGAAATGCAATCTTAAGTATCTAAAAACGTTGTATTTCAGATACCGCTACATCAAAAAAAAAAATGCATGTGACAGTACTGCATTCTTTGTCAAAAAATCTTCGTTTCATTTCGCTTATACAGGTTGGTCCAAAAGTAATGGGGCACAGAGCAACAGCAGATTTTTTATGTCGAAATAATGCGACTTATTTACACTTGCCAAATTTCAAAGTTGATAATAACCACGGATACAGGGTGTCAAAGTTTTAATTTTGTTTTTGATATTTCCCAATAATTTCTCAACAAAACGACATAGCGGCACGAAATTCGGGATTGGGGGATTTTTTTGAGGCGGATCATTTAAATTCGTCCTTACGTTTGATGCCACTAGTAGAGGGCGCCACCTACGGCCTTCAACGAAGTATACCTTTTTGACGTAAAGAAGTAGGATAATCTATTTTTTCTATAGTCGGATCGATAAACTCAGCTTAAAAAAAGTTATATTATGTCAAATAAGTGTGGTATGCCATAGGTGGAGCCCTCTACTAGTCACATCAAAAGTATGGACAAATTTGAATTTCTCCCCTCAAAAAAACCCAAATCTTTAATTTCGTGCCGCTATGTCGATTTTTTGAGAAATTATTGGGAAAAATCGAAAACAAAATTAAAACTTTGACATTGTATCTTGGTTATTATCAATTTTGGAATTAGGCAATTTTGAATAAATCGCATTATTTCGACATAAGAAATCAGCTGTTGCTCTGTGTCCCATTACTTTTGAACCACCCTGTATATTTCGGTCTTAACAGAATAACAACCATTAAGGATTTTATGTTTGCATCAGGTCAGCTTTTAATCTTCTCGGCAATTTTAATCTATGTATCAAATTGTTCGGCTTATGGAAGGGTTCGAAGTTATATTATGTTTGTTTCCTTTTTTTAACAGGCTGATCAATACACCCAGGCGGAAGATGGCAAAGTCGAGCTATCTCTAATGCATTTCACGGCTACCAATCCCGACTGGCAACCCCCGGAAGAAGTAAAGAACTTTGTAGCGAACGTTAATGAGGAGTCCAACCGAGCGTACGATTTCGGTAAGAATGAAAATGTTAAAATTTAAGTTTTGGTGACGTGGCAAAGGTTGTCCTAAAAATCTCAATCGGTACTCGGGATTTACTTTTTAAATAAATCTAAATTAACAAGGCGACACACTCTTTCCTTGTTCTCATTTTTATCGCTCTTCACGTTTCTGTTTTCGCCAGACGCGTAAGCGACGAAAGCTCACGCTGTGATTAGTTGAATACCTGGCATAGCGGCGCGTTAAGTGACTGCGCAGCATCACGACGTCATAACGGGCTCGTGCAGAGGTCCGTTAGCTGCTCTGGCACACTTTGATCGGCCGGCTTTTAAAATTCTGTCATTCTCCTTGTAGGAAAAAAGTTGTTTAATGGTGCTTGGTATGGTTTGTAGTGTCGACCATTTATAAGAAAATAAAAATTCGTAGTGTTTGTTGGACTTTCATGTTTTAACCAAACGGTTGGGTTGTATTGTACAGTAATGGTAATAAGCTTTATTATTGTTTGAACAGCGTAACAGAGTCCGACAGAGAAAGTTTGTTTCTTTTTTTGATTTTAATTCCAGTCAAGTGCGTCGTTTGGAAGCGCGTTAATTTTTATAGTTATTTTGTAGAGTTTTTGAATTTTTTGTCGTAAATAAAGGCGCTAGCAAAGTGTAAATGCAATGATGCATTTAAAATAACTTTTCCTTGTATTAAAAAATCTTATTGAGTATTTTTACGTTACCTGGTAGCACTAACGTAGGCTGTGAAAGACTAGCGAAATTAAAAATTATTGGACAGATGAAAAAGTCGAATGACTGTTTTAACACTGGAAGAGGTTATGAAGCTCAAGTTTATTATTAATTTAAGTTGTGAGGAATTTCACTTAAAACTTAAGGACGATATAAATAAACCTGTTAATAAAAGCCAAATCTTCTGTTAAATATGATTAAAAATAGGTATATAAAAAAAGTATATGCTTAAGTATTTGGATTTTTTTTTGTTTGAGGCTAATTTTGAACTAAAATTTCTATATAGGTATACTCTTTTTCCTCCAAAAATTTGTGGTCGGCCTAGTTGAACATTATTATTGTATTCTTGGTTTGAACAGTTGTTCTCTGGATTTTTTGTGTTGTAGTATTTTTAATTTATGAAACTGAAAGTTTTGAATCAGGGATTTCTTTCTTTTTAAATTGTAATAAATTATACCGAATAGTAAATATTTTTTGTAGCTAAATTATCCTAGTAATTTTCTTCAAAATATTTTTTTTGGGTTTGTAAAGACTTTTAAAACGATTTATGCAATAAAAAAATATGTGCATATTCCTTATTCTTTAGATAGATAGATATTTATTTCGTGGCACAAACAGATTCTGTCTTACATACTACGCACACCGCAAAATACTTAACCTTCGTTTTTTTCAATAAGATATTTTTCATAATTATTCTTGTCTGTATGTGCGTTTATTAGAAACAAACCATTTTTAGTAAACTTTATTGTTTTTATAATGCTATAATATGCTAAAGAATGTTATGTTTGTTTTTTGTTGTTTCGATTTGCCATTATGGACAGCCTCGTCGAAAACTTAATGATACTTTAGTTGTGAATTGGTACAGTTTCAGTGTATCTAAAATGGACAATTTTTTTTAGAACGATATATCGATATACCGATATTTCGAATACCCGATACATTTTTCAAATATCGATATATAAATATCGATATTTTTTCCGATATCAGCATCCCTAAATATCAGATCAGCAGACTTTGACAGGCTCATGATACGTTCGCATCTGGGTTGCCATTGTTGCCAGACTGGGTTCTTTATCGGGAACTAAGCTACTTTCAAATATAAATAATAAAACACTAAATACAGATTGTTATTTGTACAATCGCAATTCGCATATTGGGCGATTTTTAGTGTTCAATTGTTATTTTTTAAAAAGGAACTAAATTTTACGAAATCTGGTAAAAATAATTTTTTTTTGATTTTCCGGTAAAAAATCCGTAAAATTCACACCTCCCGCATTTCACCACTTTAGTTTCTGGTTAAAATGGTGAAACTTATAATTCCTGTATAGTTTTTGTATTTTGTTTACGGGAAGCAATAAAAAACAATTTAAAACAAAAAAAACGCGTTCTTTTACATCACTACATCATTACAAGTACATAATTTTACAACTCTCTCCAGTCGTTTAGAGCTCTGTCCGTCAATAATTTCCGAACTCCTCGCTTTCGTGAATAGTGCAGACCACAAGATTTTTATACCGAATTAAAAACGTACGATAATGTTTACAGAACCAATAAGGCAGTAAAACTGCTGATTTGTCCAATTTTATCTAAGGTATTGCCCGGGTCGCAATTTTTGCCCTTTTGCGGTAACATTCCTTATCAGTTTCGTTTTATTCCAACAATTTTTTGTTTAAATTAAATTCTCGAGAACTGCTCATCCAAAGTTAAAAAACTAGGTGGCGTTGGAAAGGTAATTAAACGCCCTTTAAATCGATGTATCACACGATACCCCTTGGCATTTAATCCGCTTTGGGGGTGAAATTTGGGGAATTATTATGTCAAAATGATATGTTATCCTTAAAACTAAAATTTAGGTGTCCAAGTGTTTTTCTTTTTATTACATCAAAAAGGAGTTCCTGGGTGGGTCACCCTGTATGTTAATATTATTTTCTCAGAAAGCAGAACTTTTAAAAGAGTTACTTTTTTCATAAAATAATATAAAAAGTTTCCCTTTTGTAACGAACTTTCCAGGACACGCTGTGTACAGCGTTAAATTAGACAATAGCTATAGAAACATTCCTTTTCAGATCCCTTCGGCCCCTACGGCGTCATATCCAGCATGGAAATCGGTATGGCCGCCGACTATCCCTATGAACCGGCGGCCGTACCCTCGATGGCCGAGTTCCCGACACGAGCCTCAATGTTTGGCGGAGTGATGCCTTCGATGTACATCCCCCGGGCCTCAATAAACCCGAGTAGTGCGCCGTCTGCCATGGCCCTGCGCACGCCCAGCATGTTGAACCACAGGACGGAGGGAGCGGAGATGTTCAGCAGCATGCAGAACATGCAGCTTAGCACGATGGTGTTGCAGGGTAGGCGAGCACGACGGTGAGTAGTTCCCGATAAAGTTGCGTTTTAGATATTATTATAGCGGGCCAGCTCGGTTACATTCCGTAGACGTCGACTTTATAAACAACCGTGTTGTTAGAATAACTTCAAATGGATTCATTGTTCGTATTATAACACAGCCCAACACACATTTTGGTGCCTGCTATTTTTTTAAACCTTTTCAAGGTAATTTTTGGGTGTAGAATCCAAAACAACTGTCAGATTTAGTCTATCAGAATCTATCTAGAATATTAAATTTAAAAAGCATATTTTCCACTAATTCTGTGTAATTCTCTGCTTTATGATTGCTAAGAAAATTTTGTACTACTTTAACAAGTGAGCACCAAGTACTAGATTCAATCTCGCTCATTGCTGCGGTAAATTGTGGATCCTTTATAAGCTGTCTTATCTGAAGGCCATCTAATATGCCTGCTTTCAGTTTTTCCATGCTAACCCCAGGAAATTTACGTATTAAGTACCCAAAGCAAAGTCCATCTCGATTTAACTCCTTCACAAATTGCTTCATAAGTCCCAACTTGTTATGCAAAGGTGGAAATATGAATTTCTCTCTCGTAACTAGAGGTTCGTGATTACGTTTTCTTTTCCTGGAACCATGACATTTCTTAGGGGGCAATTTTTGTTAACCCAGTGCTGATCTTTAACTCTGCTGTGCCAAAGACATAAAAAAACATGGATATTTTGTGTATTCACTTTGCTGTCCAAGGAGGAAGTTTACCATTTTTAGATTGACACAAATCACCCACTGATGTTCTTCATACTTAATTTTCTTCAGGTCTAGTGATATTGCTTTGTATTCCTCTTTTAAAATTTATTTATTGAGTCAATAGCCAATTTTGCAAGATAATCAGCCGTATGGGGATGATCGGATGTATCTACGCTTTCTAAAAGAACACTGTTTCCATCATCTGCTGTTAAAACGATAAAATATGGGCTCATTATGAACATTAGATCACCCATTCAAGGGCATGCAAATAGGCTGTCCCGATAACTTGATAAAACATTTACGTTCATATTCACTAAGAAGGTTTAAGATTTAGTACTGGTTTAAATTAAGATCTTATAGTTGATCAGTTATGTTTTGACAGGATTTTGTCCTGTCATTTTTAATAAGTCATTAAAAGGTATATCCCTCTATACGCGGGATGACTCCTGCTTGAGAAGTAGTTGAAAAATACTCCCCGATGAACGGTGTTACGCTGCCCGATCGCGAACCAAGATTCTGTCTACGGGAAAGTCCAAAAGTCTGGATTCAATAAGTACGGTGTATAGTCGGAAGTTTTGGAGCTCGTCGTAATTCCTTAACAAATTGCGTGTAAAAAGTGTGTTTTGGGTGGCTCCCAAACGTAATCCTGTATTATTCCATTATTAACGCCAGATACTTTAAATAAAAATATGAAATAATTTTCCCTTTTCACCTTTTATGTTTTCTTTCTTGCTCTCTTTATGGTATTTTTATTAGGTCTATTCGACAGGCACACCCGTCGGTAAGTCCCTATTTTCTGTATTTTGCTTTGTGTAGAAAGCCCTGTTCATGTTGTGGTAAATACAATATACAGGGTGTCCGAAAAGTCTTAGTATGGGCAAATATCTTTGCTATTAGTAAAGATAGAGACACCAAAGTTTAGCTACATCTTATTGGTTACTAAATCTTGTTTTTTATGTAATTTAATGTTTTCAACCCCCTTGAGGGGTGACGCTAGGGAGTTGAGGTCAAAAATTTTAAATGCAACCCTATGCCGTGTGGTTCCTCATTTTAAAGATCTTCAAAACAGAATCATTTTACCGCCAACCCGAGATCCGTATCTTAATTCGTTTTTAAATGGCAATTCTTTAAGGATTTTATTAAAAGTCGTGAAAAAAGTAAAAAATTTAAATATATTTATTTCTCTTGTTACTTTAAAGGTTGTTCAAAACAACCACTGTTATTTCTTGGCAGAGTTCCAAAATCGACTTTGTTAGTGCCAAGAAGTTCTTGGTGGTCATTTTGAGCAACTTTTAAAGTAATAAGAGAAATAAAGGTACTTACATTTTTATTTTTTTACGATTTTTCATTTTTATAGGCTTGCCATTTCAAAACGAATTAAGATACTGACGTCGGGTTTGCGGTAAAATGTTTCTTTTTTGCAAACCTTTAAAATGAGGTACCACACGGCATAACATTTTTAACTTCAACTCCCTAGAGTCACCCCTCAAGGGGGTTTAAAAAGTCAAATTACATAAGAAGTAGATTTATTAACCAAGGAGAACACCTAAAATTTGGTGTCTCTGTATTTACTAATAGCAAAGATATTTGCCCAAACTAAGACTTTTGAACACCCTGTATGTACAGTGTATCTTAAATGGTCTAATTTTAAGAAAATTCTGTTTGAATTCAAGATTATTTTCTGTGATAACGCATCCAAACATAGTAATTTAATCGCAATTTTTGCCCCTATATTATGTAATAATTGCCAAACGGGAAAACCGTATAACATATAAAATTGAAATTTAATTCAGTAATAAATATGTAAAAAAATATATCATCATTTTCAGTGCTTTTTGCAGTGGGTTTATTTTTAAAAAATCACTACAGCTGTGGTAAATTTGTTGTTTATTTTTTATAGAGTCTCTTTATCATACTTTTTCTCTTCGATTTCTCCAGAATGAGCTTGCTCAGTCATTTCGCATGTTTAATAAATATATCATTGCACAATTAGTCAAAACCCGCACACGAAAAATTACGTCGGTTGGACGGATAATAAAAATATTAAGGTTTAAAATTCGACCGAATTCAAGAAGTTGAGTTTCTCGCCTGACGGCATCCTACGATAAACAACTTCACGTAACGGGCAATGTGGCGAATCAAATTAAGGATACGGCAACACCGCCATTTAGTACTAACAGAGAATGTTTAGATTTTGCTTAACTTTTGTAGCATCGTCGAATTTAATTTTATTTTGAAGATTTGAAGACAACATTACTCAACTAAAGCCTCGTATAATGACTTAAAAAGAACTAACGACACTTTTAGCGCGTACTAAGAGAACATTACTCAACGAAAGCAGCGTATAATGACATGACTTAAAAAGAACAAATTTAATACATTGTATAAAAAATCCGCCATATTTTTATCAGTTATTTTCCTATTTCGCTGACGCTATTGAAAAAAATTAATTTTTTGAAAGCAAAATACCCATTAGTTATTACATTTTTTGGAGGAAGACCATAATTATATAATTATTCTATCATTTACTTGTTAAATCTTGTCTAAGGTACTAAATATTTTTTTTTAATTAAATGTAACTAAACGTAATACACTCGATTTATTTCAATGAGAAGGCGCTTGCATTTTTTATTGCAAAAGTATATATATATATTGTCTGAACAATTTGCCACACACATAAAATTATCATTTAATTTGCGGTTTATCCAAGATTCTATGATTACATGATTAACATATTTTTATATTAAAAATATAACATCGCCATTTTAAAATTACAAAATGTTATCAATATTGTACTTCCTTGCAGAACGTAGGCTATACATTATTCTTGCGATATTTTGATGTAGTTCTTCAACATTATAATTATAAAATTAAAACAGTTTTTTTTAAGATTAACCAAATTTCCATGGATCTCTTTGCATTTGTATAACTCCATATATGAGATTCATACGATGTATAACACTTAAAAAACACTGTATGCATTAAATACCGTGTTATAGGATGCTTATACAATGTGTTTACAATGCAATTTTTATATGCCTGTTAAAATAAATGTGTTGTTAAGGCAGCCCAAGGTCTATATAACAGTTTTATAATTTCTATTTAAGTATGCTTATATAAATTGTATAATGCCACAATACAGACACTATACTATTAAAATATTTTATAAAAATGGGCCTTTTTTGGTTCTGTAGCTATGGTATTACGGTTTAAAAACAGCTTTTAAAATAATTCAATTTTCTTCCATTGTGTAGTTGTTTATACAAACATTATAAATATCTTTTTGCTAGTTGGGGGTCTGCTCAGAACGGAATTTTACGGTGTACAGTTGTGATCAATAAAATGGTACATCTAATTCACAGTCTAAACATTTCCTAATGGGCTTTTTTAGAGAAATGGCCCTTAAACTGTAAATCGGATGTACGATTTTCTTGCCCACGGATGAATTTGTGCCGATTAATCAGAAATAACACCAGGCAGCGTTTTCTGATATATTAACACTAGTATTTTTCTCTTGTTCTAGTCACTCGCTGGCAGCGCATTCAGCAGAAGAAACCACACCACTGCTGTCTAATAGTAACTTACGCCAGAGTAACAATAGTAACAGGTAACCTAGAGTACAACGATTCTAGTCAGTCTCAGCAAGGAAATAGTGAAGCAAATTTACAAGATCATACTGATGATGCGTGTATATATTCGTTTTTTTTTTAAGATTAAATATATTTTCATCGAAAAACTGATTTTTGTCGATTTTTTGGTAGGTTTTATAAAACGGTGTGGCTTAACGTGAGTATTGATAATTATTATTAAACAATTAGGTTTTAAATAATTGAAATTAATTTTATTATGTTAATATATGGGATGCCCTAAGCTATGCTGCAATTTTCTAGTCAGATACTAACATTTTTCACAAAAGGGCTCCTCAAGCACCCCTCTGTAGCTAAGGGAAATGGGCTCCACATAAGGTTAATATTTTTCATGCGGAAGAAAAAACTGATTTTAGGCAACAACAGCGACCAAAGTGATATATCAAGAAAATAAAAAAAAATCGATGCAAATTCAGATTGTTTTTCTGTAGAAGTTTTCGTCTGAGAAGCACCAAGCTGACTTCGTCTTCACTGTCGTATTGGTAGTCATTTTACTGTACAATAGCTAAAGCGCTTAACCTTGGCTCCGCCATTGTATTTCTTAAGAAAGTCTTAATCCTTTTTAGTGTCGAAAAGCACCTCTCACTTTCCACTGTCGTCATTGGACGTACATAAAATCTAATAATTTTACGCTTTCCGAAAACGTTTCACTAAGGTTCATTTCTAACAAGAGCTGTAAAATAGCAACAGCACCCGCACTATTATAAAAATCTTCACGGCTAAATAAAACATGCAATTCCGATTTAAGTTTGGAAACTTCTGTCATCTCATAATTATTTTTAACATATTTTAAAATGTCTTCAGGAAAGTCTTTCTTATAATCAGCAAAATTATTTATATTAAACAAACGTGTGAGAATTAAATGTTCTGTAAAATTAAAACCACAGCGGATTTCTGACAAAATTATATCGCATATTTCTAAAGAAATTCTTTTGGAGACTTCCGGATTTTTTTTAGATGTACTTCCCTCGATGTTAACATTTGCGCCTGTAGCGATAACACTCTCTCTAATTTTTTTAATGTTAGAATCAGATTTTTGCTATTGACAACAATCAACATGGGGCATAACGGAGTAAAACAGTCAGAAATATTGTACATACTTGGCTTAAAATACCTGTTAATGTCTTTCCCTTTGTCTTTCGTGGTCTGTTTTAGATCCAGAAGAGGTTTGGGGCGTCCTTTTCCTTTAATTTCTAAACGTTTTTCAAATGTTAATGAACTACTTATTTTGCACTGCAGTATTTCTTGCACTGTTAAAGCCATTGTTAACGTAAGTACTCAAGTACTAGTACTACACAAAAAACACAACACAAATATCAAATAATATCCAAACAAATCACATGCTAATATTAGGTCAAAGCCGAAATACTTCAACTTAACAAAACGGTAAACAAAAGATTGACGTTTGCGGGATCACAAACTGACATTTCTGACATAGCGTCGAATGCTGTGTTGCCAGGTTACTATTATTACTGTAGGTATTAATGTTTTATAGGACCAATACAATTATTATTATTAGTAAATATCTTAAAATAAAATTAGGTAAGCTTATATTAAATGTATAAATGTATCGCGACTTGCGAATAATAATAAATTGGTCAGACTTAAATTAGCGAGTCAGAATTTGCGACAACCCGACACCCAGCGCGGCGGCGTTGACAACCACGCGCGCCCCGAAAGCGATATTATTGGTGGGCCGTCGATAAATCGTGTCTCTTTTTAACTTCCTCAAGCGCGTATGTTTGTTTCTTAGCTTTAATGCATTTTATATAGTCCATATTATATACACCCATAAAGTCAATTTAAAATACGGCGAGTCCGGAGCAAGCTTGGCCTGATCATCGTTGTATACGGTGGCTTAATTCTTTCTTGGGGAGTTTTCGCATGGAACTTGCACTTTTTTGAAACGAAAGATTCTTTTTTGGTTTTAAAAAATTAAAAAATAAATTATTAGGTAGATCATTGAAAATTGTAGGTGAGTCATTGACCAAATGACCTTATGGACGGGCCGCGCCTGATTCGTACACTCGTTCGTGTGAAAAGAGTCATTTTCAAAACTTGAATTTTTTATTTCTTACAATTTTAGATTTTTCAGCATCTGACTTAAATGTTTTCTGATAGGTGGAGGGGGAGCTTAGGAAACCTTAACGTAAATTAATAATATAAAAGTATGTTGGGGTGCCAAGAACCTTGTTCAGTTCAACGCCTCCAAAACCCAGTCTTGCTCCCTCTCACGCAAAAAATCTGGCAACGCTTACCCCATCCACATGAATGGCCAAGCCCTACAAAACAACGAAACATTCGATCTCGTTGGCGTCGCTTTCGAACATGATCTCAGCTGGCACAAACACATTACTTCAATAGCCACATCGGCAGCTAAAAAGCTTGGTTTTCTCTTTCGAGCCAGAAAATACTACTCCCCTACCAACTTATACACTCTCTATGTTTCCCAAATAAGACAGCCTAGAGTACTGCTCCCACATCTGGGGAGCGGCATGACCTTCGACACTTAGCATCCTTGATTCTATCCAAAATAGAGCCATTCGATTTATCAATGACCCAACCCTCACGAGAAAACTCCCTTCTCTCGCTCATCGCCGCGCTGTAGGGGATTTATCCCTTTTCTATCGCTACTTTCACGGATTTTGCTCTGAAGAACTAGCCGGTATTATTCCCCCCCTGAATGTCCCTAACAGAACAACAAGAGGCGCGTTACGTATGCATCATTTTACTGTCCAGCTACAAAAGCCTAGAACAGACCACTTCTCTCGCTCATTCATACCTAGGGTCTCCAGATTATGGAACAAATTGCCTGCAGATGATTTCCCGTCCCAACCTCCAGTCCTTCAAATCCCGTGTCAATGGACTGCATTTCCCTTCTCTTCAGACACCCACGGTACGTTAGTACTTAGGCTTGAAGTCTACGTGGGATGTCTTAGATACAAAAAAAAATGTTCACTTAATGATTAGAAAAATTGCACGTAGTCTTGGCGCATCCGGTATAATTAGATGCGTGCGTATGTCTGTGTAGATATAAGTGACACAGGTTTGCTCAGGTTTGTTATTATCGACATCGTTTTAAACTTTGCGTAATTCCGAAATTTTAGATTTTGATAGAATGACGCGATGTTTTGAACATAACCTTGTCGATGTGCTTCGCGAGACAGAGGCAAATTCCTGTCTTTGTCTCGCGCAGCACATCGAGAAAGTTATGGTTTTGAAACTCTACAGTATGAGAATTTCTCAATTTAGAACCTGCAAAGTGGTGCAAATTAATCTGTGTCACTGAATACAAGAAATCGTTGGTTTTTCCTGGATAAGTTGTGCAGTTGTGTCATTTTTACGATAATTATTAAAATCAAGAAAACAAACGCTTGGTGGCAACATTGTTTTTTTATTTTTTTGAGTATTTAACTCTCATACTTTTTAGCAGTGGGACTCCGCGAGATCGTAGAATTCTATTTGTAGGACACAGCGATATTTTTTCGCTCTGTTTTATGTTCGCTGTCAAATGATCGGCAGACAAAAACAGCACGATTGTTTTGTGTTGCACAAAAGTACACTGACCTGCACTGATTTTTTTTCTAATGCTTGTATCGGCAAGTAAAAAGTGTAGGCTAGTGCAACACCAAATTCAACCCGGTCATTTCTTTGAGCAGGTGATATTATGATCCTGATAGTTGCCACATTTCTGCTTTTTCCTTGTATTCGATTAAATGGCAATTTTTGAGTGGTTTGCGGTGGCGCGGGGGGGGGGGGGGGAGTTGGGACAGACGCGTGCGAAGCCGCGGGTAGGTAAAAGCTACCTATCTATATTATATATACTAGCTGGTACCCGCGGGCTTCGCCAGCGTGTTTTAAACATTTAATATATTTTTAGAATATACAGCGTGAGTCGGGAGGAACGCACCAAATTCTAGGAGTGTATTCTACACGTAAATATATGTAAATCAAAAAAACCCAAAAGTTGTACTTCAATTTTTTTTATCGCCTATTCACCAACAAAAAAAAATTAAAATAATTCGTCTTTATCTTATTTTTAAAATGTGATGTAATGTAAAATGTAATTTGAAAACAAAAATCGGATTACAACTTGTGGGTTTTTTGACATATTTACGTGTAGAATACACTCCTAGAATTTGGTGCGTTCCTCCCGACTCGCGCTGTATATTCAAAAAAATTATTTCATGTTTAAAACACGCTGGCTAAGCCCGCGGGTACCAGCTAGTTATTTAATAAAAGAATTTTTCGTATACATGCCAGTGGCGGCTCGTGGGGTAAAATTTTGGCTAGGCCAGGCTAGCAAATAATAAACAAATATAAATCCGAGTATAAAAGTAGTATACAAATTTAAGCTGTACTTTGTAATTTTCAAAACTGTAAGAAATTGTGATACACTTTTGGCCGCAAACCATATCCAACACATGCCGACGCAGACGGCAATGGAAATCAAACTATTTTACCAAAAATAAAGCAATAGGCCGGGGCGGCCAGTGCGACGCGGGCCTAAAAGCCCGGAGTAGGTACACCGCTATTACAAATCTGGCTCGGCCGACTGACGAACTCGCGCTGCTTCTATGAAACTCTTATGTGAACGAGGTCGGCCGGTTAGATTCGGGCCTATTTGTAATTTTTAAAATGCGTTAAGACGACTCTGTGCTTTCTGTGAAAATTTATTACAAAGTAGTTTTTGCGGGCATTATTATATTGAATGATTTAGGAGATATTTATATGCATTGACACCATTTTTCAATAAGATTGTACGATTATTAGGTTCTCAAAATTATTGACCCAAGCAAACCCTCAACAGCAGCCACCTGTACATGCCTTATTTTTCCGACAAGTTGCAAACCCCCCCGCCCCCCTCCTGTACCTGATCGCGACCCACAGGTTGAGAAATAATGACGTAGAGTACCTACGTAGAGTAAAACTAGTCGCCGCGCAGCTTAGACTAGTACGCCGAAATTCTAAAAGAACTTTCTTAAGGATCATAAAATCAAAACGTGACTAATAAATAAATAAGTCTTTATTATTTAGCACGTGGCTAGTTATAAAAAAATAAAAATACAAAATAAAACAACAATATTTACATGTTAGCTACAAAAAAATTATAAACTTTAATTTATGTGTCCCTCAAATATTTAAACACTTTCCTGGTAAAATCATTCAGACTACTTGCATTTTTTATTGTCCTCGGAAGAGCGTTAAAAAAGCGAACTCCCTCAAAAAACAATGATTTCTGTAAGGATGTAGTCCTAACCGACTGAATATTATAGTGTTGCCTAGAGCGAATATTATGGCCATGAAAATTTCACCTTTTTTTTTTTAAAGAAAATCATTAAAATATTTTGGCAACTGCTGCTCGTGTTCTATTTTATATATTACTGACTGTTTGGCAAATTCTCATACTATGCACTAGATATACAGTAAAGATCAGCCAACTGCGAACATAGGAATCTTCAGGATGAACCTACCGTATTAACTGCGGTGACGGCCGAAAATTATCGAGCTCTGCCCGATCGCTACAGTAATACTTACGTTCCCGCCCCCCGCTACTGCAGATTTCGTCTAGCTAAGTATGATTGTTTATTATGATTATGATGTATTGAGTTGATGGCGGCTCGACGAAATCTACGGTAGCGGGAACGCAAGTATTACTGCAGCGATCGGGCAGAGCTCGATAGTTTTCGGCAGTCACCGCCGCTAATTAGATACATTCGTCCTGAAGATTCCTATGTTCGCAGTTAGGTGATCTTTACTCTATATAAAAACATTTTAATTTTCAGTGAAATAAAAGCCTTTTTGACAAACTTTTTAGTATAAATATTCTTTTATTTATTTACAAACACAATAGTTAAGCTATATAATAATACACACTATTTTCTTACACTTTTATTTATCAATCAACGTGCCTCGAACTTTCTTAATTTCTAAAGCCTTGCCTTGTTCTTGCTTTCTCTTGTTCATTCCTTTCCTTTCGAGTTGTTTCTCGATAATTCTTGCATTGTTCGCATAACTGTCCGCAACTTCTCGCTGTAAAATACATCACAGTTTTGTAAATAATGTAAATATAGTATGTAAAAAATGTAAAAATTCCGATAACGATCCTATAGAATTTAAATGAAGTTTATTTAGCGTGACGGCGGGACAGTCGTCCGTGTGCGAGTAGCTTTATACCAAGTTGGACCGACGTTACAATCTAAAGATTTACAATAATGCGGGATTAATTCTGTGATAACATATAGGGATTAATCACACGTCGGTGCAACAAGCCCTTGGGCTTCTTGCATACAGTTAATCTGCCGTCCGGCGAAATAAACTGGAAATATCTGAAATCTGGAAAAAAACTAGCAATATCTCCGCTTTTTCCGAACGGACGGCGCATTATGACTTAACAACTGTCCGTGTGCCAGAAGCCTTAGCTGGCGCTCTGAACATTTTGTATGACGTAAATAAATGTACCATTTACACTGTTAAAGTACCTTATGGAATATAATTATGGGGCGACCCAAAAAGATATTGACTGTTTTTTTTTAAATTTTCCCTAAAGCTTTATGAAAAGGAATGAGGATTAGTGGAGACAGAAACTAGGGTGTAGACCGCTCAATCGGCCTCCAGAGGGCCTATAATGTCGGCGCTGTCATCACTTACATGCACTGAAAATATCATGTTTTGAGAGCATGCACTGAGACAGATATCGCACTCCTTTGGACTGATGATCGAGAATAAACCGACCCTCGTATCCGTATCGCTACATACATACAAACAACCAAACATAGAAATACAAATAATACAGTCGAACTTTGATAACTCGAATCAAATTGGTTGGCAATAGAGTCAAGAGTGGGTAATTTTTTCTTAATATCTCGAACAGAATATTTGGGGCCACCTTCGATAAGTTGAATTCTCGGGGAATCCCCTAACTTCATGTGTTTTTAACGGCTCGTTTTATAGCATAATGATGCAGGCAGTTCGGTTTTTGCGCTACTTAAGTTCATGTGTATATCAAAAGTTCATGTAAATATCAAAATCCACGACAACACACACACACACATTTTTCTCGATCACGACTCGGTATATAGACCGCCGTTGGCGGTCTATAATAAGAGACACGACAGGAGACAAAAGACGATAGGCAGACCGGAGACAAAGACAGAATATAGGGAACAGAAATAGAGACAAGAACATAGACAGAAGAGAGAGGGAGACAAGCTAAATATGTATATGATTTACAACTGAATAAATTATAGTTTAAAAAAGTAGAGATCGCACGATATGACTTTATTTTGCCGATACGATATATCGGCCGATACCGATATTTACATGCCGATATATCGTATCGGCAAAGACATACGTACATGTTTCAATGTTTAGTTTTTATCAGGGTTGGAAAGTCATGACTTTTATGAAAAAAAGTCAAGACTTAAATGATGTGAATTAATTCATGCCAACCCTGGTTTTTATAAGGTCGAATATAAATAAACAAATACAAAATACGGTTCTGAACCTCCAATTCGCTAAATCCTGTACGTATTCTGTATCAATTTCCGTTTTTCGTTCATGTGTTTTCTGTTTGGGCGAAAACGAAAATCGGGGAAGTCCCGGTTTATCATTCCGTCACGCGGTAACGCGGTATACCATTTCTGATTGGTGAAGTGTATACCATTTCTGATTGGTGAAGTTTCGGGGAAGTCCCTGTTTAATGTTTTCAGTATTGCTTTGTGAAATTCTTAATTTATTTCTCCGGGAAAAGGCCTCAGTTATACTACAGTTATGTTATAAATGATTATATATTATTAGTGACATTAGAAGAGGTACAAAAATGTATTTTATTTTATTATATTTACGAGTATTACCTTTCGTAGGTATATGAAGTAAGGACCCAAAATTCTTCGTTTTATATGTGCCAATATATCGGCAATTTTCCTGCCGATACGATACGATACCGATAATCGGCAACAACCGCCGATATGCCGATATAACGATATCAATATCGGTAAAATACGCTTTTATGAGTAGCACACTAAAAAGTTAAAAATAAATATTTTCCTTTTATAGTTGACAGAAAACCGGGGTGTGCAGTGCGCGCATTGTTCGAAAAGTAAACCAACTTACAAACTGGGCCTTCCTTTACTCCGCACACATGCATACCCCGGTTTTCTGTTGACTATAAAAGGAAAATATTTATTTTTAACTTTTTAGTGCCCTACTCATAAAAAAGTTTTTAGTTCTTTAGTGAATTAGGTTTGGAACATACACGAGGTCTCAAACCCAAGCAAACCCAACCGGAACATACACGAGGTCTCAAAAATAAAATTAATTTTTTCATTAAGTACTGACTTTACAAAAAAAGTATATCTTCATAAAAAGTTCTACATTATCAAAAAAGCATGGTTATTCAAAAACTCGATGAAGGATAATACAGGGTGGCTCAAAAAGCTGAAAGTCATAATACCAATTTACCCTGTATGTACTAGACCAAATTTTTAAATGGAAATGCTATTTTATCACGATGTAGAACTTTTTATAAAGAGACACTTTTTCGTAAAATCAATATAACAATTTTTCCATTTCTAAGACATGCCATATATTTTTTTAATGAAAAAAAAACATTATTGTATTGTCACTGGAATTAAATTGCTTGGGTTTGATATATAAGTTTGCAAAGTTTAAAATCGATATGACAATTACAAGTGGGTGAAAAGTGAGTTGTAAGATTTCATTACAATGTTACAAGTCGAGCTAATAAAAGTGTGTTAAAAATGACAAACTTACAGCTTCAATTTCATCCTCTTCTTCATCTATTGTTGAAACAGTGACTGAACTGAATTTTCCCATATTCTTGGTATGTTTGGTAACCATGATTTTCTTTGGCTTCTCTACAGCAACCTAAAAATTCATAGAGCTATAAGAATTTCTATTCGAGGAAGTAATGGATATAGTTAACACTAAAAAAAAATCTAATTCTATATTTCTTACCTGATTATAAATGTCTGTAATGGGTCCTTCATTTGTAGATGTGATAAGTGATCCACGAACAATAAAACTAACGGGACTTTGAGGCTCATGTTTGTAGTATAACAAAAGACCACACTTCTTACATTTTAACCTAAAATAAAACATATTGTGGGTGTACAAGCAGAATTATGAAAGTCCATAAAAGAAAACCAAAAATCGTCTAAGTGCACTTAAATGATCCTGCATATTACAATTAGTATAATAGCGGTCTATATTAGTGATGTAAGGATACGTATCCAAAAATCCGTTGGATACGGATATTAAAAGAATCCGGATTATCCGGAACCGGCCGAGAACTTGAATACGGATTCGGAATCAAAATAAATTCGCATCGGCTGTATACTAATGCAAAGTGCAAAGAGAAAGCGGAATCGGAATCGAGTGTAAGCGAACAACACGGTCTGCGATGTGGCATATTTGATCTTATGCTTTCTCTTTCTAATGACCTTTCCTAAAAAAAGATAGCATAGTTATCGGGGTAACGGGTATCATATGGGATGAGACCCATTGGTTAAACTAGGCCCGCCTCACCCGAACCGAATTCAAACGAGAACGAACGACGCCGACGGTGCCTTCCTATCCCTAACCTTCGACTTCGACTGATACCGATACCGCATCGACCTACCTATCCGGATAGAAAATGTTTTAGTATTGCATGCATACGTATACATGATCTGTCGCGCGGGTCAAGAAATGGATTCGTATTCGGATAATGGATACAGATATTAGCTGATTCCGATTCCGTATTATCCGGATATCTAAAGAATACGGATATTTACAACACTAGTCTATATGCCCCCATGATCAAGGAAAATGTGGGCATGTGTTAAATTTAAATATTCTACATTGTCAATTAGCTTGAAACATGATTTGGTTGTGTCATTATTAATAGGTTACAATTAAGGAACTTATGAGTTATTGCATAATTTCTGTTTTGCTTAGGTTTCTAAAGAAGTTGTGTCAATTTAAAACCTTGATTGCCGCTTGATAGTAAATTCACTGGTTATAACAATACAAATGTACTTACCTAAATTGTTTCTCAATTCCTTCTGGTCGTTTTAAATAGACAGTCTCGTCGGTGTCACATGTGATTTTGTGTGCGTGACTTGTGCCATCCAAAACTCTAGCACCATCACGTTTCCTAAGGGGAAGTTTTTCCATGGAACAATCTAAAAATAAATTTACTAAGTACATTAAACCTAAACTGGAAAAACTTGTTTCTCAGAATGAATATAAACCTAGCTGGGTACCCAACATAGAAAAATGATCAAGATATTGATCTACTTAAGTATAACAATTCTTCATTTCTTTATAGCTGCCAAATGAATAACTTTAAGAATTTCTTACCCAAAATGAGAGTCATTTGGCCACACAAACAATAATAAATATGTAAAGGTTTCTCGTCTCCATATTCTTCTTGATCCTTTGTGTCTGAACAGGCAATACTTCTAGAAACTACCTTGGGCATTTTGGACAAGGAAAGTAATGCACTATTAGGTCTACTATTTCTTTTTTACAAATTTACAACACAGATTTACAGAAACAGAAAGGAAAACGAAAAAATTGCAATAAACAAACCGTAATCGTAAACAAACGATATAACCTTAAAATTGACATTGTCAAAATAAAAGGAATTGGTAAATTCCAAAATAATTTCAGTTCGTAACAAGAGATGCCACTAGTGTATATACTACTATTACAGAAACTTACATTGATGTAGTTCCACTATTAAACATCAGATGCCACATGCATGCAGGTAGTTAAAGTTTACCGCAATAGATAACGTCACCTTATCACAGAAAACTGTATTGGTGTAATTCGGCTTCTAAACAGAAGATGTCACGGATCAATAGTTAGAATTGTAAGTAGCAGATGGCACTGCTCTGTTTAACATTTTGATCAATAGATGGGGCCATAAGAATCTTCTTCCCGCTACTAAACTATATTTTAGTTTACCACCATGATTGTATAGGCGCATTCGCCAAAAAGCTTGGAGCGACGTGACGAGGCTTACTGAATATCAACTGGGGAATTTATGATAGGATCCACGAAAAATTTTCGAAAACCAATTTTTCGAAAATATCTTTTTTCACAAGTACAATTTTTGAAAAATATTTTTTCGAAGAAATAATCTTTCCAAAATTTAACATAAAGTAAAAATAACGTTGTTTGGTAAAATAGTTTTTTTTAAATTTTCTAAAAATTTTATTTTCGAATAAATTTTTACGAAAAAAAGGATTTTCGAAAAAGTGTTTTTTCAAGGCCGTTATGACTCACGAATTTTTTTTATTGGAAAAGCTTATATTAGGGCATTGACTGAATTATTGAGCAGCAAAGATTCGACAGACTTATCAACTATGTATATGCGAGGCGCGATTTAAAAGGAACATTATAAAATACATTTTACAACAGATGTTTTATTGGGAAGTCACCAGTTATTTTCTGCAAAAGGCCAGCAACTTTCCGGTATAGGCAGACACAAAAAAGTGCTAATAATCCAGTAAAAAAAAAATTGTTTTACTTTTTTTAAAAATCTGAGCGTTGTAAAAATTCGACGGGTATCGAATTTTTGCGATGCTCGGTTTTGAAGGAAAGGCAGGTACAAAATGATTAATGAATTTTTTGTCTTAAGTTCTTTATTTTAAATAACTAAGTAACAACAGTGCCAAAAAAAATCAAAATATTTGAATGGCCTTTTACAGGAAGTCACCTACCTTTGACTTTAAAAAAAAAACTCTCTTGTTCTTTTCTCCTGGTGGGAGTAGTTGCTTACAGATTTCTATCTAAATTAATGTTACAGAATCAATCAAGGGCGTAGCCAGGATTTTGAGCAGGGGGGGGGGCAGAATTAGGTGACTGGGAGGGCAGATTTTCTGGACCCCAAGGACGCAACCCGCAGTTCTCGTGATTAGCGCTGCAGACGATTTTTTTTTTAATTTGGGATGCTCGGACACCCAGAAGCACACCCTGAGGTAACCACTGACTGTAATACTGATGCGTATAAAGTATAACATATAAATGAAGATGATTTGAGCATTGAAAATGAAACATAGGCGTGTTTAGGATTTTTTCGTGTGGGTGCCGAGGCCGTACGCGAGCGCCCTCCTCTATAAATTTAGCCATTGATATACGTATTATTATTACATATTAGAAACTCGAATCAGTTAAAAAAGAAAATAATGAATACCTGCTAAAACAGAACATCGCTTAACAAAAAGAATGTATAAAATTTATCTACATTTTATTTTTGCGAAACATTTTATGAAAACAAATTATTTTGCAAAAAAACAAAAAATTGTTTTCATAATAAGCCGGTAAAAGTTTGCGGTTTTATTTAAAATAAATTCAAATAAATTTGAAATTATGCTAAAATTGTCGATTATGGTGCAGGTATAGTATAGGATATTGCTTAGGCCAATTTTGTAAGAAAAATTATATTACAATTTGAGAATTATTTTACATCTGAGATCTGCTTGAAAACAAACAGAGTGAACAGGAACAGCGCACGGCAGCCACGTGATGCACGCTGCAATTAACAGAAAAAGCTTTCTTACCACTTCACACGTTTGCGCCACATGCAGCAGTGCTGCCATTTCGGGGTACAATTGTACTGAATTCAGTACAAAGTGGCCAAATTCAGGACGTCAGTACTGATCTTGGAAAAACCACTAATTTTAGTACGAACTTTCAAAACGAAACTAAAACCAAATAAGCACAAAAAATTTTGAAAAATTATTGTGACTGAAAATATATTATGAATTATGTTTAGTGGCGTTTTCAATTGATGAAATTAGTGTGATACGAGTACTACTCTTTCTTGTACTTTGTGTCGTTAAAGAAAATATAAATTGCCTGAATATAACTACGATGGAGTACTGTAAACAAATATTAAAAAACAATACTTGTTTTTCATTGGAGGCTGCCGATGAATTGATCGATTGGAAAAAAAAATCTGAGGAAATAAACTGATGGTAATACATAAAACTACTGATTTTTTAAAATTTGTAATTAAGTAGTATACAAGTACCGATTGTACCTGTCTATTGGTATAAATTAAAACTTTTTATATAATGTTCTGTTGGAATAATTTAATACTATTTTTTATTTTTGAAAAAAAAAACAGGGTTTTATTTAACCACCCTCAATGATTTTAAACTGCAGAGAAAGCTATTTTAAATGTTTTAAATTCTTAAACGTTTCGATTTTTGAATTTTCTGCCCTACATTCAGTACGCTTTGAAAATCAGCTGCGACAGCACTGACCGGCAGGCGCCGCAGCTGACTGCTGAGTTAGGAATAAGACGTACGGGAAATTTGAATGGCACATTGGCAAATCTTGGCTTTTTGCTCGTGCCAGGGGGGGGCACGTGCCCCCCCCTGCCCTCCCCTGCCTACGCCCTTGGAATCAATATATTTGCTTTAAAATGCCATTATTATTTGCCGGTAGATAGTGATGTGTTTTAAAAATAATGCTTTATTACGTACCTGAAAAAATACGTACGGACACGAGCTAAAAACGGACCGGATACACGGACACGTTGTAAATAACGGACACTCCGTTATAAAAACAGACATAAATGGCAACCCTATTTAACGTTTATCACAGTTCTACAATTACTAACGTGTATACGTGCCTTATTTTTTTGACAGATTGTGACCCCCTATACCTGATATCGCGACCCTCTTGGAGGTCACGACTTCCCAGGTTAAGCAACGATAGAGTAGAGTAAAGAACTCGTATAAAATCCTATTTTTTCTCTTATCTTTATTTTTTATTGTTCGTCCAAATAAAAAGAAATTTTAGACCTGCGCCTTTTATATCTAACCCTATATTATCCTTATGCTAGAGCTAATAAAAGACGGTGTTTTTCTCATATGTTTTATTTTTAATGACTTTTTCAGTAACTTACATAAATACAAAAAAGTAAAGGTGATTTGTGATGTGTCAGAGAGAAACCATTATAATAAGTATATACCTAAAACTACAGTTACATTAAGTTTCTGATTATGCATGTTATTATTATTTTGCTTAGTCAATAAAATAGAAATACACAGTACTAAAGTATAGTTCACATTATACCGTTGACCTTTTCTGCAATAAATCAACTACCTGCTTAAACCCCATTGTGTAGGTCCCAACATCTTCAAACCGCAATAAATGGGTGCAGGGTCGGCTTGAAAATATGAATCTATTATACATAATTATTTATTTTTATTTAGAATTAAAAAGACATTTTAAACCAAACGAAAATAAAGATCAATTAATAATATAAAAATAATAATAATAGTAAAATTAAATGTATATATTAAGATTAAAATACAGCACAGTGTGAGTACAGAGAAAAGTTTTACAATAATCGACTTAATTCTGCTTTACTCTAAATTTAGTTCTGTGTCACTCTCACTATCTTCATCTACACTTATTATTAAGGGTGAACATTAGTACTGATACACATATAACAATTTTCCACCTTAATTACATGTTGTATACAGTTTTTCCAGCTGTCTGCTGTTACTTACTATGTTTTTTATTAATTCTATTGCAGATGTATTTAATGTTGGGGAAGTATTATTCCTTCTAATATTTGATTTTACTTGGTGCCATATTAGTTCGATTGGATTAAATATACAATAGTAGGGGGGAAGACGCAACACTGTATATCCGTTTTCTGTTGCAAGTTTATCACATACGTATTCTTTATTAATTTTAAATTCTGAAATAATTCTTTATCGATTTTCTACTCTATATTGTTTAATAGCCGTTAAGTATTTTTGGCGCCATTCCCGTAAGCGTTGAGATTCCATTATGGCTTGTCTTTTATCAATTGTGTGATACTTAAAACCCATTTGAAGTAAAATTCTCCTTAGGCTTGATATGCTGCATGAAATATTTGTTTCGTCTTTTGCTAGCCTAATTTTTAATGATTTTAATGTGGGTACAGATTGTTCTTCATACATAGCATAAATTTTTCTTCTTAATAGGTCCTTATCACTCTCGTCTATACTTCTTAATTGGCCAACGTCGTTTCGTTGTTTTCTTGCATTAATAGGTTTCATTGTTATGTCCTTTATCGAAGTTAAGGGAATTTTAGCTAAAGCACTAGTTTCTGCTAAAGCAGCATTTTTATTCAAACCCCTTCTTAGTAAAGATGAATATACATTTTTGACTATTTCTTTCGCATCGGGTGATAAATGCTTTCTTTTTAAAGATACACTACTAGCTGCACCATCAGCATGAGTCCATGGACGCCACATTATACTTAAAAAATAGTTTAACTAAGCAAACTAAATAGTTAAAATAAAAAGACAAAATTAGCGCACACAACTCGCACCTCACACAGGAAAACTAAAAAGGTGACTGAAGGTGCCTTAATAAAATATCATTATATATTATTAATATTAAGTGCTTAAGTTACAGGTAATTAATTTAATTACCTGTAAAAATTTAATTTTAACCATTTTTTCCTAAAATGAATTGGAAAATAATAATCTTAACAATTGGTATAATTCATGTCGCAGGTAAAATATTAAGGGCCAGCCCTGTCTGAAAGGGATGGACATTTATGAGCTTTTATAGCCTAAGACATCATTAAGGATTTATTGCAGTCAAAAAATCAACGGTACATTTTGAATTTTACTTTACATTATTTTTAATTAGCAATCACGACATAATGTACGATGATTTAGAAGTCTCTTAGCAAGTAAATAGAAATTTGGAAAACTGCAAAACCAACTTTTAATTTTCTAATAATAAATTGTTACACAGATCTTTTCGATAGTCTCACGACGTGATTGCTATTCAAAACATTAATAGAATACACATTATTATAAACTACAATACAAAATACAATATGCAATGGAAAAATCGTAGAAAAAACATTTAAATTAAAAATACAAATAACAGTAAACATGAAAATGTGCGTTAAGTTCGATATTTTCTAAAAAAAAATACGACACGTTTCAGAATGGGACACCGCAGCCGATATATCGTACCTAATAAGTTCATTCTGCTTTAATTACACAACGCTTACATATCATTAAGTCAATTGTCCCATTCTTTTGTATGTCTACTTTTACAATCAACATTTTAATAATAACGAGCGACATAGAACTAAGTAATTAAATATTTAAACTCTAGAAGACATTTCCAAGATGGCGAAAAACTAGGCTCGCCCAGAACAAGTCCCATAATTTGACCACATTTAATTAACAAAATACGTAAAAATTTAATCAGCCTTTTTCTTTTTGGTTCCTTCGATATAAAAAAAATCTTGTGACCCAGTTTTTATGTGGTTTCTAGATAAGTAGAAAGATAATATGTTATTATTAATAACGAATGCAATGGCCTCTAAAAATATTTTTATCGTATACCCAACTGATAAAACAACCAAAGAAACCATTATGTTTTGGGTGCATATTATAAATTGCGGTTAGTCAGAATTATTTATTTTCAAATGAATATTATGAAATAAAAAGGTTTGATTGGGTAGCAAACAATTTATGAAAAATTAATAAATCTCGGTAGAATTTATAAGAAGCCATAACGTATCAAAAAACAGCTATGAAGAAATGTTACCCTCTCAATAAAGCCTTTCCTCAGCGAAACAGTGGAACAAGTGACAAACCTGAGCATACTGTTGTACAAAGCGAGGCTCCATGAAGGGGACAAAATTTCCTGTTAGATGATCCTTCTAGTTACGCAGCCTGTTATTCTTGGTCATATTGATACTTTAATTTTAAGTTCTTCTAACCGTCCTCAATGATTATTTATCTTGTGTCAAAATAATTAACACTTAAATGACAAATAATAAAAACATTTTCGGAGTCCATTCTCATTTCTCAACACACATTAATGTTGCATAAGAGATCGCACGTGGACATACATATATAAAAATATATAAAGCTCGGCGAAGATATTTAGAAGCGGAGCATTCGCAAAATCAAATTTCAAAACACACACACGTAGTATATATGTATTATATATGTATATATCTATCACTTACTGGCTTTGTACTACGCTATAATCTGATAAGTAAATCAGATCGAAAGACTAACCCTTAAAAGTAAAATATCACATGCTACTCGAATTGGGGATTTTGGAAAGAGTTCCTGTAATACGGATAATATAGGATGGTACCTACATGATTAATCAAATTTAAAATTTCTTAAAAAAAAAAACAAAATCGGGACGGGAAAATAAAAATTTAGGGTACTTCTCTCCAGTGTCAATTTTGGATTAATACATTTTTCGACCGCTGTGTATATGCCATCTTAAGTTTTAAGATGTTAATATTGTTTTCTCAGAAAGCACAACTTACATAAAAAGAAACTTCTTTCCATGTTGCATTTGCTGAGAACATTTTCGGACACTGTATATTTGATTTATTATTATCCAAATTACAAAAGACGACTATTTCCAAAAAAATAAGTATTGCTTCTCTATCTCCTGATTGCCTACCGAAGGATAAAAGATATCAGTAGGATAAATGTATGGTATATTCTTAGCCTAAAACTTATTCTTAACACAGGTGTGATAATCTTTTTTGGACACAGCTATTTTTTGGTAATTTTTGGAGTAAATTTAAAGAGATACAACGGGTCAACGGCTTTTATGTCAGGTGATCTAGATTCTAAATTTTCTTGTTTTTATGTTAGTTTCAAAAAACGTGTCAGTGTAAAATATTAATAGAAAATAAATTTATTTCCTCAGGAATTGTTTAATTATTAAAGTTGATGGATGTGGTCCAATATACATACATATACAAGAAGTAATCAAAAAAATAAAATCTGGTTATTAATACAGGATATTATCAAAAGCACCACTCAAATCAGGAAAACATATTTTTTTGCTATTTTACATACACATTTACATATTTGCATTTACTGTAAAAAAATCAATGGGCTCCGGTATATTTAATTTTTTGTTGTTTTTCTTGGCCACCTTGCATATCCATACGAGACGGCCAATAAAAACAAAAAAAAGTTTTTTTTGACTAGTGGCTAATTTTAAAAAATAATTCGAGAGGGTATGTTCTACTTTGTTACTTTAACCCTTTACTGGAGGTACTATCTACACCAAAAAAATAAAATGGCAAGAGGGGTTAAATAACAACCCATTTAAAAGTTCTTTTAGCCCTCTTTACAAAGATATCTAACTTTTTAAATTGGACCCGAGAAGTTTCGTTTTGAATATAAAAAATTATTTACAATTTTAAATCTCGATTATTTGTTTTCAAGTAAAACATTATGATTTGAAGGATTTTTTGCTTGATTTACTTTTTCCACAAATAGGAAAACAAGGAATATGAGTTTAGTGAAAGAAGAATATTTATCTTTAATTTGTTGTTTTATTTTTATTGTTGCTTGTTAAAATATATAACGATTCACACGATTTCGGAAAAGGTAGAAATCTTTTTATTTTCGAATCAACAACACGAAGAGAGGAGAAAGTATGTATGTTTTAGAGTTAGTACAAAAATATCAAGAAACTGTGGCTGTTTTAGGCCATGCTATAGACCCAGCCTCTCCAAATTTTTGTTCTAAATCCAAAACAAAGTTTCTCTGGATTTGCCTGTCTTCGTGCTGGTGATTAAATAGTTGGGTTGTTCTATTAACACGTTCATTGTTTTCGAAAAAAAGTGACATGCTTTTTACTCTTTCTGAAATCGCCCAAACCAATATAAATCATAAAAAAAGCGATGAAAATAAAACTCAACAAGATTGGGACAATATCACCGACGATACTGAATGATCCTACTATAGTTCAATTTATGATAAAACTCAGCGTTTCGATATTTGACACTCACAGATGACATCAAAAGCTGATATTGGTTCCTTCGAAAAGTCCCTAGATCACTAGTGGGCCGTATTAAGCTGACACGATACGTTGCGTCGTTTTATTTTCGTTTGATTCTGGTGTTTTATAAGTGATTCTGTGAGTGATTTTTGTATAGTGTGTGTTTTAAACATTTTACTTTTGGACTTTATAGATTTACAAGTACAAGTCCGGTCCTGTCATTTCAGCCAACCTCTAAACGTAAAATAGACCAGACTTCAACAGGATGCCATAAATGACAGGTGAGTTGGCCACCATATTGCGCGATCTAAGAAAAAGCTTACTATAACTTATATCTCTATCTTGCCCATGTGTAGAAAAAGTAAACCAAGTAAAAATCCTTCTAATGAATTTTTATTTGAGAACTGATTGGAATTTAAAATTGTTAATATTTTTTTAAATATCGAACGGAATTTCTGGAGAACTAGCCGGTCAGATTTAAAAAATTAGGTATCTTTGTAAAGAGGATTGAAAGCGCTTTCAAATGGCGAGATTGACATTTAACCCCCTTGCTATTAAAAAATGTTTGGGTTTTGGAAATAACTTTTTTTAAAATATATTTTGCGCTGGCCTTACAAGGGAAATAACTAAGTAGTGACAACTTAAAAAAAACTGAAATGGTATGGATAAAAAAATAACAAACCTAATCATTGACGAACTAAATACTTTTTTGAATCTAAATCACCCACACAAATATAAATAATGGTACTGAATTGATCACTTTAAAAAGTTGCATATCTCTACGTTCGGCATATATTCCGTTAAAAATTTGTTAGTTCCTAAAGATTGTTCTGCATCTATCCAGTCTTTTTTTCGCAACAGGCAAAAGTCAACATTACTGCGGTATTCGACCTTTGAAAAGAAATACATCTAACTTTATCACGACAATCACACCAAAAAAGCAAACCACAGCCTTTTTTAAACAATTATTTGTACAGGGTGTTTGCCATTTTAAAAAAATTAATAATGTAAAAAATACCCGGTACTTGATGTATTCGCTTTTGCGTTTTGGTGTGAGAAGCATACCTGGGTCCTGTGGACAAGAAAAAAAATCGTATTTAGAGTCTCAGTGATAAGTCCATAAGAAATTTCCCTGGGGTACGTTTTTCTCATTTTCATAGGTGGTCGTAGGAAAAATAAAATTTGAACTTTAACTCCCTGTATCTATCTAGCCTTTGTACTAACATAAGTTAGGTAAATTCGATCTAAATTGAACCAGGAAAGCCACTGCTAAGGTATGGCTGATTCGTTACCAAACATTCTATATATTTAAAATTCTTATACATATATTGTTATTCAGAATTCCATTTCTTTGAAAAAATCTTTTTTTTTTAATATGGTGAACACCCTGTAGGGTATACAATATTTCGGTACAGAGATTATACATATTATAATAAATCTACTAATCCATAATCATATTTTACCCTGTATATTAAAGAGATTAATACTGAATGAAACATATTTATATAGAGAACAAATCACAAAACGTACAAAAAATATAAACTTTATACAAGGTGGCGCAGAAGGAAATGTATTTTTATCTTTCCATAATCTTTCGGTATTAATAAACGTTTTTCGTACGATAAAATACATTTCTTTCCCCTGCTTTTTATTAATATTTTTTTTAAAAACCTATAAACTACCTAATAAATTCGTCAAGTAAAAAAATAATGTCCTTAACTGAAACTTAGATCTACGATTAATAAAAAAAGTGGTGTAGATAGCAAGTAAAATCAACGAAAATGGGCATAAATTATTTGTAAGAATTTCTAATGAAATGGAACTATTAATTCGAAAAAAACATGGTAAATAATGAACATTAAACAAATACGAACAAATAAGGGGCTATTCATAAATCACGAAATGCTAATTGTGAGTAATTTTATCCCCCCCTCTCCCCCTTCACCCTTGTAACGATCCGTAACGCAGCCTTTGACCTCCTCCCCCCAAGTTATGTAACGACAAAATACTATCACCCCCTAATTTTATAAAATGAATAGCTTTTTACTGGTTATTACCTTTTATAATGAGATAATAAATGAGAATTTTTTTCTTTTTCTTTATCTTGTGGCGGTGGAGAGGACACTCGTAAAAGAAAAATTAAAATTTCAAAAAACTTCTATTTTCTAACCACAACTTTCCTAAGGTCAGGCAACATCATTTTCAAAAAACAAATTTTTTGTCATATACAGTCGCTCCACCCTAGTGGAGTACCATATACCGCATCCATCAAAAAGCGCGTTCATTCATATAAGTAATAGTAGATAGAAACATTCGTTTAATTTCTTTATTAGTAAACAAAGAGTTATATTTATTAAAAACCTGCAATATGCTCATGCAAAGATAGTTAGCATTTGAACTGTAACTGGTAAAGTTGCGTAACGGTGCTTTTAAACACCCCCAGACCCCTCCAAGTTACGACCTCCCCCTTTCAGCGTTACGTAATTTATAAATGACCCCTAACACGTTTTTTATAAATACACTAGTCAACATAAGTAGTGCTTATTTAGATAAAGAAATAATCTTGTACACTAATTACACTGTCTGCAAAAAATAAAAATTAACAGTCAATTTAACTAAATCAACTACATGTCGTAGCCGTTTAGGGCATTTAGCCACTTCAAGAAATGTCTAAACGATTTACGAAGTGCTACCCGATAGTAGACCCGATAGAACTAAATCAGTGTTATAATGAACGGCTAAAAAATTAATTTAAACTAAATTTTATGTATACTGGGTGACCCAAAAAGAATATATCATGTCAAACTGAATTTTTTTAAATAGAAACCTCTTTTTTATTTCATTTTTGAGTTCTGCGTATAATTTCAATCATATTTAATGTATCCATACCCTATATCTCAATTGAAAAGTTTTTGAAAAAAAGACATTTTTTTTATCCGCCCGGTGCGTGAATATGTAAATACAGTTTTTCCTAGGCGATGGATTGATCGACGGGGTCCAATACAATGGCCAGCCAGATACCCCAATTTAACCGCGCTAGATTATTTTCTGTGGGGCTACTTCAAATCGAAAGTGTAACCGTCAATAGCCCAATAATATTGGCAACCTGAAAAAACGAATAAGGCAAGAAATTAGATTAATAGAACCTCAAGAAGTTGAAAATGTTCTGCGAGAATTCGAAGAATCGTCTCGGGTATTGTCAGGACGTTTGTGGAGGTCAATTTCAACGTTTGTTGAAATAATTTTTCTCCAAGTTTGCCATTAATTATTTTTATTACTTTTAAAGGTAAACGTCATTTTTCAAAAAAATTTCAATTAAGATATAGGGTATGATACATGAAATATGATTGAAATTTTACGCAGAAATGAAATAAAAAGATGTTTCTATTAAAAAAAATTAAATGTTACATCTTTTTTTGGGGTCGCCCTGTACACATTTATTTTAAACAGTGCGCACCTAAAATCAAAACTTGACCTATCCGAGCGCTTTTCTAAGGAAAAAATGCCTGAATTTTAAACGAATTTATTCTAACTTTTACCTTCTCACTGTATACAAATTGTTATTGAAACAAATGTGTGCATTTTTATTTAACCAACTGCAAACATTTCTGAACATGAAACATCTAAGATAGTTAGCCACTTGATGTAATTTTATACAATTTCACTTGGCACGAAAAGAATTAAGCATTACATGAAATGTCTTAAAATTTCTAGCGATTTATTGAAACCATAATTATTTCCCTACCTGACAGCACTTCAGGAACGTGTCTAGATATTTCATGAAGTGATTACTTAATTACGCTAAACGGCTAGAACACATGCAAAAGTCAACAAAACATGGTTATTTAAAAATCGATGCAATACGTACACTGAACAGTGTGTTCAAACAAGCAAGAAATACGTTAAATTACCAAAATTATTTAAATAAAAACTTTTTACTTTCACGATAATGCAGTCCTACTGTATAGACACAAATTTGTGACGGTTCGCCAGAATATGCAATGAATGCTGGTTCTATTTTTCCAGAAAGAGGAGAATTCATACACCTGTTGGGGGAGGGGGAAATGGGAAGGGGAGCGGAAATGGGGAGAGGTAGGAGAGGGGGAGGGAAAATGGAAATTGGGTGTAATGTCACGAATCGCCACCGTACTAGTATGAGTATGTAATTAGGATATTATGTGCGGAAAATATTATTTCCAGATATTGAAAATTGTAATATTTAGTCCTGTATATGTTATATTATGGTGTATTTACAACAAACTCAGTAATTAGAATAATTACATATATGTGAAACTACGAAATTACATAGATATTAAGTTAGTTGTTATTTTATCCACCAATGGACAAAAAACTACCAGCGACCAATTTTGGTTGCTGTTACTTTTTTGTCCCAGATTTAAAATACTTGGGTTTATATAGAGGTTCAGAATAACCAGTGTTACACCGAAATTACGAACTTTTTATAGAGTCGGGTCCATTTAGGCAGTATTTTCAATAATTCTTGGAAGCCACAATCAGTTGCGTTCCTTCTAATATCAAAACTAAGTCAAGCTTATTTCTTTGTTGGTTTTTGAAAAATATTTTAGTTGCGATACTGATGTGATTTATATTTAAACCAACCACTTTTAGTGGTTGACTTAAAGGTATTTAAATAAATTGGGCGAATGTAAAGCGCAGCAATGCGCGCTTGGACTAAGAGATCTTTTATTGGGAAAGTTTAGCTCGATTTCCATCCTTTATAAAGTTGTTTAACCCGTGGACAAAAGATCGTGCATCTAAATAACAATCCAAGTGTTCTAGTAAGTAATAAAATAAAAACCAAAATTTAAGAGAATTATCATCGATATGTGTCGTGATATGTATATTCACAGTATACGTCGTGAGAACGTACAAAAATGTCATCTGCATAAAATAGAAATACCTATATAGCTTTAAGTGCCCAAAAATATGGTGCATCAAATATGTTTTCTTACGGCCGGTATTTTCAAATTCAGTTAACTAATTCGACAGCCTGCTATTACCGGGGTTTCGAATGTGACAGGATCAGATATTCTGGAAATGAGAGTGGCATATTCAAAACCCTAGTTGGGTTTGCTGTTCGAAAGAGTACATTGTTGTTGCTGAGTTATGATATGTGTAGACACATAAAATGCATACAGTGTGGCCCAAATTTTGCAACAAATATTTCATTTTATTACTGATTAATTTATTAAATAGTTTAAAAGAAAATGTAATAAATAAAATTTTAATTTTTTTGGTAAATTATAATACCTATATATTTTTCATGTTTCTTCATGTTTTCTTCTTGTAATTGTGTTTTTATAGCAAATCACTGAGCAATAATAACGTTAAGAATAAAACAAAATAGCAACTGGTTTGCGACGTTGCCGGCGTTTGAAAAAAGCCCCCCAATTTGGAAACATCAAAATTTTTTGGTACTAAGCAACTTAACTTCTGGTTAAGTTGGGTAGAAATTTTGACTCTAAGCGTTTTTTTTTCATTTTAACCTATTTTTCTGCTCCTGTCGTGTGTATTGTTGGTCCTAAGTGTAGTTCACAGTCTAAACGCGCCGGGCGCTTAGACTGTGAACTAACACGATTTTTTCAACAAGTGAGAAGTTGATTTTCCTCTTACATTAGTTAACCAGACGTGAAGACATCGGCCCCTGAAAGGTTATCGATACTCATCTAACAATAGGAATACCTATTTTAAATTATTCGTATTTTAGTTAAGAGTTATAATTCGCTCAGTTGTCTATTATCTAACCGCGCTGCACTTTGCTCAAGGCCAGAATATCAGACAAAATTAAAAATACACATACATATTTAGATATTTAAATTTTTTTAAATATTGCAATGTGTATATCTTACGGTTAAGGATTGTGGTTAAAACTGAATATTTACAAAACTGCGATAAGGATAATTTTAATTGCGTTGTCGGTCGCGGCTAGAATTCTCAGAATAAATTGCGAAATCGACATTTTGGTGGGAAAATTAAAAATGTGAATACCTGAGTAAGTTGCAGCGTCAAGGACTTTGGATAATATTAATACTTTTGGCGATTATACATATCTACACCTTTAAAAAATCGTGATTTAGCTAATCACAATCACAAGCCACCAACCGCAACATTAAAAGCTATATTCGGCACCCAGTATTGAACTATTTTAGTTTAGTGATTTGGGTAAAAAAATCAATAACTTCAATGTAGACAGGGTCGGTTCTAACGGAAGGTAAGATACTGCCCAGCACGCGGGCAGCCAGTACTGACGCGGCTAAATCGACTAAAGCGTCAAAATACAAAGGCGACCAAATCGTCACATCACATACCTATAGGCCGTTTTACAACACAAAATGGACGAACTAACCAAAGAGCCCTACGTGATATGCGTAAAAATCTAGCTAAATGTTTTGATCATATTTTTCTTTTTTACAAGGCACAACGCTTCAAAACACCAAATCGACCAACGGCGATTTTGTTTCGTCTCAGTTTACTATGTTTCTTAAGTAGTATCGAAATGAGTTCATTAAAGTATTGCTTTGGTTCATTTCCGCATCGTTAGGTCGATGGAAGTGAAAAATCGCAGTATTGTCTACCTATTTGTTATTACATTAAGAATGTGGCTATTAATATCTAGTCATCTAAGAAGTTTTAACTACGAGTATTGTGTCTTAAAATAGAAGTGTTACTGTGTTAAGCCATGTGCACTTTCTAGACACAATATTTTTTCGTTTCAGTGGTAATACGGTTCTTTCTTGTATTTTTAAAATACTTTTTTTGCAAGGATTTTTTTTATTTAAAAGTTACGAAAAACTGGGATTCGTTTAGATTTGTCCTGATTTTTTTTCTGGTTTAGTAATGTTCTAAGATTGCTTTCAAGCAAAGTGTATCTGCCAAGCTCTGCCGCCGACTAAGGAATGGTATCCTTCTAGGTATCATGTTATTCATGTCCATTACAAGAAGAGAACTTTTTGAGGTTTGGTGAAAAGAAAGGAATACTGTTAATGGTTTAAATAAGCTCGGTCTGAACAATAGTGATGACGATGACGTAAATTTCCTTAATACCAAAAAATTATTAAGAAATTTCAACGGCAACCTAAGTAACAAATGGAAAAAATTTTAACCGAACTACTAAAACATTTATGGCACGTCACCAGATAGAAAAATAGTAAAAGTTATAAAAAATCTTAGTTTTGTTTTATTTTGGAATTATTATTTGCTAAAATCAGTGTTTATTTAGTCCACTGTGCGGCGCGCCAAAAAAAATTGACAGATCGACGTATCGAATTTTGGCGGGTTGTAATTTAAAAGAAAAAGTCACGAATTAAATTTTGATTTTTTAAAGTAAATTTTATAGTTTCTGTCCAGTCATTGATTTTTGTAGCTAATAATAAAGCAATACCCCCCAAATAGTACAAATACTTACTTAATATTTAATTTTCATGATAGTATCATATTTCCAGAAGAGGCGTTCAAGAATTGACTATAGTACTAAGTATGTACTATAATTAGTCTATTGTAATACTCAGTCGAAAAAGTATGTTATTTTGGCATTTAAAACGACAAGGATAATGATAACATTATGATGACACGTCCAAGGATAAAATAAGATAAAAACTAATTTGAATTGGAAAAAGTTACCAAAAATACAGGGTGGCCCACCGAAAACTTTCCACCCAGGTGGGTACTATAGAAGAATATGATCGTCATCGGCCAGAAAATCTAACTTTTCAGCAAGATTTCCTGTAAGGCAGTATCTGGATGACAATTTTTCAGGAATATGGATTGGGAGAAGAGATCCTATTGAATGGCCTGCAAGATCTCCTGATCTATCGTCACTGGACTGCAAATAACTTTCGAAATGCTTCATAATATTCGCGAACATTTCGAACAGTGCCTTTATAATTGCATGGAGGTTGGGTTTGATATTCAGCATTAAATTTACTTGATTGAAACAATTGGTAAGGAATTTCGTTACTTTTAAATTGTAATTTTTTAAGGGCTCATTTCTCAGAAACTACTCACCCGATTTCAATGAGCAAGGTCCCGTTGGAAAGGCAATTTAATACAGTTTAAAATAACACTCGACCCCCGTTGCCATATAAGGTTTTAAGGGTGGGGGTTCAAACACGGTGGGTGAACATACTAAAAAAATAAAATGCCCCCCCTAAAAAAGTAAAGTATACGGGTCCGAGCGTTTTTTGATTTATTTATTTAAACGAAAATAAACCTGGGTGGATAGTTTTCGGTGGGCCACCTTGTATTTTCTAAAAAAACTTTTTAAACGGGTATTTTTGACAGTTTTCCGAGGTTTGAGGAAAAATTTTTGTCACCATTGAAAATAATAAAAGATAGAAATCGAAATAGAGTAATAATACGAAACTGTATAAAAACAGCTTTGTCCACAAAGAAGAAACATTTTTAAAGACATAAAAAGAAGTCATAAAAACTAACTTGTGCTTCCAAAAATCACTTTTAATTACTAATTCTGACCTTATACGAAAAAAGAAAATTATTAACTAATTTCTGTTTCAATTAAATTCATTTTTTTTAGATTTCCCTTTATATAAACCCTGTAGTTTCACCATACCTTTGTAAAATAACACAAAAATAAGAAGCAGCCAAACGTCGGTGCTTTTTTGTCACTTACTTTCTTACTTAGTAATTAAATAAATCAATTTTACAAGAAATCATAGCGAGAAGAAATAATAACAATATATATTAGTCAAAATTATAAATTTATATCAAACTACATACTTAGGTACTATAAATGAAAGTCAGTGCTTTTTTGTCGATTATGAAAGACACTTTAGAAAGTTGGGTGCCTTTTGGGGATACACACTAGTGAGGAAGAATCAACATTTAGTATGATTAGTTCAAATTGCAGATTATTTAAAGTAGTCTTAGTAGTCATAGTACTACCTAAATTTTGTCCAAACAAAACATCTTATTATTTTAAAGATTCTCATAAAAATGCCCGATTTACAAACTTAGCAACTCCTGCCCCTACCCATCTGCTACTTCCAATAACCTTTAAAATACCTGCAAACGTACTTATAATACTTGCTTACGACTGTCCTCCATTTTGAACCCAGAAAAAATCGATCTTTCGCTTGATCTTGTCATGTTGCCGAGTCTTCCTGTCAAGCAAGTGGGGAGTCGCTGCATTGATCGTGGGAGACATGGGATGGGGAGGATCTCGGCGAAGCCTCATCCCTGCAAGAACCGGTTGGTGAGGGTCCTCCTTTACGTGAAGATGCGCTTGAACTTGACCTCGGGCTTGGGGATAAGCACGGTATCGAACTACTGATGGGCTCTGGATGAATTTCGAGAGATGTTAATAGATCTGTCTGTGGTAAATTGCTCTTTGATGAGGTGTGTTCTGCTGAAGCGGTCTGAAAGATAAATGGGAAATATCTAACTCAGCTGCACAGTAAAAAAAAATTGTTTTCTCAAATTTAAGGAAAATATTTGACATGCACGATTTTAATTAATCCAGTTTCGCGACACGTTTTAGTATGAAAGCCAATCAAAGGTGCTGCTGTGCTTTTGGTAAAACGGATTGTTACTTCCCTTTTTAACCCTATAGTTTTATTACAAAAACAACTGAAGATTTAAGAACATACATCTAAATTGTCAAAGACAATGAAGTAGTTAATTTAGCGACAAGCTTGTACATGTAAAAAAATGCTTACGCAAACTCTAGGTCACATTCAAGACCCCACTTTGGAGCTTTATTTCAAACGTCGTTTTCCTTTAGATCAGAGGTTCTCAACGGGGGCGGTACTTCCTCCAAATGGCGCTGGAGTCTTCAGCGGACCCAGAGGCAAATGGGGGGCGTTAAGCCAGCCAGGGGGGCGGCCGTGGATAAGATACTTTGAAAATACTGTTTTCCATCTTATTGTTATTTAATTAAAAAATTAAAAATTAATTTAAAAAATTAAATTAGCATTAGGTACGAATGAATACGTTTAGGTATTTATTTATTATTTTTTCTAAACAAATTTTACATCATTTTGTCGACAATTCACAAATTTTAAGAGAAAAAAATATGTCAGTAGAAAGTTATAGTCATTTTAATTTTTTTAAAATTATATTTTAGGTTTAAAAAAATTCACATGACTATAACTTTCTACTAACACATTTTTTTCTCTTAAAATTTAAGAATTGTCGACAAAATGATGTAAAATTTGTTTAGAAAAAATTATAAATAAATAAATACTTAAACGGGTTCATTTTTTTCCCTGTGGGGGGGGGGGGTGGGTGGAGCACGCAAAAATTTCACTTGTTTTAGCAAATTAAAAAAGTTTTTTCTTCATCAAAACATTCCTAGTAGACTCACTATTAAAAACCCTAAACTTGCCATGGGTCCCGTAAGTAGGAACAGAGATAAATAAATTTAATATTCATAGTTCATTTTAACCCTAATTTACTTTAAATACCTTACTTCTGTGCAATTTTAAACGATTAAATACCGAAATAGAATCAAAATTAGGCCGAAAAGATTACGCATCCGGACTACTGCAACAGCTCCTACTAATAAGTGAGAAGTTATGGTGACAGATTACTGTGGTTCTAACCAGTGGCGGCTGGTGAAATTTCGAAGTTGTATATCTCTGTTCCTACTTACAGGACCCGAACCAAATTTAAGGGTTTTAATAGTGAGCCCACTGGGAATGTTTTGGTAAAGAAAAAAATCATTTTGTAATTTGCGAAAAAAAGTTAAATTTTTGGTGTGCCCCTCCTAGGAAAAAAATGAAAACGTCTAGGTATTTTATTTATTTTTTCTAAACAAATTTTACATCATTCTGTCGACAGTTTTTAAATTTTGAGAGAAAAAAAGGTGTTAGTAGAAAGTTATAGTCATTTGAATTTTTTCAAGCCTAAAATAAAATTTAAGAAAAAATTCCAAAGACCATAACTTTCTACTAACACCTTTTTTTCTCTCAAAATTTAAAAACTGTCGATAGAATGATGTAAAATTTGTTTAGAAAAAAGAATAAATAAAATACCTAGACGCTTTCATTTTTTTCCTAGGAGGGGCACACCAAAAATTTAACTTTTTTTCGCAAATTACAAAATGTTTTTTTTCTTTACCAAAACATTCCCAGTGGGCTCACTATTAAAACCCCTAAATTTGGTTCGGGTCCTGTAAGTAGGAACAGAGATATACAACTTTGAAATTTCACCAGCCGCCACTGGTTCTAACGCTGACAATAGAAGTCGTCCTTTTTTTACTCACTGACCAATAAGGAATTCTAAAAGCGCTAATGTAGCCTATGAACATTCACGAATTTAGTCCACGTTGACTCGAACTGCTATCCGGCCGGTGGCAAGTATGCATTGGCTTATCTCGCGACACGGCTCTCTGTCGGCATTTTTATGGGTTTCTTTACTCGAAAGCGGCAAAACAAATGATGTTAAATTTGAGTGATCCTACTTTACCTCGCTTGACGTATCGGCATCCGCCGAACCCATCTGCAATGGAGATAAACTCCGTCGCTCTCTCTCCGAATCACCAGGTGGCTCGGGTGACGGGCTTACTCCTTGGGCTGGACTACTGACTTCGATTCGTATCCCGGATGGACCCGGTTGCGGCGACGAAGTCCTGGATTTGGTTGGTTTGCGATGCCTTGGTGGAGTATTATCTGGTTGTTGGGGGTTGTGGATACTCACCGTGAGCCTGAAAAGATTAAAAAAAGGGAAATAAGTTTTTCTTGTTTATGATTTTTGAATTTTATTCTTTTTAGTGTTCCGTGCTAACGGAACACTTATGAAATAACTTTAAATGTCAAATGAAAGTTTATTGAAGCACGAATTCAACAATATATCGCACATCCCATTCAAAACCGTCGAAACTCAAAAAAGATACATTTCACAGGAAAACAATACTGGTATATTTACTTTCCTAAAGAATGAACATTGAACATACAACCTAAAAAAGTTTTTATAGTCGGATTGAGGGCCAGAAGAAAATCGCTACCAAAATTATGATAAATTCGTTGTGGTGAGTTAATCTTAAAAATTTTGATCATCTTTAAAATTTAAATTTACTGAAAGGGCAGCTCACTGTATTATTTAAAGGTGAAGGTTCAATATACTTACGCGCATTGCAAAGAACCCTTGTTCAGTCTGTGGTACTCGATTAGGCTGTGAACGTCGTAGAAGACGATATCTTTATCGCACGTGGCCAATAATATGTCTTCTCCCTTAATTTTATCATGCATTACAACCGGAGTTACATACTGATGGTGCGGTCTAAGGGCGTGAAGATACGTTAAGACCAAACATCCGGGTCGGTTTTTGCTGTCTCGGAGAATGAAGGCTCTGGAAAGAAAAAGATAATTAAATAAATGATTTTAATAAAAAAAAAGTACAGGTAAAAGTCTCTAAAAATAGAAAATATGAAATTTTTCCGTTAAATTCACAAAAAAGGTTTTAGATTTAGTACCTACTGGTTTAAAATTTACATCTAAAATAGTTGATTAGTAAGGCTGGCACTGTTGGTTATTTACCAGAGGCTTCGATGCCGAAAATAAGTACGTACGTATACGGTATTTGACAAAAATAATTTAATTCATGGGCGTTGCCATCATTGTGTGAAGTAAAAAAACCGGTCAAGTTCGACTCGTGCAGGGAGGGTTCCGTACCACATACAATATTGTGAATTTCTCAGAGAACGCAAAATTCAATAACTATGGTAAGGCTAACCCTTGAATAAATAACAACACGGAAATAAGTAAATGCGAATAGGTTTATAACTGATGTAAGGCTGGCACGGTTGGTCTGTTATCAGAGGCGTCGATGATGAAAATAGGTACGTACGTCTACGGTATTTGACAAAAATAATTTAATTCAAGGGCGTTGTCCTGATTGTATGAAATAAAAAATGGTCAAGTGCGAGTTCAACTCGCGCATGGAGGGTTCCGAACCATCGTGAGATAGTGTTAACTTTTTCTCCTAACAAATTTGAATGGAAAATCTTAAAATAAAAAGTTAACAAATAGATAGTTAGCTAATTGCAGTTGGTTTTCCAAAGTTTCATGCCATTTTGAAGCCTGTTTAAAAACATAAGACAAAAACGTTTTTGCAAAAAATGAATTGAACATTTTAACTTGTTTTTTAGCATTTAATGATACAGCAAAGTACAAGGATTATTTTTCTTAATATCGTGTGTTTCCCCCACGAGCTCTTATGATGACGTTATCGATCATTTCTTGAGGCAAATTCTCCCATACTTCAAGTAGAGCAGCTCTCACTTCTGTGTTTTGGACAGCAGGAATTCTTGACCTTAGTCCTCTGCCTAGCATGTCCCAGATATGTTCGATCGGATTCATGTCCGGGGAACATGCAGGCCAATTCATTGTTGGTATTTCCACTTGGTTTAAAAAGCCAGTTACACAACGAGCAACGTGGGAGCGAGCATTGTCGTGCATTAAGAGTAAATTTGCTTTAATATGTGGGGTGCAGTTAAAGCGCCACCATCAATTACCACCAACTCTGTGCGTGCCCCTAAACATATGCCACCCCACACCATAATAGAGCCTTCACTGAAAGAGACAGTAGGAGTGAAATTAAATTTTAAATTTTGTTCTCTTGGACGTCGTCGATCCAATCTTCCATACCATCAATCGAATTTACGCAGAAACGGCTCTCATTCGTGAACAAAACTCGACATCTCTCACTGATCATCATTCCAATTTTGGTGTCCTCGAGCAAAGGCTAGTCGCGCTACTCAATGATGTCTCTGGAGCTTTTTTTTGAACTCTGCGACTTTACATCAACTTCTTTGAGTCTTCTTCTGACTGTGCGCTTACTTATTATGGTTCCAAGAACTCCTTTCAGGTCGTTTCTGGTTTGAACTGCCATTCGACGTCTATTTCGGAGTGTTTGCAACACTATAAATCGGTCATCTACAGCCGTGGTTGAGCGTTTTCTACCTTTACCTCGTCTTCTCACATAATCTCCAGTTTGCCTCTAAGAGTAACATTACGATGGATCGTCGATTTTGTTTTACCAAACATTTCAGCAACATCACTGTAAGATCGACCATTTTCGATCATTGCTACAGCCCTAGCGACCCCAGTCAGTGCTCAATCACCTATTCTGTTCTGTTTCGCAATCAAGGTGACGATAGTAAACAAAAACAAACCAAATTTAAACAATTGCTTACGAAAAAACAACGAAATTTAATGCAGCGAAAATATTCGTTTCACATTTAATGCAACAAATAATGGACCCAACCCGGATCAAAATAAACAAAAATTTTAGTAGGCTTTCTTTCAAATTTGCCGGTGTGCGTCTATTTGTTCCTAATACATACTATAAAAACATTAAAGATAACCGATTCTGACATTTTAAATTAAATACTTCCCATCTTCTCTACAATTTAAACGATTACACCAGTTTTTTGCATTCAACTTTGTATTTTTAAATATTACACTTCCACTTCGTCTTTTCTCTTTCAGATTACATCACAACACAAAATTCCCTTAGCAACAATGATGGCATTGGCTTGTTTCAAATTAGAAACGATTAATCGTCCACTTCCTTTTCTGCCCGTCATACATTACACTGAAAAAACGTATCGTGTGTAAGTTGTTGTGAAGACGAATTTTCAAATCGAAATTCATATGTAATTTTTCTCAACTTCATCAGTGGGAATAAGAACGACGAGCAATATGCCTTGTAATAGGTCTCGATAATAGATTGAGAAAGAAAGAGGACATTTTTCCATATACGTATTACTACTATATTGTTAGCATCCAATCAATCCGTTGTTAAAATTTGAAGCAAAGATAAAATACTCATTTGTTTGGTGTTGTACTACGTTGATACCACACTTTTGATGGAACTGTCACTGTCAGTAGTTTAAAATGTGAGCTTGTCGGTTTCCTTTTCGTCTCTTTGCCTTTCAAAAGTAAAGAAAAATGTGTTTTTATTTGTGAAAAGTGGATTAGAAGTTAATTATTATCCTATTTACGATAATGACATAGCTAATGTACCGATAATGCCAGTTTTAAGCAGAGCAAGAAGTGAAAAAATTACTTGTAGTTTCAGCGGCGGATAGTCTTCACAAGAATGTAAACCGGAGAGTGAATACCAGTGGCGGAACTTCAAAATTTGGGCCCCCCCGCAAAATTATTTTTCAGGCCCCTCAAAATTACTTACTTAAGCTAAAATAACGTAAATTAGAGAAATAGGTGTTTCTCCATAAAAATCTAAACTTTAAAAAAAGATGTATTCGCATGAGACTGAAATTATTATTCCTCTTTAGATAAAACAAAAGATTATAACAAAATAAATTTATATATTATGCAAAAACAAAACAGTAAATTCAGGGTAAATTAACATTTTTGATAAAAATATAGGTCTAAAATAATAGATAAAAAAATTCTATAAATGATTTACGTCGCGCTTTTACTTCAGCAAAATTTGTAATAATATCTTTAAATTCCAATTCTAACTAACTTGCCCGGAAAAAAATTAGAAATTTTTGGAAGCTTTTTTCTAGCATTTTCAAGTTCTTTTTGTCTACGCCTTTTTGCCGCACCACTTGTATTGGTCAGATTTTTGGATTCCATACTTTATGACAAATATATTCCTGCCTTTAGTGCTCTCTAACAGCTGTTAACCGACTAAGGCTCTCTATGATGGAAAATATATATTTTCAATCCATAAAAAAATTTTCGGTAACAAATAATGCTTTTAAAACTTCCGAAACGAAACTTCCTTTAAATAAAACCCATCTATATTTTTTTATTTTTTAGTGGTCCGAATAAATATAAATTATTATTTTTTGTCAATAGACGAAACAAGTGCTGGGGCGCATTCAGAATCGACGCCCGGGTGCGCCCGGGTAAACAACCGACCGTTCAGAATCAGGTGGCCAGCCGTTGGTTCTTATGGTCGTGACGTCATGGACAAGTTAATTTTTACCCACCTTTACCCACGGGGCGTCGATTCTGAATGCGCCCCGGTATTCAGAGCGGTTCGCTCTCGCTGCCCGAGTACAAAGCTTTCGAAAAAATTAAAGGAGCCGAACAAAGAACACCTGTTTCGTTGCGAAAGGAATATTTTAATTCAATTGCTTTAAATTATTTGTTTACTATTTGCATTTAATAAAAAATTCTGCGACATAAAAACTTTAAAACGTTTTAGTTCTTAATTCTATTGTTACTATAAACATTATAAATATTATAGTAATATAGCTCTCGTATTACACAGGGCCGTAGCCACCGCCGGGGCAGTGCCCCAGGGTCCCCGAGCAAACCCAAGCACAGGGGCCTCCGAAGTGAGGAGATAAAGGGCCCCTCGATCACTTGCTGCCCCGAGGCCCCAGAGCCTCTAGCCGGCCCTGGTATTAAACGTGACGTGTAATTGCATGAACGACACTCTGGGCCGTGGGCCACCTAGAGGCCCGGGCCCCCCCGCAATGCGTCCTCTTGCTGCATAGTAGTTCCGCGCCTGGTGAATACATCGTTTTTAATTTTTAATTTGAGATTTTGGGGCAAAACGGGTAAGAACATCATGTAAATAAAGCCAGGCATCGTTTGGAAATCTAAAAAAAAAACACATTATTTAAGCTCGAATTAAAACTCAAAATACGTAAGTATAATTTACTGTAGTTATTAATTTTTATATAATACATTATAATTAAAATCAAAACCTTCGTAAATAATTAATTACCTACCTATGCAAAATCACTTTGTCTTTCTCAACTGACCGTCGACATGCGAAACAAGATCTCATTTTCTATCCAAAATATTGTTAACTCTATTTCAATATTGTACTTTAAAGTATATAATAATTTATACTTACCGGTTTTTCTGATATTTTATTATAAATTAAATTAAAAATTATTAGATTACTCACAAAATAACGCTACGGCGAAGTCGACGGCTTGTCAGATTCAAATTTTAACTTTTGAATATGATAGGCGCGAGCGGCCATGTTGTCTTATTTCGTGTTTTGATTAGCTGGGCGGTACGTAGTATTGAGTTCATTGGCAGGGCAAATCACGTGGTTGTTTATGAGGGATGTTCAGTACGGCATGTGACTGGTTAGCAATTGTTTCCAAAGGCTACGTCTTTGCTTCATCATCTTTTCGTCGTTTTCGTAGAAATTATGTGTTTTGCATGTGTCATCCGGCAATTTTGATTTGCTGTTTCGGTTACGGAATTATGATTTCTTAGGTTATAAAATAAAATAAATTATTTACCATTTAATATTAACTTCGTTATCGTCTGTCGTGCGTGAGAAGTTGTTCGAAATGTCTCCCTTCAACTTACAAACACCTACCCGCTGTAACATTGCAGATGTCACTAGTTCAGAAGTTCCTTCCAAAGATTTTTCCAGATTTTTTAGTTAGATTTTGTTGTGTGTAACACACAGGAAGTATCCGATACAGTCGATATATCCTACATTTGCAACGGCAAACGTCCTTTCCTCTTACAGTAAGATAATGCACATATCGCTCGCGTAAATACAGTTTATCTGGAACAATCTAATGTTAATGTGCTGTATTAGCCTCCGCGCTCTCCTGACCTTTCGCCAATGGAATTCGAAGAAGGCTTAGCAGACTGCCTAACTCTAACCATTCACGTATTTGGCAGAGGTAAAGGAATGAAATTTAAGTTATTTGGGATGTGATGTCTATTTTAAAAAGGAATGGATCAATTTTATAATTTTTTTTATTTGCTTACGTATTTTAAAATAAATGGCTCGGTTGTGGAAATGCTCGCCTCCTCGTCCAGCCCTTGTCTTCTTTTTCGTGGCTTATAATATAAATTTTTCCATATAAAAACTGCTGTAAAATTAAAAAAAATATATTATTGTATTGTCACCGGAATTGCATCAGTTTGCAAAGTTTCAAATCGATACGACAATTAGATGAGGGTGAAAAGTTGTAAGATCGTTCAAAAACTTTCACATTTCTGGCTAGATTCGTTGTAGAGAAAGTGAATATTACAATGCAAGGCAACGAAAAATAACTGTTAGGAAATATTCATTTCCGTACTGTAACGAAATAATATTTCCTTACAGTTGTTAGTGCACTGCAAAAGTTATTAAAACGCGATTGTTAAAAGATTTCATCTTTGAACACAGCTCTAGAAAGTACTCCATGACGTATTCTGACAATTTCAAGGCAAGTTATATTTGTGCATAAAATTAGTCATGCTTTTTTCAAAATTAAAGTTTTACTTCTGATTTTTGAATGATTTGCAAAATAATAGTAGGAAAAGCCTCATTCCCGGAGTCTGTATTGCAGGTCTCGGTTGGCGCCTCGATCACCAATTTTCACAATCATACGGGAATGTTATATGTGTTTTATTTTAAATGTATTTTTTTTTTCAGAAGAATCATACACAAACCGTATTATCGTAATTTTCTTGCAGTGTACTTTCGTCTAATTATTTTTTCACGAACGCTAGTATCTATATACATATACCGGTTTTACCATGTGGGTGGCAACCACTATTTCTTGTCAATTAGTTTTCGAAGGTAAATTTAGACCTAGAAATATTGATATTCATAATGGATACATATTAAGCCATTAAAAGCTATTATACTTTTCGTGTTTGTACTACAAACTTAGTTAATGTATCATGTCTAAAGTTGCCATATTTTCCAGGAAAGTACACGCTGGTGCTGACAAAGGCAAATAAAACAAAATTAGAACCCATCGCTTTCATTCTAATTACAGTAATTATCATAATGTATTCGATAAGATTCTCCTTGTCAATTGATGAGGTGTCGCTATAATTATTATTATTGACGATTTTTTGCTGACAATTTTTATTAATATGGTTTATAGATATTACTACTACCGATTCCTTTTTTTTTCCTTCTAGCTTGTGATTCATAACATAAATATACTAAGAGCGATAACAACCTATGCAGTATAATATGAATTAAAATTCAATTAATTGCATATTCCCTATTGCACAAAAAAATAGAAAAATGAAAACGAAAGCGAAGAGGGAAGCACTACTAGCAGGATCTGGTGAAGTTTCGAGGGAAGTAACTGGGAACACAAGCAAACCACAAGAAAATTTGAATTTGAAGCTGTACAGAACTAGGAGGAACAATTGAAAAAAAGTAGGGAACCGAATCAATAAATAAAAGCTTAAAATTAAATAAGAACATGAAAAGCAGTTAAAAAAATTCACTGAACTAAAACCCAAGCAACACGAAAGCATATTACCACCAGATATATGCACCTATCCGAAGATCTTCAACTAATCTTAGATTGGGGTGCCAAGAACCTTGTTCAGTTCAATGTTTACAAAACCCAGTCTTGTTGCCTGTCAAATATCCAGTATTTCTTATTAAATCCATACTAATGGCCTAATCCTACAGAACAGACGCAGATCTATGCACCTGCCCGTTTCCCATGATCTTCGTTAATCTTAGATTGAGGTGCCAAAAACCCGCGTTCAGTTCAACGCCTCCAAAACCCAGTCTTACTCCCTGTGACAGAAGAAATCCGGCTACATTTACCCCATCCACATGAATGGTCAAGCCCTATAGAACAACAAAATGTTCTATCTTGTTGGCATCGCTTTCAAACATGATCCTAGCTAGCTGGCACAAACACCTTACTTCACTAGCCACATCAGTAGCTAAAAAGCTTGGTTTTCTCTTTCAAGCCAGAAAATACTCCCCTTCCAGCTATGTTTCCCAAAAAAGACCCAACCTAGAGTACTGTTTCCACAGCGGCATTACCGACACTTTACATCCTTGATTCCATCCAAAAGAGAGCTATTCGGATCATTAATGACACAGTCCTCACAAGAAAACTCCCTTCTCTCACTCATCGCCGCCCATACGGCAAAACTCACATTCTCAAACTCAACTCAATTCAAATATTATACTTTTAATTATAAAAGGATCTTTAGCGTCCCTCGTATCTCTAACAACCAATAGATCATGTGTCGAAGTACGAAAACGGTTTAAACATGTCCCCCAAGTTCACTCTCCAACCAGTTATATACGCATAAGTCGTCTGCAAATTTAGTACTAAAGAAAACATTGTGTGATTGTAGAGTTACCGCTAACCGAATCAACAAACTAAACGATGGATATTTTACAGAGTAGTAAGTACTTTAAATTGATATATTATAATTAGATATTACTAATGAATTTAAGTATACAGTTATTCAATAATGTATAAGAAGTTAATAAAGTAATTTTTATTGATGTTTTAATTTTGTGATAGCTTAGTTCCACTGAGTTCCGCTGTATATTCACGTACATCATTTAGTGCCTTTCTTTGTTTAGTTTAAAACTAGTTTTTGTTCCAATAATTGTCAAATTTTAATAAATTATGACGGAGAACTTACTGATGATGATTTCCAAATGGATTCAGGTTGATTTTCATTTAAAAATTATTTTAGTATTGAATGCTTTTGCTATTTAGTGTATATTTTCACATAATAAGCATGTCTCAATATGTAAATACTTGTATATTTTGAGTAAAAATGCATTTTGATCTCAATACTCTAAATTTATGACATAAATAATAAACTGTGTAAAAATTTTACTACTGTTGTTCAAAAACACCTTAAAAACATCGAAATTCATCTTTAGCAAGAATTAAATACATTATTTAAATAATTTTAATGCATTGGTATTTTTGTCGTCGTAAATAGGCTGTTTGGCCATGTGTGCGCCGCGTTGCACAGTGTGGCGTCCAGGTAACAAAAATCGAAAAATAGGCAGTCACATATTGGAAATTTGGTCGTGAGATTTTATTTACCGTTAGTCAGACCACTTAAGGTAGGTATTTTCCACTGCGTATTATTTCATAGAATATCAACAAACCAGTCTAAAAGTGAATAAATGGATTTCCTCTTAGTACGCTTTAAAAAATTGTATTTTGGTTTAGGGATTGGACGCTGCTGTTAATTACAGCAATAACAGTTGTAGGCTGTATTATCTAAAGTGTCACTTTTTCTTTGTGCCTGCAGTATAAAGTTCCTCGAGTCGTCAGTAATGGGTAAGTATGCACATATGTGGGTTGGTTATAAATTCAAAAATTATTACTCACATTCGATTATGCTTTAAAAAAAACACCGCTCGAACACTACCGAAATTTTTTCTCTGTAGCATAATAGAGTAGTTTTTGAATATAAAATATAAATTGCCTTGGTTTGCCTACATAGATGTTATTTTTTTAGAGTCCACGCCGAAAATAGCTTATGGAGCCTGTTTTGAAATGTGGAAGAAATGCAAGAAAAATAAAAGAACATCTGCTATTTTTAATTATAGGAGACAACGCTGGAGAACTAGTTTGAAAACTAGTTTGAAACACACGGCGAATCCGTCCGTATCTTAGTTCGTTTTTGAATGGAAAGCCTTTAAAAATTAAAAATCGTGTAAAAAATTAAAAATTTAAATACCTGTATTTCTTTTATACTTTAAAAGTTTTCAAAATAAGCACCATGAACTTCTGGTAGTAACAAAGTCGATTTTGGAACTTACCCTTCCCACATTTTCGGGAATGACAGGTGCTAATTCTCTAAGATATGGTAAGTGATTTCCAAAATCGACTTTATTATTGCCAAGAAGTCCATTGTGGCTATTTTGAACACCTTTTAAAGGAATAAGAGAAATAAAAAATTTAAAAGTTTTTCTCACGATTTTTGACTTTTATAGGCTTGCCATTTACAAACGAATTAAGATACGAACCTTGGGTTTGCGGTAAAATGTTTATTTTTTGAAGATCTTCAAAATAAGGTACACACGGCATAGGGTTACATTTAAAATTTTTGACCACAACTCCCTAGTGTTACCCCTCAAGAGGGTTGAAAAAGTTAAATTACATAAAAAAGCAGATTTACTATTACCAATAAGATACACCTAAAATGTAGTATCTCCGTCCTTACTAATACTGCCGTCATAACGAAGAGGGCAGTAAGTATATGTGGAAACCCATATATACTTAGGTACTGCCCTCTTCGATATGGGCAGAATAGCAAAGATATTTGCTCATACTAAGACTTTTCGGACTCCTTGTATATGATGCAAAAGCCTGTAATCTTTTACCATACCTTAAATCTGAAACAATTTGTAACCAATTTTATATATCGTACTTTGGTAAAGATCTGTGTTAAGTTTAAAAATCTTGTGACTACGACATAAGAAAGAATTGGTAATAAAACCATATTCTAAATGTACAAAAAGCTATTTATTTAATAGATTCCGCCGTTTTACAACATACAAATGCAATAATTTTCTTATCAAAGAAATATTAGGCGAATTTTGATTTTTGTAATCTTTCCCCATATACTCGCCACACTGTGGCAATTCTTAGTCAATTATTTGAAGTTTCAACGTGTATAATGATTTCATTTACAAGATTAATATTTTAGGAGATCTATGGTGACATTTTTTTGTCACTAGGACCTCAATATTCTTTTTACATATTATTTTCCTAAAATAAATGTAATAATAAACTTTTATTAATACCCTAAAAAATACCTATAGAATATGAATCAAATATTGTCACAACATGAAGGAAGGAGGATTCTTCCTCGTCCGAGGCGGCACCACCCCAGACATCTGCTAAAGGGCTGGTGAAATCCATGTGGATGTTTCCAGCTCTGGATGTGTGAGACGGCTGCCTCTAGTACACCCACGGTACTTAGAGTACTTAGGTTTAGACCTTCGTGGGCTGTCCAAAGACAAAGAACATTCATACAAAGAAAAAAAAATAAAGCACAAAATTGAACTAAAATGAAATTAAGTTGACCAACACCTCGGTAACGTTACCGCACTTTAATATCTACCAAGAGTCTCCAGATTATTCAACAAATTGCATGCATATATTTTCCCTTTCCCTCCCAACATCCCCAACCTCCAATCATTTAAATCCCGTGTAAACAGATTATATTTCCCTTCTCTTCAGACGCCCACGGTACCTTAGTGCTTAGGCTTGGAGACTACGTGGGCTGCCTCCGATCTTGTTGGCATCGCTTTCGAATATGATCTCAGCTGGCACAAACACATTACTTCAATCGCCACCCCACTTTTTGTAGGTGGGTTGTTTCTTCCGAGCCAGGAGATATGTATTTCTCCTTTTCCAACTTATTGTATAGGTACTCTCTATGTTTCTCACATAAAGCCCCCCACAGACTACGATGTTTTTCATCCGTTCGCATCGGCGATTTGAACCGTCGGCGTCGCCGCGTCGTGTTGAAATTCAATATTTGACAGATATTAGAACGGACGGTTCGGCACGACCGTTTTCGGCCATAGACTATCAGTTTGGCCCGCCGCGCCGATTCGAATCGCAGCGATGCGAACGGACGAAAAACATCGTAGTCTGTGGGGGGCTTAAGACCTAACCTAGTTTTTAGAATATTTAATACAGTTCGCGGTTTTTAGTTGTAGTATAAGCATTTATTTATATCAGTCGAGCGAGATCAAATTAAAATTCTACAGGTAAGCAAAAAACCTGCACAAAATCCTGCTGTTTGCAGGAACCAGCGTGCGTGTCAACTTCGAAATTTGAATAGGATTGCGGGCGGCTCGGGCGGCGAGATCGCAGGCGGCCGCGGCATGGAAACAGCAGGATTTACGTGAGGCAGGTCAGGAAACAAAGCAACGAGGTCGAATGAGGCGTGCGGACGGTCACGTTCCAACAGTAGCGCACTTTTGGAAAGTGACGGTAATTTTCCGAAGATTTATACCAGATCACTGCAGTATTGTACACAATGTTAATTCGATATTCACCATTGAGATCTTGGAAATGGTGAGAGATACAGCAAAGGTTAAATGGAAGCCAAGTTACACACTTCTGAAAATATTCGTAAAGAAAATCTAATTTCAGCATTTTGTTTTAAATTTTTGAGGGTGGCTGGAAGACGCAACGTCGGATTTGAGGACACCATCTTGAGAGGGAGGAGAAAAAATGGCAAAATACAATTGTAAAATTTATTTTGCATAATCTGCTAAAAATAAAAACGAAAATGCAGTTTTCCGCGTTTTTACCAATATTCTCGGAAGCACTCTGAATTATTTAAATATTTATTCTATTTCAGATAAAATAAACAATTTAAGGTTATTTTAAGTTCTGGGGCAGCCAGAAAAGTATATTTCTCGGAAATTTTATTATATCTGACTCTCGCGACTAGAAGTACCTACTATTAACACATTCGCTGCCGGCTTAAGTGAGGTTGCAGGCTCCCATATGCCAAATTTTAAATTTGCGTTTTTTAGTTCTAGTTTTACTAGTTAATTAGTGAAATATTGTTATTTTTGATAAAAAATCAAAAAATGGTACCGAAAAATAAAAATAAAAAATGGCTCCAATAGGAGTCGGTGGCACATGTGATCAATATTAAGCATCAATGCCAACGGCTCCCATAGGAGCCATATCAATATATGAACAGTTTGTTTTTATTTAATAAAATGCGAACAATAAAATACAAAATACAGTTTTAAAGATTATCATGGTATTTACCAAAACATTCAGGACATAATCCGGGCTTATCCGGGCATTGTTCATAGTGACTGTCCATAAACAATCATAACGTCAAATATTTAGCTACAAAAATAGAAATTAACACTATATTTTACTATTTTTTTATGCAAACATTGTCTATTTAACAGTTCAAAACATATTTTTTACTATTTTGTGCATAAAACTTTGCTAAAACGTCACTTTTTCACAAAAATAAACCCGTATAAACGATCTGTAGAAGAGCTTTATTACTACTGAGAAATAAAACCATTTCTGAGCAAACCATGCCATAAACCGTATGGCCAAATATGCCTTCTTACCGCTAATGTAACCTTCAAATATGCCGGCTTATTGCCGACTTTTATATAAATTAATTTGTCTCTGGCTCCTATAGGAGTCGTCGGCAGCGGGCATACACAGTAGGGTGGTGCGAAAAATTTCAAATTTGTATTTTCGATTCGCTATACCACGGAAAAGTTGCCTTAGGTGTATACTAGCATAACAAAAAAAAAATTATCAAAATCGGACAATATCTTCCGATCGCGCAAAACGTCGGAAGTTTTAAAAAAATGACGAATTTGACAGTGTTTTCGTATTTTTTTTTAAATTTGGTGTTTGTATTTTGTTAGCGCTATAGTGCTAGAAAGTAAATAATAGTATAGAATAGCCTGCAAAAAAAATATCACTGCTTCTGAATTATATCTTCCGATCGCGCATAATGTCTGAATATTTGCGAAAATTGCGAATTTTTCATTTTTTGAAATTTTTCAAGATTTTCTTTATTTCTTTTTCTCTAATGCTACAGTGCCTAATGGTTAAAGTGGTTATTTGTATATAAGAAGAAGAAAAATTTTGTTGTTTGGAGAATGCCTCCCGATCGCGCAAGTCATATTTATGTATCACTGTTTGCTATCAAAATATGCAGCTCTTCGCTTGCTTAGAAATAATCTATATAATTTTAAAATCTAAACAACCCAGAACTCACCACGAGGAGGTGGCTGCATTTCGAGTTCCACCCACACCCTTCCCTCCAGCCAACCATTAAGAGTGTGTGCTACTTACAATTTATATCCTCGTTTTATTTGTCATTCATGCCGATGCCACTTTGTAATCTGTCTTATTTGTGAACTCTTTGATTAGGTCTCTCGATTTGAGTGTCGTTCTAATGTACCCGTCCCTTGATTGTGGTCCGCATACCTTAAGTGAAGCTTCAGTTACTAGCTTCACGCAACGCTCTACGGCTTGCGTGTGGCACGGGAAGTTTTTTATATCCCAGTCAGGGACCTCACCCGATTGTATGAAGCTTTTAATTTCTTCATTACTTACCCCACGAAGAAGAGGTGGAGAAGATATTTTTGTAGCATTCCAATCTATCATTTCCGTGTAATCTAATGCATCGAAGTTGAGTAAAGGAGTGTGAAAGTTTCTAACGCCTTTCCCGATCGAAACAGACTGCCTGGCTTTTAGCACTCTCCTGAGCCCTAACTCTCTAATGTGCCTTCTCTCATCAAATATCATTGCTATCAAAAGGTTTTCAGGATGGGCATAAAAGGAATTTCGTTCGATTACCGGGAATATCACTGCCTTCAATTCATCACTCAGATATCTGGATGTTTCTATTGCCTGATACACATGAATGGGCCCGTCTGAAATATTGTTATCGCGTTTAGTTTTGAACCATACCGGCATATATGATTTCAAAATAAAAGTGACAATGCTTATTAAGGCATCCGAAGGATTCGCAACACTAACGTACAATCGAAGGACTCTATTTGCACAGGTGAGCCATCTGGCGTGTGAGATTGGGCCGGGGTCACAATTTGCCAAGTCGTTTGGAAAAGTGCCACATTTTATTGCTTGAGATACGTCAAATAGGTATCTTTGATCTTTGCTCAGCAGTTTCTTATCAATGTCCGGAATCTCGCAGTCAATTGGTTGAAATTCTACCACCTCTCGTTTTTCACAGCCGCTGAGACTCTGTCCAATCGATCCACTAAATGATCTTGGGCCAGTTGTTACCCCATCTAAATACTGAAACAGATGGCGGAAAGGTAACTCAATAAAATGTAGTAAGCAAACAGCCCATTGCAATGGTCTTCCAATTTGTACTTCAAGTTGTCGTATAACACCACTTTTCCATCCGGTATTGGTATTAGTACCGTCACAGCCAATGATATCCAGGTGTTCAAGGGAAATATCTTTTTCAGTAAAGTACGATATAATAGTTGACGCAATATCCTTAGCAGAACCAGATTTTGGAGCCACATGACCCAAATAAATAGAACCAGGTTCTTGAATGATGGAATAATGTTCTTCTTTCCTTGTTCGACGAAAATGCTTTGATTCAATTTTTTCGATAACTAATGTGTCGTCTTTTCTACCATCAAAATAAATAGCTCGTACGTTATTTGAATCCTGCTGAATTTTTCCTTGTAAATTACTCCTATTTCGACTCTTTTCCCTTCTTATTTTATACCGATCGACTACTTTGGAAGTATCTGTTTCTGTTACCAACCCAATATCTTCTAGCACACTCGTCGCTATAGCGGCAGCTGCACGATCAGATACCCCGTAGCGGTCACAATGCAGTGCCGTAGTTTTAAGCTTGATCCTCATTTGCCATGGCGATTTCTTATTCAACGAGGTACTAGGCTTGTACTGGTCAAACTCGTAATTGTCATCGTAGGTTTGTACAACACGTATTATATCAGTTGAACTTGGCTGTGGCTGTGTTTCGTCTAAATCATAATCATCAGATTCGACCATTTTCTCTTCTTTAGGTCTGGACTCGGTCCTTTTTAATATTTTGATATTTCTCTCAAACTTATTTTTTAGTTTTGTGGTTTCTTTTTGATCCAAACTTCCGATCTTTCCCAATCCGTACTCTCTCTGAAGATAGATAAATCGTTGCTCAATAACTGATATCTTGTTAGGTTTTTTACACGTACAATTAATCTGAATTGGGCACTCACACAATTCTGGTTTCTTATTACAAGAGCAATTCACATGCATCACACACTTACATGCTGAAACATCAAAGAGCTTCGTTGCTTGGTTTTTAAACTCGTCAATCTTTTTTTTGAAGTCTGGTTTAGCATTGTCTCGTCTATAAGACTTTCTAAGCTTACAATACTTTTCATAGTAGGCATCAATTAACTGGACAATTCTATAATCGGAAACTGTAGGGATAGACGCTTTTTCAAAAATATGTTTCACTTTTTTCGCCACTGAATTCTTAACAATTGAGAAACTCACTTTTGTATTGTTTAGTTTAATCGCTAACTGAAACCTCTCTTCAAAACAACATCGAAGCACATCCTCGTATGTTGGGAGATTAGTTTGGAGAAGCTCTCTTGGATGACCGAATATGGGGCATTCAAACGACTGTCTCGTAATTTTCTTTGGCACTGACGTATTCATTTTACCACGGAAAATATCAATATGGAAACACAATAGCTAGTATAACCGTAGCCTCAAACACTACACGCAATAAAATAAACTGTACTCACTTCACGACGTGAACCTAAGCAACACTGACTTAAACTGCCTGATGCATCTAATGCAAGACGCCTACGACGCGGTGACACAACCGACAGCATGGCGCCAGTAAGCGGGTTGGGACGGAAGCGGGTGGAACGATACTAGCGTTTTGCGCCATCTGTTGTAAATTTTACTGGTTTTGCGCGATTGGAAGACATAATTCGAGTGCAGAAATATGTTTCTCGGCACTATGGCATTTACAACAATACACTAATAAAATTCAATAAAAAATATAAAAAAAATAAAAATTTGCAATTTTTGCCAATATTCAGATGTTTTGCGCGATCGGAAGATATGTTTTAAAAGCAATTATATTTTTTTTGTAGGTTCTTCAATACTAGTACTAGTGTTTTAGCCCTATAGCGCTAAAAAAATAAAAACTTCAAGTAGAAAAAAAAATTACGAACTCAAAGTCAAATTCGTCATTTTTTTAAAATTTTCGGCGTTTTGCGCGATCGGAAGATATTGTCCGATTTTGATAATTTTTTTTTGTTATGCTAGTATACACCTAAGGCAACTTTTCCGCTGTATAGCAAATCGAAAAAATAAATTTGAAATTTTTCACACCACCCTAATACACAGCCACCTGACTCCGATAGGAGCCACCGGCAGCGAATGTGTTAAAAGCATCAATTACGCGAAGAAGCCAGGTGCATAATTAATTAAATCTAAGCCATTGTAGCACTTTGTATGTGGACAATACAAAGATTTGCGTTGGATTACCGAGAAGTTTAAAGCGTAAAAATCCAGGGATTAACGTCTTTAAATAGTAAGGTTATCAACTTTGAGCGTAAACCGGTTTCTACGAATTAGTTGTAAAGATATTTTGGTCTTTTAAAAATTTCCCAAATCATTTTACAAATTCCATAATGAATGTGGATTTACGTAAAATCTTGAAACGGGAAACAATTTTTTTATGTTCACTGATATAGAAACTACTCTCTTGAGTGCATTTGTTGGCAAGATCTCTCTAATAAAATGTCTTACGCAATAAAGCCTACATAGCACGTCAGAAATTATTATCTTGACGTCAGCCCATATGGGTAGTTAAGGAGGGGGGGGGGGGGGGATTGGTGAAGCTTAAGTTAATTTTTAAATATTTCATCCTTGTCTCATAAGACGTCATTTCATCTATTTAAATTATTTCAGTAAAAGTGTAAAAATAAAGCAACAAAACTTTTGTACTAGGAATTTGTTTCAGAGTCGTTATTGCAAATTTATAGCGTATGTCTCCACAGTAGTTGGAGTGGAATGGAGTGGCCCGCTAGATCTTCCGATATGAATGATATAGAGCATGTGTGGAGTAGAATAAAAGTAAGGTTGCATCAAGGGGAGTATGAATTTCATAATCTGGATGACTTAGCGAATGCACTTAGGGCAGCGTGGCAAGCTATTCCCCAAGACTTTGTTCCGAATTTTGTGAAGAGCATGCCAAGAAGGGTACTGGATGTGCAGCGAGCCGGAGGTGAACCAACAAAGTAAACAATACATTTATTTTTTAATTTAAATTATTTTTGCCCTGTATAATGGGAGATTGGAATTGCGAACATTCGGAATACATTTTGAGATGGACTAAATAAAAAGCTGTTTGATTATCGATGGAAATATTGTTATTAATGAATGTTTAATGAAATTTTAGAATTTCTTTCATAAAAAAGATCGTTTTTGGAAAAAAATCGATATTTTTTGTTAGAAAGCCGTAATCAAAAAACTGACAAAAACGTCCCGACATATTGACTTAGACTTCAAATCCCGCCTACATACAACAAACAAGTACTAGTGCAAATACAAGAACTTAAATTTTTGCACTACTTTCTTCTCCGCTCTGTATAATGTCCGAGTATTCTTACTGACGCAAAACGGCTTCTGAAATGAAGTGTAAACAAAAAGGCCTTTTAGGATCTGAGAAGCTCATCAAAATCCGTCAATTCGTTTTGAAACTACAGCATTTTAAAACTGATGCTGAAACTTTGTTTTCTCGTTTTTTTTTGACGAGCAGTTTTGTTAACCAGATTAGCAGCGACAGCAGGAGCCGCAATAGCGGGAGCTGCAGCTACAACACCAGTAGTAGCTACAATACTTCTAAGAATATCGGTACCAACAGCAACTGCTCCAACAGTACTGAGACCTACAGCAACAGTTCCTGGACTGCTAGGACCTACAGCGATAGCTCCAGTATTGCTGGGACCTACGGCTATAGCTCCAGTCTCCAGTAGTACTAGGAGCTGCACCAATGGCTCCTGCATTACTTGAGCTTACAGCGACGGCTCCGGCGGATTTTGGTCTAAAGCAATAGCTGCTGTAGTAAAAATACAGAAATAACAGCGAATTATTTTTTGTGGAAATCGAAATTCTTGAAAAATCTCAAAAGGTATTTTTTAATACAATGCTATTTGCTTTCCAGGGAAAATAAACCTAACCAAATCTATGGATCCAGCAGTGTTATAGTAAATCATGTGACGATAGGGTTTCGGGTATTCGTCGATAAACAATATGATTGACCATCAAGCAGGTTTTTTGGTTACCTTTTCCTGCAAAATCCATTTAAAATGATACCATTTTAATTAACTTTATTTAACCCTCTAAGCTGCATCACTTCATTAGTCATCCGCCCCGACCACTCGTGATCGCATGTCTCTTGGTGGGCGCTTAGCTAGGTCTATGCCCGTACCTTGATGTCGGTAAAAATGTGTGATGTTGTGTGTTATAATGTACTATATGTGTACAAACTTAAGTCGTAGTTATAAGTTGAAATGTTAGATACAGTAATTGAAAAAGAGTTTCCAAGGTAAGTATGGTTGACCCTGATGACACAGGCGAGAAAAGAAAACTACATATTGGTTATCACTAGTGATATTTTATTTTTATCCCCATTAGCTTTGAAAAGTTTCTAATTAATAATAATGATTAAAAAAGTGTTTTATTACTAGCAGTTTAAAAACTTTTTCGTCCTTAAACTCAAACCACAAGGATCCGATATTCAACACTTGAGCGCATACATGTTAGTTCATCTTAATTATTTAAACCAGAATTACATCTTAAACCTTTTTAGTGAATCGCGATATTTTTTTAATAATTATGTTTTATTGACATTTTAAAAATCATTTCGCATCAGTTTATTAGGCTATGAGTCCTTCATCAATATTTATTATGTATAAAATTCAATTGTTGTGCTTAGCTGTCGTGGAAACCTTCTGAGAATTTTAAATAATCTTTAGACCCGAAAACTTTCCGTGATGTCTTTAGTTTTTATGTTTAAAAAGTCAAGAGAGTACATAACACCAGTGTCTTTGACTTGACTTCCTTTAAAGACATGAGAATTTATCCAGCATAGGAGCCTACACAAAGAAGTTACATACTAGGGCTTTCTGATTATTTTCTCTGGTTGCAAAAAGCCACCCATGACTGTGACACAACTTACCCATTAGTGCCGGTGCGAATGATCATCTCCTCCGCTTGCTCTCTGCTCAGGTTTCGGTGATAATACCCTTGCGTAAGATGTGGCCCAAAAGCCAGACTGTCTTCGGGTGCAGGAACCAATGACTGAAATCTGAAATTGTTGACGTTGATTAGTTTAGTTTTTATTAACTTCAGAGGGAATTGTTAGTAAAACCTTATAAGTTAGATATTTTTGAAATTTTCAGATAATATGCAGATAAGACAGTACCTTAGTTCAGTTTTTATTCTTTTTTATTCGAGGAAGTTCGTCTCCGTTTAAGAGACACAGTGGCATAATTTGGTTTATCTCATAATGCACTTCTAGCTTCATTTTCAGATTTTTTTAATTAAACAAGTTAACAGATATTGATGTCTTAAATAAAAATTTTGGACAGATCAATATACCTTGGAGTTCTCGCAGTAATACTGCTACCACCACATTCACCCCTGGCGATCTGCGCTGCTTCTTCCGGGTCGTCTACAACGCGTCCTTTCCCGTAAGTGAAATCCATGGGTACGCGAGGGTTATTTGCCTCCTGTAACAAAAAAACGTAAATTTAGATTTATTAGCTTTTTATAGGTTATGTTGGTATTCTAAAACCTTTGGTGTACTTAGACCTGGGTCAATGCGAATCGCCGCTCTAAGCAAATTATTTTGTGCTACTAACAGCAATTTTTTAGCGACTGAAGTTATATCGTACTGTACTGGAATGGGTTTATCAAATATTTGTTTTATTTTATATTAAAAAAGTACTATATTCGAAAAGCTTACCCAAAAAAAAAATGTTTTTTTTTTCTGAGCAGAATCACTCTAAAAATGGCGATCAAACATTGCTCATTATAAAACGGCTAGTAATTATTTCTGCTGCGATTTAAATAAGTAGGTAGGTAAGCCCAACCGGCAAAAAAATTACTCGGGTGGTATAATAATTTTCCGTCAATACTTTAAATAAACTGCCTGTGAAACAATGATGAGCAAAATATAGTTCATGTGGTCGGCATAATAAAACTTTAAGTAACAAATAACTATCCCCTTGGGCAGTCCGAAATCTATTCGAGCAGTAAAATTATTAATTGGGCGGTGAAATTATTAGTCGGCTGGTGACAAAATAAATTAGGCTGTGAATAAAATGTGCTCGGTATTTAAATATCGTTCAGCAGTTTTTAAGCAGCGTTTCGTTTTCTGCAAAATATTTACTTTAGAAGCCAGAAAGTCAAATGACCTGTATTTAATATTTTTAGTTGGCAAGGGTTTGAAAATAGCGGCGAGATTCGTTAGTTCGATCGGTTTCTTTAATTCGTCTGTTGAACTTTTGATCATCACTAAGATTGGCCACTTTTGATCTGTTACCAGAGGCGTCGATACCGAAAATTAAGTACGTATGTATATTCACGTGAAATAAAAAAAGACGGTCAGGTGCGAGTTCAACTCGCTCGTAGGGGGTACCGGACGGCGTGCCGCGTGGCCCTGCGGCGTACCGTAATTTTAAAGAATTCCAAAAATTGAACTGCGGCCGAGTTCCCCGAGATGTAATGCTGCTGGAGCGGCACTAACGGTGGACAGCATGGGCGCCCACAGGAATTTTAAAGTTGTATATCTCTGTTGATACATACGGGACCCATACCAAATTCAAGTGAGCCTTCTAGGAATGTTTTGGTAAAGAAAAAAAATATTTTGTGATTTGCGAAAAAAGTTAAATTTTTGCTTGGCCCCCCTGAGAAAAAAATGAATACGTTTAGGTATTTTATTTATTATTTTTTCTAAACACATTTTACACCATTTCGTCGAAAATTTTTAAATTTTAAGAGAAAAAATGTGTTAGTTGAAAGTTAAAGTCATTTGAATTTTTTTAAACTTAAACCGTAATTTTAAAAAAAAATCAAATGACTATAACTTTCTACTAACACATTTTTTTCTCTTAAAATTTAAAAATTGTCGACGAAATGATGTAAAATTTGTTTGGAAAAATTAATGAATAAAATACCTAAATGTGTTCATTTTTTTCTCAGGGGGGGCCAAGCAAAAATTTAACTTTTTTTCTTTACCAAAACATTCCTAGTAGGCTCACCTGAATTTGGTATGGGTCCCATATGTAGCAACAGAGATCTACAACTTTAAAATTCCTGTGGGGTGGGCAGCCTTACTAATAATACCATGAAATGTATGTGCTTTTACATTAATAAATATTTGGAGTTTTCTAATTAAATGCTTTATTGTTTACGTAATTAATTACCCCTTATTACACGCTAAGTTAATTTTAGAGCAGTCAGAACAGTATTAGATTACCCATCAATTTGTAATGTTACAATATTTTTTCAGCAGTCAACTTGATTTTGGAGCAGGCAAAAAAAAATAAAATGTTAATTTATTTCGCACAGACTAAATATTTATTTAGTTGCAACTTATTCTTTTTTACTGATTAAAAGATTTTGAAGCTGCTTGTTCAAATCTAAAACGCAGACCAATTTTTGTTTTATTACCTGATCAAGCGTCACCGCCCAATCCATCATTTCGCCGGCCAATCGTATATTACGATGTGTCAAAATTGTAAAATTTCGCTGCCCGTTTAAATCACACCCTTATAAAACGGGGAGACGGCATTTGGTAACCCGCAATGGGCGACTCAAATTTAAGAAATAAATTAACACGTTCGCGGTCATGACGGCATATGCCGTCCAGACAAATAATACATGGGATCGTCAACACAACATTTCTCGTCAAGTTTAAATGCGATTTTTCATACAAACAAATCTAGTGTCCCAGAAAAAAATAAAAGTTTCGAAGAATGCCCCAGACAAAGATTTGGTGTGTCTTGTAATACATGCATACATGTAGTGTTGTATTTTAGTAATATATATCAAGTGATCTTTTGTTTTAAACCTTTAAATTTTGTGTTAATGATCGTGGTAAGTATTAGTGTATAGAAGATTTGATAAATTAAATTTTTTAGATATAAAAAAAGACTCAATTGGTATTCTTTGGTTAAAATTTTAGAGTTTCACAAGGGAAGTAAATGCTTACACCACGGCACAAATTTAGTAATATATGAATTACATTTGGAAGAATCAAACAAACATTTTTACACGAAAAAATAAGATTATTTTGGTCTGAGAAATGTTAGAAAAATAGTTTTTGGCACGAGACCGATGAGACATATGAAGAGTTGAAACAGTAGTAAATGGGACCACTGCTCGTAATACATTATCTTTTAACAACGACGTAAACATATCACATAATATGGAGCTGAAACTTTAATTATGACAAGATAACTTTGATTGATCGATGTATTTATTATACATTTTATGAAAATTTCTTCACTGAACCAACAAGAAAAAACTTTGGTTACTATATAGGTGATGTTTCCAAAGCTTTACATGGAATGGGTATTTTGTTTATATACTCGTATAATAATTGTCCTAAATGTTTATGTTGATAGCGTAATGGGCTTCATTTGGATCTAGATTTATTAGAACGCAAATATAATTTGTTAAGGCCAGTCGTAAATAGTGTACATAGTGATACTTTCCTACGTTTGGACTTAACCTTAATGAAAAAAAGTCAGAAGAGTGTTTGAAAGCTAGGCACAAAGAAATTCGCAAAAAAATACATACCAGACAACTTTTCCGACTAAAATCAAATATTGATTTAATGAATAGCTACATCGGATCCCTTACTAGTTTTTTATCGCAAAATAATCAGTAAAAAACCGTGTGGGCAATGACAGTACCATGAAAGAATACATTGCGTTTACAAAAGACACTGATCCTCTGTCAGCATTATAATTATGTATTAGTATCTTGAAGATAGCGAAGCAAGTGAAAGTGACTCAGGGGCAGAATACTATGACGGGTGATTCTACGTCCTTTTGCGCCTGGCTATCTTAAAAAAGTGTCTTCGATATCTTCAAGTAAGAAAATATAAACATTACTATACAGCTCAATTCATCTTGTGCTATAAAAAATAATTCAGATTACGTACGAAAATCTTTTTTTTTGTTAATTATTTTTATTAAAATACGATACCAGGGGAGTGACTTAACAGGCTGGGGACAGGATTGAATTACATTTTTTTACTTGATAATAATCATCAATAAAATAATAGATAAGTTTCCAATGACCTAGCAATGTTAGTGTTTAATTCATTTTGATATATTTCTAGTATATTAAATGGTAATTTCCTATTAAAAATGGCTTTATGTCCAGGGGAGAGACAATTAGATGTGCCAGGGGAGAAATATTTCGACTATATTATCCCGGAATTTTCTTATTGCACTACTTTTTTTCATACTTTGCAATACTGCCACAATAAATCTTATCACTTACTTAAAATCTATTAAAAAATAAAAGTATTAATTGGTTTTCTTAACACTTAAAAATTCTCGGGACACGACATGAACCTCTTAACGTAGAATCACCCACATACATAATAATATTATAATGACAATGACATATACTTGTGTTTCCTTGAATTAGGGTCCTATATATTCTTTTTATTAACTATTACCATATACTAAATAATACCTAGACAAACACTGCCGTGCAACGAAAAGCGGGTCTCCCTTGAGACATTTGGTGGGTTTACTGGTTTATGGTTTAAAAGTTTGTTTGTCTACCATTATATAAATATGTATACTATGTATCTACATGTATATATATAATGGTGGACAAACAAACTTTTAAAGCATAATCCAGTAAGCCCACCAAATGGGTCAAGGGAGACCGGCTTTTCGGTGTATTCGAGTGTCTGTCTATATTCTTTATAGTCTCTGCTATTACAGTTTATAATATTATTTAATGTAAGTATCATTTCTACTCTTAATATGATATTCTGGACGCATAAGTTCAAATCCATTTTTTTGCAATAGAAAATGAATATGTCTTAAATAAGTCGATTTGTGGTAAATAAATTATATGATAATATTAATTTGTTCCCGAGTCCTGATTTTTGTCCCAATTTCCCATACGACCGCTGCACTGTGAGCCGCAGTTTCATTTTATAATGAAGCTACTTTAACCAAGTGTATTGTAAATTTATCTTAAATTGTTTTTTCCTTTAATGAAGCGGGAGTAGGTACCTATTTAAGTATATGTATCTTGCAACATCTTCCAGAATAAAAGTCCATCTGGAAAATGCACAAATTTCAGAATTAATAAAACAAAACCTCAGATTTACAATACATACATCGGTACAGATGTACAACATTAACACTAAGTGTTTTACAAAACCAAATAAGTCCAAAAAGTTAAATTTTGAGATGAGAAAAATGTTTTATCTTCAAACCGCTTCTGAAAAACGTTTTAATATTTTGATTGATGTTTTATTCGGCCAATCAGAAGGAAATCCTAAAAAAACAGACGGACTCTTTTGGTTCATTTTTTGTATGTATTGTAAAATGTTTTCATATCTGACTTTCTTTTTAATGTAAATAAGAACATAAATAATGAACACTATTCATTATTTGAGTCTTTATTAGAAAATTTAACAAAAGTATGAAAATCATTGTCTCAAGTTCGGTTCTTTCCGAAATCGAGATGGTTGGTTCTTGTAGAAACTCGCATACCAAACCATGAGGATCTCGTAGCTTGTTTTCTTCTTACGGAAACAGAACAGCCCACCATATAAAGCCACTTATAGAGATTGATTTCTCGCTGTAACCCCGAAATAGCTGAAAATGAACTTATTTGGTTCTTGTGATCGACGCTTCACTCACTGATGTAAAAATGTATCAAAACTCAAGTAATAAAATGCAGGCGCGGCCCGTGAGTTTTTTTACAGGTGGTTCAAAATTTTGTGAGCAACTAGTGATATCAACGCAACAAGCAAAATACACTTTTTAGTTAAGGAGGGTTTTTTAATAATGTGCCAAGAAATTATTTACCTACAAATAAACACCGCAAAAATCATAAAATAGGTACTACAGTATATTGAACATTGCTACTCTAGATGTTTATGGCTTTTTTCTATGTGCTTTAGTACTCTAGATTAGTAGATTGTTAGCGGCTTCCCGTTTTGATATGTTTAGCGTCTCCTCAATAGAGGTCGCGCCTTGTACTAAAGCCCAGAATAAATGGTCTAAATTCGGAGCTAAAAGTATGATTATTCGTAAAATAAAATTAGGAACGCTGCCGAAGCTCCGTTTTCTTTAATAAATACAATACTGGCGACTAGACATAGTAATACGATCTTTGTCTACGCACGTGCAGGCTGCCAGCTGTAGTAGATATGAGATTGCCAACAATTTTAAAAATATTTAATCGAGGAACAAGTACTAACTTGTTGCCAATATACCTTTTTCTAATTTTTTAACCAGCCTCGAACCCACGACCTCTTGATCAACTCGCTGAGATTCTACCTTTGGACTACGCTGGTTTTGTAAGAAAACCGGTCCGATGCCGTTATATTTGATGCCTAGAGCTGGCGTGACAGAGATCGTATTAATAATTTTTCATGTTTAACCGCTAATTAATAATACATTAATACAATGCAAATACAATGCGCATATTAGTTACCTAATTAGTTTTTCTTTTTCCGAACCAAATGTTTTGAAAAAGTATAGTATTTTAGGGCGGTTTGAGTATATTTCCATAGTGGGAGTGGCCCGATAGTATTGGTGGGCCGTCGACCAATTGTGTCACTTTTTAACTTCCTAAAGCGCTTATGTCTGTTTCTCTCTTAGTTTTAATGAATTTATATCGTCCATATAAACCTACGAATTCAATTTAAAATACGACCCAGCCAAGAGCAAGCTTGGATAATCTTTCGACGATGGCTTGGCTTGATTCTTTCTTGGGGAGTTTTAGCATGTAATTTCCACTTTTTTGAAACAAAAGATTCTTTTTTGGTTTAAAAAAATTAAAAAATAAATTATTAGGTAGATCATTAAAAATTTTAGGTGGGTCATTGACCAAATGACCTTATAAAATGGACGGTTTAAATATAAAATGTACCTACCAAGGAAGTTTTGTGAACTATGTATGTAAGAGGAAACATTTTAAATCCCACTTATAATACGAAATAAAGTAAACCATCTGCTATCCTTCATACAATCTCGACCTTTGATGATATCCTGATTCACTTATCTATTTTGGTTTTATTGAGGTCAAATTTATTTCGAGAATTTTTAAATTTTAAATAACGTTTGTGAAGTGCATGCACAGCTATTTTAATAATTCCTTTATCAGTTACATCAAGAACATGGCATAACGCAATGGTAAAAATGTTACTTACGTACGTATGTATATGCAGCAGTGGCATGCGGTGTTAAAGGGGGAAGCGATCCGATGAAAATAATTTAAAAAAACATTGTATCGACAAGAAAACCCATTTTTTTTTAATAAACTGCATACGACCACAGAAGATGGTCCTTTCATGGCAAATAAAAACAGAAATAGTACATTCCTAAAAATCCGTAAATACACTAAAATATATTTTTTTTATCTGAGACAGACCAAGCCTAAGTACTAACGAACCGTGGGCGTCTGAAGAACAGGGAAGTATGTAATCTATTGGCACGGATTTAAAGGATTGGCGATTGAGAGGGGAAGGGAAAATATCCGCAGGCAATTTGCTCCATAATCTGGAGACCCTAGGTATAAACGAGTAAGAAAAGTGGGATGATTTAGGCTTTTGTAGCTGGACAGTGAAGGAATGCGTACGTAACGCGCCTCTTGTTGTTCTGTTAGGCCGCTCGCACACCAAGGATGCATAAAACATGAAACATGGGGTACGCGGTAAAAAATGCAAGTTGAATGCAGAAATTGCCATGCTACAATGCCATCCTTCACACTCGAAGACATTTTGAATACTGCAAATTAACGAAACTACTGCAGTATTGGTGTACGAAAGGCCTTAGGAACAGTCAAGGGGAGAATAATACCGGCTAGTTCTTCAGAGCAAAATCCGTAGAAAAAGGATAAATCCCTAATAGCGCGGTTATGAGCGAGAGTAGGGGTCATTAATAAGTCGAATGGCTCTCTCTTGGATAGAATCCAGGATGTTAGGTGTCGAAGGTGATGCCGCTCCCTAGATGTGGGAACAGTACTCCAGTCTTATTTGGAAAACATAGATAGTATGTGGTTGGAAGGGGAGAAGTATTATCTGGCTCGAAAGAGAAAACCAAGCTCTTTAGCTGTCGATGTGGCTACTGAAATAATGTGTTTGATTGGGTCAGCTGAGATAATGTGCGAAAGGGATGCCAACAAGATCGAACGTAGGGCTTAGCCATTCATGTGGATGGGGTAAGCGTTGCCAGATTTTTTGCGTGACTGGGGTCAAGACAGGCAAGACTGGGTTTTGGAGACGCTGAACTGAACAAGGTTCTTGGCGTCCCATCAGGGTGAGATTAACTGGAGATCCTAGGAAAGCGATAGGTGCATAGATTTGTGTCTATTATGCAGCTCTTGATTTGAGACTTGTCTGGAAAAATGAATCTTCGAGTGAAGAGTACTATCGTCAGCATAACTGTGGATGGGATTGGTAGTTGAAGAGAGTAGGTTATTAATGCGAAGAAGAAATAGGGTTGGTGCCAGGACTGAACCTTGGGGTACTCCAACATTGATAGGATGGAAGTTGGATAAGGGACCATCAACTGCTACAGATATGCGCCGATTAGAGAGGAAGCTACCGAATCAGGCACATAGTTTGGTAGGAAAAGCGTAAGAAGGTAGTTTGTTGAGGAGTGCGGCATGCCATACTTGGTCAAAGGCTTTGGAAATATCAAGAGCAACAATCTGGGATTCTCCATGAAATTCAAGAGACTTGTTCCAATTATGGGTGACAAGGATAAAGAGATCAGCTTTGGATATCTTTGATGTTATCCGTACGGTCTGTCATGGACGATTTTCTGCTTTTCTAGATATTTTAGAATTGCAAGCTGATGTACTCTCTCCATTACTATGCTGACAACAGAGAGAAGAGAGATCGAATAATTAATTGAATGGAAAGAACTTGAAACATTTCTTCGGGACAGGCTTCACACGAGCAGTCTTCAAGCTGTCTGGAAAGATACTCTTGTCACAAGGACGAGTTAAGATGGGTGCATGTGTGTGTGTGTGTGTGTGTTATGAAGCTACATAATCTATGACCAGTTTAACCTTTTATCATTTTCACGATTTGTGACATACAGATGTTTCTCATTCTAACAATCCAAAGGTAATAGTGCTATAGCATGACTCACGAAGTAAAAAAAAACGTATACAAAAACTATCGCTTGGTTGCAATCAGGGAATGATTCACTTACGATAGAGCAAAAATGTTTTAAATTTTATTTGAAACAATGTACACTAATTCCATGACACTTTCTTAATTTTTTTTTAGAATAAAAGTATTAAGCTGTATGTTTTTCAAATAATGTAAATTTACTCTGTTTAAGGTTCACATGATGATAACAGTGTTTGCATTTCATCAGTTTCACTTTTGAATATGATGCAATAATAAAAACTATGCGTTTTTAAATCGTGCCAATATTCGATAAACATGCTAGCAGAGCCAACGCAGCCGTTTTAAAAAATTTAACAATTCATGTTTTTTTTTCGGTCTTTGCCTTTTAGAATATCACCAATAACAAATCAACATAGATAAATTAAAAACAATTAACAATAAAATTGAAGAGTCTAATGCAAACTCTGCCTAAGTTACATGTTCTTCACTTTTGTTGTAACTCTCTGTATAATTAATGCAAAAAAATGGGCAATGCCAATTGCCTCAGATCACTATAGGGGCCGCATTCTACATGTTAAGAGACCGCATTCCCAGAGAACATTGTCAAGATGGGTCGATCAGGATTGGCAGCCGTCTAGCAATGTTCTCTCGGGAAACTTTCCCTCAAGATGTAGAATACTGAACCTGATATGCGGGCGCGGCTCGTCCATAAGGTCATTTGATCTATGACTCACCTAAATTTATTTTTAATGATCCACCCAATAATTTATTTTTTAAAACCAAACTTTTCTTTCAAACAAGTGTTCCATGCGAAAACTAGCCAAGAAAGAATCAAGCCAAGCCATCGGCGGAAGATATCCAAGCTTGCTTCAGGCTCAGTCGTATTTTAAATTGACCTTATAGGTTTATACGGACGATATAAATTCATTAAAACTAAGAGACAAACAGACATATGTGATTTAGGAAGTTAAAAAGAGACATAATTTGTCGACGGCCCACCAATAATATCGCGCCACTCCTATGGAAATACACTTAAACCGCCCCCTAAAATACTCGTATACTCTTTCAAAACATTTGGTTTGGAAAAAGAAAAACTAATTAGGTAGCTAATATGTGCATTGTATTTGCATTGTATTAATGAATTATTAATTAGCGGTTAAACATAAAAAATTATAAATACGATCTGTCACGCCAGCGCTAGTCATCAAATATAACGGCATCGGACCGGTTTTCTTACATTACCTGTGTAGTCCAGACGTAGAATCTCAGCGAGTTAACCAAGAGGTCGTGGGTTCGAGGCTGTGTTAGGGTAGATATTTTTTTAAATTTTTATTTAAAAAATTAGATCGGCTCTAAAAGGTGTATTGGTAGCAAGTTAGCACTTGTCCCTCGATAAAATATTTTTAAAATTATTGGCAATCTCAAATCTACTACAGCTGGCAGCCTGCACGTGCATAGACAAAGATCGTATTACACTGAAAAAACATTGTGGGACATTTCACTACAATTGTGTACCTTTTTCCAACAATTTGTTCTCAAAAACGTCCAAGACCAATTTGTAGCAAAATTTGCTACAATTGTATGAAAATGTATAAAAACTCTTGTAACTAATAATCCAATTAGAGTAAATTGCTCTACAAAGACTTTGCTACAATTTTGTGTGAAAAAATGTCCAAACGATTTTTTCAGTGTACCATGTCTAGTCGCCAGTATTGTATTTATTAAAGAAAACAGAGTTTCGGCAGCGTTCCTAATTTAATTTTACGAATAATCATACTTTTAGCTCAGAATAAATACACTCCACCATTTATTCCGGGCTTTTAGTACAAGGCGCGACCTCTATTGGGGGGCCGCTAACAATCTAGAGTACTAAAACACATAGAAAAAAGTCATAAACATCTAGAGTAGCAATGTTCAATTGCAACAGTACCTATTTTATGTTTTTTGCGGTGTTTATTTGTAGGTAAATAATACCTTGGCAAAACTAGGCACATTATTAAAAAACCTTGCTTAATTAAAAAAGTGCATTTTGCTTGTTGCGTTGATATCACTAGTTGCCCACAAAATTTTGACCCACCTGTAAAAAAACTCTCGGGCCGCGCTTGCTGATATGTTAAACGTACTCATTTACTCTAAGGAGTGCCCAATTCTAGACATGTATAGTAGTGGCATGCGGTGATGTGATAATTATAAAGGGGGGAAGAGATCAGATAAATATATTGGTGCAATGTCTTAAAAGCTATAAAGCGCAAAGAAAGTAGAATTAAATTCCTAAGTAAAGTATTCCTAGACGCAAATAAAATTTTTAAACTCGGTTTCAGAAACCATAAAATGTGCACACGTTGCCTCCAATTGTTACAATTAATTTACATAAAAAAATAATAATTTAGAAAGGCTTGACCCCGAACGGGACCCCAAATTTCCTTGAATTCAAATATTATATGTACGTACAGGCTTTCTTAGAATTTGATTATTTTTCAGAAATAAAACTGGCTTACAAAATTGGTTTTTTTCCAAATTTACATGTCGGGGTATTTGGTAAACGAAATCATGGACGCAAAGGTTTCCACATATATTATGTAATGTATAAATCTTGGTGTAAATAGTAAATATATAGCTGATTTAGAGTACTACAAAGTGGAAAATAGCGATATTTAGTAATTCACCGACTTTACGAGGGAGTTATCAATAAAATTCGTGTGTAATTTTTTTTGTATGTTTACGCATAATTCTTGAACGGATTAGCGGATTTCGATAATTTTTTTGTTTTGCAGATGAGTTCTCCTTAATGGTGCCATTTTAAGGTTTTTTTGCTGAAGTGAATGGAAACCTAAAAAAACTGCGACAAACTAAAAAAAATAAAAAACTCTTGAAACGACCGAAGCACCGATTTCAATAATTTTTTCTCCATTGTGTTTAGCATGACGGTCCGTGGTCCTATTGGTATTTGATTTTAAAAAATAATAAAGAGGAGGGGGTGAGAGGGGTAAAACCGGAGCGGCTTAGAATTTTTCCGAAAATTTTGACTAATATCTCATTTTTTGGGTTAATGATAATGATAAAATCTAATTTTGTCCAACAGAGGTTAAAAAAATTACCTGGGGGGGGGGGGATAACAAGGAGACGGGGAATTGCCTAAAAATGTTAACTAATGTGTCATTTTCGGGGTTACTGAGGTCAGAAAAGCTAACTTTGTCTAACGGACGTTAAAACAGTTAACGGGAGGGGAGGGGGGGATGTGATAAAAAGGAGTGACTAGGAATTTCTTTAAAAATGTTAACTAACATGTCAATTTCGGGGCTAGCGAAGTCAGAAATATCAAATATTTTCCAACAAAAGAAAAGTTACGGGGAGGGATAGAGAGAATAAAAGGAGCGGCTGAGAATTCCTCCAAAGATGCTAACTAATATATTATTCTCAGGGTAATTGAGGTGAGAAAATTTAATTTTGTCAAACTGATGTTTAAAAAATTAACGGGAGGGGGGAATGCGATAAAATGCAGTGACTAGGAATTGCTTCAAAAATGTTAACGAATATGTCAATTTCGGAGTTAGCGAGGTCAGAATATCAAATATTTTAATCTTTTCTAATATTAATGTTAAAAGAAAAGTAACGGGGGGGGGGGGGATAGAGACAATAAAAGGGACGGCTGAGAATTCCTGCAAAAATATTAATTAATATATCATTTTCGGGGTTATTGAAGTCAGAAAATGTAATTTTGTCTAACCGATGTTAAAAAAATTAACGGGGGAGGGATAAAATAGGAGCGATTGGCAACTTCTCCAAATATGTTAACTAACATGTCATTTTCGGGGTTATTGAAGTCAATAAAGCTAAGTTCATGTAACGGATGTAACCACAGTTACGGCGGGGGAGGGGGCGAAAGGAGCGCCTAGACAATTCTTTAAAAATACCAACTATGTCATTTTCGGGGTTACTGAGGTCTGAAAATCTAATATTACATGGACATTACAAATTTAAAGAGGGGGCGATAAAATGAAGAGGGAGGGAGAATAGGTAAACTAAAAAGAAATAAATAATTTTCTTTTTTAAAAAAGCAAGAAAAAGCACAATAAAGTATGAAATCATATTTTTACGTATTTATGGACATATAATTGTGGTTAATGGTACCTAAACTTAATTTTGTTCAAAGTTAGGTAACTTGTACACCGAAGTTCTGAACTTTTGTGTACAAATTACTAAAAGTCGAACGCAGTTAGGCTGACCATTGGGCTCAGTAATAAATAACTAAAAATAACTCTTTATTAACAATTTATTAATGTATCATCGTTAAATATTTCTATTATAGTTTAAAATTGCGCCGACTACGAAGTTCAGAACTTCGGTGTACAAGTTACCTAACTTTGGACAAAAGTAAGTTTACCATTCACCACAGTTATAATTGGGTAAAAACATTATTTTGTACTTTTTAGTGTTTTTTCTTTTTAAGGTAGGTTCATTATTTTGAAAAAAGAATTAATTAATACATAGGCGTTTTAAAAATTACAGCGCTAATGTCTCTAATCGTTAAGGAAACTCTCTAATTAATACCAAAACATTTTTATCAAAGTCAACTGTGACAAGTCAATTTGACAATCAAGGGATTAAATTAACAAGTGTAAGAACAGAACATCTCAGTTTGATAGCAGATATTTCAACATTTGAGCGCAGAAATACATATTATAAGATCTTAATGTAAACCAGTACTAAATCTCAAGACTTTTTAGTGAATTGGGTTCATATGCAATGTATGGACTTATCACTACATAAAAAACCTATATATATCAAAGGTGGTCCTGTATTTTAGGGAAGGAGGTTGCATGCACTTTCTTGAAAATAAAAACGTCGATTGTACCGGATGAGTCACGATTGCGCGGAGTAATTGTATGCCTTAAAGACAAGATTTGTCGATAATAAGCTTTTGTGTTAAGGTATAGTTGGATATTCTGCACATTGTAAAAATATTTTGAATTATAGATACGTTAAAAAATAGGGTGTCACAAAGTTAGATTTTTTAATTGGGAAACCCTATAATTGAATGGATTTTTCAATTCTACGTGTAATTTTATAGCTTTTTCACTATTGGTTTAATATACGGAAAAGTCATAGTTTTCAAGATAATTCGAGTTGTAATGAAAATTTAGCATTTGCAAGCATCTCTTTACTGTGAAAATACTACTTAAATTTTGACTCCAAGCGATTCATATAATTTGTATCCTGAGTAGATTAAGTAAAACAAAATATTCCCACCGTGAGCTATTTGACATCTCATTTAGAGGGTGTTTTATTCTAGGTCCAAAGTCATAAAACTTCTAATTAAAAAATAACACTTTTATTAAATGGAATACCCTATAAATTTTTCTACTATCTTATAGCTCGTCAAAAACCCTTCACATTTTGTAAAGAACGTCCTATCCCTATGTCTAAAAGTTTTTGAAACATTTTTATTGGAATTTTGAATACACTAGATAATAGGTACTTCCCTTCGCTGTAGAAGTAAAAACCTGTAGATAAAACTAACTAAATATAAACATAGATTACATTTACACTGAAACGTAATGAACATATTATTTTTGCAACTGTAACCCTCCAAAAAAAATTAGTTTCTTCTTAATAAATGTTCGAATGGATGTTGTTCAATACACATATCAATTCTTCTAATGAGATTTTCCCGGACATTGGATAACATGCCTGGTGGACCAGACGCGGCCCCTGAATTTTTAAAGTTGTATATCTCTGTTGCTACTTATGGGACTCATGCTAAGTTCAGGTTTCTATTAGTGAGCCTACTAGGAATGTTTTGGTAAAAAAATATTTTGTAATTTGCGAAAAATAGTTGAATTGTTAAACTGACCCACCTAGGAAAAAAATTAACACGCTTAGGCATTCTATTTATTTTTTTTAAAACAAATTTTACATCATTTTGTCGATAATTCTTAAATTTTAAGAGAAAAAAAAATGTGTTAGTAGAAAGCTATCGTCATTTCAATTTTTTTTAAATTATATTTTAGGTTTAAAAAAAACAAATGACTATAACTTTCAACTAACGCATTTTTTTTTCTTAAAATTTAAGAATTTTCGACAAAATGATGTAAAATTTGTTTAGAAAAAATAATAAATAAAATACCTAAGCGTGTTAATTTCCAATTTCAATGCAAAAATTCAATTTTTTTTCGCAAATTACTTCAAAAAACATTCCTAGTAGGCTCACTATTAAAAAACCTGACTTGGCATGGGTCCCATAAGTAGCAACAGAGATATACAACTTTACAGTTTCACGGGCCTCGGCTGCTTTGGACCTAGAAATAAAACACCCTGTAAATGAGATGTAAATATTTCAAAGTGGATATGATTTTTCGACTTAATTTACTCAGGAAACAAATCATGAATCGTTTGGAGTCAACATTTAAGTAGTATTTTCACAAGAAAGAGATGCTTGCAAATGCTAAATTTTCATTACAAGTCGAATTATCTTGAAAACTATGAATTTCGTAAATTTTCGTAAATTACACGTAGAATTCAAAAATTCATTCAAATACAGGATGTCCCATTTAAAAAATATAACTTTGTGACACCTTATTGTTTGAACGCACCCTGTATAATTCAAAATATTTTTAAAATGTGCAGAATATCCAACCATACATTGACACAAAAGTTTATTATCGACAAATCTTATCTTCAAGGCATAGTTGACTCACCCGGTACAATTCCTATCCTAAGAAAATAATCCAACTCTTTTCAGTTGGATTCTGGGGTAGTGGTAGTGGAGAAATTACTTCCATTATTCCGTCCCCCTGTAGGACCGCTCTTGATATGTACAGGCCTGCTTAGTTTTCTATCGATACTCACCTCTACCCAACTGGGCAACTTAAAGTCTTTGGACGACTTGTCCGACGACCGATCACTTAATCGTTCAAATTTATCGTCACTTGTTTTCACTGCCGATAGATTTCCCATTTTTCTCTGCACGTCCTTTTTAAGTTTGTCCAATACCAATTTAAAACACCCCATTGTTAACGCAACGGTTATCTCTTAACGAAATCATAAATAAAAACTAAGATATGTTCTCTTTTCGACACTTAAACTGTGGCACAATTTATAACATGAAAAATTCTCAAAAAATTTTCACGAAATTATTCTGTATTATTATACCAACAGATTATTTTTCAATAGTTTTAACTACAATCAATAATGTCCTTCTCTATTTTTTAACTCTAAATTGGTTTATCACATCCGCAGTCACATTAAATATGTCATCACATCGGCTTTAAAATGATTTGTGATTTTTCTAAAAAAGAAAAAGAACGAAAAGTTATGACTTGGTGGGAGTGGTTTTATTTATTGAATTTTTGCCAGCGCACCTGTAGAAAATATAGACCTGTAATAGGCAGAGCGTAAAGTCAGATTCTTACCTATTATGTAAATTATTCATTCTATGAGCTACTTTCTGCGTTCTGCACTTATATGAGTGCCAAAAGTTGCACTTTTCCGCAGTAGTGAAAGTTTTTTCAGCACTGACGAGGGAAACAATACATCAGTGACGGATTTAGGGGGAGGGGAGAGCCTTGAACAAAAAGAATTTCAATTGCGAATTTTATAAAAATAAATATTGTAACATAAACATTAACCATTTCTACATATTCTACAAAATATTATAAACAAAAACAAACATTTTGCAGTCTTATTAGGAATAAAGACAGAACAATAGAAATTAAACGAACAGCTGGGTTTCTCCAACAATTAGATAACTTTCCTCATGCGCGTAGAAAAAACATTGTACACAATACGTGCGGAAAATGTCTTTTCCGCACCCGACTGCTGACCGAACTCTGCATCGCGTCATCATCACAAGTATTGCTTAGCTAGTTGAAAATAAAAAACAGAACTTTGCGGTTTGAAATAATGTTTATTTTTTAACATAAGTCAGCAGAAAGAAAGTGACATTTTTGGTTCAAGCCAGTTCAAGCTATGAATTTTAGTCCAATTTAATTTTGACGTCGTTGGTAGATACACGTAAAGTTTTAACAGTGAGTCACTAGCCGATAAAAAAATTCGCGAGAAACCATTAAATTTAACCTTGGTGCAAAATACATGTCATAAATACATATCTCTCGTATGATTTTTTTGAAATCAGTATTTTTTTATTACCTTATTACCTAAAGAGTCGTAGATAATGTAATTTGGCAAAAATTACATTAAAAAAAAAATAGAAAATCCCAAATTTATGAAAAATCTTCCTAGACTGGGGTGCCAACCTAACCTTGTTCAAGTAAATGCCTCCAACACCCAGTCTGGCTCCCTGCCACGCAAAAAATCCGGCAACACAGATATCCAAGTAATTTTTGATAGGAAGCTGTTATAGATTTTCAGTAGGTAATGATTGTGGGGGATATATTCCGACAAATAAATTATGTCTAATGTAAAAAAGTGCACATCATGATAGACAATTTTAGCCAAATTTCCACTTTTATTTAATACTTTATAACATGACGCTTTTCGCTACACCATAGCTGCATCGGATGTTTGTTACAGACTAACGAAACGCGCCATGTTATAAAGTATTAAATAAAAGTGGAAATTTGGCTAAAAATGTCTAACAATGTGTAATGGATTTCCATCAAGTAAAGGCCGACACCATTCAAAGTTAAAAAAAGTGCTACAAAAATTGAAAGAATCACTAATATAAAGATATTAACAGCCAGGAGTGGCACTCTGTATGAAAAATAGCGATAGCGATCTGTCTTTGCAAAATTCCTACTCTGTATCACTGTTCGGTATGTTTCGAAATGGGCGATATAGCACGAACTTCCGTAGCGAAAGCGAGAGGTGTCGCCTTGAAAGCGACGCATTTTGTCTCCTTTTACTTTTACCTGTGTCTCTCTTGAGCAATTAATATAAACATAACCTAAAACTATTTGAAGTTTATTGTTATTGATATTAGTGATATAAAAATTATATTTACTATGGAGAAACGTGCTAATATTTTTAGGATTAAGGGACGAAAAACAAATACAGCTCAGTAGGCTGTTTCAGTTGATTTTTTAATTGCTCATCCAAAAATGGCAACGCACAATTTCACAGGAGTTAGTGGAAAGAAAAATTACATGAGATTATGGGATGAAATATCTTCCCAATTAAACAACATGGGTATTCTAGTTGACTTTATTTCTGCCTGTAAGTGGTCCACTAAATTATCAAAAATATATCAGTACCACTAGGTTGTTAAGACGGAATAATTCGATAAATCTTCTGTCGTGTAGTGAAAAGGGATCACTTTCGTCTTTCATTACACGCTTTTGGACCCGATTTTCGTAAATTCTTCCACGTTTTCAACATTATTAATTAAAAACCTTTATGCAGGGAACATATTACAATAATCGGAATGAAATATTAACAAAAATATTTTTTTACACTTGAAACAATAAACAATTGAGATTAAGACCTGAAATCCCTTCTTTTCCGTTAAAAAATGTATGTTTTTAGAACGGACTATAGGTATCTTTTATCATGTTTATCTCTATTTTACCTATAGAGAAATTCTTATAGAGTACTTAGTATCAAAGCGATCGCTTCCTCTTCACTTCTTTATCTCTTTCGCTATCGCTATTTTAAAAAGTTACCATTCCAGATTCTCCAGCACCGTGCCAAAACGTTTACGCACGCTGCAAAGAACAATTTTACTATGCAACCAACCATCTGCCAGACCAATCATCCATACAATGTTAAACAAAAGTCGAAATCTAGTAGGCGGCAGTTTTGACAGCTGTCTCCTAGCAACCAATTTTATTTGTTTAATTATTGACGGCGTTATTTCAAGTGCCACTCAGAGAATCGACAACATTTAACGTATATAGAATAAAAGTGAAATTTCGTAAAAATAATGATAAAAATGATTTGTGAAAATTTCGACGAAGATTATCTCGAATCTACTCTTCCAGAGATAGCAGAAAAAGTCGCAGAAGTATCCCAAAAGCCTTTGTTCCGTTTCAAGAAAGATTGCGAATACGTGACAATTTGACATCTGATACAATCCACAAAACGTCGCCTTCCACACAAAGCATCGTAACTGACAAAAATAATTTTAGTCAGTTTTTTTTCCTCACCAAGTGTCGTAAGTGTATCCCTAAAGGTTCCCAAGTTGTATGGGCAGAAGCAAACGACGTATCTAACAAAATTATTTTTAAAATCACACCAAACAACTTATTCTTTTTAACTTTTTCACAGTCGTTCGACTTGCGGCCTTCGGCTCGGGCACACAAACGTCTCACTCAGTCGTGTGAAAAGAATTATTTTCAAAACGTGCCTTGTTGTACAATCAAATATACTATTTAAACCGACATCTACGTACAGTATCTCTAGAAAAATGATTTATATTTTTCTATCCCATGAACAGGATTATTCAAATTATTACACGATTTTTGGTATTCAAATTAGAAATACCTAATGTTATTTCGTCATTGAATTTTTTTATGCAAATATTCTTGTATTTGCCTTTAAATTATTCTGCTAATGAAACAAGTTAGATGGGTTTTGCGTCTAATTTTCGGTTAGTTAATTATTCAAGTTTGTTAAACATTGGGTAGATGGCAGGTACGGATTATGTACAATCATACATATATTTTGTGGGAAAAGCCGAATATTTATTATTTATGCATTTTTATTAGAATTTTTCATTTTGAACTATCTAAGTAAAGTAAATACAGTGAAGAGTGGAGTGATGTAAAATGTATACAGGGTGTCAAACCAAATTTTAGGTATATATTACTGGTTAATAATTATTTTTTTTTGAATTTAACTTTTTCAACCCCTTTGAGGGGTGACTCTAGAAAGTTGAGGTCAAAAATTTTAAATGCAACCCTATGCTGTTTGGTTTCTCATTTTAAAGGTCTTTAAAAACATTTTACCTTAAATCCGAGGTCCGTATCTTAATTCGTTTTTGAATGGCAAGCCTATAAAAATTAAAAATCGTGAAAAAAAAATTTTAATACATTACGTATTTCTCTTACTGATTTAAAAGTTGATCAAAATAACCACCATGGACTTCTTGGCAGATCGATGAGCACTTACTGACTAAGTATTGTTTTGCACAATCATATGATTCTTTACGAAAAAACACAAAAATTGGTCTAATTAGTAGTAATTAGTATGGAATATTGAGCGTTCGTAACATTATAATAGGTGACGCGGGGCCATTCTTTTGCTATGCGGATTCCGATTACTCAAGAAATTTTTAACACCAGCGTAACAAACTGAACCTAAATGTTTCGATGTTTGGGGAAGAAAGAATAATGAAGCGGAAAATGTTGATATTAAAATCAAGGAAAGATGGAAAAGCTGGCTGTTCACAGCTAATCTCATTGAAATCATGTAAAATGTACGAAAGGGAATATAAAGTTTTTAAAAACTGGTCACACGAGAATAACAGTGTAATTAATGAGAAAAAAAGCTTACAGGAATATTTTGCAGGGGCGGCCGGTACATAGGGGCTCTGGGGCACGAGCTTCCCCTGACAATACTCCAAAATAATAATAAACTGTAATAAACAATATTTATTTATTTTAAACATCTATACCGATTTTCCAATAAAATATTCTAAATATTTGTACCGACTCTACATTTATCAATACAGAGGTTTTGCATCTATCCGCTAGTTGGGGTTTCTTTCGATGCCTCCGAGGCATCGAGGCTACAATTATTGTTTGAGCACATTTCAACTCATTGACGTTCGTTAGGTTTTATTCTTCGGGTCGATACTTCATAAATGGGATTTTAGCATGCGAAAAGGCGCTCGGTCGGTGAGCCTAGCCCAGCTGCCCAGCAGTCCATTGTTTTATTCCGCGGTGTTGTGGGCTATTTGTGTTTGTATTCATTTCGCGACATTTTTTGGCGTTTCACTGTGCGGAAAATGGCAAATAGAGTGCAAAACATTTTAAAACGTTATTTTTCGAGGTTATAGTGTGTGAAAATGAAAAATAAATTGAACTTGCTAAATTTTCACGGCATATAACGTCACAATGACACTGAATAAACCGGGGGTTTCCCCGAAACTCGCATAGATCATCGATCGGTGCCGGTGATTCCCCGAAATGCGTTTGTACAGGTCGGCCACATATTCGCACTTTATTTCGACACAGCAATTTTTGTAGGTATTTAACCGCCTAATATTTGACCTCGGTCAATTGACCAAGGCACACCTCTACTAAGAACAATAATCAATTTGTACTTTTAACTTTAATTTAAAAGGATAAATTTCATGCAGGGTCACCACTTTTTCTCAAGACCAAATTTCCCCTGACTTTACTCATGTGAAACATAAGAATTTATTTCATACAGTGAACATTTTTCTTGTATTTACATTTAAGTATAACAAAATTTATTGAATTTTATTATCTATCAATTTGACGGAATCAATTTTTACCTTGTTTGGTGTAATCATTTTATTTCTTCAAATTAAAAAACAGTACAGTAAAGTCTCTTTCCATCTAACAAGTGATTTACATGTGTTCCATAAGTGTTCCGTGAAACGGAACACTTATAGAATCACTTCGGTGTCTGTCCGTCGGTCCGTCTCTCTGTCACAGGCGATTTTCTCTGAAACTATTCGACGTAAAAATTTGAAATTTAGCGCAGAGATAGAGTGTGGTGGCCCAATTATAGACGCGAAGTATAAAAAGTTGAATTTTGATTGTGTGGGTTAATTTTGAAATGAAAGCTTATCGAAGCACAACTTCAACAATATATGTCATGTATTTTTTATGCATTTTTTTAAATGAGTTTTGGGAAAAACGCTTAAAAATTGCGTACCCCACCCTTATCACCAGAAGGATCGCTCAGAAAAATTTGAAAGAAAAGCATGAACATTAAGAATTAGGTGTAGATTGAACGAAAATCATCAGCATTAAAAAATTCTAGCGCGGTCAATTGTTATAAACAATTTAATTGTTTATTTCCTTATAACTGCTGAACCATTGGTTTTAGAGAAAATGATTTTTGACAAAAAATATTTCTCGCGATGCAAGGCGTCAGTGGAAAGGTAGAAGGTCTAAAGCGCCACCTCTACGAAGCGACTCTTTAGACCTTTTACCTTTCCACTGTCGGAATAACTTTTGTCCTTACACGTTTTTCAAAATTTTGAATTTGGCCCACTCAGCTCCGCGCATACGTGATGTGATTGACCAACGCCATGGTGCCGTTGGCCGCTGGTAGCGCGGCAGATGAACGGAGATCGGGCGGCCTAGGTTTGCTTGGGTTTGTTTGGGTAAAATAATAATCGTTGAGTAAAATCAACTTACTGCTTCTGTCAAAAATGACAGTAAGTGATAAAACATGACTGTGCAAAAAATATTTAAAAGCTAGCCTCGTCATAAACCTAGCCTTTTACTGAAAAGCAGTAGTAGCCTGCCATTGCAATCAATTGGTGTTTTGACATACACCAATTTGATTTTGCTCTTAAATCACTCATAATAATCGTCATTGCCAAAACAAGAATAATAAATATAACATGGATTTATTAAATAAAAGGATTCCATATCCGTATACTGTGAGCGTATCGAACGTGAAGCCTTATATTGTGTTGATTGTTATTCTCTTGGGGGAGCAGTTTACGGACTACGAACATAGACACGACTACGAATTACTACGTAATTGAATCAAGAATGGTAGTAGAAAGAGATAAAATAGCATTGAAGTGTTGGAACTCAGAAGTGTTGCTGTCTGTGCTGGTTGTTTAGGAAAACGGCTGAACCTCGGTCTGAACACTCGGTTACACGTACGTCTTTGTCTAATGAACTAGAAAAGAAAAAGTGCGACGTATAGATTTATATAGATTTATAAATGACTCGGAGCGACTTTAAATGAACACCTTTAGAAATAACATAACCTATAAATAATAAAACCTTTTTAACTTAAATTTATTATTATTTAGCAGAAAATAAAGTAATTTAGGGCTTTTATTACTTTTAGCAAATCTTGTAATGCTTCTAACGTATGTTTTGTACACAAATACAAGGTAAAATAAGATGTGGCCAATGTTTACAAATTGTGTTTACAGTGTCGCTTAGAATGGTTTGTTTTGGCTTCAAAGAATGTTACATCATCCCGTATCCTTTTATTTAATAAATCCATGAAATATTAAGTAGTAGTCATTCACGAATAGGGAACATAATCACCGTTTCACTGATACTGCATTAGTGTTTTTCTGTGTACATTTGCCCACCGATTCTTTATAATAATCTTTAAAATTCAGATTTTCATAGCCGCCGCATCTGACCTTGTCCCTCGTCTACGCCTGTTCTCCATTAACTTTTAATTAAAAATTTATTCACGGCGAATATTAAATTAAAGCCATTTTTCTACTTCATTAAAAAATAAAGTTGGGAAAACCTAATTAAAGCGTATTTAGCAAGTATTATATTATTTTAAGTAGACACATTTATATTGACATTAGCCAACATTGGGTAAATATAAACGTTGATAACAGTGTTTTATGATAAGAATACACGAGATCAATATAAGTGTGCGTACAGCTGAGCTGAATCACGTTTCGAAATCGGATTTCAAAATTTTTAGAAAAACCGTTAAATTAATTATTAATAATTTACGACAAGATCCATTACTAGATCGATCTAATGCGACAATAAGGGATATGCACATATTTTTTTTATTGCATACATCGTAGGAAGTCATAACAAACCAAAAAAAAAATATTTAAAAAAAAATTAATTACTAGGATAATTTAGCTACAAAAAATGTTTACTTTTCGGTATAATTTATTACAATTATTTAAAAAGCAGCCATTTGTCCTTAATGAAAAATGACGTCAGGAGATCAGCAAAAATATGTGTCAGTCTACATGTTAAGGTAAAGCTTAACCCAAAGTCGCACAGGTTTGTTTTCTCGGAATCAGTCAGCGGGAGTCGATTTTTTTGGGTTAATAGAGGAATAGTTCAACCAGTTTCGGTAAAAAATTCAGTTATACAGGATGTTTCGTTTCGGAGCTATTAAACGTCAAAGTCGAAATTTTCGGGATTTTCGTTGAAGGCACATGTGAATTAAATCGATGTAAATTTTCGGAGATTGTAGGGGACCCGGAGCTTCAGAACTCCACTGAAACTGGTGAGGATCAGAAAATGGCAAGTAATTTTTTTGAATTTTTTTAGGTCGAAAAATGTCATTTGCAGACCCCTCTTTGGTACCTAATAACTCGAAAACAAAACGTCAGATCGAATCTCAAATACTTTCGTTTTGCAATACATTTACCTAAACCTAAAATCACTGGAAAATGGAAATATTTGGAAAAAACTGGAAATTTAGATTTTTGACTCAAATATTTCACGGTTTTTAATTTTTTGTGTGTTTAAAATGGTTCAAATTAAAATCCCATATACGTTATCGGAAAGAGCTCGTCGTCGAAGTATATAGTATCCATATTTTTTAGTTTCTTCAATCTCTATAGGAAGGAGCAATCGTCGATTAAATTTCGATTTTTTTACTTTTTTTGCCCTCGACATCGATACATTTGAATCACTCTTTATTTTTCCTGTCTAATTTTTTCCTAATTTTTCAACACTATCTTATAAATGGATAATCACACTTTAAAATGAATAGCGAATGGGTCATCCAGGAGCCTATTTAAGGGGTAAAAATAGGATTTTCTTGATTTTTTCCGATAAATCCTATTTTTAACCGACATTATTCCACACTATTTACCTTATTTAGTGATTCTTTTTGGGTTTATTTTATCCGTTAATTATCTAAGAATACCTCCCACTAATTTAAATCGCTTATTTTTTCGTTAAAGTTATAAATAAATAGGTTTATTCGCATCGGGGACATCTAAAATTTGAAAATTTTCGAAAATTGTCATGAAAACAGAATTGCAATTTATCTACTCAAAATTATTAAGATGATATGTCAAAATTTCGCAGAAATGCCAATTTTTGTTGCAAAATTGAAAGGTTCCTGGACCGATTTCGCCTTGAAGTATACATGAATAAGATTTTAGGAACCTTCTACTTTAAGTGCAGGGATATTTCATTGGATGAGTTACGCATTAAATGCCATTTTTATTGAGTTTTCGATGACTCTACACACTGGAATTCGCTATGTGCTCATGATGAGTCATAAGTTCACTTTTGACGACACAGCCAATGGGATCACGTTTTACAAGTGTCGAAATTCGCACGAAAATTTGCGGAATAAAATCTTTCTTTTTTGGTAATAAAGACCAAAATAAATGGATTACAGCAACCGCCATAGACATTATTTAATCCATGTAGAGAATATAAAAAAAAATATTTCAGATTTTTTTGGGTTTTATGCATATTTCCTATTAAGGAATATGCATATAACCCAAATAAATACGAAAAATTTTTTTATGTATTCCCTGCATAAATTAAATATTCGTGGTGATTGTTTTTACCAATTTATTTTGATCTTTATTAACAAAAAGAAGGATTTGCCACTGCAAACTTTCGCACGAATTTTAGAACTTGTAAAACGTGATGCCATTGGCTGTGTTGTCAAAAGTGTTATAATAAGTACATGGCGAATTCCAGTATGGTAGGGCCATCGAAAAATCATTAAAAATGGCATTTAATGCGCAACCCAACAAATGAAACGTCCCTACACTTAAAGTAGAAGGTTCCTAAAACCTTATTCATTTATATTTCAAGCCGAAATCGATCCAGGAACCTTCCAATTTTGCTACAAAAACCGTCATTTTTGCGAAATTTTGACACATCATATTTCAATAATTTCGACGTAAATAAACTGCAATTAATTGTTTTTATGGCAACGAACGAAAATTCGAAAATTTAAAAGTTTCAAATTTTGCACGTCCCCGTTGCAAATAAACCGAGAAATAAACCTATTTATTTATAACTTAAACGAAAAAAATTAGCAATTTAAATTAGTGGGAGCTATTCTTCGATAAAATGCTATCATGAAAAACTAATTCATTGAAAATAAAATAGAAAACATTTGAACGAAAAAATGACAACCCTAAAATATCAAACTGTCGATAGATATCGATCGACATGACCGGTATCGCTGTTTTGTACGATTTCAGATCTGAGTTTTTTTCCAGAAAATGTTAGATGGCGCAGTTTAACTATTTCCTTATTCCTTTCCTAATTCTTACTAGGATCGTTTTGATTGTGGCGCAGCGACCATATCGTTTGTAAAAAAATACATATAAATATTAATTTCCAATTTTAATTAAGTCTTAAAGTTCACAGACACGAAAATACCAGAAGAATCAATTCTGTGTAAAATTGCCGATCTCCTTGCAGGATCGAAGGGTAAAAGATCGATTCTTAAAAATCGATTTTCATTTGGAAAAATCGATCTTTTCAAGAAATCGATTTAGATCGTGAATCCCTAGTTTTTACCCCTCCTGGATGACCCATTATTCATTTTAAAGTTTGATTATTCCTCTATAAATTAAAAGTCAGGAAACCTCAATCGGCGATTGCTCCCTTCCTATAAAGAATGAAGCGAAAAAATAAGGAAACCACGTATTTCGACGAGCTCTTTCCAATGACGTATAGTGAATTTTAATTGGGATTCATTTTGACCCAAAACAAAACCGTGAAAAAATTTTGTTAAAAATCGAATTTTCCAGTTTTCCCAAATATGTATATCCATTTCCCAGTGATTTTAGGTTTAGGTAAATGTATTGTAAAAAGAAAGTATTTGAGATTTTAAAGTTTCACTTATGAATCCGGTTTTCGATCTGACGTTTGGTTTGCGAGTTATTAGGTACCAAAGAGGGGTCTGAAAATGGCATTTTTCGATCCAAAAAAAATTCCAAAAATTGCTTGCCATTTTCCGGTCCTCGCCAGATTCCATAGGGTTCTGAAGCTACGGGTCCTCTACAACCTGAGGTTTGTTTTGCTGCCGTTGGCACAGGAAAGTACTTTATCTTTTATGCGGTTGTTAAAAGCATTGTTTTAGTATTAAAGGCAATTGTAAACTTTTATTAGTTGTCAATATTATACTATAATTGAGAAAAAAACTTTACTTATTAAATAATGTTTGGTAAAACAGGTCAATACTTAATGTACAATTGATCGAAAAGTTTTACTATTATTGCTTTAATAAAATTAATTTATTATTGAAATATTACCTTTTATTCAAATAATCAAAAAGTATCCAATAAAAGAATTATTAGTGATAATAGAACAATGTTCTTTCTGTGAACTATTTATAAATGTATTTCTGAGTTTTTTCGATAACGTAGCGTAACGTTCACGAGCATTTTCTGTTTTTCTTTTATTTGAGACAGGCCACGTAGATTTCAATTGAAGTGCCAATAACGCGCCGAGGGCGTCTGAAGGAAAACGAAATGTTTTTCTTACATATTATAATAGCGTTCTTCTGTGTTACACTTCATGATTGTGAAAAATAGATTGAAATGTCAATGCCGAAGCTTTTTTTAAAGAAATTTCAATAAAATTCTTGTATCTAAAATTCTGAAATCTAATTACGAAACGTGATTCGACAATCGCAAGGTGAAGCTGGCCTAAAGGGTAAAAATACGAAATCATTTAGCCGAAAAAAATGGAGAGTTTGATAGAATTATAGCCATACCCAACTGACCAGTGTTTATCGAAGCTGAAATCTGAGCCTAATTATTCAATCGTAAAGGATCTACAACCCTTTTTAGTGTTTCGTTAAAAAAAAAAACACTTATGGAATCACTTCGGTGTCTGTCCGTCCATCCGTCCGTCTGTCACAGGCGATTTTCTCTGAAACTATTCGACGTAAAAATTTAAAATTTAGCACAGATACAGAGTGTGCTGGCCCAATTATAGACGTGAAGTATAAAAAGTTAAATTTTGATTCTAGGGGTTAATTAGTTACAGGAGGTAAATTGGGATATGGAAAAAAAATTTCAATAGCCTCGTGTAGGGGCGTCAAATGAAATGTTATTGAAGCACGAATTCAACAATATATGGTATATTTTTATGCATTTTGTAAACACTTTTTGGGAAAAACGCTTAAAAATTGCTGTTCCCCACCCTTATCTCTTATTACCAAAAGGATCGCTGGGAAAAATCTGAAAAAAATCACGAACATTGAGAATTAGGTCTATATTGAGCCAAAATTAGTAGGATTGAAAAATTCTAGCTTAATTAATTGTTATAAACAAATTACTTGTTTATTTTCTTATAGCTGAACTATTAGTTTTAGAGAAAAAGTTTATTGAGAAAAAATATTTCTCACGATGTAAGGAACATTAATACATTTTTGAAAATTTTTAATTTGTCTCAGTCGAAACGCGAGTGTATTACTTATTAATAATCTAGGTGGGCGGCTGATGGCACGGAACACTAATTGTGCAAGTATAGCTTGCACTTGACCGATTTTTTATTTTTGTGACAGTCTTATTATATGGACGTCTCGATTTTCCATCCCAAGGGGCGATCAACTCCTTGCTGCGCGCAACCTTAAGTCATCTATATAGCCTATCGACTGGGGAATGTAAAACGGTGTGGCTTCACCATCCTATGAGATATCCGATCCCATCCGCTCTCTAATTAACGTAATCAGGAAAAGTGCAACGTCGAATCATTTTCTATTCTCCCTATTTTACACCCTTCCCAACCATAGACAAATCGCACAGTAATTGTGTTATTCTAGTACAGTTTATCAATCAAAAATATGCCACATAACTATGGTTGCCATCCGTCCCGATATATCGGGACTGTCACCGTTATTAGAGTTCATGTCCCAACGTACCGACTAAGGCATCAAAAGTCTCGATCGACGTTATCAAAGTTTTTTAAATTAAATTTTGAAAGGCACCTACAAACTTGATTTTAAAAGGATTTTAAAAATAAAGCTTTGCGTATAACGCACTACAATAGCGGGCTGCAGTAGATCTCTATCTTGCGGATTTGTGCGTAGCGTCGCGTCGGTATTCTTTTTGAAACCAGTTCAGTTGACGTCTAGCGGTTACTATTAATGATCCAAGTCATTTCTAAAATTTAACATTTTCGACTGGATATCGCTGTCTGAAATCCCAGAATGAGAAAAGTTGGAAGAAACAATAAATTATACTCGTATATCTTAAATGGAACAGTTTGATAATTTTAGATCACTGTTTTCAACAGTATTTATATCTTAAGAATTTTATGAAAGAAAAAAAACTCTTTAGAATAGTGGAGAAACAGTTCAATTGAAGGAAGATGGTTAAATATCTTAAAAAGCACATACCTAACTTTTAGATCAGAAATTGGAGTTACTTAAAATGTGGGAATCCCTGTTCGCAATTCCTGAGCACAATTCAAACTGCGAAATTTCCTTAATGTTAAAGTCCATCCAGTGGTCAGAAGAAAGAAATCATTTATTAGTCAAGTCTAACAACACAGATCAAAAAAGACTTCTAAAGAAAATCACCTCATCGGAGAAATATAAAACTGGCAAATCCTAAATAATTTTTTGACATAGTTTTAAGGAATATTCGTTGTTATTATAAAGATTTTTGTTCCTAATATAAGTACCAAGTTGTTTTTGTGTTTTGGTATTTAGAGCTAGATATATTTAAAAAAAAATTAACCCCTCCCTGGACCTTGTGTCCCGATATGAGCCAGATGATTTATGACAACCCTGCCATAACTGAGAGCCTAGCAACAACCATGCTCAATAAGCAGGTGGGATACCATACATTTCGAGGGGTTTTAAATAACTTGGTAATACCTGATCACTCTAAAATGTAAATAATGGAATCTCTAATTGTTTCCAAATCAATGCCCCCCCCCCCCACACACACATTCATACGAACCATCGCAATATCACAAAATGTTCGTGGTTAAATCAATCATTTTTTGGCTGCGAGACTATCGCCATACCAACCGCACCACCGTAGACACCCCCCCCCCCCCTCCCCACCGCCCAACCTAATTTTCGATAATTTGTCTTAGAAAAAGCTGAACATGCCTACCTTTTAGCAAAACATGATATTTTAATTAAAAAAAACTAGTTACAAATTAACCTTGACCGCTTAAGTTTTATCTTCTAATCCCACTGATAAAAAAAAATTGTTCCAATACTAGTCTAATGCGTAGCAACGTATTAACCAAATTACTATAGTACTTTTTGTAATTTTATTAATCCACACAAAAAAATATACGATTAAGGAAATGATGTTGACTAGGATAGCAGATATAACAGTTGAATAGAAGAGATTCAGGACCAGCAGTCCTACTCCGGCTGGTTATAATTTTCTATAATCGACACAAAGCGATCGTGTTGTTTTTGCCTGCCAACCATTCGACAGCGAACGTAAAACAAAGCAAAAAATATCGGTCAAGTCAAGTGCAAGCTATACTTGCACAATTAGTGTTCCCTGTCATCAGCCCCTCACTTAGCCTGAGCAAACCTCGACCGCCCGAGCTACGCCCTGCCGCGCTACCCGCCGCCGATGGCACCAGCGCCGTATCACATCGCGTATGCGCGGAGCTGAGTGGGCCAAATTAAAAATGTTGAGAAACGTGCAAGGACAAAAGTTGTTCCTTACATCGTGAGAAATATTTTTTGTGGGAAAACCTTTTCTCTAAAACTAATGGTTCAGTAGTTATAAGGAAATAAACAATTAAATTGTTTATAACAACTGATCGCGCTAAAATTTTTCGACAACTGTGGCTCAATCTACACCTAATTCCTAATGTTCATGATTTTTTCAGATTCTTCTGAGCGATCCTTTTGGTAATAAGAGTGGACAGCAATTTTGAAGCGGTTTTCTCGAAAAATGTTTAAAAATTGCGTTATATATACCTATTGTTGAATTCGTGCTTCAATAAGCTTTCATTTGATACCCTACACGATGTCCCTTGAAATTTTTTTCCATGTCCCACTTTGCCCCCTGAAATTAACCCCCAAAATCAAAATTCGACTTTTTATACCTCACGTCTATAATTGGGCAACCACACTCTATCTCTGTGCTAAATTTCAAATTTTTACGTCGAATAGTGTCAGAGAAAATCGCCTGTGACAGACGGACGGATGGACGGACACGGACCGGATTCCGTAAGTGTTTCGTTTTGCTAATTTTAGCACGACTAAAATTCTATGACCGGAGTCCCACACCAGCAGGAGTTGAGTATACAATCAACTAGAAGGGTTGACCTCATATTATAAAGTTTGGAAAAGATGAAGTCAAAGAAAATGAAGAAGAAGAAGAAGAAGAAGGAGGAGGTCTCGTTATAGAAACAGCTTTAGTATTATTTTATTAATATTAATTGAATGCCAGATTCTTTTTATGTGGTATTTTTCAATTACATTTTAACTGGATATAAATAGGTGACTCTATTTTTAAACCGTCATAAATTTTAAAATATTTAACATACACATCCCATTAGTGTTAGGCTTTCAAAACAATTTTTAAAATTTTGTTAATCACCCGTCACCGCTTTGATATTAAACATACCTACTTATATTTTGTACAGGCCGCTGGCAAAAAGTCAATACATAATAAACCTAAGTTGTAAGGAATAATTATAAATAAAGCTCAATTTTTGCCTATATTCGTTGTTAAATTTGTGCAATGATGATAACAATGCAGTAGTTTGTTAGGGTTGGGGGTTCATTTAAAATAAAAATATTATGAAATTGAAGTTTGCATTTTGAGTTTATTATTTAAGAATTCGGCTATTAGAGGAAACATAAAAGTAAATACATATGACATATGGATATAAGTTTGTCCTACCAAGTGACAATGTTGGTTTTATTCAATCTAGTTAAACTATTATTTTACGGAAAATAGGTGTGGACTTCATGTTAGCTTTTTACAAAAGTAAAGTCAGTTTTGTTCTCGGCTTTGCTTAAGAAAGGTGCTGTTGCCAAATCTCCAAAACATTTACGTACATTACAATCGGATTTGGATTCTATTAACTCACTGTTTACCTGTACCTAACATTATTTTAACCTTTAGCTAACATGAAAGGCTAAACAAGGAAATAACGCAAGATAGAAAAGAACGTCTTCAAGGTAAAAAAAAGCTCGGGTAAAAGGTATAGCTGAATGAAAAATAAAATTATCAAGTTCTGAAGTTTTTATTTTTAAGAAAAACAAATATGGTGATCAGGGAAGAACACAGCTTTTATGATCGAAAGCTACTTTAGAAATGGTAGGAAGGTTGATGGCCAGTGGGCATATTCAACACGAGACGCCATTAAGGATTTTCAAATAGAATTTCCACACATGTCATGGATTTCAACCAGTGTCGCCAAGTTTTGACTAGATCTGTGGCTTTGTTTAGAGAAACAGTAAGTGTGAATAGAAAGGAAGGCAGTGGAAGATCCAAAGTACGCACTGCACAAAAAGTAGAAGAATTGAGGCAAATTGTTAATGGAAACCCAAACAAACACCTCTTCGGCATTTAAGATAGCAAGTAAATGCCCTACGGAACCTGCAATACAATCCTGAAATGTGAGCTGCTTCAGGCGCGGCCCGTGATATTTTAAAGTTTTATATCTCTGTTGCTACTTATGGGACCCATGCCAAGTCCATGGTTTTTAATAGTGAGCCTACTAGGAATATTTTGGTAAAAAAAAACTTTGTGATTTGCGAAAAAAAGTTGAATTTTTGAATTGACCCACCTGGGAAAAAATTAACTCGCTTAGGTACTTATTTTACTTTTTCTAAACAAATTTTACATGATTTTGTCGACAATTTTTAAATTTTAAGAGAAAAAAATGTGTTAGTAGAAAGTTATAGTCACTTGAATTTTTTGAAATTATATTTTAGGTTTTAAAAAATTCAAATGACTATAACTTTCTACTAACACATTTTCTTCTCTTAAAATTTTAGGATTGTCGACAAAATGATGCAAAATTTGTTTAAAAAAATTATAAATACTTAAAATACCTAAGCGTGTTAACTTTTTTCCCAGATGGGTTAATTACAAAATTTCAACTTTATTTCGCAAATTACAAAATATTTTTATCTTTACCAAAACATTCCTAGTACGCTCACTATTAAAAAAGCTGAATTTGGCATGGGTCCCATAGGTGACAACCGAGATATACAACTTTAAAATTTCACGGGCCGCGCCTGACCTGCATATGCACGTTTATTGTCTAAGCTCAGTCCAAGAATTGTTACCAAACGACAAGACGTAGCGAATGCTATTTTCAGAGTTGTTTATGGGTAATTTGCATAATAATGAAAACATATTTGAAAAAACCTCGTTTACTGACGAGGCATGGTTTTACCTCTCTGGTTATGTAAATTGTCAACAAGTGAAAATGTGGAGTTCTAAAGATCCACATTTCTTTAAGACAAGTCTCTGCATTCACAGAAAGTTGGCGTGTGGGCGGCTATATCGGCGGTTTTTGAAGGGACTCTCAATTCGGCGCGATACCATAATGAAATTTTAGATAATTTTGTAAACGCATTAGACGATGAAGAGACGCGACAAGGCTACTTCTAGCAGGACGGCGCACCGATTCACGTAACTCTTAATAATTTAAATTTTTTGGAAGAATTTTTCGAAGACCAAATCAGGTGGCCACCACGGTCCTGCGATCTCACGCCGTGCGACTTTTTTTATCGCCACACTGCCACACATTAAAAACTCTGTTTTCAAAACCCATTGTGAAAATTTAGAAGACCTACTGGCTAGAGTTACAAATAAATTTTAGGAGATTAGCAACTAAGTAAGTGCTCATCAATGTTTTTGATGCTGTAAAAAGAAGAATGAGAACATGTTTGTAAGTAGAAGGTGGACACGTCTCTTATTTAGCTTAAATTTATAATTTTGAGGTTCTTTGTTGTTGTTTTTTTTAATCCTGTATTATGCAATGATAATGACAATAATGTAATTTTCTTAAAAATAAAAACTTCGGAACTTGACAGTTTTATTTTTCATTCTCCTATACGTTTTACCTACGTTACCTTTCAAGAGTAATAATTCAAGACATACGGCATACTTTGAGGACGTTTTGTTTTATCTTACGTCAGTTTTGTTTACCTACTTCTGACAAGTCGATCTAATATCTACTATATATCTAGTATTAAATAACGAAACAATAAGCAATACAAAAATGTACGCAAATAAAGGAAAGTGTTAAAAATTTAAAAGTACCAACACTCACTAAAAAGGAATAAAAATTTACCAGTACGCGACTTTTCGAAAAATAGGTAAAAAAGCTTTAAAAAATATCTGAACCTACTAAAATTAAAATAAGCCCCCAACAAGAGCAATTCTAACAGTTCTATAGAACCTAGATTCTAATTAACAAGATGTAGCATTAAAATAATAAATGATGGTAATTGTTTAATTAAAACCAACATTTAAATGTTGATCTTAAAATCTGTTGCCGGCATTGCAGATAGGATTATCAGAAAATATAAAAATTCTAAAAGCTAAATTTTTATTCAAGATATTCAAAAAATAATTTACAAACCTTCCTGATAGGGAGCAGGCTATAAATACATGATTCAGGAATCTCAAATATCAAATTTTTAAATTATCTAACTTGTCTGACAAGAAGTCACATTTCAAAAATTTTCAGTGGTCATTCACCTATGTATGTCTTTTTGAATTAAGACTCCCATACAGCCAAAATTATCAAAATATGCAGCAAATAAAAATGCAGCAGTTTGTCGGGGGTTAATTTAAAATAAAAATATTATTATATTGAAGTTTGCATTTTGAGTTTATTATTAAAGAATTCCGCTATTAGAGGAAACATAAAAGTAAATATGAATGTAAGTTGGTCCTACCACATGTCAATGTTGGTTTTATTCAATCTAATTAAACTATTATTTCACTTCGAAAAATAATTTAAGAACCTGCCCCATAGGGAACAGGCGATACATGATTTAAGAATTTTAAATATCAAATTTTTAAATTATCTAACTTGTCTGACAACAAGCCACATTTCAAAAATTTTGAATGGTCATTAACCTATCTGCATTTTTTGAATTAAGACTCCCATACAGTCAAGAATAGTCAAGATTATCATAATATACATTTTTAATATTTAATGAAGAAACCTTAAAAAAAAGCTAACCCTAACTCAAGGATCTCCCTATAAAGGAAACTTACAGAGCTTTTTCGCAAAAGAAATTCAATATTATTTTTACTAGTTTCCTGTAAAATGCAAACACAGGTTCACAGAACAGGAGCATTTTATAGAAACATCATAGAACAAAATTTGGATTTTGTCTTGGTTTTCGAGTTCGCAAAAAATACCAAAAATGTATTAAAAACTAGTAAATTTCGATAGCTTCGTCTCTATAAGAATCTTGAGAAACATAAACATTTACCAAAATGCTTAATAAGCTTTTATTTTACCAATATTGCAAAACTTATGTAGTTCACTTAAAAAAAAATTACTACAAGTACTAGATATTAACTCAAAAACTCTTAAACCCCAATTGGACACACTTACTCAAACATTTTAAACATATTATAGGGACTGCATTGCCAAAATTGTTCACAAAATGATTTTTTCTATTGATAAAAAAATTCAAAATAAATATTTGTCAACATTTCCATAAGGCTTTAATTACTAGGAAAAAATGAGCTTTAAATTTAAACTAGGTATTAAAAATATTACCACGAGATCCAATTTGCGCAACTTGTCAATTTTAAACAAAGACAAGTATTATTTTAATACTAAAAGCAAAAACAAAAGTTTCTCGTATACTTCACTAAGAAATAAAAACTTAATGAAAAGTCCTTTAACGAAAAAACCGTAAAATTGCTCAAAAAACTGAAGAAAAACTTGCCGGCACCGGTTGCACTTTCGATCGCGCGATCAACGTCTTCGTATGCGAAGCCAGTGATCAAAAATACCGTATACACAAAGCTACGGTCAAAAGCCGATTGCCAACTGCGCTTTGAAGCCGGCGATCCCCATTACACGATCTGGCAAATGAAAATGTTTCTGCGCCAGAGGTTCCGCTGTAATCACATGAAATCCGACGATGCCAAATGTTCCGAAAAATCTGTTGGGAAATGGGTTATTTCGCCAGATTTCAACGCTAACGCAAAGACAAAGAAAAAGTACCATTTTTAATGTCTGGCGAATCAAAAAAGGAACAATGAAAGTAGTCAAAATGTGCACCTTTTGCATATAACGATAAGGCACAACGAGAAGAAAAGAATAAGAAGGAAAACGAAGAAAAAGGAAGAAAGAATAAGAACACTCGAATCGCTCCGTGAAGGGTCTTGTGCTCTTAAGGTATGACGGAATTTCAAAATTTTAACCATTCGAAAAGATAGGGCAGGTTGAATAGAAGGGATTAAAATAAAAAAAAATCTAGATGAAGCACTTTTTTTGATAAAAAAAACTCATAAAAATGGATCTTTTTCAAATGCAATGCAAAAACTCCACAGGAAAACGTTAAGAGATTTTAGCGCGTTGCCAAACTGAACATACATTGCTATAACTATGTATATATTTTTATATATCTTACTATGGCTAAAACTGAGCTAACCCGAGAACCGCAACTGAACACCTCAAATTCTGGCCCACTAATTTAAATCTGACCAATTTATTATTAGAATAATATTCGCGATTGGCAATACATACATTTAAACATTTAATACAAGCTTATCTAATTTTATTTTAAGATATTTAGGTAATTACTAATAATAATAATTGTAACTGTGCCTATAAAACATTAAAACTTACAGTAATTACGACTTTAACAATATCTTGACAACGCAGCACCCGACTCTTATCTAAGACATCCCACGTAGGCTTCAAGCCTAAGTACTAACGTACCGTAGGCGTCTGAAGAGAAGGGAAGATTGATATTTTAGAATTGTATCCGTGCTACTGCCAAGCTCTTGTCAATGTTAGGAGAAACGAGAATGAAGGAACCACAAGAGGAACTATGCAGGCGAAGTGACGCGTTCCCTAATCACAAGTAAACAAATAGTGTCGTGCCCATGGATTTATTATAATAAGGATTCGATATCTGTATACTGTGAGCGTATCGAACGTGAAGCCTTATATTTTGTTGTTTGTTATTCTCTTGGGGGAGCAGTTTACGAACTACGAACATAGACAAGACTACGAATTACTACGTAATTGAATCAAGAATGGTAGTAGAAAGAGATAAAATAGCATTGGAGTGTTGGAGCTCAGAAGTGTTGCTGTCTGATATGGTTGTTTAGGAACACGGCTGAACCTCGCTCTGAACACTCGGTTACACGTACGTCTTTGTCTAATGAACTAGAAAAGAAAAAGTGCGACGTATAGATTTATATAGATTTATAAATGACTCGGAGCGACTTTAAATAAACACCTTTAGAAATATCATAACCTATATATAATAAATCCTTTTTAACTTAAATTTATTATTATTTAGCAGAAAAATAAAATATTTTAGGGCTTTTATTACTTTTAGTAAATCTTGTGATGCTTCTAACGTATTTTTTGTACAAAAATACAAGGTAAAATAAGATGTGGCCAATGTTTACAAATTGTGTTTACAGTGTCGTTTAGAATGGTTTGTTTTGGCTTCAAAGAATGTGAACTCATCCCGTATCCAGTCCTAATAAATCCATGGTCGTGCCATTATAAATTAATTTTCGTGTAAAAATTAAAAAAATTTGTTAATTCCTTCATACCTTAAGTGGACAAGAGCCCTTGTGTTAACACTGACTTTAACGGAGCAGGAAATTGTTTGCATGTGAGTTAAAAAAAGGAACAGCAAAAATGTAATTTTAGTATTTATATTTTTTTTTGCGGTGTTTATATGTAGGTAAATAAGCTCTTGGCAGAATTGGGCACATTATTAAAAAGCCTTAATGAGCTTATGACTTCCTCCGTTATGTCTACGATTTGATTAGTTTAAAAAAAAATACTTTTATCTTGGAATTTCGTGCTAAAATAAATTTTCTTGTAAGAAAATACATACTTAAATTGCCCCTTTCTCAATAAATTTCAGAAAAAACTCGAAAACAAATTCATAGCATAACACAAGTCTCTGATATTAGTTCCACTATTAAAAGTTTTTTTTTAGGGAAAATTGAATATAAATCTGACAACCCAGCGACAGAATACTTTCTGGTGCATTTATTTATTAATGATTCTGATCTATCAATCTGACTGCCTAACGACATGGTGATATATGTATGACTACAATGTAGCTGTAATGTAATATTGTATTATTTATTTAAATTACACCAATTTAAGTTTTTTAAATCGTTTTTAACCTTGTGTTGCTAAGGTGCTTTCGTTGTCTTTTGGTTTTTATTTAATAAAATAGTGTAATTAGGCAAGAAATAATAATTGAAACACCAGTTAGCAGAAGGAAATAAACGCCAAAATATGACAAAATGACTTTTTATTAAAATTAGCATTTTTAAAGCAAAACCCATGTCTTAGTGCTGAAAAGGACATAAAGACCTCACACGTTACGCAGAGATAGACGGTAACATATTACATTAGTTTTAAGCAGGAAATATATCCCGGATTTATTCCCTTCTTCAAACTATTGTAGGTAATCTGTACATGGGCGCCCGCAGGGGGGTTGCAGTGGGGACGTGCCCCCCTGAGATTGTGAGATTGTCATACTTTTAATTATTAGTAATAAAATCTTTAAAAATATATTACTTTTTTTATTTTGCCCCCTCTGAGAAAAAAGTCTGCGGGCGCTCATGAATCTGTCATATATTAATTAAGTTATTCAGTATTGTTTCTGGTATTATTGAGAGTAGACCTTGTTTGTTCAGGTTTGTTAACAGCCTTAGAACACATTGATGTACTGGTAAAAACAGTTTTGTGCTCCGTAAAGCTGGGGTACACCCTGCATTATCGACCACTGCAGCGTACGAGGGTAAAGTACATACCAATAAATCAAAGAAAGATGGAAGATATCCGCAAAATTATTATATACTAGATGATAAAAAATAATCCTACGAGAATAATATGCTGACATTCCAACTACTTCATCTGAAACACCCGCGGATGACGAAAGTTAGAAAGTCAAATTTGGGTTCAGGATAGCGTAGGTTTAGGTTTTTAAAAATTTACCTTAACGTAACCTACTGTTTAAGTGCGTCTTTTTTGTTATTATTAATATGTCCAGTAAATAACAATATTTCATGTGGTTATTGTGTTTATTCTCTTTAAAAAAATCATAAGTTTAAGAAGGAAATAAATCCAAGCCCTTATTATTATGATAACTAAGTAATAAAAACTACTATATGGTGTCCAGTTAACTTACTGGACTTAAAACACACTGCACTATATTTTATCCACAAGTTAAATTCAAGAAAAAATGAAAAAAGAAAGTAAAAAAGTTTTTTTCGATTTTCCCAAAATCAATAGTATGGATTCATTTCCTTCTTCCAACTGGTGGTTCAATAATTGTTCCAACGAAAGATAGGTTTTAGGGTTAATTTTTTAAGCGTTTTTATTTCATTAATCTCTAATATAAAAAATTCGGTCAATTTTTCTTTACCCTAGCAAACCTCGGCCGCCCGATCTCCGCTCATCTGCCGCGCTATCCGCCGCCGACGGCACCAACACCGTATTACATCACGTATGCGCGGAGCTGAGTGGGAAGCATTTCGATTGAGCCAAATTAAAAATTTTGAAAAACCTGTAAGGAAAAAGTTGTTCCTTACATCGTGAGAAATATTTTTTGTCGAAAATCTTTTACTCTAAAACCAGTGGTTGAGCAGTTATAAGGAAATAAACAATTAAATTGTTTTTATAATAATTGATCGCGCCAGAATTTTTTCAATTCTGATAATTTTTGCTCAATCTACATTTATGTTCATGATTTTTTTCTGAGCGATCCTTTTGGTGATGAGGGTGGGGGGACAGCAATTTATAAGCGTTTTTCACGAAAATGTTAAAAAAAATGCATAAAAATACATCATTTATGTATATAAGTATTTACGTTTCAGACGACTACCTTATCATCAATGTTCTTGAGGTTTACAAATGAAAATGAAGTAATCATGCTCATAAATAGTCTAAAAAATACCTGCTCCCCGGGCTGTGACGGAATATCTGCCAAGACACTGAAGTTTTTACATGAATATATCACACTTCCTCTTGCTTATATAATAAATTTAATTTTTAAAACTGGAAGGGTACCGTCCCATTTTAAAGCCTCTGTAGTTACCCCAATATATAAATTTGGTGATGAAAATGAAATGAGCAACTACAGACCAATAAGTGTAATATCTAATGTTGGCAAAATATTTGAGAAGTGTCTGAAGACCCGTCTTGTAGATTATTTAAATAGTAGCAGAAGTATATCAGAAAACCTGTTTTGATTCAGAAGGGGGATTAGTACCACAAATGCAATGTTTGAAGTGGTGAACAGTGTCACACAGCATTTAAATAATGGTAAGGAATGTATTGGTCTTTTCCTTGACTTGACCAAGGCCTTTGATACTTCCCGAAATTCTGGAGGGGTGTGAAGTGAGGGGGACGGTGCTCGAGGTCTTTGCAGACTACCTTAGAGATCGGCCCCAACAGGTCAGGATAGCGAGGGCTGTCAGTGAGAGTCTGTTCTTTTTAATCTTTACATAAATAGTCTTTGTGGCCTGGCCCTGGAGGGGAGGATTGTCTCGTATACTGATGATGATACTGTGGTAATTTTCTGTGGTGATACCTGGGATGAAGTTAGAGAGAGGCTTAAATCAAGCTTTACTGTGATAAAAAAAATTAGATACACTTAAACTTAGTTTGAACATCAAAAAAACATTATATTGTCTTCTCCCTGACTGAAGCAGAGAGGCCAGATTTTGGTTATAAGTATAAGTTTGGATGGTGTGGGTATACCCCTAAACGAGAGCGCCAGCACCAAATATCTTGGAGTGGTTATTGATAAACATCTCAGGTGGGACCAGCATGAGCTTTCTCTGTGCAAAAAAAATTAAATTCTTGATTCACAAATTTTACATTCTGAGGGAAATTTTAACAAGAAAAAATCATATAATTCTTTATAGAGCGCTTGTGGAGTCACTACTGAGCTATGGTGTTTTGGTTTGGGGGGAGCTTGCAACTGCCACTTCTTGCAACCTTTGAGAATTATACAGAAGGTACAGTGAAGGTCATTTTAAAAAGACCTAGACTGTACTCAACAAGTTTGTTGTATGAGGACGTATGTGATTGAAAGAGTCTTTACATAATCACTCTGTGCAACTTTGTCCATCTTAATGATAAGTTTGAAGAATTATTTATGTCAAATGCATATGCTACAAGGGGAAACACAGATAATTTACTAAATACTACTTTACTAATTACTACTTTGCAGAAATAATCAAGGCCATCATTTTGTCTTGTACCTATACTAGACCTAAATTATATAATCTTATTCCTGTACACATACGTGGTATCACAGAATAAAAATTGTTTAAGGAATTGTTTAGGGCTCATTACTTCTCAAATTGTCGGGAGTTTCTGGATGTTTTTAATTGGTAAATGTCTTGAGTTGTAGATTGTGTTAAAAAGGGAGTTTTTGCTTGGTTTGTTATTATAGTGCAAAGCTTGTCCTTTCCGCACATACAGGTATTCTATACCTAGGTGCTATATATATAATAGTTATCAATTAATTAATAATAAATATATGAAACAAACTTACTTGCTCACAAATACACGGACAACACACTTTTTTATGCAGTAAAGTTTTTTTTAATCCCTGTATCAAATAAGCACAGAAACCTTCATACTTCTTCAACATAGCTTTGCTTTCTCGCCCTCTTTTGTTACAGTTACAAAACCCAAATGGTTTGTTTAGGTCCCCTAGCCCTAGTGCAACACCACCCCCGAATGTTATCCTGCAGCGTTGTCACGTTGTGAACTTTCACGAAGAATCCCAGGCTAGTGCCTAGTGGCAGTTATGAGTTGAGAAAATGCAAGGGAGGTTAAAAAAGCTTCTTGTTTTGACAAATCGCCATTAATGATCTCGGTTTTTTAAATTGGGGCGAAAAGGGCTAGCTCCGATCTTTAGATTTTACAGTTACTGACCTTACAGATTTATTTGCTGAACGAAAATTTACACAAAAGAGCAAAAGCAGCAGGCGCCACTGTAACAGCACCAAGTTTTTCCGGGAGATAGTTTAACTGTGAAAAAAAAATGCAGTTTAAACTTTTTAAAAACCAGAAAATTTAATAATTTTCCTACGTTTTGTGAAAAATCTGAACGTGAGGGGGCAAAACAAGCGTTATTTTTGTTCAGAGTGGTGAAACTACTTAGGATCATCTGTTAATTTTCAAACAGCAAAATTCACTGTATAGTAAAATCTGCGATATCAATGAGCCAACATTATTTATAGGAGATGAACTTGATTTATTTTTTCCCATGTATACATACTGCATATCCGTTATCGGGTGCATACTTACATATCGTATATAATCCAATATCCTTCTAAATGACATTTTAATCTCGATGGAGTAGTGAACTGGTTTAAGAGGCGATAAAAAAGGTAAAATAAAGTAGATTATAAAAGCTGCAATACACATATCTAATCTAGTGTTGCTAGGTGGAAATTTTGACTATTTGACATCTATACTCGAGAATTATATTGCTATTTTTAGATTATCTAGTAACATATATTGTAGACAGCGGTGGCCCGTGAAATTTTAAAGCTGTATATCTCTGCTGCTTACTTATGGGACCCATGCCAAGTTCAGGTTTTTTAATAGTGAGCCTACTAGGAATGTTTTGATAAAGAAAAAAAAAGATTATGTAATTTGCAAAAAAAGTTGAATTTTTGAATTAACCCACTTGGAAAAAAAATTAACACGATTAGGTATTTTATTTATTATTTTTTCTAAATAAATTTTACCTCATTTTGTCAACAATTCTTTAATTTTAAGAGAAAAGAATGTTGTAGTATAAATACAAATATTTGCCTATACTAAGACTTTTCGGACACCCTGTAAACAACCGTTAAAAATACAAGTACAAAAACAGGATATAGAAACAACTTAAACTTTAAATCTTAAAATAGTTAAGTTATAATAAGGGACATTTTAGAAAGCAAACTAGAAAACTACAAAAGTTGAATTTCATGTGTTTACGATTGTGAATTTTTTAAAAATGGGTCTATAATTTAAGTGACTCTGTTCTTCGTCTTTTAAATTGAATGGGCCGTTCAGGGTTGACTCATAGAGTATCTCTGTGGTCTCATAATTCCTGCTAAAGTTGAAAACGAACATTCCGCGGGCCCGTATTAAAAACTTCACGGAAAATGTAATGGGTTATCGGTTTTAACAAAGTTATGTTATTAATCACATTAGCGAATATTTTTGTATGTTAAGGTTTATTTACTATTAATTTGTTTCTTTGGATCTCTGGTTGAACGGATCATCAGTATATACTTTTTTTCGTTAATATCTTTATTTCCAAAAAATACTTTAAAATACCTTTACATTTTTTGCCAGGGCTCAATTTTTTTTTACCAGGGTTTGGCCTGGCCAACCCCTGCCTAGTTACGACCCCGGTCGAATGGCTCTTTTTTGAATAGAATCAATGATGTTAAATGTCGAAGGTGATACCGCTCCCCCGATGTGGGAACAGTACTCTAGGCTAGGTCTCATTTGGGAAATATAGAGAGTGTGTAAGTTGAAAGAGGAAACCTAGCTTTTTAGCTGCTGATGTGCCGAAAGTAGGTGGGGCACCATATAGTTGGCCTGATGCAGAGTAACCCTGAAATTTCTGCCCGTTCTAAAATGTAAATAATAGTATCTCCTTCTTGTTTATAAGTCTATGGGTACAACTTCGAGACATTGTTTCGCTGCCTTTAGCGCCGCCATAGTTATTACCCAGAATGTTAATTGTTTTTTTTCCGCAGCCCATACAAGAACAATAAATTTTATTATATTGTTAAAATTAATTAAACACAACCATAAAGTTGCTTTCGTAGTAATAAAACTGTCTTGTTAAAATTTATCTTAAAAAAGAATCGTCTAATATTTTTCAAGGTGTCCCCTATTTTAAGTCTAAAGTATCACAATGGTGATTCTAGATTAATATTAGATAAAAAAAACCGGTCAAGTGCAAGCTATACTTGCACAATTAGTGTTCCGTATCAGCCCCCCACTTAAATTATTAATAGTAATTCACTCGCGTGCACTGGCTGGGCCAAATTACAAATTTAGAAAAACATGCAAGAGCAAAAGTTCTTCCTTATATATCGTGACAAATAATTTTTGCTAAAAAACTTTTTCTCTAAAACCAATGGTTTAGCAGTTATAAGGAAATAAACAATTAAATGGTTTGTCTCAATTCATCGCGCTAGAATTTTTTAATCCTGATAATTTTGGCTCAATCTACACCTAATTCTCAATATTCCCAATTTTTAAGCGTTTTTCTCAAAAAATGTTAAAAGAATGCATAAAAAAATACATCATAATATATATTGTTGAATTCGTGCTTCAATAAGCTTTCATTTGACATTCTATACGACGTCCTTAAAAAACTTTTTTTAATTTCCCAATTTACCCCCTGAAATTAACCTCCAGAATCAAAATTCAACTTGTTCATAATTTTCCTTCAATTTACACCTAATTCTCAATATTAATGATTTTCTAAGCGATCTTTTTGGTAATAAGGGTGGGAGCAGCAATTTTTAAGCATTATTTCCTAAAAAACATATACATTACGTACACGGTGGGCCAAAAAATGTAACCACATTCTTTTTTGAATCAGTTTTTTGTTTAAAATTATTTGTAGGTACACCAAATTTGCAGGAAATATTTACAAAAGTATAAGTTCTGGTAAAATGAATTTTAAAGTAATAAGATTCAATTAGAATATCACACAGGGCAAAAGGTTAAAAGAAGAAGTAACTTTAAACGAGTCGCAAAAATAAGTTCTTATTTTTTTTTCAAATAATTGGGATCTACATGTTAAAGCCTCTTATATTCTCAACAAAAAACCTCCTTTGAGATATTTTTATATTTCATTCGGTTCGGCATTTATGCCGAATTTTTTGACCAAATGTTTCTACGCAGTTAATAACTGAATATCACTGTTTGTAGTCAGTAGAAACAATTTTATAATATGAAACTAAAATAATATTTTGATGAACCAAATGTATTTCATCTTTAGTTTGTAAAAAAACATGCGAAAAATATTATTAACATCAAAAGAATAGCTTACTAGTAATAATAATCTAAGATAAAAATCATTTGAAAAATTGTTCAATACGTTCTCCGGTTTGTTCAATGCATTTCTGTAAACGTCTTTTCCATTGATTAATTGCGCCCAAATTGCGCCATTGATTGTATTTTGGTCAAAATGTTTCCAACAACGTACAATGTCGCCCTTTAAGTCGTCCATGGTATTTAAATTTCTATATTTGTGCACGGCTGCTTCCAAATTATCCCATATACTATATAGGGTAATCCACAGGATTGAGGTCCGGACTGTTTAGCGGCCATTCATACAATTACAATACATTCTTACAATTAGAAAAATAAAATTATGAGGTACCTAATTGAAATTTAGATCAATAGAATAAACTAATTAAGGCACGCAAAAGTAATAAATATTAATACTTAATTTTATTAGTATCAGGAAAGAAAGTATTAAATATTATTAAATGCATTTTTATATTTGCTAGAATCGTACACATGTGCAGAAATATTAATATGTATGTATGTTAAAACCTGTCATTTTCTAAAGTCACTAATCATTAGTATACAACATTGTATCTGTATAAATTAATAACTTAATTTAGCTTTCCCGCCGTTGAGAAATATTTTTTTTAACTGGGGTAAACAGCTCACACCCCTATTATTTAGGTTTTTTAACATTGTTGTTGCTCAGTTAATTGCTATAAAAAACCTCAATCGATGTAGTTACATAAAAAAGACAGGCCATTTACTAAAGAAACTAATTTCTTTTGCACTTTTACCTTAAAACCGTATCTCACAAAATTTCGATACGTCTGTCAAATTATAGCGGCGCGGCGTGCGGTTATGAAGGAAGTAGAGGAGCTTTTCCTCGACCGAGGCGGTACCACCTGTCATTCCTTATCTTCTCTCTTCTTTCCCTGTCACTTCTAATTCTATTCTCTTCTAACTATCACCGCAGTTAATCATCTCCTGTTTCCAGGCTATGAACTTCTACTTCTCTCATCCTTTCTTCTTCATGGTGGAGTATGCGCCTACGTGTGCAGCAGTCTATTCTCTGGCTAAAACTTACCCTTAAATCTTCCACCAAATTTATCTATTGCATCTACCGCTCCCCATCAGACAACTCCTAGAATGGGTTCTTTGAACTTTCTTTCAGCAAAAATTGACCATCTTATCTCCGAATTTCCCTCCTTATCGTCCTAGGCGACTTTAACGCCCACAGTAGGGAATGGCTAGGGTCCGCAAACTCCGACCCAGAAAGCAGAGTGGTAGAAAACTTCGCTCACCACAGGGAGCCAACATACTTTCCCCGTGCTCCTACCCATAATCCAAACCCACTAGATATATTTCTTACCACCAATCCTGAGCCATAATTACATTTGTAGGCCTTCCCCTTGATCGTTCAGATCACGACCTCATTGCCGTCTCTTGTCCCACAAGTCCCGAGCTCGTTGAAATCATGCCGGAACGCACGACCTGGTACTACACTTCTGCCGACTGAAATGGTCTTCGAAATTTCTTCTCTGCTTTCCCTTGGAACCCTGTCTGTTTTCCACTTATGATCCCTCCGAAATTTGCTCCAATATCGCAGATATCATTTACGCAGATATTGAAAGTTTCATTCTACATACCCGCAAGAAATCTAAACTTCACGATCAAAAGCCCTGGTTCTCCAATGTTTGTGATAAAGCCAGGCTCAAAAAAGTCCAAACTCACAAAAAGTTTCTTCAAAATCCTACACTAGAAAATCGTCAAATTTTCACCAAGACAAGAAATCAATACAGTCAAACCATCTTAGAGTTCAAAAATGCTTTTAACAACCGCCAACCGCATAAAAGATGAAGTGTTTTCCTGTTCCAACGGCAGCAAATCTTTCTGGTCACTTGCCAAAAACATTAGTCAAAATTTCTGTAGAAGCACTTTTCCTCCCCTGACCCCTGACAACAAAATTGTCTCCACCTCTAAAGGGAAAGCTGAACTATTAACACATTCCTCCTGCCAATTTCGCTCTTCCAACCGCAACAACTGTAGGTAGCCCACAAAATGTCCGACGTAATTTTGAAGATCAAACAAGTTCAAAAATTCTTCTATCCTTTGAGACCTCCGGTCTGGATGGCATACCAGCAATTGTTCTAAAAAAATGTGCTTCAGAGGTTCCCATCCATCTCAACTCGTCTTTTCCAGATCTCCTATGACAAGGGTATCTTCCCAAACAGCTGGAAGACTACTCGTGTGCAGCCTGTCCCGAAGAAAGGTTTCAAGTCCCTTCCATGCAATTATAGACCTATCTCTCTTCTCTCTGTTGTCAGCAAAGTTATGGAGAAACTTGCAAATTCTAAAATATCTAGAAAAACACAAAATCATCCATGTACGGATTTCGTCACCAAAAATCCACAGCTGGTATCTTTACCTTCGTCACACATAGCTGGAACAAGTCTCTTGAATTTCATTGTGAACCTCAGATTGTTGCTCTTTATATTTCAAAGACGTTTGACCAAGTATGGCATGCCGCACTTCTCAACAAACTATGTACCTGGATCGGTAGCTTCCTCTCTAATCGGCGCATATCTGTCGTGGTGGACGGCGTGGCTGTGAACAGTGGCGCACCCAGCATCCTAGACACACAAAAATTTAAAAAGTGCACTACTAATTTGAAGAAATCCACCGATTTGCATTATTCAGCCCCCAACGACAAAATCCTGGGTGCGCCCATGGCTGTGAAGTTAGGGGTGAGAAGGTGAAACGTAAAATTCAATATGTACTGAATTGTGAATGGCTTTCGCGGCCATCGTCCAATATTCGTGTGGTTCCTGGGTTGTTAGGTCGTTGTCGGTTATCTTTGCTTGAGGTTTTGCCAACAGGAGCGGTTGACATCTTCAGAAGGTGCGCTCAGTTTAACTACTGGAACTCGGCGTGGTCTCAGCTCATATTTATGGGTCGCTGCTGGGCGGGGCCTCATGCGTGGCATTATTTGATTGGTCGGTTATGACGTTGGTTCCTAGTATTCCACTTTGTTGTAGGGTGCGATTGTGTTCTTCAGTATCGGGGTCCATGTTTTATGTATTTTCACTGCTTCCTCTGTTTTGTTGAAGTTGTCTGCACGCGCTTATAAACTGTAATGGCTTCCCTGTAGAGTCTGGCGTGACAAGAAGTGTTTCTTCTTATGTGATGCGATGATCTGTCTGTCTTTGTAAATGTGTGTTCCGCTACGGCGGATTTGCCGATCTGTTCCAAGCGGCGGTTCCGCGTGATCTTAGTGTTCCTTACTTATGGTGATTATTGACCGTTTTGTTGATCCTATGATCCTATGTACACGCTCCATACATGTTCAAGATAATATGCGGTATAGTCCCGAAACGAAAAGCGGATCCCTTAGACTTTCCTTTATTTTTATTTGATAACACCATATTTTTGACCTGGGTGGTGGTTTGAGTCCCTGTGTAGATATCGGTCGGTGTGGGTAGGTTTTATGCACACTGTGTGCCCTAGTTGTCTTCCTTTGTTGTTGTTAATAAAACATCGAGAAAAGTCAGCTTGTTTTTGTCTCAGATCTCCATTGTGGATTAGATATTTTTACTGTATAAATAAAATACAGTTTAAAAAAGACAGCAAAGTTAGTTGCCAATATGGATATTTTGACGTCTTTGGTTAACAAGTGTCATCAGTTTGTTCGCAAATGAAGTTTAATCCGTTGCTTAACTATCAACTGTAACCACATGTGCCATGTCATATTTTTTTTTTAATTTTGAAACGCGAAGTAATTTTTTGTCAGATTCCGGGTAGCGAGCTTCCAGCTGGGAATGCTGGTTAAGAATAATATAGTACAGAATGTTATAGTACTGTAATAAATCTTAACAATGGTTTCTAGCAAGTAAACATATAAGATTTCTAGGTATTTTATTATTTATATGTTTAATAACTATAAATTTATTAAAATTTATTTCCTCTACGAGTACTGATTAGGATCGCGCGATCGGCAAGGTGATCTTTTATATTTAAATAAAGTACCTACCCAACGTTTCTGTAAAAATGTATATAAAGTATGATTTAAAATATGCTAATTATTTTATATAACAGGAAAAAGTGACAAAATGTATTATGTCATATACAATAATTGAGCTACTATAAAATATCAGTGGCGTAGAAGCCTTGTAAGCACCTAACATTCGGTGGTACATTGTCATGGTTTTAATGTTGGTTCTGTTTTTTCTTTTTGTTGTTATCGTGCTTTCGAAAAAAAAATTATTTGGGTGTTAGGCCATTCTACTGTTAAGGAAAAATTAATATATCAGTATATGTATATACAGGGTGTTACGAAATACACTGCATATATTTAAACTGGTAAATCCTGGTATGGATTCAGATTGAAGAAAAATATTCATAAATGGCGCTTTGCAATATTAAGCTGGTGATCCCCCCTTAGACTTTCTCTAACCAGCGGTGTCCGCCACTGGGAAAATCACATGATACCGAATGTTGCCAGTTGTATCAATAGTTTTTTTGAAGTATCAAGTCAGCATAAGAAATAAGGTTATTTTTACCTTTGTATATACTTACATAGCAAAAACCCTTTAAAATACACTTCTTTTGAAAATGTTTAAGATGACCAAATACCAATATACCTAAAAACACTGACAACACAGTACAGCCATTAATTTGAAGTGAATTAGGCCATGTGGGGGATCTACCAAGACAGTGACAACCTCGTGCACGAAGACACACACTTAAACATCTTGCTTAATCTTCAGAAAAACCCTGTCACTCCAGTTAGCCAACTGGCAAGAGATAACATGCACTAAGCATTAAGGAGAATAAGTTTATGTATAAAATGCGCCCATATAAAATGCTAATGGTGCAGGACTTAATGGAAGATGATCCAAATCGTCGACTTCAATTTTGTGAAATTATGATGAATTCACTGAATCAGCATTCAATACTATTGGACTGGGTATTTTTTGCGAATGTGTGTACCTTGTATTAAATGGTCATATGAATAAGCAAAACTGTCGGTACTGGTCCGATGAAAAGCCTCACTCGATTCGAGAAACTCACACTCAACGTCCACAAAAGCTTAATGTTTGGGCAGGCATAACTATTGGGGACCGAGTCATTGGGTCAATATTTTTTGAAGATAATCTAAATGGGTCGTTACATCTAATTTTTTTGCGAGAGGACCTTATTCCAGCTTTGGCTGCTTTATTTCCACATCATGCAGATGCAGATCTTCATGATGATCGAATATGGTTTTAGCAGAATGGTGCATTGGTATACATTACGCGCAAAATGTTCGACAATATTTGAATGAAGTTTTTCCTAACTGGCAAGATCGCCAGATCTTAATCCCCTTGATTATTTTGTTTGGGGCGTCCTTAAAAGTAAAGTTTACGTGACAAAACTAGAAAATTTAGAGGAACTTAGACAACGAATAATACACGAAATCCGACAAATAACTCAAGAAAAAGAAAAAAAAGGTACCCGTGTTTTTGGATTTTTTCAAGAAATGGATGGATCCTTTGTTACCGAATTTATTCCAGTTAAAAAACCCACCCTGTAAGTTTTTTATGTGGCTAGAGCCAATAACTGAACAACAACAATGTTAAAGAAACCCTAGCAGTAGTGATGGAAGCTGACTACTCCTCTTACACTTAAGGACATAAATTAATTGCAGAACGCCGCCGATTGCATTTCTTTCAAACATTTTCACTGAAGCTCTATGTAGGCAAGCATGATATTTCGACATAAAACTAACGATTTTAAACATCTTTTAATCCATTTCCAGATCCCAGATTATTCTTAAAATTATCCACTATTAAAAATAACCGCATGGGATTGTTAACAAATATATAAATCACTCAGGAGTTCCTAAATCTTGCTAATTACCACTTGACCATTCGTACGGCCTATCACAACAGAAATTGGCACAAACAACTCCAGGCCCACGATTTCATGGATTAAGAAATTCGTGCGGTCTACTAAAAATAACTGTCGAGATGTTGCGATATAGAGACTAAATCGTTGTTTGAGAAAATCGCAGTTTTCGATTTTTCTGCAGTTTTCATTTTTACTCCAGGCTCCAGAAGATATTAGTATTGATATGTTATGAACAAGGACGTCATTGCCGTCAACATCCATTTTTCTGGCCGTTAGCTCTATTATCGGACATTAAAGAGATTGCCCACTAATAGTGGGCAATAGCGAAAGTACTGTCTTTTGTTTCTAATATTAACATCCTTGCCATCAACGATATCGTTCAAAAGCGATTGGACAAAGCTGATGTTACGGGCACCGCTCGCAGGGTATGCAGTAGTGTTGTAAATATCCGTATTCATTAGATATCCGAATCATACGGAATCGGAATCAGCTAATATCCGTATCCATTATCCGAATTCGAATCCATTTCTTGACCCGCGCGAAAGCGGTTACAGATCATGTATACGTATGCATGCAACAGACTAAAACATTTTCTATCCGGATACACGGCTAGGTAGGTCGATGCGGTATCGGTATCATACCACTCGAAGTCGAAGTTTAGGGATAAGAAGGCACCGCGTCGCGCCGTTCTCGTTTGAATTCGGTTCGGGTGAGGCGGGACTAGTTTAACCAATGGGTCTCATCTCATATGATACCCGTTACCCCGATAACTATGCCATCTTTTTTTAGGAAATGTCATTAGAAAGAGAAAGCACAATATCAAATATGCCAAATCGCAGACCGTGTTGTTCGCTTACACTCGATTCCGATTCCGTTTTCTCTTTGCACTTTGCATTAGTAACCACCCGATGCGAATTTATTTTGATTCCGAATCCGTATTCAAGTTCTCGGCCGGTTCCGGATAATCCGGATTCTTTTAATATTCGGATCCAACGGATTTTTGGATACGTATCCTTACATCACTAGTATGCAGAATCGGCAGTCAGCGTTATATTCTGAACAAACTTGTACTCAAGATCTTCAATTAATCTTAGACTGGGGTGCCAAGAACCTTGTCCAATTCGACGCCTTCAAAACCTAGTCTTGCTCCCTGTCACGTAAAAAATCGGGCAATATTTACCCCATCCACACGAATGGCCATGCCCTACAGAACAACGAAACGTTGGCATCGCTTTCGAACATAATCTCAGCTGGCACAAACACATTACTTCATTAGCCACATCAGCAGCTAAAAAGGTTGGTTTCCTCTTTCGAGCCAGAAAATACTTCTCCCCTTCCAACTTACACACTTTCTATAGTTCCTAAATAAGACCTAACCTGCATCTGGTAAGCGGCATCACCTTCGACACTTAACATCCTTGATTCTATCCAAAAGAGACCCAGTCCTCACAAGAAAACGACGGGACACGGGATTTGAAGGATTGGAGGTTGGGACGGGAAGGGAAAACATCTGCAATAAATTTGTTCCATAATCTGGAGACCCTAGGAATGAATGAGCGAGAGAAGTGGTCTATTCTAGGCTTTTGTAGCTGGACAGTAAAGGGATGCATATGTAACGCGCCTGTTGTTGTTCTGTTCAAGGGGGGAATGATACCGGCTAGTTCTTCAGAGCAAAATCCGTGGAAGTAGCGGTAGAAAAGGGATAAATCCCCTATAGCGCGGCGATGAGCGAGAGAAGGGAGTTTTCTCGTGAGGGCTGGGTCATTGATAAGTCGAATGGCTCTCTTTTGGATAGAATCAAGGATCTTAAGTGTCGAAGGTGATGGCGCTCCCTAGATGTGGGAGAAGTACTCTAGGTTGGGTCTTATTTGGGAAACATAGAGAGTGTATAAGTTGGAAGGGGAGAAGTATTTTCTGGCTAGAAAGAGAAAACCAAGCTTTTTAGCTGCCGATGAAGTAAAGTGTTTGTTCCAGCTGAGATCATGTTCGAAAGCGACGCCAACGAGATCGAATGTTTCGTTGTTTTGTAGGGCTTGGCCATTCATGTGGATGGGGTAAGCGTTGCCAGGTTTTTTGCGTGAGAGGGAGCAAGACTGGGTTTGGGAGGCGTTGAACTGAACAATGTTCTTGGCACCCCAGTCTAAGATTAATTGAAGATCTTGGGAAAGGGATAGGTACATAGATCTGCGTCTATTATCCAACTCCCCGCTTGACTGTTCCCAAAAGAATTACAAGGCGTATTACGTATATAGCCCTTTACTGTCCAGCTACAAAAGCCTAGCCATTTCTCGTGTTCATTCATACCCAGGGTTTCCAGATTATGGAATAAATTGCCTGCAGATGTTTTCCCTTCCCCTCCGAACCTCCAATCCTTTAAATCCCGTGTCAATACACTACATTTCCCCTCTCTTCAGACGCCCACGGTACGTTAGTACTTAGGCTTGAAGCCTACGTGGACTGTCTCAGATAAAAAAAAAACAGTGCACAGCTAAACTTTCTTAAGAATCTAATTTTTAATTACCAGTATATCATACACTGTAACATGCTGTGGAAAATTTACTACAATTATCTTGATAAAAATCTTAAATTATTACAGAAAGTTGTTTGTAATATTTTAGATCTGATGTAAAATTTAAGGATTTTTCGCGTAAAATGTAATTTCCTTGTGAAAATACTTAGCGTGTAGTAAAATTACTAACTATTTACACGATATACTGGTAAACTTACACAAAAAATACAGTTAATTCATAAAATCACAGCGATTTTTTAAGAGAATTTACAAATGGTATATTAAAACATATTTACCTAATAAGTGTGAAATTACAATTAGAATGTAAATTCGTGGTGATATTTGGTGGCCAAAAATAACCCAACATATTTATTGTAATTTTACAATATTTTTGTTTACAGTGTAGTATATCATAATATTTCGTTTTCCAATGAGCAATATCGACAAGGACCAGACAATGTCGTAAAACCACAGTCAAATTACGAAAAAAACACTTTACTGGGTCATTAACGAAAATGTCTGACTTGGTGGGATATTATCGACATTGGCTGGCCGATAACGTACTTGGCCCGATTGTCGTCATTGTCCGTAACTTATGCTACACAAAATGCTTACATTGTCTAGTCAGGCAAAGGTATCCTAGACATCGAACTTCATTGACCTATTTCTGTGAATATTCGGATAGTAATAGAGTAAATCCTACTGAAGAGTGATTTATTGACAATTATCCATTGATTTATTTCCCGTTTAGTTAATTAAAATGGCTGCCCGGAAGCAGGATCGAGATAAACTTTCGATTAGGATTTACTGTCTGATTGGTTTTGGAGAGAGATGTATGTATAGAGATATCTATATATATATTATTATTATTAGTTGACACTATTAAAGTATGAACTGCTATTAAAAAGATGAATATAAATAACAGGCAATTATGGTTTAGTTTACAGGAGAAAATGGTAGTTTGTCAATTTTTGAGGACATTTTACTTACTTTTGGAGAGGTCTGGAGAGTCATAAATATGTTTGTTATTATTATTTGTTAGACATTTATAAACCAAGAACTGCTATTAAACAGATTATAAAAGATGATTTAAAATTTATTTTTTTCATTGGAGACAGTTCGCGTAGACTTCAAGCATAAGTACTAACGTACCGTGGGCATCTGAAGAGAAGGGAAATGTAGTCTATTAACGCGGGATTTAAAGGATTGGAGGTTGGGACGGGAAAACATCTGCAGGAAATTTGTTCTACAATCTGGAGAACCTGGGGGTGCATGAGCGAGAGAAGTGGGATGTTCTAGGTAGCTTCTTTGTAGCTAGACAGTAAAGGGGTAGTAAAGGGATTAGTAACGCGCCTCTTGTTGCTCGAAAGAGAAAACCAAGCTTTTCAGCTGTTGGTGTGGCTACTGAAGTAATGTGATTGTGCCAGCTGAGATCATGTTTGAAAGCGATACCAACAAGATTGAAAGTTTCATTGTTCTATAGGGCTTGGCCATTCATGTGGACGGGGTAACGTTACTGGATTTTTTGACAGGGAGCAAGACTGGATTTTGGAGGCGTTGTGAACTGAACAAGGTTCTTGGCACCCCAGTCTAAAAAAAGTGCCCCCAATGTCATGACATTCTTGTGACAAAAGTAAAGGGGATATATCCAACGGCAAATCGCGATTTAATAGCAAAAAAAAACTAATAACTCAGGAAGCACTTTTCGCCATATTTTGGATGGCAATAATAGCTAATGCAGCATAGCACAACAATTAATTCATCTTCGTCCATTATTTACCCTTGATAGCGTGTAGCTTAACACCAGCAGAGCAGACTAAACAGAAGGAATTGAAAAAGAAATCTCATAATGTGTGGGCATACGGCCAGATCAGTTCAAACGGATCAGTTTAAACTGTACGATTTCACTGAAGGTTAAACTGATAAACATTTGGGTCAGTTTACTGGTTTATGGTTTAGGAATTTGTCTGTTCATCATTATATATCTATATAGTACCTATATATACATACTTATATAATGGCGGACAAACAAATTCCTAAGCCATAAACCAGTAAACCACCAAAATGTCTCCAGGGAGGCCCGCTTTTTGGTCCATTTTTGTTACACACCAGTGTTCGTCTATGGTGTTACTAACGCTTGAAATGCGGCTTGATACATATTATAATTCATTATGGTCAAGTAGCAGCATACCACACAATTTTTGCAGCTACTGCATTTTTGTTTTGGTCTTGATGGCGCTGAAGTCGTTTGCATGCTTCAGTATTCTTCCTCTTCCTTGTCTTGGTCTTCGTCTCCCTCCTCATCTTTTAAGAAATTTACATTATAAAAATTGTGAGTTTAAAGTTATCCCAATTGCAGGTAAAACTGTATAATTCTTGTCTTTGGCGTTGCTTGGGAATTAAACGGCAACAGTTTCTCAAAAAGGACTTTTAATGCATTTGTTGGTACTCCTGAATCTTTAATTTTTTGAACATGGTGCGGACTGAGAATCGCCATATCTCTGCAAATATCCGGATCTTTTTCGGATCTTTCTTATTTAGGGATGGCGCCTGCCGGGCCAATCTGCCGGGCCCATTTGACTCCGGCCCACCGGGACGAATCCCGTTTGGGAAACATTTTTTTGTCATTCTTTATCGTATGATAATTCGTTACACGTAAGCTCAAAATTAACAGTAAAATCAAAAGTTAAGCTTTATTTAAATCAACTATGCACCTGTTTCTTTCATCTCGCCATTTAATGCCAAAAATACAAACTTTCGCTCTGCGATCATCTATAGGTTGTGGATATGTTTGTTTGTTCTCGTCTCTCTTCTTTTTGATGATGGGGTTGATGGACTTCAGGCGAAACGCACGCAATGTTCATCGACGCAAACGACGAATAATGCTCTCAGCAGTTTCAGGATATCACTTAAAGATTTGAAATCGACTTTTCATTTTAGAAATTAGTTTATCTGCGAATATGCGCCAGCAAGCTCGTCTGAAAATCAGTTTGGGCTTTGGGAAGGACAAGCTAAAAAAAGATGAAAGAACAAAACTCCTTAAAAAAGGACTGTCCTTCCCAGAAAAGGACAGGTGGCAACTCTAGGTTCAAGCTGCGACAGCGACGCGAAAGAAATTGGTTGCATTTCCACAGTCAAATTTTTTACGTTTACGTAAGATTTCAAATAAATTAAAAGAAATTAATTTAATATTTTTATAACATTATAACAAAATGTTAAAAATTATGCAATGTTAATGTATAATTAAGGAAGAGGTGTTTTCCCCTCTTCCATTGACCGCAAGTCTCGTAGCTAGCTATTGCACAACTAGTTTAAATCTACCTGTATAATTTAATAAAAATAGACGATCCTTTGCTAAATCGTATAATTGATATAAATCCATTTTCTATTACATGATATACAGGGTGACGCGGATCTAAATGAACATACTTCAACACAAGACAAAGAATACCTTGGGGGTTCTTAATCACCCGTCTTTGATGGTTCAATTGTCGATAGTTAATAAGATACAGGGTGTTTTATGAACTTCAGCAATTTTTTGTTCTTGTCATATTTTTTAATGCACTCCGTATAAAATTTTCATATTGGGTCAACATCTGTAACCTATCTGTCGCTTAAAATTGCAGTATCAGAAAATTTTAAATTCCAGGCCCGTATTAAAAAAAGTTGACATTTTCAATTTTTACATTTTTAACACCCTGTATATCAATTTTTTCAAAATATTATTTTTTTATTGGAAAGAGCATAAAGAATTGACCCTAACGGCATAATTTTCAAAGTTCCCGCACCCATCACTTGATTAGAATAAATGGTTGTTTTGTAAAAAATTTCAAAATGGTGCATATTTGGAAATTAGAAATTAAGAAAATAACAATAAAAAAGCAAAAACTGCTTCCGAAGTAAAAAAATAAATGTACTAAACGTTTAATAGTTTTAACGAGACTAAATTTTAGGGAACAACACAACAACAAATAACAAAGTAATAATAATAATAACAAAACTGCAAGATAATGATTGCTTTTTAGACATCGACAAAAAATCGTAAATTACAGTCAGAAATTTCAAACTTTGTGAAGTAGGCTTTGCCTCATTTAAAAACAAACCAAAGACTATCGAGTTACTGTTCCATAGCAACAATTCAAGTCACTATCAGATATGTGACAGTTGTCTGACCTTTGTTAGTATTCGGTTAACAATTATTGCAATTTTCTGTTGAAGATGCCTTACCAATTTTCAAATGCCGAATATGCCGACATTATTTTTGTATACGGTTTTTGTAACGGTAATGGAAGAGCTGCTGTTCGGGAATATCGTAGGCGATTTCCGGGTAGAAGATGTCCATATCACAAAACATTTGCAAATGTATTTTTATTTGCTGGAGAACATGGACATTTTCCCACCGACAATAATATTGATCAACCAATACGACATCCAGTTCAGGAGGAAGAAGATATCTTAAATCTTGTTGAAGATAATCCCAAAACATCTACTCGAAAAATTGCGACACGTCTAGGAATCCCGCAAAAAAGAGTTAATGTAACACTGCAAAAGGAAGGCTTGCATCCGTTTCATGTTCAAGAAGTTCAAAGATTGGAACCTGGCGATTATGCAAACCGGTTACTCTTTTGCCAGTGGCTCAGTAGACACCAAAGGAGTCTTTATCGAATCCTCTGGACCGATGAAGCACAATTTACCAGAGATGGTGTAAATAATTCAAGGAATTCCCATGTATGGTCGTTAGAAAATCCACATGCCATCAGACAATCGCATTCGCAGCACAAATTTTCCATAAACGTTTGGGCAGGTATAATAAATAATAAATTAATTGGGCCGCACTTTTTTGCTGAAAGATTAGATGGAAATCAATATTTAAATTTTTTACAAAACATTTTGCCAGGACTTATGCAGAATGAAAATGCTAACGTGAGAGGGCTCTTTTTTCAACATGATGGGGCCCCACCACATTTTGCAAGGGTTGTATCTGAATTTTTAAATATTACGTTTCCTAACAGATGGATAGGCCGTGGAGGGCCCCATTTATGGCCAGCCAGGTCGCCGGACTTTAATCCTATGGACTTTTTTTTCTGGAGGAATATGAAAAATGTGGTTTATTCAGAAGAAATCAACACGCGGGAGCAGCTTTTGCAACGAATTATTAATGCTTTTCAGGAAATAAAAAATAACCCAGACGCAATTAGAAAAGCAGTGTCAAATTTAAACATCAGAAGACGAAGATGTGAACAAGCCAATGGAGGGCATTTTGAACAGCTTCTTAAATAACAGTGTTCTGCTAAAGTGCTCTTAAAATTAATTCTTGCTAAAACTTTTTCTATGTATTAGATTTTAAGCAGTCGATTTTAACTTGCAGTTTTGTTATTATTATTATTACTTTGTTATTTGTTGTTGTGTTGTTCCCTAAAATTTAGTCTCGTTAAAACTATTAAACGTTTAGTACATTTATTTTTTTACTTCGAAAGCAGTTTTTGCTTTTTTATTGTTATTTTCTTAATTTCTAATTTCCAAATATGCACCATTTTGAAATTTTTTACAAAACAACCATTTATTCTAATCAAGTGATGGGTGCGGGAACTTTGAAAATTATGCCGTTAGGGTCAATTCTTTATGCTCTTTCCAATAAAAAAATAATATTTTGAAAAAATTGATATACAGGGTGTTAAAAATGTAAAAATTGAAAATGTCAACTTTTTTTAATACGGGCCTGGAATTTAAAATTTTCTGATACTGCAATTTTAAGCGACAGATAGGTTACAGATGTTGACACAATATGAAAATTTTATACGGAGTGCATTAAAAAATATGACAAGAACAAAAAATTGCTGAAGTTCATAAAACACCCTGTATCTTATTAACTATCGACAATTGAACTATCAAAGATGGGTGATTAAGAACCCCCAAGGTATTCTTTGTCTTGTGTTGAAGTATGTTCATTTAGATCCGCGTCACCCTGTATTAGCAAAAATTAGTCAAATTCATTATTACTTTACTGATGCAGCTGTGCTTAGATTTTTATCATTTAATTTTAAAATTGGGAAATTTTCCACATGTGCAATGCATCATCTATCTACATTAAAATCCTATAAAAAATTATAGCACATGTCTAATACGAAATTAAATATTTGAGTGCCGGCTAAATGGAATGGTATTTATTTTAGTCCAGCCAATGGACATCTTAATATCCGGGTGTCTGAAAAGTCTTAGTATGGGCAAATATTGAGGTCAAACATTTTGAATCCGACCCTATACCGTATGGTACCTTACTTTACAGGTATCCAAAAAGAAACATTTTAACGCAAAACCCGAGGTCCGTATCTTAATTGCGCTTCCAGGTCCAAGCCACGACGGGTTGCGTTTACCCAGTAACATTGTTTACGTGGTGCTTCCCCTGCTTCCATGGACCGCATGCTTAGGTTTGCTTAGGTTTGCTTAGGTTTGCTCCTGTGATGTTAGGAACACCGAGTAGAAAATAAAGTTTTAGTGGGTGACATCTAAAACCGCACCAATAAGAATAATATAAACACTAGTTAGCAGTTTGGTTATTTTTTTAATACGTATGAACAAAATAAGGACAGTCAGTCATTATCATTATATAATGCATTGTTGCGGATAGTGTTAAATAAAATCAGTGAATAGAAGTATACAAAAAATCCAGGGGTGTTTTGATTTTGGGTTTATCCTGACACTGATTATAAGTTTTTATGAAATGTCAACATTTATTTGCAAAAGTTGTTGATTTGCGACGTTTTCATTCGACATTTGAGATTGCACCGCCCCGGACTACAATGATAAAAAACAAAATAAACATCGAAATCTTCCAGCGCGAATCGCGGCTTAAGTTTATCTTTTGTTAAACAAACAATTTCCGCGATTTTTTCGAACAATGTAAACATTCTAGCACGTGGGGGAGCCTTGCAAAATGCAATTTTTACACATGGTCGGATTATTTGTTTAAACTGAGATAAAATTGTAACCGACACTGCACCCAGTTTGTTTGAACAAGATAATATACGAGGATAGTTAATGAGGACTGGCGATCTGTTTGTTGTTATTCGAATTCGTTTGGTTGAAAAAGAAGTGGATCGGTGATAGAAATACGTAAAGTACGATTACTCAAAATTGAAATCGTCTGTTCTGCAGCTTTCGAATGAATAAACGTCAATGACAACTACAGACAAAGACCTGCCACCGAGCGCCGACAGTGAATGCATCAATGTACCTACTATTGGACAGACATGTCTTACTTTAGGTAAAACTATTTTAACGTTGCTGACGGCCCACGCTCGCAAGGAAATGCACGTTTTACGCGGTTTGTATGTAAATAGTTGCGTGCAAGTAAAAACTTGTTTGGACATTTTGCAAAGGATCCCTACCATGTTTGATAGGATTTGGTGCTAAGCCCAAAATCAATTTCGAACGGCTAAAGTAGTCGATTTACCCACTGTGATTTGGGTTTTAAATGCATAACGGTATTATATCATGACTATTTGTGATTAGTCAGATAGATAGATAATTTTGCAACCTTTGCAGATCTATTGTGATTCCCCTTATTTTATATGGCTTGCTTTAGCTTTGCCTTTTTGATTAGCCCTGAACGTCCTACCAGTGGCCTCTTTTTATAGCCTGCTACACTAGGGTATATAAGGCCCACTTGTGCATGAGTACCTTATCCTTGCCAGACCTTCACATTGGCATTAGAGGTGGATCGATGTTTCTTCCTCGACAGATTCTGCATAGCGCTTCGTCTGCCAGACTTATGGTGCTCATTTATTTGTTGAGTCTGCAATGTCCTGTTAACAACCTTACTATTGCTTTAACTGACTTTCTATCCTTGCTTAGATTAGAATGTCTGCCGTTACTTTAGGTGCTTGTTTTTGATGAACTGCTGTTGCCTGTCTCTGGCCCGGTATATTTTTCCACCAAATTTCAGAATTCTTTCCATGCCATTGATGGCCAGTTCGTCAGCTCTTTCGTTCTCTTGGTCTCCCTGATTGATGTCCTGGAACCCATGCCAGTGTTATTTTCTTGTGTCTACCGAGCTCGTTTAGGGCCGATGCACAGTCCCACACTAGTCTAGAATTTACCTGCCTGGAGTCCAGCGTTTTAAATACTGCTGAGAAAATAACGACGGACCGGCTGTTACTGCTTTGTCCAAGAATTTCTCCAACGCAGTGGTGTATTGCTGCCACTTCGGCTTGGTAGACTGTTGAGTCTTTAGTTTGATTGGGTTTGCTTGGGTGTGTCTGACCCCCTCTTCCGTCTTCGAGCCATCTGTATACCATACTGAGTTCGCATTGCAGGGTGGTCCCTTCTCCCAGTCTTTCCGCTGTGGTATACCTTGTTGTATTTTTTGTTAAAGTTGTAGTTGCTGAGCATGAAGTCACTTGGCATTCCTGTTATTGGGTCTGCCCTGAGCTCTTTCTCCAACTTCTTGTAGTCCGCCCCATGCGCTCGGCTTATGAGCGGGTCTCGTTGCCTGTGTAAATATATGTAATGGTGGTAAGTTTAGTGGGAATTCCATTGCAGCTGTTGGCGTGGTTTATGGCCCCTGGTGGCACTGAGACATGCTAATCTTTGAATCTCACTCAATAGTCATATCGCACCTTGCTGCTGGGTCTTTGGCCACCAAACTACCGACCCAGAGGTTACCCTGGATTTTATGACCCTTGTGTATAATTACCGGGCCATTTTGGGATTGGGTCCCCAGTTTTTTCCACACATCCTTCTGCATCTGTCTAGGGCAATTGACGCCTTTTTGTGATTTTTACGATGTGACTGTTCCATGTGAGTTTTTGATTCGTGTGTACTAAATAATATGTTGTTACTTTCGAGAAAATCAATAAAAACCTATTAGTAGTTTTTAAAAATATGATAACGACATTTTTTGGGCATAAGTAGTTTAAGACTGCACAGCTTAGATGTTTTTATGTTAAAACAGGTATTTTTTGGTAACGAGGGAAATAAGTTGAACTAGAAAAAATGCAGCTAGTACCTTTCTCAAAGAAATGAAAATTACAAGAAAAAAAAAAGGAATTCGCTTGATGATATTACTGAAATATTCAGTTGTTTTACTAATAATTACCTAAATAACAACAATAAAAAACATTAACGGCCAGATTGTCGAACGCTAGTCCGGTTTATTTTGACAACTACAAGTTTTCAACTGACAAGTGCAAGAATAAGACAACTAAGTTTTATGCTATGAATTTGCTTCCGAGTTTTTTCGCAAATGTATAAAGAAAAGGGCAATTTTATTACTTACTTTTGACAATAATAGAACTAAATTCATGCTAGCAACCCTTTCCAAGATGAAAATCATTTGGAAACCAAGCAAATCGCTGAAATAATTCGTAAGATTTTAATGACGACTTACTAACAATGACAGGACAAACCCCTGTCAAATTATAACTGATCAACTAGAAGATCCTAATTTAAACCAGTACTAAACATGTTCTTAGTGAATCGGAACGATAAGATTTACTGAAAAATTTTACAAAATGTTTATTAAGCTTGTAAAATGCAATCGCTTTCCTTTTGGACTGCTTGTTGTCGGTATCGCTCATAATTATTATTTATTTAGAGATATTTTATTAATGATAAAAAACCGTTCCCAATATACATACGCTTAAAAACAACGATATATTATGACAAATTCTACTCGACAGCTGACAGCTGACATAAACCTCGCTGGCGCTAGTAGCCATTTATATGAGAAAGGGTCAAACTGATGTCATTTGGTACCTTTCTCAACTAGATACCGAGAACTAGATGGTCTTTTTCTGCACCTAAAGATGCGTTAACCTTAAAAGAAGGCGATACTTTAAAAACTCAAAATGGTCGAAAATATTAGTTAGTCCCATGGATTTATTAAGAATGGATACGGGATGATTTAACATTCTTTGAAGCCAAAACAAACCATTCTAAGCGACACTGTAAACACAATTTGTAAATATTGGCCACATCTTATTTTACCTGGTATTTTTGTACAAAAAATACGTTAGAAGCATCACAAGATTTACTAAAAGTAATAAAAGCCCTAAAATATTTGATTTTTCTGCTAAATAATAATAAATTTAAGTTAAAAAGGTTTTATTATTTATAGGTTATGTTATTTCTAAAAGTGTTTATTTAAAGTCGCTCCAAGTCAATTATAAATCTATAAGTCGCACTTTTTCTTTTCTAGTTCATTAGACAAAGACGTACGTGTAATAGTGTTGTAAATATCCGTATTCATTAGATATCCGAATCATACGGAATCGGAATCAGCTAATATCCGTATCCATTATCCGAATTCGAATCCATTTCTTGACCCGCGCGAAAGCGGTTACAGATCATGTATACGTATGCATGCAACAGACTAAAACATTTTCTATCCGGATAAACGGCTAGGTAGGTCGATGCGGTATCGGTATCATATCAGTCGAAGTCGAAGTTTAGGGATAAGAAGGCACCGCGTCGCGCCGTTCTCGTTTGAATTCGGTTCGGGTGAGGCGGGACTAGTTTAACCAATGGGTCTCATCTCATATGATACCCGTTACCCCGATAACTATGCCATCTTTTTTTAGGAAATGTCATTAGAAAGAGAAAGCACAATATCAAATATGCCAAATCGCAGACCGTGTTGTTCGCTTACACTCGATTCCGATTCCGTTTTCTCTTTGCACTTTGCATTAGTAACCACCCGATGCGAATTTATTTTGATTCCGAATCCGTATTCAAGTTCTCGGCCGGTTCCGGATAATCCGGATTCTTTTAATATTCGGATCCAACGGATTTTTGGATACGTATCCTTACATCACTAACGTGTAACCCAGTGTTCAGACCGAGGTTTAGCCGTTTTCCTAAGCAACCAGCACAGACAGCAACACTTTTGAGCTCCAACACTCCATTGCCATTTTATCTCTTTCTACAACCATTCTTGATTCAATTACGTATTTCCTTCAAGTTTGTAAACTGTTCCCCCAAGAGAATAACAAACAACAAATATAAGGCTCCATGTTCGATACGCTCACAGTATTCGGACATCGAATCCTTTTTTAATAAATCCATGGTTAGTCCCTTTCCCAAATAAACGATTCAATTAAAAAAATTAAAAACTTATGTAATAAAAATTTGATTTAAATCAAACTTGATTTTATTTTAAATCATGATTGAAACTCACGAAGAAACAAGAGCATAGAGAAAATGGGTGCCTTAAGTTAAAATATAACTAACAAAATCAATTGCGATGAAAGTTGATTGTTTGAAAATTCTTAAGCGTAACAAGTCATTAAAACAAGTAACATTCTTTTTCGTAACACCATATATAGCATTCCCTTTACGTTACATAATCGTCGTGACCTCGCAACTCGAGACCTAGAACGTGAATATCACAAAGGACGAACTGATTTTTTGGTCGCATTTTAGCTCGAGAACAAACAAATGCAAAACTTCGCTTGGAATTAATAAGAACGAGCTCAAAGAAACAGCTGCTGTATCTGCGTCTTAGTACTAAAACTGGGTTGTACCATTTCAACTGGGAGAAATTCGTAAATTTGGTATATTTGTACTTTAGATCTAACTTCCGGATTTACTAAGTAGGTACAAATTTAAATTTAGATCTTCTAGTTTTGACGGGCTATTATTCTGGTAGCTCTATTTTCAGTATGAGTTTAACGGCGTTTGAAATCAAATTCCCAGGACGACATTCAGGAAGGATCCTGGCTGTTCACCAACGGAAGGGTTTTCCAATTTGCTTCAGTAATTCTTAAAATTGTCAGTCCAAAGCAAATCCAAAGTCTTGTACAAAAACGATCTCAATATCGAATTTTATAAAAATAACTGTTGAAACATAAACATTTACCATTCCTACATATTCTACAAGATATTATAAACAAAAACCAATATTTGCCGTCTATGTATTGAGATGAATTATATCACAAAAATATGAATAATAGACCAGTACTAATATGAAATATAAAAAATGCAAGCCTTTTTTGGCATTTTTGATTTACATGCTCTCAGATTGTTTCTGAAAACATTCCAATACACATCTCACTGCGATCGATTTGGCTTCTAAAGGAATCAACTAACCAAACAGCTTTTATTTTTTCAAAAAACATCTCTTTTGAAAGTAATTTTTTTCGAGAAATAGCAAGTCGATTTTAAAATTCAGAATTTATAGTGCACTGTTCTAAGAGGGAATTGTGTTTCAAACTAATTCTGAATCGTTTTTCCAGGATTTTACAAGAATTTTTAATTCTAAATTAGTTTAACGTGATAACTAGCCTCCCCTATATTGTTTTTGTTATTAATTAAATTATTAATGGAAGAAGACAGCGACTTTTCTGATTTGTCGGGATTTTCAAGGTGTTTTTTTATTTTGGGATTTTATAGGTTAGGATAAACAAACCAAAATTCTCAACCGGTTCTTAATCGTTCCAACACGAGTCAAGTCGATTCTAGAACTATAAGTTCTCGCATGAATTCTAAGCAGTTCAGAACTCCTGTGAACTTTCTGTTGGAACAAACTTACAGAATCTCCAGATAATTTTTTTGAGGAAATTCGAACATGCCGATCGAAAAAAAAAAGAAAATTAATATAAGAATAACTTCCAGGTATATTTTCAGTGGCAGCGTGTGAAATTTGAAAGTTGTATATCTCTGTTTCTACCTACGAGACCCATGCCAAGTTCAGGTTTTTTAATAGTGAGCCAACTAGTAATGTTTTGGTAAAGAAAAAATAAATTTGTAATTTGATAAAAAAAAAGTTGAATTTTTGCGGAGCCCCACCCTGGGAAAAATAACACGTTTGGGTATTTTATTTATTATTTTTTCGAATCAAATTTTACATCATTTTGTCGAAAATTTTTAAATTTTAAGAGAAAAAAATATGTTAGTAGAAAGTTACAGTCATTTGAATTTCTTAAAAAATTATATTTCAGGTTTAAAAAAATTCAACTAATTTAAATAATTCACGTATTTGTAAATTATAGGGTTTTTAATAATGGTATAAGAAGATATTGTTATTAGGCTATAAAATCATAACAAATAGTACTTTAGTACCTACGTCAGTAGTATTCAACATCCAGCAAAGCAACTGTGTATTAAAACAGTCATGGTTTCATAGAAGGGGCGCCGTTAGGACGAGAGGAGGGAGCTTGCGCCCCCTAGCACCCCCCCCCCCCCGACAGCACGCCACTGGCTGAAACATATCCCAACCGCGACGACCGGATCGGAAGTTGTTTAACAAGACCATTTCATCGATTACGTAAAACAGCCAACGAAAGTGGGCCTCGAATTTATTATTGAGCAAACCTGGATAACCCAATCAATGGACGAAATTAAACAACTCTTTTAAATAATTGTATCAACTTTTCCTAAACCGTATTTTGTATACAGGGTGTGTCCCGTCAGTGGCGCAACAGGGGGGGGGCTGCAGCACCCCTCCAGGCCAACATCCTAGACACACAAAAATTAAAAAAGTGCACTACTAATTGAAGAAATCCACCGAATTGCACTATTCAGTCCCCCAAGACAAAATCCTGGGTGCGCCACTGTGCCCCGTAAACACGATTAGCCATAAATGTATGCAAGTGTAAAAATTTATTGTCTTGTGAAGGCTTGTTAACTGTATGAAAATTGTAACAGCTTTTAAATTAAAATAAAGACTATAAATGTTTGTAAAATAACTTAATTAAGACAGCTTGCCGTTCATTTTATTATTTTATTTTAATCAAAAATCATTGTTTTATTTGGTCAGTTTCGTACAAAACTTATTTCATTGACCCAGGCATGGAATTGCAAAATACGTAATTATAATTCAAGCGTGATAAAAAATACATGCAAAATGTACTGAGCGAATAAAAATTTGAGAATTATTATTATCGGATTTGGTATGCCTACTTTGCTATTAATTTTAATGACGTTGCGCCACCTCGCTTTATACAGTTTTTTCAGTGGCGCACTAAAATTTTTGTATATTGCTGTTATGATTTTATCGCAAATATATAACTTAATGAACAATTAGCTTGTATTTATTTCCAGATCTCTTATGACAAGGGTATCTTCCCAGATAGCTGAAAGACTGCTCGTGTGCAGCTTGTTCCGAAGAAAGGTTCCAAGTCCCTTCTATCCAATTATAGATCTATCTCTCTTCTTTCTGTTGTCATGGAGATATACCCAATCAACTTGCAAACTCTAAAATATCTAGAAACACACAAAATCATCCATGACAGACAGTAAGGATTTCGTCACCAAAGATTCACAGCTGATCTCCTTAGCTTTGTCACACATAACTGGAACAACTCTCTCGAATTTCATGACGAATCTCAGATTGTTGCTCTTGGTATTTCCAAAGCCTTTGACCAAGTATAGCATGTCGCACTTCCTTAACAAACTACCTTCTTACGATCTTCCTACCAAACTATGTACCTGGATCGGTAGCTTCCTCTCTAATCGACGCATATCTGTCGCGGTTGACGGTCACTCATCTAACTTTCATCCTATCAATGCTGGCGTCCCCCAAGGTTCAGTCCTGGCACCAACCCTATCACATTAATGACCTGCTCTCTTCAACTACCAATTCAATCCAGAGTTACGCTGACGATAGTTCTGTTCACTCCAATATTTATTTTTCCAGACAAGTCTCGAATCAAGAGCTGGATAATAGACGCAAATCTATGCACCTATCTATTCCTTTCCCAAGATCTCCAATTAATCTTAGACTGAGGTGCCAAGAACCTTGTTCAGTTCAACGCCTCCGAAACCCAGTCTTGCTCCCCGTCACGCAATAAATTTGGCAAAGCTTACCCCATCCAAATGAATGGCCAAGCCCTACGAAACAATGAAACGTTCGATCTTGTTGGCATCGCTTTCGAACATGATCTCAGCTGACACAAACACATTACTTCAGTATCCACATCGGCAGCTAAAAAGCTTAGCTTTCTTTTTCGAGCCAGAAAATACTTCTCTCCTTCCAGCTTACACACCATCTATGTTTCCCAAATAAGACTTAACTTAGAGTAATGCTCCCACATCTGGGCAGCGGCATCATCTTCGACACTTAACATCCTTGATTCTATTCAAAAATACTCATCAATGACCCAGTCCTCACAAGAAAACTCTCTTCTCACACTCATCGCCGAGCTGTTGGGGATTTATCTCTTTTCAACCAGTACTTCCACGGACTTTGCTCTGAAGAACTAGCCGGTATTATTCCCCCTTGACTGTTCCTAACAGAACAACAAGAGGCGCGTTACGTATGCATCCCTTTACTGTCCAGCTACAAAAGCCTAGGACATACCACTTCTCTCGGTCATTCATATCAAGGGTTTTCAGATTATGGAACAAATTGCCTCCTTTCCGTCCCAACCTCCAATCCTTTTAATCCCGTGCCAATAGACTACAATTCCCTTTTCTTCAGACGCCCACGGCACGTTAGTACTTAGGCTTGAAGTCTACGTGGATGTCTTAGATAAAAAAATGTAATCTTGATAAACCTATACCTACCTAATATATTTTTCTGTTCTCTGCTTATATTAAATTATTATGTATGTTATGGTAGCTGTTTCTATCCATTTATGTTAGTTTTCGTTTATAAAAAAAAAAGATATTCAATGACAAATTTTTGGTGCAAAATTCGAAACTTGCAAAACGTGATACTATTGGTTGTGATGTCACATGTCTACTCGTCTAAACGCACACCTTTGTCGCCGGAGGTAAATTCCCCATCCGATTGGTTGGTGTGCTGCGGAGAGGAAAAAATAAATCGGATAGAGCATGTGTGATGCTAGGAAATGTAGATGCTTTTTGTGTTGCATAATAAATCTGTTCAATTTTAGGTCAATCTTTACGTTAACATGTAGATTGACACTTATTTTCATTTATCTCCTGAAGTCACTTGGCACTGCAAGCAAATGGCTGCTTTATAAATTGCAATAAATTATACCGAAAAGTAAACATTTTGGTAGATAAATTATCCTAGTAATTTTCTTGAAAATGTTATTTTTGAGTTTGTAATTAATGACTTCCTTAAACGATTTATGCAATAAAAAATACATGCATATTCATTATTAAAATAAAGGCTATTAAATGTTTTAAAAATTACTTATGTAAAACAGCTTGCTGTTCATTTTATTGTTTTATTTTAAAGAAAAAATATCGTTGTATTTGGTCAGTTTAGCACAAATATTATTTCATTGACCCAGGCAGAGAATTGCAAAATTGGTAATGATAATTCATGCACCATAAAAATACATGGTACATGCGAAATGTACCGAGCGAATAAAAATTTGAGAATTATCGTACGCGGTATGCCTACATTGCTATTAATTTTAATGACGTTGCGCCACCTCGCTTTATACATACAGTTTTTTTTTCAGTGGCGCGCTAATTTTTTTTGTTCAAATTCACTCCGGTCTCCGGTGGCCGAGTTGGTACGGCGCCAGCTTCGCAACCGAGAGGCACGGGTTCGAATCCCGCTTCGACCATGGATATTTTGTGATTGTTGTTGGATGGTGGTAGAGGAATTCTTCCTCGACCGAGGTGGTACCACCCCACACATCCTCTTAAAGGGCTGGTGAAATCTCTACAGATGTTTCCAGCTCTGGATGTGTGAGTCGATTCCCCAGTACACCCACGGTACATAGTACTTAGACTACGGTCTTCGTGGGCTGTCAGGAGATAAGATTTAGTTACTGGTTTAAATTAAGTTATTCTAGTTGTTCAGTTAGGTTTTGACAGGTTTCTGTCCTGTCATTGTTAGTAAGTCGCCATTAAGAACGTATGATTATTGCGGAAAGTACATACTAAAATGGGAATTTTCCTTATAAATTTGCAAACAAATTCTAAAACAATGCCATAATATAAGACTTAACGTTCAGATTCACTAAGAAGGTGTAAGATTTAGTACTGGTTTAATAGTCCAAGAGCTACTGAACCCTGTTAGTAACGGTATTTGCACAAATCTGGAAATTTTTATATTGACGATTGAAGAGCAGCCATAAGTAAAAGTCATGACCTGGCAAGTCTCTCTCGGTCGCGTCAACACCCATATTTTTGAAAATATATAAAATAAAAATTAACGTCAAGTTACAACCTTCAAATCTGAATATGTTTCAATTAGACATAACAAAATACAAAAAAAAATTGCCAGGCGATTCTGAAGGTCGCACGAAAAATTATATTTATCATAAAAAATACTTTTTTTAAATTAAAAATTATATCCAATATTCTACATAGTGCAACTAGCTTCGGTAAAAATTCAGTTATACAGGATATTTTGTTTCGAAGTTATTAAACGTCAATATCGAAATTTCCGCGCACAGGTCGCAACAGTGAATTAAATCGACGTAAATTTTCGGAGTCGGAGGTTGTAGAGGACCTGGAGTTCAGAACTCTATTAAAACTGTTGAGGATCGGAAAATGGCAAGTAATTCTTTTGAATTTTTTTAGGTCGAAAAATTCCATTTGCAGACCTCTCTTTGGTACCTAAAAACTTGTCGAATCGAAAAACCGATTCATAAGTGAAACTTTAAAGTCTCAAATACTTTCTTTTTGCAATTCTTTTACCGAAACCTAAAATCACTTGAAAATGGATATATTTGGGAAAAACTGGAAATTTCGGTTTTTGAACCAAATATTTCACGGTTTTTAATTTTTTGTGAGGTCAAAATGGTTCAAATTAAAATCCCATATACGTCATCGCAACGAGCTCGTCGAAAATATCCATATTTTTTAGTTTCTTCGTTCTCTATAGCAATTTTAATCGCCGATTAAATTTTTTTACCTTTTTTGCCCTACCGAATGGGTCATCCAGGAGCAACGTATACGAACGTATTTAAGGGGTAAAAACAGAATTTTCTCGATTATTTCAGACACGTCCTATTTTTAACCGACATTATTCCATAATATTTTCCTTAATTAGTGATTCTTTTTAAGTTAATTTTATCCCTTAATTATCTAAGAATACCTCCCACTACTTTAAATCGCTTATTTTTCGTTAAAGTTATAAATAAATAAATTTATGTGCATCGGGTGCATGCCAAATTTGAAAATTTTTGAATTTTCGAAGATAGCCATGAAAACAAAGAATTGCAGTTTATTTACTTGAAATTATTAAGACATGATGTGTCAAAATTTCGCAAAAATGCCAGTTTTTGTTTCAAAATTGAAATTTCTCGGACAGATTTCGACTTGAAATATATATATGAATAAGATTTTAGGAACCTTCTACTTTAAGTGCAGGGATATTTCGTTGGATAAGTTACGCATTAAATACCATTTTTATTGATTTTTCGATGAGCCTACAACACTGGAATTCGCTATGTACTCATTATGAGTCATAAATTCACTTTTGACGACACAGCCAATGGGATCACGTTTTACAACTTTCTAAATTCGCGCGTACAATTCTTTTTTATTAATAAAGACGAAAATAAATGGATAACAGCAACCGCCATAAACATTTAATTTATGTAGAGTGTAAAGAATATAAAAAAAATATTTCAGATTTATTTGGGATATATGCATATTCCATATTGAGAACCCCTCTTGTGAAGTCCGTTAAAAAAATGAAAACTTGCGATGCGTTTGTATGTTGTACGTTAATTCTTAAGCCTTTGTGATTATCGACCTGTTTAATGATTTTTTTCTCGACGAATTTTCTTTTGTAGCCGTATAAAACAACAATTAACTTATAAGTGGACGTTTTATATGTATCTAGTTACGCCAATGTATATTGCATTAAAGTGCATGAAATATTGCATCACTACAATTTGCACTAACAATAAAAAATGAATATGTAAGTAGATATTACGTTGCAGGTTAAATTATTGCTTATAATTATTAATTAATTATTAATTCTTAATGTGCATACTCTTAAAATTTCCGTATTCTTTGTAAGAGAAATTGCGTTTTAAATATGCTTCAGTCAGTTCTGGCCGTAAAATGATTGCAATGATTTTATGCTTGTTTAACATTTAATTCTTGTTAATTACTAATTAATATATAAAATGTGAAAATCCGCTTTCTGTGCTCAATCGTTTAGAAATTTCACTTTTATGACTCTTCTCTCAAAACGTCTTTATTTTACCAACTTTATCTTTTTTTCTAAATCTAATTCCAGCAAGTGTTGCTTTTTGGGATAGAAAATTCTCTGCAGATTCCAGAAATATATAACTTATAAAGATTTTGTCCAAAAATTCATAAAAACTGAATTAAGACACAAAATTTCAACTTTAATGACCGTCTTTTCAGAAAGATAGCGTATTTGCTACGCTCCTGTACTATGATTCTAGGCGCTTCACACTGTTGAGCCCTAGTCGGTGAGAAACCTTAATACGGCCTTTGATTACGCTGTATATAAAATTTTTACAAATAGATCAATATATAACAACGCAAAAACAGCCAAAACAGTTCTGTCTGCGTCATTTTAGTGTTCCGTAAAACGGAACACTCATGGAATCACTTCGGTGTCCGTCCGTCTGTCACAGGCGATTTTCTTTGAACCTATTCGACACAAAAATTTGAAATTTAGCACAGAGATAGAGTGTGGAGGCCCAATTATAGACCTAAAGTATAAAAAGTTGAATTTTGATTCTGGGGGTTTGCTTAGGTTTACAGGGCATCGTGTAGGGTGTCAAATGAAAGCTTATTAAAGCACGAATTCAACATAATATATGATGTATTTTTATTATGCATTTTTAAAAATACTTTTCTGGAAAAACGCCTAAAAATTGCTGTCCCCCACCCTTATTAGCAAAAGGACCGCTTAGAAAAATCTGAAAAAATCATGAAACATTGAGAATTAGGTTTAGATTGAACCAAAATTATCAGGATTGAAGAATTCTAGCGCGATCAATTGATATAAACAATTGAATTGTTTATTTCCTTATAACTGCTGAACCATAAGTTTCAGAAAAAAAGTTTTTCGACAAAAAATATTTCTCGCGATGTAAGGACCAACTTTTGATCTTACACATTTTTGAAAATTTTTAATTTGGCCCACTCAGCTCCGCGCATACGCGATATGATACGGCGTTAGTGCCGTCGGCGGCGGTTGGACGGAGATCGGGCGGCCGAGGTTTACTCAGGTTACGTAGGGAGCTGATGGCACGGCACACTAATTGTGTAAGTATAGCTTGCACTTGACCGAATTTTTTATTTCAAAAAATTCATCTAAGTAACCGTTTTCAAAATAAACAGTGAATGTGTTGCAAAAAATGCCATTGTCCTTTCTCTTGTGCAGAGAAGTGTTCTTCTTATACAACAATTATTCTGTTACATAATAATATGTACTTATATTGGCTCAAATATAGCGTATCAGAACCATACATTTAAACTGTCAATATTTTACTTATTAGTACTAAATATCTTCTACAAACACAAAGCTTTGTTTATCGAATTAAAAATGCAATTCTAAGTCATTTCAGATTAGATAGGGATTAAAAAGTGCAATATCCCGCTATCGGAAGATTCCTACATAACATTGCATTAACCTTGTATGACATTTACATAGATAAATTCGTTACTAATGTAGTACCTACATAAATTGGCGACTTTAGTCCGGGATCAAATGTTAAGTGCCGCAGTTTTTGTATAGCGAAATTAAGGCGACTAAAATACGTAAAATTCTGTTTAATTTTGCTGTAACTCTGGAATATTAGTTTAACGAATATTCCATTGTCAGATAGTTTTTTTATTCCTCGATCTTAGCACAGCCCTAAATGCTGTCAAGATATTTAAAATGGTTGTATAAAGAAGGTTCATGCTTCGGGTTTTATAGGTTCTTTAAATAATTTCATTAGGTCATACTATCCTTATCGTTACCTAGACAAAAACATCAAAGAAAAATATTCTTCTTTTTTCCTGCATAAAGTAGCAATCTCTAATCCTAATAATCAAAATTTTCAGTATCCGTCAGTTAATCTCAGCACCATGACTGATTCGAGGATAAGTTAGCTATGAAAATTGCACCACAGAACAGCAAAACACTACTAGATCCGCGTAAACTAGAATTAATTATATCTTACACGAATAATTAAGGGTTATGAAAAATAGGAAGACTGCAGCAAAGGAAAGATCATTTTTGCAATATTCTCTTGTTTTTTTTTCGTCGATTTTGAGTAAAAAAATAAAATACATGTAATACGAAGTAAGCATTAAAAATAAGCAAAATTATACATTGTTGTCATCAGTTCAATTTCATTTAAATTGTTAAAAATATACTTTTTTATTTTTTTACTCAAAAACGGTACATTTTACGAAAAAATGCAAAAGACAAAAAAGTTTCCAAGTAAGTCAAGCTTTTAAATGGCTTTTCTTAAATTGTAAATTTCCAAACCCGTAAAAAGATACAATGAAAAAACCGTTAAGGGTTGCAATTACCCACCCCTTCGGAGATGTAGGATAGCAGATGATTAAAAACATTGGTTTGAAAACGTAAAATTATATCTATGTTCTCTATTCTCTATCTATGTTCCTCCAAATTTAGGGATTACAATGAAAACTGAATTTTAACCTACCTATATGGAAGATCCTTTATTTTTTGACAAAGGATTGCTTCTTAAAGTTTTTCGCAATATTAAAGAAACACCCTTTATAATAAAACTATCTGATGTTTTAACATTTTAGATAAATATGACTCAAGAGTATTTGTACTGAGTACAGAGCACTGACACTTATCTTGGACACAAAAACTACCCCACAATCGTTTTTCATAAATAGCATAAGTACAAATGTAACAAGGACTGAGACTTGCATTTAGTCTGCCTACTTACAATTTTGTGATATAGAATGAATGGCTGATTTTATATTGGAGCGCGCTTACCTACTACTGCTATATGAAATTTAATTATAAATGCATTTTACATTCCAAATTATAACTCGCGCAACAGTAATTTAATTTAAATAATTTACCTCTATACACTTTTAATTTTTAGCCGAAAAGATTACGTATCGGCACCACTGCAAAAGCTTTTTCTAAATACGGAGATGTGGCAACAGATTACTGTAGTTTTAACGCTGGCGAATAGAAATTATCTCACTGGCTAATAAGGAGCCAATGGCATTCACGAACTTACAAGTACATGTTGACTGGAACCGCCCTCCCAGAGTAACCAAGAAATGCTCGATTCGCATGTATTTTGCCTTACGTATCTGTAAAGATTTTTGACCTCTAAATATTTATAGCCTTTATTGTTTCTGTTGATGGTACGTAGTTAAAGAACTGCAGCAGTGCCAATTTTATAACGACACAACTTGACATTTCGTTAAATTCTTATTTATTATTTCACACGCCTAAGTTTTTTTTCAATTTAAAACTTTAGCAATAATCTCCGGCCTTTTTAACATAGCAGGCTAAGCCAGCTAATTAAATTTCATCGCGTAATCATCTCGGCAGGCAGACTCAGCTGAACTCGGCTTGAAATCGATTTTCCGATTATGGGGAAAATGTGTACATGCGAGAAATCGCCTCAAGAAAATGTAATATTTGTATGGTTTTTCATTTTTCCGCAAGTAGCGATAGATTTTTTTATTATACAGAGTTGATCAAAAATGAGTCTTTCCTCGTATCACTGTCTTTTTAATTTTGCGGCAGCAAGCACAAGACCGTAGCGTAGAAATTAATCTTAGTTAAATTAATCAGTTATATAATATATATTATTATATGTATATATATATATATATATATATATATATATATATATATATATATATATATATATATATATACAGTATGTCCACGGATAGAGGTCACAAGAGGACAAATGGACAAAAAATTTCATTGTTCGAAAAAAATTCATTTTTGGTACGCTTCTGCTTCTTAAAAAAATACGGTCTACGAAGAAAATGTTTGACTTTTTTATACAGGGTGCTCAAAAAATACAAAAATAATAAATTATGTGAAGAGTAAACTACCTTTATTTTTCATTTTAGAGCAAAATGATAAAGACAAAAAATATTTCAAATTCCAGTCGAAATTTAAATTCAAAATATCAGCTGAATATTTTACTTTTTATTTTTGTGTTATAATTTTATCAAATATTGCTGTACCTACGTTTTCTAGGTAATTTTTGCCTTGTCCACCTCATCTCACTATCTTTTACGACAAATGCCAGAAAATTTCAAATGTTTGCAACAAAATTTAAAGTATTTGCAAAATTTAAAATTTTTGCAACAAAATTTAATTTGCAACAAAATTTTAAATTTTCTGACATTTGTCGTAAAAGATAGTGAGATGAGGTGGACAAGGCAAAAATTACCTAGAAAACGTAGGTACAGCAATATTTGATAAAATTATAACACAAAAATAAAAAGTAAAATATTCAGCTGATATTTTGAATTTAAATTTTGACTGGAATTTGAAATATTTTTTGTCTTTATCAGTTTGCTCTAAAATGAAAAATAAAGGTAGTTTACTCTTTACATAATTTATTATTTTTGTATTTTTTGAGCACCCTGTATAAAAAAGTCAAACATTTTCTTCGTAGACCCTATTTTTTTAAGAAGCAGAAGCTTACCAAAAATGATTTTTTTTCGAACAATGAAATTTTTGGTCCATTTGTCCTCTTGTGACCTCTATCCGTGGACATACTGTATATAGTGACTTCTAATTCACGACCTTGTATAATTGTAATAAAAACAATGGAATAACGGGAATATAGGTCACAGGAAAGACTATTTATTTCACAATTTTAACATAAACCAAGCTTTCGCTGAATTTTTCAGCTTCTTCAGGGCTACAATATTATAACATTATAACTATATAACATTTATTATATAGAAAAATAATTTAAACTTACTTTGTTTTTTTGTGAAATAATTATGTTACAATGTGGATGCTGTATGGTTTTTTTGTTAATTATTATATGTATAAATTATGTATATAAAAATATTTGACGTTTTATCTTTTTGTAAAATTGAATGATTGACATATAAAAAAAGGTGAGTATTGTTGATTTGGTGTTTTATTTATTTTTATTTTTAATATGGTTAGGAATCATCATAGTAAAAGTGTAATGAGGAAAACATTATAAGGATTAAAGAATATCTAAATTATTGTTATTATTTTGTAAAAATTCTTTTTTATTATTATCAATAAAAAGTAAGTAAGAATAAATAGAACTTAAATCGTTTATATCACTTCTTTTGTTCATAGAATTTGGTTCTTTTTGAATTTCTATCATTTCTAAAAACGTACGTTTATATGTATTTATTTCATTGTGTAAAATTTTAATTTTATTATAATTTGGGTGGTGACAAGTTTTTATACAGTGTTCTGTTAACGAAGATGAAGATTTATTTATATTTATATCACTTTTATGTCCTGATATTCTTTTTTTAAGTATTTGTGATGTTTGACCAATGTATTTTAAGTTACAGTTAGTACATGGTAAATAATAAACTGTATTAGGTTTGTCTAATATTTCAGTATTATCTTTTAATCTTGTTTTTAAAGAACCTATATTTTTAATATTTCTTTGTGAAATTATTATGTTTTCATTTCTAACACATTTAATAATACTTTCGGATAAACCTTTTATATAAGGAATTGTAGTATAATGATTGTTATTATTTATTATTTCTTGATTATTGTTATTGTATGTATTATTATTATTAGAATTATTATTTATATTAAATAAAATTTTATTGATAAATTTAACTGGATAAGAGTTTTCTATAAGAATTTCTCTTAATTTAACAAAATCTTTATGCTTTAAGCTAGGATGAGATACTTTTTCTATTCTATTTTTCAAATTTCAAATTAAATTTATTTTCATTTTTATATTATGATAAGAATTAAAATTTATATATCTTCCTGAATTTGTTGGTTTTATATACCAATCAGTTATTAAAGAGTTATTTGTTTGTCTTAAAATTTTAGTGTCGAGGAAGGAAATACTAAAATTGTTTTCTCTTTCTATAGTAAATTTTATATGAGGATTATAATTGTTAAATATATTAATTATTTCTGTTTCTTTACCATTTGGTATTGTACATATTATATCATCAACGAATTTTTTTAAAAAAGGTATTTGAAAAGATAATTTTGAAATACAGCTATCTAATAAATCATCCATTATATATTGAGCTAAAATAGGTGAAATACAACTGCCCATTGGTGTACCAAATATTTGTTTATAATAAGTTTTATTAAAAGAAAAATAATTTGTTTCAAAAATGAGTTGTATTATCTCTAAAAAAGTATCTTGATTAATATTACAATTATTTTCTATAGATTGCCATCTTTTTTTAATACTTTTATTAACCAATTCTAAAGGGATAGTACTAAATAAAGATATAACATCTAAGCTTATAAGAATATGATTTTGCAGGATTATTTTATTATTAATAAAATTAGAAAATTCAAAAGAATCTTTTATGAAATAATTATTTTCGGTATTATAAGACTTAGTTAATATATCACATATAAATTTACTTATATTTGAATTTGGTGCATATAATGAACTTATTATGGGTCTTAGTGATAAAGTTAGTTTGTGAATTTTAGGTAAACCATAAAATTTTGGGCATTCAGCATTGTATATTTTAAGTTTTTTTGCTGTATTTTCATCAATCATATTATTTTGTTCTAATTTAGAAACTATTTTATTACATTTAGTTTCAATTATTCTTGTAGGATCTTTATTAATTATACTTAATATAAGAATTATTATCATTTAATAAATTTTTGGAAAGGTTGAAATATTGTTCTTTATTCATAATAACAGTAACATTTCTTTTGTCAGATTTTGTTATAATTAATTCATTATTGTTTTTTAAGAAATATTTAGTTTTATTAAATAGTTTGTTAAAGTAATTGTTTTTAAATTTTGTTTTATGTAAATAATTAGTAATTATATTAGTTAATTTTGCTCTAAAAATATTCTTTTTATTGTCGTTTAAAATAGAAATGTAAATGTAAATGAGGTACACAATTTTAATTCTAATTTATCATTAAAAATCTTAAATAAAGAAATCAAATTTACACATAATAACATACTAAGACTTGAAAAAGAATATACTAATTTATTTAATGAAATTCCTAATTTAATTCCTAATAATATTTGGTTAGAATATAATAATAGGCAAAATATTAATTATGAAAGATTATTTAATAAAATTAAAATAAATAATATTAACAAAATAAATAATTTCAAAAAAGAAATTAATGATTCTATTAAAATTAATAATAATTGGATTAAAAATCTAAGCAATATAAATATACCGGAAGATATTAAAATATTTTTAGGTTTAGGATTTAATTTTTGTATAGAACCATCATTTAATGATATTAACATCCCTAGATTATTAACAGATATAGAAACTTTAATTTCTATTTTAAACGACAATAAAAAGAATATTTTTAGAGCAAAATTAACTAATATAATTACTAATTATTTACATAAAACAAAATTTAAAAACAATTACTTTAACAAACTATTTAATAAAATTAAATATTTCTTAAAAAACAATAATGAATTAATTATAACAAAATCTGACAAAGGAAATGTTACTGTTATTATGAATAAAGAACAATATTTCAACCTTTCCAAAAATTTATTAAATGATAATAATTCTTATATTATAATTAATAAAGATCCTACAAGAATAATTGAAACTAAATGTAATAAAATAGTTTCTAAATTAGAACAAAATAATATGATTGATGAAAATACAGCAAAAAAACTTAAAATATACAATGCTGAATGCCCAAAATTTTATGGTTTACCTAAAATTCACAAACTAACTTTATCACTAAGACCCATAATAAGTTCATTATATGCACCAAATTCAAATATAAGTAAATTTATATGTGATATATTAACTAAGTCTTATAATACCGAAAATAATTATTTCATAAAAGATTCTTTTGAATTTTCTAATTTTATTAATAATAAAATAATCCTGCAAAATCATATTCTTATAAGCTTAGATGTTATATCTTTATTTAGTAATATCCCTTTAGAATTGGTTAATAAAAGTATTAAAAAAAGATGGCAATCTATAGAAAATAATTGTAATATTAATCAAGATACTTTTTTAGAGATAATACAACTCATTTTTGAAACAAATTATTTTTCTTTTAATAAAACTTATTATAAACAAATATTTGGTACACCAATGGGCAGTTGTATTTCACCTATTTTAGCTCAATATATAATGGATGATTTATTAGATAGCTGTATTTCAAAATTATCTTTTCAAATACCTTTTTTAAAAAAATTCGTTGATGATATAATATGTACAATACCAAATGATAAAGAAACAAAAATAATTAATATATTTAACAATTATAATCCTCATATAAAATTTACTATAGAAAGAGAAAATAATTTTAGTATTTCCTTCCTCGACACTAAAATTTTAAGACAAACAAATAACTCTTTAATAACTGATTGGTATATAAAACCAACAAATTCAGGAAGATATATAAATTTTAATTCTTATCATAATATAAAAATGAAAATAAATTTAATTTTAAATTTGAAAAATAGAATAGAAAAAGTATCTCATCCTAGCTTAAAGTATAAAAATTTTGTTAAATTAAGAGAAATTCTTATAGAAAACTCTTATCCAGTTAAATTTATCAATAAAATTTTATTTAATATAAATAATAATTCTAATAATAATAATACATACAATAACAATAATCAAGAAATAATAAATAATAACAATCATTATACTACAATTCCTTATATAAAAGGTTTATCCGAAAGTATTATTAAATGTGTTAGAAATGAAAACATAATAATTTCACAAAGAAATATTAAAAATATAGGTTCTTTAAAAACAAGATTAAAAGATAATACTGAAATATTAGACAAACCTAATACAGTTTATTATTTACCATGTACTAACTGTAACTTAAAATACATTGGTCAAACATCACAAATACTTAAAAAAAGAATATCAGGACATAAAAGTGATATAAATATAAATAAATCTTCATCTTCGTTAACAGAACACTGTATAAAAACTTGTCACCACCCAAATTATAATAAAATTAAAATTTTACACAATGAAATAAATACATATAAACGTACGTTTTTAGAAATGATAGAAATTCAAAAAGAACCAAATTCTATGAACAAAAGAAGTGATATAAACGATTTAAGTTCTATTTATTCTTACTTACTTTTTATTGATAATAATAAAAAAGAATTTTTACAAAATAATAACAATAATTTAGATATTCTTTAATCCTTATAATGTTTTCCTCATTACACTTTTACTATGATGATTCCTAACCATATTAAAAATAAAAATAAATAAAACACCAAATCAACAATACTCACCTTTTTTTATATGTCAATCATTCAATTTTACAAAAAGATAAAACGTCAAATATTTTTATATACATAATTTATACATATAATAATTAACAAAAAAACCATACAGCATCCACATTGTAACATAATTATTTCACAAAAAAACAAAGTAAGTTTAAATTATTTTTCTATATAATAAATGTTATATAGTTATAATGTTATAATATTGTAGCCCTGAAGAAGCTGAAAAATTCAGCGAAAGCTTGGTTTATGTTAAAATTGTGAAATAAATAGTCTTTCCTGTGACCTATATTCCCGTTATTCCATTGTTTTTATTATATATATATATATATATATATATATATATATATATATATATATATATATATATATATATATATATACCTATTGTTTGTTTCTCGGTTGCCTTAGGTTCACCGTAAAAACATTTTTTAAAAGTCTATTGACGTTTCGACCCTACCTTCCGGGTCATTTTCAATTGTTTTTATTTGTTTGGTAAAAAGGCCTTGAAAACTTTAAGGTCTTTCGGAGAACTGTTCTCCAGCCAAAGTCAATAATTAAAGAACGAATCATTTTTTTCTGTGCGAGAAAATGTGGACCCAACAAGGTGAAAAGAAAACACAAAATCAGACACTACTAGATACTACTACAGAGTGCGTGGCTCATACTAAATTTTCGACCTGCTATACTTATGCGTTTTTATACATATCAAACCCCGGGATTACCAAGAACTTACTATAGGGCTTGATATACCCCGATCAAACCTTCCTGCAGAACTACTTTTACTGATTTTGTTAAGTACCAAGACATTTGCTAAGTGTTTGCCAATCATTTTTACGTCGATATTTTTGCATAACGAAATGGGTATTTTGAAGCTAATTGAAACAAATCTAAAATATGCTGATAAACGATATGTAAAACTGACTCACTGGAGAAATAGAACAAAATGAAAAGCCTTGTATATGTACCCACAACACTTAGCAACAAAATATCGATATAGAACGCAGAACGTTTAATGGAAGTGACACCAATTTAGTGGAAATTGAGCTAATATATTTTTGAAAGGGAACAGACAATCCCACGTAAAAATATTTTATTCCTTAAAACGAAAACGTCGAAAACGTCTAAAGGTTTTTTCTTTAAACGCAAAAAACAGGCGGATATTATAAAAATAACTTCTTCCTCGCAATGAATAATTTGGATCACAGAATTTCTCAAATAAAAAATTCTTCATTTATGACAATAAAAATTATTTCAAATATAGGCTAACATTTCTGTTGGCTGTGCTCCATCTTTGTCGTTTTGCGTTAGTTGGACAAGGTATTTGAACTTTGGCGAAGTAAATATTCTAATTTCTGTAATTCATTAAGCTTTCAGCTTTGCATAATATGTAAATAGTTATAAAATAGAGCTTCAAATCATCTTCGTTCCCCAATTTTCAACCTGAAAATAACGGCTGATATACATAATACCCGGTAGTTATGAAAAATGTTAAACAGGAACAGAAGACAACAAGGAAACAATTACCGAAATAGAATCCAAATTCGGCAGAAAACATTACGCATCCACACTACTGCAAAAGCTCTTCCTAACTGAGATGTTATAGTGATAGATTATTGTGGTTCTAACGTTGGTCAGTAGAAATTTTCTCACTGACCAATAAGGGACTTCAAAAGCGCTAATGTAGCCAATGACACTCAGGAACTTATAAGTCCATGTTGACTAAAATCGAAAATCGTCTTCCACAGTAAAATCCGGAGGACATATGTTCTCTCTTGGAGAAAGATCAGGAAAGCGTGGAGGCCAAGAATGAAAGAAAGCACATTAACATTATCTTGTGCTAGATGAACCATAGTTACATGAGCGATAAATAATTTTGTTAGGACTCCACGCCTACAAAAGTTTAAGCACCACTGTCTTACGGGATAATTCTAGATTTTGATCAGTTCTACGACTACCATAGGTTGTTGTCCCCATTTCTTCTCTCTTTAACGAAGCCCAATAATTCAGTGGCGGACAATAATGCCCAGCAATAATGGCAATTTGTAATGCAAATGAATCGACGATTGTAACTCAATCAGCGCCAATCAGATCTTATTCGATTGCCGATTGCCTGATTAGATTATTAAATTCGGTATATACGCCAATAAAATATATTCAGAAGGCTTAAGAGGTCCAAAACTTGTTTAAAAGGACAGAGGGGAGCAATATTCCCGAATCTATTGCCAGATTATTTGCTAAATAGCAATTTTATTTACTGAAATACAGACAAAAAGGGGGAAACAATCTGATAAAAATAAGTAAAATTATATACATATACAAGAAAGGAGATAAAAGGGGGTGTAGTAATTATAGAGGCATAACCCTGTCTAGTGTTCCAGGAAAAGTTATGGCTAGAATAGCTGAGAAGAGGATAAGAAGTAGAATTGAACCGATCATGGAGGAATTTCAATGTGGATTCAGGAGAGGGCGGAGTACACAGGACCTAGTATTAGTAGGTTACAATACTGGCCTTCTTCTTTATTTGAAATATTTTTTGTGATTTAAATGTTTTCACCTTGCACCTTTTTGATTGAGAAAAATTAATATAATGTGTATTTTGAATCATATCACTAAACTCGCTGTTTTCATTGTTTGATAAGCAGCATATGTTTTATTTCTTAACAAATAAGGCAAAAGCAATAAATATTGTTACAAAGGAAAATCCAGATAATGCAAGTCTGACAAAGAATCTTATTCTCCTTAACATATAATACACATTTTTAATTTTTCTACCTACCGCACATCTGTCTTATTATGTATTTTTTGCAAATGCAACAATGAGTGTGCAATGCATGCATTATTTTTCCAGGGAGTCATTTAAAAGAGGTGTGGCGAGGTGCATATTTGCATGCTAATTATAAACTCTGAACGCACAATGAATTTATAGGTAGCCCAATATGGTGAAAAAGTAAAAACAAAATAGGTTTTAGCATAGATTTAGAACGAAGGAGGAGATAGCATTATTTACATTCTAAAGCAATCAGATTCCAGGGCTTGCTTGGATACTTGGGTAAATCCACGGATTTATTATAATAAGGATTCGATATCTGTATACTGTGAGCGTATCGAACGTGAAGCCTTATATTTTGTTGTTTGTTATTCTCTTGGGGGAGCAGTTTACGAACTACGAACATAGACAAGACTACGAATTACTACGTAATTGAATCAAGAATGGTAGTAGAAAGAGATAAAATAGCATTGGAGTGTTGGAGCTCAGAAGTGTTGCTGTCTGTTATGGTTGTTTAGGAACACGGCTGAACCTCGGTCTGAACACCCGGTTACACGTACGTCATTGTCTAATGAACTAGAAAAGAAAAAGTGCGACGTATAGATTTATATAGATTTATAAATGACTCGGAGCGACTTTAAATAAACACCTTTAGAAATAACATAAGCTATAAATAATAAAACCTTTTTAACTTAAATTTATTATTATTTAGCAGAAAAATAAAATAGTTTAGGGCTTTTATTACTTTTAGTAAATCTTGTGATGCTTCTAACGTATTTTTTGTACAAAAATACAAGGTAAAATAAGATGTGGCCAATGTTTACAAATTGTGTTTACAGTGTCGTTTAGAATGGTTTGTTTTGGCTTCAAAGAATGTGAACTCATCCCGTATCCAGTCCTAATAAATCCATGGGTAAATCTGACCAACTATATGGTCTCCCACCTACTTCTTTCAATTATGTAGCCTAATTTCAGATTGATGAACTATCCTAAAATAACGAAATTACTGTAGGTTAATATCAGAAATCGCAAATACCACAGGCTAAAATATATGATTAAGGATCAATAAAATATACCAATATAGCATTATTTTTCTTGGAAATAAATTTTAGTAATTTATTTCCAATGCATGTTGATGAAATTTAAAGTGAAAGTGGCAACATCGCTTATTATCCATAGCACGTGCCGTAGTCTCGTTCATTCAGGGCTTAAGCAGTTGAAGAGTGGAATCGATAAGTCGTCTAAGCGCCAAAAATTTAGTTTTAACCTAATAAAAAAATACCTTCTGTAAGACTCATTATAAAAGTTAGTAAAGTAATATATTTTTTTCTCTATACTGAAGCGCTTTTAAAATAGCCTGGGAAGAAATTAGTAATCCATCTGGTATAATGGTCCGGAAAATAATTTTTAAAGTAGTTGCGACCTACAAAAGGCCAAGTGCCAATAAAGCAACACTTAAGAAAAGGCTATTATGTGCCATAAGACTAAAAAGAAGACTAGGTTTTTAATAAGTATTTATTTTTTACTTTTAACACGGAAACCCCTTTTTTTTGTAAGTGTCTCGTTTATTCTACTTTGTTATTTTATTTGGTGTTCTACCCTGAACCTTTAAATATTGATTTATTAGAGTATTATGGCAAAGCGTAAACATATTTTCTTACACATACAAATAATATACATATTAGAAAGAAATTTATAATTCATGACCCTCCTTTATATAAAAAAATACCTAATTGTTCCTTTTTCCGTAGAGCCCTGAGGACGATTTTAAATAAATCGAAACGTCGGTATTGAAAACAAAAGGGTTTTCTTTAAATAACTGGCCAGGTCCCACTAATACTACCAACTAGTAATTTTCTTATTTTGAATTATAAGATGCATATTATATTTATAAAGTTATGGTGATATTTAAATAAAATTTGTACATAATAAATACGTATTTTTCAACTTTGCACTAAACTTTTAACGTGCCTGTTAAAGTATATGAATATAAGCAGCAAAATTATCTTATCACGAACTTACTTATAACTTTTTAGTATAAAGATGCCCTCAGAATACGAAAAACGAAAAAAAGGTCCCAAACTTGGAAGATCATTTTCAGGAGCGCCTGAATTAAGTAATTTTTTGTTTTACTTGAGTTTCTTGTAAGTTGATCAGAACATGGTTTAGTTTTAAAAGTTTTAGTTCGTTATCTATTCAAGTTTAGTTCTGGTTGGTTATTTATTCTAAGACCTGTTTTGCAAACAAGGAACAAAAGAGAGTTTTTTTTACAAGGAAAAATGTTTGTTTTAAAACAGTTTAATTTTAGTTGTCTTCAGTATAACTTTCCTAAATTTATCTACATTTACTTTTTTATGAGAAACATTCTTATCACGAAACTTTCTATGCACTACTACTAAATTACCACATAGTTATGTTTTTCTTAATGCCTAAATCTTAAAATATAAATCGGAAATAAATTCTACGAGTGTTTTTTTTTACAATATGGTTCCTTTGAGCTCTTAATAAGGAAGCTTTTCATAAACAAGAAGTTCCATGGAATATCAAAAAGTATTAAAATTTTGACGAATATACTTTAGTTTATCTTAAATAAGAAAAAAACACAATAAAATTAAAATTGTATCACTCTGTATAGCTAAAACCAAGCGTTTCCAAATCTACATAATAGGATTTTTTATGTTTAGTTTTAAAAATAAAATCTTATTTAGATAGTTCATTCTTTAACGCCCCTCTATGTTAAACTTAATCTAAAAGTGATTCTTTTTTAGATATATGGCATCAAAAACGGTATTTTGGCAATAAACCACCCCAAACTAGCGTGGAAGGTAAAAAAAAAGAAAAAAAACCGCATATACTTAAAGCAGAGACTATAAAGAATATAGACAGACACTCGAATACACCGAAAAGCCGATTTCCCTTGAGACATTTGGTGGGTTTACTGGTTTATGGTTTAAAAGTGTGTTTGTCCACCATTATATATACATGTAGATACATAGTATATATATTTATATAATGGTAGACAAACAAACTTTTAAACCGTAACCCAATAAACCCACCAAATGTCTCAAGGGAGACCAGCTTTTCGTTGCTCGGCAGTGTTCGTCTAGAGTCTAGGTATTATTTTATGCTTAAAGGAAAAGTGTAAGGCTGATCGATACATAAATAAAAAAAATGTGAGTCAGCAATTGGGTTTCATTATTCGTAATATCTCTTCTTCAACAGATATTATTATAATTCTAAAAACCCCGCACTATCGTCAGGGAAATCGAAAATTTGCTTCAAAATAACAGGAATTATTACTGCAATTCAAGAGGGTATATAACCAGATGGGTAATACTAATATATGATACAATCTCTATTCTATACCTCCATTTCGTCCTTTAAAAATCCATAGTAACACGTTTCAACAGAACTTTTTTTTTATACCCTTATTCTTATATATACAGCTCCGTACATTTCTTTTTTGAACTTTGATTGCCTAACTTTTTTTCTCGTTTCTTTTCATCCTGTAATGACACTCGCCTGCGGGTCTCCTCTGTGCCAACAAGCGAACATTTCACTCCGAGAAGTAGGCACTCAACGAGTTTTTGCGATGGAGTGCTTTCAAGTTTGGGGGATTTAATTAAGGGAAAAAATGAAAATCTCAGTGACCAAACCCTACTTGAATACGACCGAAACCCTTGAAAACAAAAATACGTAGTGGATAAATCATTTTGTGATAGGAAAGAAGAAATTCAAAAACAAACTTTGGTTTCCAAGCTTAGAAAGGTTTGTTGAGGACTACTTACAGAACGCCATACCTGGTCACGAGCTTTGAATTTGCCAAGGGAAACAATTTGAGATACACCCTGAAATTCCAGGAAGTGGTTCGCATTGCCTGCTATATTTTGAATGACGAAATCCGTACTTTTGTCGAGGATATCTACATATGTGGAACTTTCTTTATGATGGCGGTTGATTAAAAACAAATAGTCTTTTATAAAGAGAAGCATTGATTCACCTAATGGCGCCATATTGAACTAAAATTCCATAATTTAATTCATTTATTTTGAAAGAACTTTCAGATTAGCTGTTGATACTCTAACAGCTTATCTTCGTTGGAATCAGCCCATAGATTTTTAAAAAATGAATATGCAGGCAGGCTGGCAGATATGCAGGATTTTGGGGAGAACAATGGGCCACTAGTATATGCAGCGACTATTTAGCTCTCCACAGTGCAATGTCGCGACAGCTTAAATTACGAATGGGATGAGAAACGTTGTTGCCATTTATAAAATTGAAAGTTATAACCGACAATTTGTGTATCCAAAAAAAGATATTTTAATATAACAAACAAACCAATTTTTCCAAAATATTTTTTAGAAAATCACTTTTTAACAAAATAGATTTTTCGAAAAACTTCTTTTTCGAGAATATAGGTTTAGAAAAAGAGGCTTTTTCAAAAAAAAATCAGAAAATGCGTTTTAAAATAACGTAGCTAGTTTCGAAAATTCGATTTTCCATCAAAAAATACGTATGTGCCAGGAAAATTGTTGCATTTAATCTATTGATTGCTTAATTACGAATTTTTGAATAAATAAGAAAAACGAGTAAAAACTATCATAACATATCTTAGATTTAACGACGCGACGGTCGTGGTTCAAAAGGTATTGGAAATGGCCCCTATCCACTTTCAAACATTTTAAACTTCTTTTTTGACGGGAGTTGTGCACACGATTTAATATTTCGAGTACGTACATGCTTGTCAAATCGGATAATTTTTGTTTTTTGGTGTGGTTAGTGTTTAGCTACACTTTTTCTTTCATAAATCCCGACAAAGAAAAATCTACAGGTTTCATATCTGGAAACATTGACCAACAATTTTTCGCAATCCTCCACATGTTTAGTTGCCTTTTTTGGGTTTAGTCAGGTTTGCTTAGACTTTTTTGTGCCTTTTTTTTATCAATATTTCCTAAACTATTAAAATATCATAAAGATTTTTTCTCTAATAAACAATAAAAAATATAAATAAATTACGTTTAGATTCACTAAAAAAGTTTACTGGTTTAAATTAAGATCTTCTAGTTCAGCAGTTCCCAAGGTTTTCTTTTTCGCGTACCGTGGATCAATCGCATACCACTGAGCTTTAAAAAATTCTTTATCTACAACCGTGCGGTAAATAGTACTTTAATGCACTGATTTAAGTGCAGTAAACAGTGCTTTATCGCACTGATTTCAATACGGTTAAGTACGCTGCGGATTTTTGAACAAAGTTGGATATACATTTTTAGCCCTCAGCCAAAATTCGACTAACTTAAATTTGGCAAACTCCATTTTAAAACCTCCATCGCAAGATAGTACTATAAAGGACTCTTTCGTCGTTTGTCACGGTTTTGGGAGCACACTGACGCCTGTCTTGGGAGCTTTGCGTACCACCAGTGGTACGCGTACCACAGTTTGAATACCGCTATTCTAGTTGATCAGTTTTGTTTTGACAGGTTTTTCTCCTGTCATTGTTAATAAGTCGTCATTATGAGAAGAGCCCAAAAACACGCTGTCCAACCATAGGCACTGGAAACGTAAATACGCAACTGCATGTAAGTAAGTGATAATAACATGCATTATACTAAGAAAAAATACTTACCCAGGTACTAGGATTATGACACTCTAAACACCGCAGATAAGTCCGATCATATTTTAGGTACGAAAATGAAAAAATAAACCTCCGAACATTATGCCCTAGCAAATTGTTTTTATGTACTTGTACTTTACTCATACTCGCGCCTCAACGTCGTCCTCACAATAAATATCGCGGCGTACTGTACCTGCATTACATCAATCGACTCCCGGTTTGCCAACGCTCCGCTCCGCTTGACGTTCATGGTTGGGTACGAAAGTTTTGGAGCTCTAATGAGTTATTCTATAATATTTCAGCGATTTTCATTGTTTCCAAAAGATTATCGTCTTGGAACATGTTGCTAGAATGAATTTAGTTCTATTATTATGGAAAGTACATATTAAAATGCCTCTTTCTTGATAAATTTGCTAAAAAACTCGGAAACAAATTCATAGTATTAAACTTAGTTGTCTTATCCTTATACTTAGTGTAAAGCATTTGGTTGTCAAATTAGACAGGTCCCGCGTTGCAGAATCTGGCCGTTAAGGTTTACTGTATTGTTTAAGAGCAGATATAGTCCCTCAGATACAAACAATATGGAGTTTTTCTCTCTTTTTCTAATAATTACATGATCAGTAATCTTTCTGAGAAAGCCAGACAATATGGTTTATCTAGGAACATCCGCAGAGAATAGAATGAAAATGTAAAAAAATAAAAAATATTTAGCATGTATTCCAAACACTTTAAACGTGGCCAGTAGACTGGCTACCTACGTCATTCTATAATATATTTTCACAAAAACATATTTCCAAAAATGCGCCTGTCGAAAAAATGTATTTGTATTATGTTTATGCAAAAATTTGTTTTTCAAAAAAATTGTCCCAGACTGATAGAACCAGTCCATCCATCTTAATTATGTTAATTTGCTTGTTACGTTTTTTCATGTGCTTTATTATGCTTTCTCCCTCTTGTTAAGTTAGATCAGCTAATGACGGTTAGTCAAATAATAAGCAACTGTTATAATAATAATCATTACGCTCATTCATGATTCATAAGTCAAGCCACGACTGACAGATTAACACGAGAAATAAAATTCAAAACAATTTATACACAATAATTCTGTGGTTAACTGTTCAGTAAATCGTTACAGTTACATTCAAATCGACCGAGTCCTGTTGCTATGCGGATTTACGGATCTAGCGAAGCCCTTCCTACCCTTCCATTGCAAACATGAATGGCACTGGGTCCGGGTAGCAATTCAAAGTGCATATGTTGCCGGTCGATGACGGCCGATAGGGAAATTTTGTCATATCGATATTTTTAGTATCGATAATAAAAATCGAGATAAGTTTGGTAATTTAAATTCGTGGTATAAATACATATTGAATTTGCATGTGTAAAATACTATGGAAATATATAGGATATGAATGACATAGAAACATACTCGGCGGCTCTTTAATGTCGTCTCCCAGTCATACTTTTTGAACCGTTAACCTGGTAATTTTGAAAACGCTGGAAGAATTTACGAAAATCGGTTTCAAAAGCGTGTAATACTAATGAGTAATGAGAGAGGAAAGTGATACCTTTCCATTACACGACAGAAGATTTATCGAATTATTCCGTCTTAACAAGTACCTAGTGGTACTTATATCTTCTTGATAATTTAGTGGACCATTTATAGGTCAACTAGAATACCCATGTTGTTTAATTGGGAAGATATTTCAACCCACAACCTCGTATAATTTGTTCTTCCACTAATTCCTCTGAACTGGTGCGTTACCATTTTTGGATGAGCAATTAAAAAATCAACTAAAACAGCCCACTGGGCTGTATTGGTCTTTCGTTCCCTAATCCTAAAAATATTAGCACGTTTTTCTAAAGTAAATATAATTTTTATATCACTAATAACAAACTAATAATAAACTTCAAATAATTATAGGTTTATGTTTATTAGGGTGTCCGTTATTTACCAAGTTGATTTTTTTTCTTGCGACGCCCCCTAAATGTTTAGTTTATCGTCTAAAAAAAATGTCAGACCAAAATAAGCCCTTAATATTCATAATAAACCTTGCCCTAAAGACGATACATTTGCGATTTAAATTACATGGGATTTTGCCACTTTTTACAATTTTTTTTTCTCGGACAAGATGACTTATAGCAATGGGACATACATATTCTCATAGGAAATTGAACTCTACAAAAAAGGTCTCTTATAATTTTTCGATTAATTCACTCCTTCAAAAGTTATTCAAGGGGAAATTTGGACTCTATGTAAATTTTCAGATTTTGTTACTTTTACGGCAAAGTGATTATTATTTCGATAAAAGATATGAGTTTATATCTAAAAATAGATAATTCTGGTGCTATTAGGGTAAACAAATTTTAAACATGGAAAATAATATACCGCATAACAGGTAGCTGGTTCTAGTTTGAATCATTTTTGAGACTATTCATTTATAACACGCAGTCAACTAATTTTTATTGAATTTCATAACTTTTTCGCTTTTTGTACACTTTCATGAAATTTCCCTTCAATACAGTAAGTGACTCAAAATTACACTACAAGCATTCCCGCCAACACACGGATTTTCTATTCACGCAAGCACGCTAAGTCGCATTTAGTACCTTGAATAACTTTTGAAGGAGTGAATTAATCCAAAAATTATAAGAGACTTTTTTTGTAGAGCGTTCAATTTTCTATAAGAATATGTATATCTCATTGCTATAAGTCATCTTGTCCGAGAAAAAAAGAATTGTAAAAAGTGGCAAAATCCCATGTAATTTAAATGGGAAATGTATCGTCTTTAGGGCAAGGTTCATTCTGAATATTAAGGGCTTATTTTGGTCTGACATTTTTTTTTTTAGACGATAAACTAAAAATTTAGGGGGCGTCGCTAGAAAAAAAATCAACTTGGTAAATAACGGACACCCTAATGTTTATATTAATTGCACAAGAGAGACAAAACCACTTTTTAGCTATAGGTAAAAAGAGACAAAATACGTCGCTTTCAAGGCGATACCTCTCGAGCTATCGCTTTCGCTACGGATGTTCCTGCTATATCGGCCCACTTCGAAACATACCGAACAGTGATACAGAGTAGGAATTTGCAAAAAGAGCCCGATCGCTTTCGCCATTTTTCATGCTGAGTGCTAAGTACTCCAGAGACCTAGAAGTGCTGGAAGTGACATTGTACAACAAAAGTCAATAAAAAAAGGCAATATAGTTTTTCAGAGGATTTGCAAAAAGTCGATGCTGGGGAGCATTTCCAAAAAAAGTCGACTGTTTGGAAGAAAACAACATATTTTTCAAAGTTAAACAACTTCTGATTTTTAATGTACCTCCATAATGTGAAAACATTGGTTTTTATCAAACTCATACCTACGCTTTGGTATTGAAAAAGCGCCAAAAAAAGAATCAGAGGTCAGGAGAAATTCTTCAAGTGCTAGGTTGAGTCCAGGGGCGGATCTACAACGAAGTCATCGGGGGGCTACAAATACCTAACACGACCGCCATATTTTACTGGTAGTTCAAGTCAAAGGAAATGAAAGGGTTTGGTGTTCAAGTCTGTCGAATTATATTATTTTCCCTTTGGTGACGCCAATGATGTGAAAACGCCGTAGCAGCTAACCAGGAGTAAGACAATGGCACCAGCCGTTTGTTTCTCTCTTTTGTTAGCACCATATTTTTTTGCGTTGAATTCCGGTAAATGTCTCTAACAAAGTCCAGATTAAATATTGTTACACCGGAAAAGTATAGAGTTATTTTTAATTGATTTGATTCTACTTAAACTTAATATTGACAAAATATTGCAAATGTATTTTTTGGTCAACCACAGGTGCAAATATCTAAATTCATTTTCGTCGGATCACAGAATAAAACTACGTAACACTTATATCGTTTTTAACATATTATATGTACTGGATGCCTGCTATACTGTTCGTGCCAACCCTCCCGAATTAGGCGGGAGGCTCCCAATTTTCCAATAAATCTTCCGCTTCTCGACTCGAACATATTCTAACTCCCGCTTTTCATTTTTTTATAGTAAATAATGTATATTTATATTTATAGCTGAGAAAAATACATAAAATAAAAAAGTCAAGAAAATAATCACATTTAAAATCGATCTGGCAACCTCGCTTGACTACTTTTACAAAATAAAATCGGACTTATTAATAGATAAAAAAATATTTACGAATCTTCTCAAGAATAATAATTATTTTTAGGAAATGGCGAAAGCGACACAAATTATAATATCCGCAACTCCCACTAGGTCCAGTAAACTGTTAACTCGCCTCTATTCTTAATAACGATTCATTAGCAATGACAGGGCAAAAACTTGTCACGACCTAACTGAAAGTAGAAGATCTAAATTGAAACGTACTAATTCTTTAAACTTTTAGTGAATTCAGGGCCGAGATTTCTGTCAACATAGTCATCAGTCATCACTCTACTAATGGCTTTTAAATAGTCCGTTAAAGAATCCTGCAGCTGAAGGTGTCTTGAAGATTTATACGGCTATACTTCACCTCATAATTTTTTTATTTTAACATTAAAGTCGCACTTTTTCCAGTAAAAATATCGATACTTGACCACATCTATTCAATAGAAGCACCACTGCACTTTCACTTTCGCCGATTGACGTGACTTCCTCTGTTTGCAAGGCTTTTCGGCTTCACTGGACCTAACAAAATTCGATTCACCGAGTTTGCCTTCATTTCAATTGAAGTATTTTTTTGTAGAATTGCTTTTTGCAGAATGACAAATTGGTTTAGCAGGTGTTATTTAACAAAACTTAATAGAATTGTCGTTAAATTTGTTTTTTAGAAAATGATGATTCACGCAAGTATCCTTACCTATTTTATAAATGCAAAAATCTATTTGTTTGTTTGATTGTTTGTTTGTTTATTACTCAAACACGTCTCAATGAAACAGCGGAGCATGATGAAACTTGACACCCAGGAAGCTTAGGTCACAGAATGGAACATAGCCTATTTTCTATCCCCAAATAATCACCTGATTCGCCTGTTAACGCGGTTTAATATCGTGGAGAAACGATGTAGAGTACTTTACTTTCAATTATGTTTGCATATAAAGTACTCTACATCGTGGAATATAATATTTTTTACTAGGTTTTTAAATTCTATATGAAATTCTAAGCATATTTTATGTAACACATCCTATACCGATTTCCAGCTGTTTTCAAGATATTGACGTTTAATATTTTTTGCATTAAAAGTGATTTGATATTTTTAATTCATACTGTATTCTGTATCACATCAACGTGTCAAATAAATCGGGTATTTTATTGTTGGCAAGTCGAAGTCAGTATTAAAGTAATTAAAACATTATACTATACAGTTTGTATAAAAGTTAGTGTAATTTTTAAACTGATTCTAGTTTGTAAAAAGGGCTTCGTGATTATCCCTGAACATGTTCAAATTAACTGAAATGCAAAGAATTTAAATTTTAACGATGCTAGGATATAGAGACGATAATATACGAGGATATATTACGATTAATCTACTTCAACAGACAAAACTTTCGATACTGGTCAAGTGAAAATCCTCATTGGATGACTGAAGCCCACACACAATACCGACAATCAGTGAACCTTTGGGCCGGTATCGTGGGAGATCGAGTAATAGGTCCATCTTTTTTTTAGGAAATCTTGACGGGCCAACGCTACTTGGATTTTCTTTAAAACGAACTTGTTCCCGCTTTGGCATTTTTATTTCCAAATGCAGAGGACAACTACTTACCCACTGCAGATATTTGGTATCAACAAGATGGTGCGCCGTCTCATTTTTTTTTCGAAATTATCTAAACACGGTTTTCCATGAGAGATGGATATGTAGAGGACAAATAAAATGGCCAGCTAGATCTCCGGATCTTATACCCATGGACTATTTTTTATGATGGATATCCAATTCAATATACGATAGTATTTTTCTGTGGTACTGTTTACAATAATAGAACTAAATTCATTCTAGCAACACATTTCAAGATGAAAATCAGTACTAAATCTTAAACCTTTTTAGTGAATCTGCACTTTAATACTCAACATGGCGGATGGGCGTCATGAATTAAATAGGAAGAGGGTTGTGTAATAGTAATAATAGTAATCATTTAAAAGGTCTTGTCGAATAGATTATCGAGTCAAAATTTGAGAGCATTAATAGCATTAACAAAGAAATGGTGACGTGTCAAAGTTTTAGCACTTGGATTTCCGTAAAAATTTAAGAAGAAATTAAACTAGCTTTTTACTGCAAAATAGTACAAAAGGTGTGAAAGTGTTCTCCGTTGACTTCCAAACAGTAAAATAACCTCTTTGAGAACTCCTCACAAACATTGTCAAATGCGCCCATATCAATATTGCGACAGGCAGCAGTTATTCTTTGTTGTAACGTTGTAACTCCATAAGAGAGTTCGTTTGTGTTACATACACTTTTGTTTTAGATAGCCCCATAAAAAAGTCCAAGGTTGTTAAATCGGGCGACCTTGCAGGCCATTTGGTAGGACCTCAACGACCAATCTAACGATCGGGGTAAACAGTGTCCAAATATTCTCCTTTTTTCTATAAAAATTTGACAGAAGACCTGTATTTAAATTTTAAAAGACCTGTGTTGAAAACTACAGTAGAGCCTCTAATTTTTGAAATATTTGAAGAGAATCCTGATGAATTTGACATGGAACCAGTTTCCTAACAGGATGGTGCGTCCCTCCATTTTAGCAGAAACGTAAGCCAATATTTGGACTTTTTTTAATGCGGATATCTGATACACATCCAAACTCTCTTTTGGAGTTACAACAAAGAATAACTGCTGCCTGTCGCGAAACTGATTTGGTTACATTTACAAATGCTCGTGAGGAGTTCTCAAATAAGTTATTTTACTGTTTGGAGGTAAACGGAGAACACTTTAAACACCTTTTGCAGTAAAATGGCAAGTTTAGTTTCTTCTTACATTATTTAAGAATATTCAAATGCTAAAATGTTGACAGGCCGCCATGTCTTTGTTAATGAATGCTCTCCAATTTTTACACCACTCGACAAGACCTTTAAAATAATTATTATATCTACACATACACCTCCCTTTTTTTCGAAATAACGTCGAGCTGCCATTTTGAATATTAAAATTGTAAAATTTATAGGTAGAAGTAGTACTTATATTGTTATTGAAGTGTGCCAAATTTTACATTTCCATGTTTGCCGGTTCAAAAAATAAAAGGGAGGGGGACATTTTTACGTCGCACTGTATATATAGACAGAGGTAGATAAATGAGCAGCAACAATGTAAAAAAGTAGTAATGACCGATGTCGTCTTATACAGGCTACCTGCGACTAGAAATACTTTCTGCAGACTTTGTAAATTTTTAGCTCCTCATAATTAAAGTGTCATTAAATACCAGTTTCAGACTGTTTCAATTGAACAGGTTACCAGTTATAACAGTTTTAATTAAAATACCCCATCTGCTAATACACCGGTAACAACTTTTTCTATTTTCACACGTCAGCACGCAACTAATGATCTACAGGAATTAATTTGTACAGGAAATCATACAATTTTCCTAATGAACATGTCTTCTGGTATTAAATTTATTTTAGTGTCAGGCATTATGACTTTTCCTAGATAGCTTTTGTTGTTAATTTATTATTATTGGGTACGGTATAGGAATAATTTCAAGGTATAAGCTTCAATAACTACAAGTTAAGGTTAATTTCCTGAATGGTAATGGTATTTTTATGTTGAAGAATTAGAGGATTATTGTTATAGGCTAAATGCCAAAGGTCACACGCTGGTTAGTAAAAATCTCTTAACATGCATCTACTATTTTTTATCGCCGAGAACAAGAAAAACTCATTGGGTGCTAGGTCGGAGCTGTAAGGAGTATGGGTGAGTAGCTGGTCCCCAGATTCATGTAGATAATACTTTAAAGTTTTGGCGGTTGTGTGAAGCGTTGCATTGCATTATCGTGATGTAAAAAAATGCGTCGCAAACCAGATCTTGGTCGATCATTACACAATTTTTTGAATACTTGTGGGATACACACTTGCGATTACCAATGAGCGGTGATAGTTCTACGATCCTCAAGAGGAGTAACGAATAATTTTTTGGTTTCCTAAAAAGGAATCGACAATTCACAAAAATAAAAACACGCATACTCGAAAAGTACTAAATATTTTAATCCCTTAAAACTAGAAGATTTATAATGTAAATGAAGAAGGGACTACTTAAATATCCATCTAAATTGAAACGACAACGTATACTATAGGCTTATTTCCCATAAGGCCTAACGGTAAATTACAAACATGAAATATAGGGGATACACGAAGGGGGAGATTTTCAGCGACCCACATTTTTTTTTGTCCTTGACCATGACCAAAATGGCACGTGTCCTTTGATATCGGACCCCTTTTTTATAGTTAAATCTTTGCTCCCCGTCAATTCGACGGCTATACGCAGCAGTTCAAGGACGCTTCGACGCCTCGGAAACAGAACGAAGGAAAATGTATATGGTTCTAATTACAGGGTGAATCATTTATTTGATAGGACATATCGCTTGCTAAATGGAATAGTGACAACTCAAAATTTAATTATTCAGGGTTCGTAAAAACGGTGCCAGACCATCGCCACATAAACTGTGTTTAAAAGTAAGAGATAACTGACATAATACTAAAAACACCCAGTAAATTTGTGTACAGTGGTTACTACCCAATTTTGTATGGATTCACCAGTACCTACAGCTCTGAAGTCTTTTACTGGCTATTAAACAGGAAGATGACGGTCTTCGTGGATTTAACGTTCTACCTTCAACATTGACCACCAGTTTTTCTTTAAATCCGTTGTTTCATCGATGGTCAGCCAAAAATTTTTACTGTTTACTTCAAGCTGAATTGCATTTTCCAATCGTTCGCGTAAACGTGGTGAATGATTTCGCAATGTTGCTTCGCTTGGTAATTTCCAGACGGGATTATACAGTGTGTAACAAAAATATGGAAACGTCAAAATATCTTGCAAACCGTTCATTCGATAAGTTAAAAGGTAACTGAGATACGAGGGGTGCTTGAAAAATTACTTAATTTCAAAATCGCCCTGTACTTCCGAAACGAAGGGGGCTATGAAAATTCTGCTTATATTATTATATACGTTTCACGAAAAAGTAGCATAGTATTGCGGAAACCGCAGCTCTCTATCTTTATAGATGACCGAGATGCCCTGCAAAAAACTGGACACCCTCTAAGTCGTCTCTTAAGTAGGGTGGATGGAACGGATCGAATGTGGCTTTTATTTTATTTTTTTTTATCTAAGACATCCCACGTAGACTTCAAGCCTAAGTTCTAACGTACCGTGAAGAGAAGGAAAATATAGTCTATTGACACGGGATTTGAAGGATTGGAGGTTGGGACGGGAAGGGAAATCATCTGCAGGCAATTTGTTCCATAATCTGGAGACCCTAGGTATGAATGAGCGAGAGAAGTGGTCTGTTCTAGGCTTTTGTAGCTGGACAGTAAAGGGATGCATACGTAACGCGCCTCGTGTTGTTCTGTTAGGAACAGTCAAGGGGGACTAATACCGGCTAGTTCTTCAGAGCAAAATCCGTGGAAGTAGCGGTAGAAAAGGGATTAAATCAATCGGGTATAGTTAGTTCTGTCCATTCGTGGTTGAAACCGATCAAAAATCTTTCGGTTTTATTTGCATGGTAGTATCTTATTAGCACGATTCAATTGCCCCGAATAGAAAAAGCTACTTCTTGATAAATATGCGTTCGGTCACGCTTTTTGCTGGTACCTAATTTGTTTATTCAGTACTACAAGAGTCGTTTTTGCTTCACTGATTGTTATTATAATGTAAAAGTTTTTTTTATTAATTAACTTTAGAAACAGCATCTTAATATCTACCACATTTTAATGTTTTTCTTTTTTATAAATATCTGCTAGTAGGTAATGGTAGTTTAATTTTATTAGATTAGAACAAAAAAACTCTTATGTGCCATCTTGTTTCCGCCATTTTAAATTTATGGTAAGGATTTTTTACACAAAAATTTAAGAAAGATATATACAAAAATTTTTGTCAATATATTTTTGAAGACCATTTTTTTGATTATTTGTTGAAAAAGCCTTATTTCTAAAATAAAGTATTCGTCAAAAAACATTTTTTTTTTCGAAAATAATGTATCGAATAGAAAATATATTATGAATAACGTACTAGTCTAAGTTTAATGTGTTCAGATTTTTAGAATGTATTATAAATAATTATTGTGGTCATAATGGTGTTGACGGTTTTGTATATGTTACGGTTAATTTGGATACTTGGCTAGTTTACAAACTAACCAGCTAGTTTGCAAACTAACTAAAGACACTGTTATTTTGAAGGAATCAGCCATTTCCCGCAAAATAGCAGATGGTTTATAAACTAGCTGGTTAGTATGCAAACTATCGATTTGCTTCAGTTAAGATGAGGATTTTATTGAGGTTACCTTAACCTAAAAATCATGTTTTGTTTGTTGTCCAGAAAATCTAGCCAATGGTGGATCGGAGGGCACCCTAAGGTCGGAACAGGGTTAGCACCTGGTTAGGGGCCCTGACCAGTCTCTTTCCTCGCAGGCGAAGAGGGATCGGTGCGAAAAAATCCCCTATTGTTCCTTATGTACAGATTTTTCATTACTGCATGCGCAGAGGAAGGAACAATAGTGGATTTTTTCGCACCGATCCCTCTTCGCCTGCGAGGAAAGAGACTGGTCAGGGTCCCTACCCAGGTGCTAACCCTGTTCCGACCTTAGGGTGCCCTCCGATCTACCGTTCGCTAGATTTTCTGGACAACAAACAAAACATAATTTTTAGGTTAAGGTAACCTCAATAAAATCCTCATCTTAACTGAAGCAAATCGATAGTTTGCATACTAACCAGCTGGTTTATAAACCATCTGCTATTTTGTGGGAAATGGCTGATTCCTTCAAAATAACAGTGTCTTTAGTTAGTTTGCAAACTAGCTGGTTAGTTTGTAAACTAGCGAAGTATCCAAATTAACCGTAACATATATATTAGGTACGTATCGGAATCAGATTTAGTTTAGATTATTTACCTCTTTATCATGTGACTGTCATTAAACAAATCAGGTTTCTGCATTTTACACATATTCGCCAATTACAAATTTTTATATTGAGTAAAAAGGATCAAGCATTTTAACAGCGATTAAATTCCTAGAGCTTTTGAAATCAAAATTCTACAGGATGTTTCATAATTGGATGCTGATCCTTAAGGGTGATAATCCATGGATGATTTTAAGGAAAATTCTTTATTATGAACATGAACATAGATCCGCAACAGCTTTATTTCTGAGATACAGGTTGTTGAAATTTAAGTAGGGGAGAGTCGGCTAATGGTGCGCGGCGGGTAATTGTGCGCATCAGGTTTGCTTATCTTCTATTTAATAAAATTTCGAAAACGACATCGCAGCGCCATCTATTGGCAACTGCCTGATTTGTCCCACACATAGGAACGACGGGAGTTACCTTACCGGTTGGCAATTATTGTTTACATGTTTCCGCGTGGTCTGTTGTTGTTTGTGTCTCCCAGAAAATTAGCGGTAAGTTTTTTCTTTGTTGTAGATTATTTTTGAAAAATATGGATAGACGTTATTTGTTTAATATTTTAGACAGTGGTATAGTTAGTTTTGGCCAATTCTTTTTTATTTTTTCTTAATTTTATATTAATGCAGTAAACTGCAGAGTGGTCTAATGGTGCGCGATGCGCATTATTACCCGAAATACGCACCATTAGCCGACAACGTATATAAATGCATTTTTGAAAATTTTATCAAGAATGAAATATGCATTTTTCTATATCAAGCAATTCTTGTTATTAATGAAATCATTCTGGTAAGCGCCAAAATGAGAAAAGAGGCAAAAAGAAAACCTCGAAATTAAAAAAAAGTATAAAAAGGAAGGTTTTTGAAAACAGCGACTCCGAAGATATTTCAGAAAGTGAACTGTGCGATGATGATGAGTTGGACGATCTCCAGTCAGATGAAAATGACTTGTGTGTAATTATGTGGCGATGGTAATAAAAAGACGAGGTATGGTACAAGTGTTCGGTATGTCAAAGATGGGCCCACGCCTTGTGTACTGGAGAGGATAGTCCAGAAGGATATATTTGCGACTTGTGCGATACATAGACTTTTTTATTTTTCAATAATATATGTATGTGTAACTTGTTTTCTCGTTTTTTAGGTATATTCCTTGCCTGTTCGTTGTTTCTTTTCAATAAACTATATTTTCGAAGCTGTTTCTTATTTCTCTTTTAATGCGCACAGTTATCCGACATATGCGCACCATTAGCCGAGTAGGTCGTATAATTGTGCGCATTACACGTTTTCGAAATTTTATCTGTCATTGGTATACTGTTCAACCATTGGTTGAATGGGGTCCTTACTAATATATCTAGACCCTTGAAGTATATCTTCAAAAAAATTGGAAACTGAATTCTTTCTAGTTTTCGCAATACCATGAATTAGGCTTAGGTGCGCACCAATACCCGACTCCCCCCTATACTAACAACACATTTCGTTGTTTTATAAATGTAAACAATTTTGACACTTCTTCATCTAGATACTCGCCTTGTGACGTTATTTAAGTTATAAAAACTTGTTTATTTAAAAAAAATCATGGTAAATTATACAAATACCGAATCAGCAGATATGCATTACTTGTATGGGCTTGCTGACGGGAACGCATATGAAGCCAGGCGATTGTATCAAGAGCGCTTCCCAAATAGAATGGTTCCTCATGCTCGAACGATTTCAAGCACCCACAGAAGGTTATGTGAAACAGGAAGCTTTGAGCCAAACAATCATTTAAAAGGAGCACCTCGGATTGCAAGAACTCCAGCAATTATTGAGGTGGCTGTTTTAAATTCAGTTGAGGAAAACCCCGAAATAAGTACGAGGAAAGTTGCCAATAATTTAAATATCTCCCATATTCTAGTATGGAGGATTATTCATGATTATTTATTATATTCCTATCACATCCAACGGGTTCAGGCTCTACTCTCTCGAGACTTTCCATCATGCGTGAATTTCTGCCAATGGCTTCTCCAAAAAGTTGCCAAAAATCCTTTATTTGACACGGAAATTTTATTCACGGATCAGAAATTTTCATAATAATCATTTTTGGGCCGAGGAAAATCCGCATGCATTATTCTGGAATCTCATCACCAGGAGCAGTTCCCATTAAATGTGTGGGCTGGAATTATTGGAGATTACTTATTTGGATCTTTTTTCTACCACGCAGATTAAATGGACATAATTATCGCCGGTTTCATGAAGATAATTTACAAATTCTGTTTGAAGATATTCCTATTTTAATGCGAAATCGCATGTGGTTTATGCACGATGGTGCACCTGCACATTTTAGTGCCATAGCACGCGAATATTTAGACCAAAACTTTAATAATCGCTGGAATCTGGATAGCTCGTGGTGGAATACAGTCATGGCCAGCTAGATCCCCAGACCTAAACAGTCTGGATTATTTTCTTTGGGGACATCTCAAGGCCTTGGTTTACAGTCAACCAATTCAAACTGAGGAAGAATTGCGAAACCGCGTAATTGAAGCTATAAGGAATACTCGAGGAGTTATCAAAAGAGTACGCGAGTCAATGAGAAGGAGGACTGAAGCGTGCATACTCGCAGGAGGCGGACATTTTCAACAGTTAATTTAATTTTGGTATATTTTGTTCAAAATAGTTTTTATAAATAAAAAATATATTTTTATGCGTGCTTATTACTAGAACTAAATAATAGTTACTATAAAATATAAAAATCTAGCCTAGATGCTTTGGTTATCACAAATTGTGAAATTGAAACTACAAGAAAAAATCACATAGGGACAAGCAAATGAATGCATTTTATTTCGAAACCCGTACGCGCCGGTCAAGAGTCCATATCTATGAGAAGATAGAATTATCCAAAAAAAAAATTTTTTTTAAGCGTACCTACTTGCATCGACTAAAATTTTAAAAAATACAAAGGGGGTTTTAGAGATATTGGAGAAAACTGATTTTTTTCTTAAATTTCAACACCCTGTAACTCAGAAATACAGCTCTTGCGAACCTAAGTTTATATAAAGAAATTTTCTTAAAATGATCCAAGGATTATCACCCTTAAGAATCAGCATTCAATTATGAAACACCCTGTATACTTCTTAAACTAGCTTATGTCTATAAAAAAATGATGTCATGTACTTTTAATTAAGCTAAATAATTATTTTCAATAACTTTTTTCTTTATAAAACCCCTAAAACACTTATTTTTGTAATATTTATAAATTTAAATTCTTTATGACAGAGCTAAGTCACAGCAAAACTGGTGTAAATAGTAGGTCGTCAAGTAGTATGCTTGGTTACCATGGGATACGGCAATTACAACAAACGAACAAATACATAATGGCGCGGTTAGGGCAATTTGTATTATCGGAAATTGACAAAAATATTCAAGTTATAACACCAATTACCACGAAAAGAACACACGATTCAATTTGTAAACAGTTCCAAAAACCCAAAAATATAAAATTAGTAAATAATTTTAATATAAACCCTTCGAGCTTCAAGTTTACGACGTGAATTTCACGTATGTATATTTTTCTTAAGCTTTTGCTTGTAACCAAATAATGTTCTCGACTTAATAATTTGCGATAAAAGCCCTCGATCGTTAGTCTCGGGCTTTTATCGTCAAATTGTCGTCTCGAACCATTTTAAAAGCAAAAGTTTACGAAAAACCATCTACGCGAAATATACCGGGTAAAATTTTTCGATATTTTATGTTAAATTTCGAAAGAAGGATTCGAAAAAAAATATATTATAAAAAATTGTAGATACTTTTGAAAAAAATATTTTTGAGGAAAGATATTTTCAAAAAATTTAACCTTCGAAATAATTTAATTTCGAAATATTGGTTTTCGAGAGTTTTTCTTAGATCTTATCATAAATACAGTTCATATTCGGTAAGATCCGTGGCTCTCAAAATTTTTGGCGAATGCGCCTATACAATCATAGTTGTAAGTTGAAAGTGTCCGTTATTTTTGATCTAAAAATACCCTACTCTATCAAAATTGTCAAGCAGATATGGTTTCATTCACAATTTTTAATATAATTTATTATAAACAATGGCTCAAAAATCACAAATAAATTTTATTACAAAGAGAAACTATATTTCTTTAAATATCGATATTTTTTAAATATCGATTTGATTCTAATATCGATATTTAGAAAATTTTGCGCATCCCTAGTCTATTATATGCTGTTAAAGTTGAAAACGAAGATTCCGCAGGCCCGTATTAAAAACATTCCGGAAAATGTAATGGGTAACCGGTTTTAGCACAGTTATGTTATCAATCACATTAGAGAATACTTTTTTGTGATAAGGTTTATTCATTAATGATTTGTTTCTTTGGATCTCTGGTTGAACGGATCATCAGTACATACTTTTTTTCATTAAAATATTTCAGCCAGATTCTCCAACGCTAGTCCGGTCTAAGTTGACAACCAAAAGTTTTAAACTGACAAGTGCAAGAATACGACAACTAAGTTTTATACTATGAACTTATTTCTGAGCTTTTTCGCAAATTTATCAAGAAAAGGACAATTTTAGTACGTACTTTCAACAATAATAGAACTAAATTCATTACAGCAACTCGTTCCAAGATGAAAATCATTTGGAAACCAAGTAAATCGCTGAAATATCACAATAATTCATAAGTTTTTAATGACGACTTATTAACAGTGACAGGACAAAAACCTGTCAAAACATAACTGATCAACTATAAGATCTGAATTTAAACCAGTACTAAATTTTAAACTTTCTTAGTGAATCTGAAAGTTTATTTCTAACAAACCTAAAAAACACTTTAAAATACCTTTACATTTTTATCAGGGCTCAGCCCTCGCCAGCCCCCGCCTGGTCACGGCCCTGCTATAGGGGCTCTTCCACATAAAAAACTATTACTTATCGATCTGACTAAGATTCCCCAAACCTAATAAAATCTAAAAAGCTAAAAAAAAAAACTAAACATACGATACAGTGCAATTACCTCGTTATCCATCTGTTCGAAATACGTTTGCTCTTTCATAATTTCAAAAAATTTGTTTACACAAAAGAAATAACAAATCGCTGTATATAATCAAGCCATTATTATGTGTATAACTATTAAACAAACAATGGGTTTCTAGTTTTCGTGTAGACATGGTAATGACGCAAGGGTAATTTCTTTTATTTTTTAGTCACTAATTGGCAACGCTTTTAGGTGTCCCTAATGTGTGAATATCGTGACGCTTAACATCGCAAAAACACCTTTTTGATGGGGATAATGCTGTACATAACCATTAATATTGTATGTGATATTGTTGTAAAAAACATTGTGCTTTTATTAATAGAAGACTTTCTTAAAAAAATAAAGTTTAACATTATACAGGGTGGCCTGTTTTGACGTAATAAACAAAAAAATACTCGAATACGACAATTTTAGTTTTAAGGGGGACACAAGGGGGTCCCATTATCTTTCTCAAGAAATTAATTTTTATAAAAAAAATTATTGTTGGAATGAAACGAAAGTGATAAGGAATGTTATCGCAAAAATGGCAAAAATTGCGACTCGGACAATAATACCTAGGTAAAATTGGACAAATCACAAATTTACCGCTTTATCGTGTCTGTAAACATCACCGTTCGTTTTTAATTCGATATGAAATTGCTCTACACTATTATTGAAGAAAAACTTGAAATAACTTCCTTTTTCTTCCGAATGATGATTTTTTTTTATCTGAGACATCCCACGTAGACTTCAAGTCTAAGTACTAACGTACCGTGGGCGTCTGAAGGGAAGGGAAATTGAGTCTATTGACACGGGATTTGAAGGATTGGAGGTTGGGACGGGAAGGGAAAACATCTGCAGGCAATTTGTTCCATAATCTGGAGACCCTAGGTATGAATGAGCGAGAGAAGTGGTCTGTTCTAGGCTTTTGTAGCTGGACTGTAAAGGGATGCATACGCAACGCGCCTCTTGTTGTTCTGTTAGGGACAGTCAAGGGGGGAATAATACGGCTAGTTCTTCAGAGCAAAATCCATGGAAGTAGCGGTAGAAAAGGGATAAATCCCCAACAGCGCGGCGATGAGCGATAGAAGGGAGTTTTCTCGTGAGGGCTGGATCATTGATAAGTCGAATGACTCTCTTTTGGATAGAATCAAGGATGTTAAGTGTCGAAGGTGATGCCGCTCCCCAGATGTGGGAGCAGTACTCTAGGTTAGGTCTTATTTGGGGAACATAGAAAGTGTATAAGTTGGAAGGGGAGAAGTATTTTCTGGCTCGAAAGAGAAAACCAAGCTTTTTAGCTGCCGATGTGGCTACTGAAGTAATGTGTTTGTGCCAGCTGAGATCATGTTCAAAAGCGACGCCAACATGATCGAATGTTTCATTGTTTTATAGGGCCTGGCCATTCATGTGGATGGGGTAAGCGTTGCCAGATCTTTTGCGTGACAGGGAGCAAGACTGGGTTTTGGATTCGTTGAACTGAACAAGGTTCTTGGCACCCCAGTCTAAGATTAATTGGAGATCTTGGGAAAGTGATTGTGCTAGAGCTGCTGCAAATTTATTTAACGAACGACATCTAGACAGACATGTGTCCCATACTTACGTGCGCGATCTAAATTTCGAGAAACTGGATTTGTACAAAACGGCAATCAAATCAAAAATCTTTATTGTCCATTCTGCGTAATTTTACTTTGGTTTGGACAGCCTTACAAGTAAAATACTTACAGCTATTAAAGCAGAGACAATACAAAAAGAAACATAGTTAATAATAAGAAATAAAGGCGCGGCCGGTTCATAAGGTCATTTGGTCAATGATCCTCCTAAATTTATTTTCAATGATCCACCAAATAATTTATTTTTTAAAATCAAACCTTTCTTTCAAAAAAGTGCAAGTTCCATGCGAAAACTCCCCAAGAAAGAATCAAGCCAAGCCATCGTCGAAAGATATCCAAGGTTGCTCCGGGCTGGGTCGTATTTTAAATTGATCTCATAGGTTTATATGGACGATATAAATTCATTAAAACTAAGAGAGAAACAGACATATGCGCTTTAGGAAGTGAAAAAGAGACACAATTGGTCGACGGCCCACCAATAATATCGCGCCACTCTCACTATGGAAATACACTCAAATAGCCTGCCAATTGCGTTCTATGTATTTATTTACGTGAAAAGAAAAGGTAAATAATTTTATAAAAAAAACTATGCCTAATAATTAGGATAATAATTTTTATTTACAGGAATATTGTTATTAAAATATATACCTACAGAGTCTTCCGAAAATATCTTATAAGTAAGAATTTTGTTTGTTCCTATAATTTGTCAAATATTTTTTGCGGTGAATAACATCTGTATGTTTGCGACGGAAACATATTTTTTAGGGTAGTTTTTTTGGGTTTCTTGCACTTTAAATAGTAAATTATTAAAAATTATTGTATTTTTGTATTCTTCGATTTTTCAAATATAAAAAAATCTTAAAATGCCAAAAATTATTCTAAACAAGACAAAAATATCTAAATTTATGAAATTAGGTAAAACAAGAAATACTTTTTTAAGAAAATAGCCTTTTTTTCAGTATCTTTGTTTGTCGTATTTTCTCGATTAAAGTCTGATGATTCGTTACCGTGGAGATTTTTAGCAATTGTTTGTCACAGTAATCTTTTTCTTTGAAGCGAGTTTGTAAAAACATTAAACACATTTGACATTTATGACATGACACAATTCATGATTTAAATCATCTTCATAACCACTGTCGGTAAAATGTCTAGAACAGATTCTAGCATTTTTCACATTAAACTTATCTTCCCGTTTGCACAGACGCTTCCAAACACTTTGTGTTTATTTGTCTTTGGGGAAGCTAAAAACTTTAATATCGGGCGTAAAGCCCTTGCATTGATTGTCCACATCACAGCCATACACAACACACCTCATTTTCACTTTCAGTGATATAAAAACACCAAAAAATAACTTTAAAACACAACGCGATCTTAACAAAGACGTGTCTCGTTTACAAAATATGGCGGAATTACTCACAGCGTGACTTACATGGCCACGCCTACCTGCGCGGTGTCATATCTTCTTTTATTTATATCATGTATCATTACTATTCATTACAAGACTTACGGCAACGTATTATATACGAGTGTGATCTCATTAGTCATTAAAATGGAAATAATGACATCTCGTCATTGTTTCTAAATCCATATTCATTACGTTACAAATAAACGTGTGACACCTTGTATAATTTAGTTTGCAGTGTCTCTTCCCAGAAGATATTTTAATCATGCTAAACACAGTCAGTAAGTAAAATCAAATCCGCACGACGGGCGACGCGACGCCTCGCTCCGTCACTCCCGCCCCTTTTCAACGGAGCCCTAAATTAAATTCAGGGGCCGAAGCTCTCCCGGAACAAACGCGTTTTGGAGGGCGGTCTCCGATAATTCACTCTAAAATCCCCGTTTAAGAGCACAAGGGACGTGTAAAATGTAGTTGGGGTTGACCCCGAATCCCAGGAAATTCCGGATATAATGCGAAGGCAAAATTTACGATTCGCATAGGCATATAGTAAGTACATGGCGAAATACAAAAGGGATTTGGCAATGTGGGAAATAGAATGAAAAAAATCCGGTATAATGGCTTTTTGGGCCTTTCAGATACCACGACGGTGCCAAAATTTTCAGATTTTAGGCGCAGTTGCGTCACGTGAAGTCACAGGCGTATACTGGTGAGAAAGTTTTGTAGTGGTATATCTTATACAGCATGAGATATACAGTCGTTACCACAAGAGCGTTGGCTTAATATCTAATATAAGGATCAAGTAGAAAAAAACAAGTTTGTAGTTTAAATAGCTATTTACCTAACAAGCGCGGAAAGTGATACTTTTCCGCACGCGGCTGCACTTGACCGAACGACGCGAAGCAGTGTTCGGTCAGCAGTCCGACCTCCCCTCCCTCCACAATATCTTTGATATGAGTATCAAATGAAAGGGTTTGACAAGTAAAATACGATAAGCTATGTGGCGGCATTCTTAACCCAATATGGCAGACGCCACAAGATGGCGGATTACCCTTTTCTTCACAATCCCCTTGATATGGGTATTAAATGAAAGGATTTGACAAGTAGGATACGATGAGCTATGTGACGCCATTTTAAACCCAATATGGCGGACGTTACAACATGGCGGATTACCTTTTTTCACAACCCCCTTGACCTGGGTATCAAATGAAAGGGTCTATCGAATAGAATACGATCAGTTATGTGACATCATTTTAAACCCAATATGGCGGACACCACAAGCTGGAGGATTACCTTTTTCTTCACAATCCCCTTGATATGGGTATCAATTGAAAGGGTTTGACGAGTAAAATACGCAATACGCAAGCAAACCCAATACGGCGGGCGCCACAAGATGGCGGATTACCTTTTTCTACATAACCCCATTGACATGTTTATCAAATGAAAGGGTTTGACAAGTATAATAATAATAATAATAATATAATAATAACAAAGTTTATTAGCTACAACAAAGCTATTCAATATAATTTTAAAATATAACATAAGTATAATACGATAAGCTGTGTGACGCAATTCTAAACCAATATGGCGGACATCACAACCATCTTGATATGGGTATCAAATGAAAGGGTTTGACGAGTAGAATACGATAAGCTATGTGACGTTATTATAAATCCAATATGGCGGACGCCACCAGATGGCGGATTACCTTTTTCTTTACAATCCCCTTGATATGGGTATCAAATGAAAGGGTTTGATGAGTAGAATATGATAACAAGTAAAATGCCTTGTAATAATGATGCATTATCAGAAATGCGTAGGTTAAGACGTAACTAACAATTTAAAAATAAAATCTCATGTAAGAAATACTGTTTAAAAACAAGCTTTTATTATTTAAATGTACTAAAACGAAAACAATTAGTACAAATTTTATTTATTGCGAAAATCTCAGTTAGAACATATTTCTTGGCTTTTACGCAAAAATTACTAAATATATAACAATTAGAAAAGACAAAGAAAAAAACCTATGTTGTTAGTATATTTCTTTGTCTTTTATAATTGTATAATTGTTATATATTTAGAAATTTTTGCGTAAAAGCCAAATAATAAATTTAACATAATACATATATCTGTTTTAGTGATAATTTTGATACTACTTTTATTAAGATCCACCCACGCGAAAAACGTCCACTTAGCATTCAGCATTGCCACAATGAACTCTGTACTTATTTTATTTCATTTGAGTACGTCTAAATAATAAAAGCTTGTTTTTAAAAAGTATTTTTACATAAGATTTTATTTATTTTATGTTCTTGAAAGTGCTCATCCAAACTTAAAAAACTATGTAGGTGGCATTGGTAAAATAATTAAATGCCCTTTAAAATGATATGGGAATATCGTGTGCAGCATTTAATATATTAAGGGAAAAGTCATCCTTGCTTAAGGGTTGAAATTAGAAGTAAAATTGATGTTTTTCTGTTTATAACTTCAAAAGAAGAAATCCTGAGAGGAACGTTTTCGGTGGGCCACCCTGTATAGTTTATAGTACAGTCAAATAAGCTAAAACAAGTGCGCATTACTCAAAACGGCCATCTTAAATTTGAGTGCGCGATATTTTAAAGAACGTGTTTATAATGAAGGAAAAATCAAAGAAATCAAAAGCTTCTTTCTTTTCCCTTTTTTTAAACAAGTTTTTTTTTATTGAAAAAAAAGTTTTTAGGCCATAGCGCTAAGCGCTTTGTCGGATCAAAAAAAAGTTAAAATAAAAGTTGTAGGTACTAAAGATATCTTTAAAATAAGCCATACGGTAAGATTTTTAACAAGAATCACAAAAGGAATGTTAAAAAAAGCCTTCAGTTAAATAATTTATAATTTTTCTAAAATCCGACTTACGTTTTAAGCCTTGCAGAGAAAATGTGTCTTGGCATATTTAAAAAGTGTGCCAAATTTGGTCGAAAAATATCTAAAAGTTGTAAAAATAAAAAAATTTAGGCGTTGTCGTTTAAGGAGTCCTGCTGCTTAAAGGGAGGTCGTAAAGGATCGTACCGAGGTTACTTTTACCCCTGAAGAGTTGTATTATCATGTTATAAAGAAAGAAAAGGGATATATAATAAATTGTATGTTATATTTTAAAATTATATTGAATAGCTTTGTAGGTAATAAACTTTGTTATTATTATTATTATTATACTAAAAACCGAGCTAAAAATTATTGCATCATAGCTGCTCGTCTTATTTATTTCGATTTGAAGAGAAAGATCTGTACTAAACATTATTTTTAATAGCGTCTCGCAGGATACCAGCAATAGAGTACCAACAACCGCACTTTTAATATGTAAAGAGGCAACAAAAACAAACAAACTTACCCTTCTTATGCTTATCTTGTAATTGTATTCATTTTTATCCTGTAGGTATTCTAGATAATTATCTTTAATTTTCGCTCCATGCTGAAAATAAAATTTTAAAATTAGTTAAACTATAAAATATTTTTGTAATAAAGATTAAAAATACCCCAATTAAAAATAATACCTTTAGTTTAAAACAAAAATCGAGTTCCATTTCTGTTAAATTCAATTTTAATTAAATTAATATTTCTTTTAATTTAATGTAATTAACAGAGATTAGTTGTCAGTTACCCCGCACTTCGCTATCAGTGCGGTTTACTTACTGAACATCATGTTTTCTTTTATTATAGAAGTATTTTTTTAATAGTGGTGTGCTAAATACAATTTGGACAACAAAAATTATTTTTATGCAATAATCGATAAAAATGAATTAATTTTTACCCAAAATCAAAAATTATTCGCAGCTTATTCGGGTGCACAGGAAAGAAGGAAACCTGTCACGAGGCTTGACATTATTTTATCTTTTAAAAGCAATTTACCAGAGGTAGTAGCGTAGCCAAGTGGGGGACAGGTGGGGCAAAATAATTTAGATATGTTTAAATTAAATTAAAAACTAAGCATCTCAAAACAAGTTTATTTTTTAACACTCAACACATTTAAATAGACATATTGTTGTATCTTATCTTAGGAATTTAAAATAGGAACACAGGAACATTTACATTACTATATTATAGCTATATTACAAAAAATCAACAGAAAATGTTAGGAACCAAGAAAACGAACGAACGAACATGTATATTATCTATAGTATAGTTTTTATAAAGAAAAACAATCCAAATTTAGTGCTACAGTTAAATCAAGCGAGGTTACCACATCGATTTTAAATGTAATTTTTTTGACCTTTTTAATTTTATGTATTTTTCTGAGCAAGAAGCATAAAAATATATATTATTTACTAAAAAAAATCGGAAAAGCGGGAGTTTTAATATGGTAGTCGGGAAGCGGGAGATTTATTGGAAAATCGGGAGCTTCCCGCCTAAATCGGGAGGGCTGGTAACCGTTCGGGGGGGGGGGGGGGGGGGGTGAATTGAGAAATAAAAGGAGCGGCTGGGAACTTCTCCAAACATGTTCATTAATTTTCGATGTTATGGAGGTCATAAAATATAATTTTGGTTAACTGATGCTAAAAATATATTATCGGGGAGGGGGATAACAAGCAGCGTTTGGTAATTTCTCCAAAAATGTTAATTGACATGCCATTTTTGGGGTTATTGAGGTCAAAAAATTTAATTTAAGAAAATTGACGGCGGGGATGGGAGGGATAAAGAGAAGTGACTGCCAATTTCGCCAAAAATGTTAACTAATTGGTCATTTTCGAAGATATTAAGGGCAGAAAAGCTAAGTTCATGTAAGGATGTGAAAAAATTACGACGGGGAGGGGGGCGAAAGGAGTGGGTGAAAATTTTTACAAATGTTAACATTGTTAACTTTGTCATTTTCGGTGTTACTGAGGTCTGAAAATCCAATATTACACGGACATTACAAACTTAAAGAGGGGGCGATAAGATAAAGGTGGCGGGAAAATAGGTGAACTAAAAATAAATAAATTAAATATTTTTTTCAACAAAAAAATTTACCAACTTCACAAAAGAAAAAGAACTAAAAAGTACGAAATAATAATTTTCCGTATTTATAACTGTGGTTAATGCAAACTTAATTTTGTTTAAAGTTAGGTACCTTGTACACCGAAGTGCTAAACTTTAAAGTCGGCGCAATTTCACGGATCCGTAATGATAATTCATAAACAATTAATAAATAGTTGCGCTTAGTTCAGAACTTTTGCGTATAAATTACTAAAAGTCGAACGCAATTAGGCTGACCATTAGGCTTAGTAATAAATAACTAAAAATATTAGTCTTTGTTAACAATAATTTATTAATGGGATTCCAATTATACTTTAAAATTGCGCCGATTTCAAAATTCAGAAGTTCGGTATACAAGTTACCTAACGTTGAACAAAATTAAGTTTATCATTAACCACACTTATAAATACGGAAAAATATTATTTCATACTTTTCAGTGCTTTTTTTGTGAAATTGGTTCATTTTTTTGAAAAAAAATCTTTTGTGAAGTTGCTTAAAAAAAATTATTAGTTTTAGGGAAGAAGGTCTACTTGCCTAAAAAAACATCGGCAACTCGCATAGGGCGCGAAATTGGAAGCGGGATTAAACGCCACTCTCAGTAGGCTGTAATTACAACCCTTCGTCACAGCTGAGAGCGAAATTTCTCAATAAACTGGGTCTTCGTGTAGTTACACTGCCTCGGTCACGTCTCGTGCTGTTGTTGCTATGGAAAATATGTCCGTACCTCCATTGGCTTATTCGGCTTTCTCGTACGTTTTATTGCCAATTTTTTTTATTTTAAAGTTATAGCATCTATTTTAAGTCTCCATCCGAGTTGTTCATCATATTTCAAATCTTTATGATTTTATGTTCCTCTAAGAAAAGTCTGTGTCTTGGACATGAACGTACCGTAAATTTTAAGAATTAATTGTCCTCGAGGCTCCGAAAATTTTCCCAAAAACAATTTGTTCACGATGAAATGCTTAAAATCAGCTTTATTTGTCTTAGTACTAGGTAGAAAGTATATTTAAAAGTTATTTTATAATATTATTAAAACACAAAAATCAACTGGTTTTGATATTATGTTTTTTGACATTACTTCACTTATGCAAAGAAGAGAGAGATTGTTTGCTTGTAGCAATTCATCTTAGACTGGGTGCCAAAAATATTGTTTAGTTTAATGCCTCCAGAACCCAGTAGTGCTCCCTGCCATTCAAAAAATCCAACGACACAGCACTGAGGTGATACTCATTATGCGAGGGGTGGCTTCGAGGTAAGCGATCTCTTCGGGGGGTACTTCGAGGATGTTTTTGTGCCCGAGCGGTATCAGTTCAGCCCGGACTCCGTTCCTCGGATCTCCAAGAATATGGATCTTCGGAGGGTTGTTCTCGAAAGGAAGCATGTTTTGAAATCTTTGCAAGGTCTTGATCCCCATAAAGGTGCCGGGCGGACAAATTGGCTTCTATATTTATAGAAAAGTGTGCCCAATCCCTTTGCACTCCGCTGACCCTCCTGTTCAACCTTTCTTTGAGTTTGGGTGAATTTCCGGATACATGGAAGACTGCCAAGGTCGTTCCTGTCTTTAAAAAGAAGACGTCAGAAGAATGACGTTAAAAATTATCGACCAATAAGCATAATCTCTATCATACCTAAACATTTGGAAAAATTAATTTATGAGTATCTTTTTTCATTGGTAAAGAATGTGATCAGCGTGATTTCGGATCAGCATGGCTTTTTTCGGAGACGTTCTCCGGAAACAAATTTGTTTATATTTTGTGAATACCTTCATCGCTACATGGATAATCGGATTTAGGTGGATGCCGTCTATACCGACTTCAGCAAGGCTTTTGATAAAATAAGTCATAACATCTTGTTGTGTGGGCGGAAGTCTTCTCAGGTGGGTTGAATCTTATATTAAAAATCGATCACAGTTTGTCTCAGTACAGGGATTCTGTTCCCGATCGTTTGTAACCACGTCTGGTGTACCCCAGAGATCATAATATCTGGGACCTTTGCTTTTTATCATATAATGGAATTAAGTCTTGCTTTCGTCATTGTAAAACTCGAAAAAAACTTAATAATATAGCTATTAAATGCATTTCGTCAGCGCTTTTAGCGGTTGGCACTGTCAACACCGTCGCGTCGGCGCGGACATACAGTTTCCGACGATCCTATCTTTGGTGAAATTGCGTCAACTTTTTGAAAATGATGAATAGTTTTAATCATAACTTATGAGATATATCACAACATTCCGATTCCGTAATTTTTTTGTTCGAATTTTTTAACCTTCTCATAACCTATATCTTTTGAACAGATGTAGATAAAGAGGCAAATTTCTTTTGGTTATTATCTTTATAATGAATTCATAATTCATCGCATTTGAACGTTTTAAGAGATAGGTACCAAAAAGTGACGAAAAACTCATTTTTCCATCTTTTTTAGGATTATCGAAGCCATTTAAAAATATTAAATATTTTCACTAAGAAGATTGTATTTTCAGGACTTGAAAGAAGAGTATACGCCTTAAAAATTTTGATACTATTTTTCATAAAATAAAGACGCTTAACCTAAAAGAAATTGGTAAAATCAAGTTTTCTTTTCAAACTATTGATCTAGGATTTTCATTTTGGGCTTAAATTACTTAGGCCATACCACTTTAATGCAATCGGAAAAAAATGGAAGTGGGAAGACCTTCGGGTTAAACTTAGTCGAGGCATACCGTGTAGCCTAGCCTTGAATCAACAAGCGTTCGATCTTGTTGGCATCGCTTTCGAACATGATCTTAGCTGGGCACAACTTTACATCAATAGCAGCATCGGCTGCTCAAAACCTGATTTTCTCTTCGAAGTCATATAATATGTCCCCTATTTTAGCTTATAAAGGGTGTCCCTAGAAAATAGCATGACGGGCGCGGCCCGTCCATAAGGCCATTTGGTTAATGATCCACCTAATAATTAATTTTTTAATTTTTTAAAACCAAAAAAGGATCTTTTATTTCAAAAAAGTTCAAGTTCCATGCGAAAACTCCCCAAGAAAGAATCAAGCCACCGTATCAAAGAAAATTATAGCTACTCATATTATTTTTTTTTGACCGTATGCAAGGGTGATCAGGACAAGCTTGCTCTGGACTCGCCGTATTTTAGATTGACCTTATGGGTGTATATGGACTACATAAAATGCATTAAAGCTAAGAGAGAAACAAACAAACCCGCTTGAGGAAGTTAAAAAGAGACACAATTTATCGACCCACCAATAATATCGCTTTCGGGGCGCGCGTGGTTGTCAATGCCGCCGCGCTGGGTGTGTCGGGTTGTATCTTGCAAAATTTGGTCCATTTATCCTCTTTTAAACCCCATCCGCGGATATACAGTGGATGGCCTTAAAGCAGTGATTCCCAACCTTTTTAGACTTCTTATACTTTAAATGAATTTTATACACATGCGAATCAGGCGCGGCGCGTTAGTTTTTTTTACAAATGGGTCAAAATTTTATGGGCAACTAGTGATATCAATGCAACAAGCAAAATACACTTTTTTAATTAAGGAAGGTTTTTTAATAATGTGCCTAGTTTTGCCAAGAAATTATTTACCTACCTACAAATAAACACCGCAAAAATCATAAAATAGGTACTGTAGTATATTGAATATTGCTACTCTAGATGTTTATGACTTTTAGTATTCCTTTTCTATGTGTTTTAGTCTAACATTGTTAGCGGCTTCCCGTTTTGATACGTCTGCGTCTGCTCAATAGAGCTTGCGCCTTGTACTAAAAGTATGATTATTCGTAAAATAATATTGGGAAAGCTGCCGAAATTCCGTTTTCTTTAATAAATACAATACTGGCGGCTAGACATAGTAATACGATCTTTGTCTACGCACGAGCAGGTTGCCAGCTGTAGTAGATATGAGATTACCAATAATTTAAAAAATATTTTATCCAGGAACAAGTGCTAACTTGTTGCCAGTACACCTTTTGGAGCCGATCTAACTTTTTAAATAACAAGAAATTTAAAAAAAAGTCCATCCGTGCACAGACTCGAACCCACGACCTCCTGGTCCACGCGCTGAGACTTACTTACAAAATCTCTTTATTCATAAGAAATATCTGTACATGTCACCTTACACCACTTAATTATGTACAAATACACATATGAATATACACGATCGTGACATAGTTCCGCGCAACACGGTTGCGTCCAACAAGTCAATGCGCCAGAGAACCTGGATGGGACTGTTTTTAACCCTTTTTAGCATAGTGGTGACTTAGATGTTATACGTAGGCTGAGACTCTACCTCTGGACCACGCTGCTAATGTGAGAATACCTGTGCCGATGCCCTTATATTTGATTACTAACATTGGCGTGGCTCAGAGATCGTATTTCTATGTTTAACCGCTAATTAATAATGCTTTAAGATAATGCAAATACAATGCGCATATTAGGTACCTAATTCGTTTTTCTTTATCCAACCCAAATTGTTTTGAAAGAGTATATTTCACGGGGTGGTTCGAGTGCATTTCCATAGTGAGAGTGGCGCGATATTATTGGTCGGCCGTCGACAAATTTTGTTTCTTTTTAACTTCCTAAAGGGCGTATGTCTATTTCTCTCTTAATTTTAATAAATTTATGTCGTCCATATAAATCTATGAGGCCAATATTTAAAATACGACCCAGCCCGGAGCAAGCTTGGATATCTTTCGACGATGGCTTGGCTTGATTCTTTCTTGGGCAGTTTTCGCAGGGAACTAGCACTTTTTAAAAGACAAGTTTGGTTTTAGATAAATTATTAGGTGGATCACTGAAAATAAATTTAGGTGGGTCACTGACCAAATGACCTTATGGACGGACCGCGCCTGATACGAATAACTTTACAAAATGTATTTAATTATAAATAAAACGGGAAGTTGTAAGATTTCACCCAGTACTTTTGTTTTGCGTTATTACTGAACCCTTCTGCGTACGACCCCAAATGCTCTCACGTACCACCGGTGGTACGCGTGCCACCAGTTGGGAACCCCTGCCCTAAAGGATTAAATTTAGATTTTTTAAAAAATGTTTTAAAAACTAGTTATTAACTTGCTGACGAATGAAAGTTCCGCCAATGAAGCGCATATAGCATTTGAAATTCATAAATTTCCAATTTAATGGTTTACTTTACGAGTGATCGTAAAAATATGACGTCCACGGTCCCGGTAACTTTCGAAGGAAGAACTTGCTAAAATAAATCTCCACGTATAGTAATACTTTGTTATTTTACTTATTTTAACAAGTTTTATCGTTCGGAAAAGGAAAAGCTGCGGTATGTGTTTTACAACGCTGCCAAATTTTATTTGTTTACAAATAACCCGAATCAAATAAAAGCAAAATCAGTGGATTGCAAGTTTATTAGCCTCTACCTTCAGCGTCGGTCTAAGTTTGCTTGTTTGCTCAATAGAACACTTTTATCTCTACATTCTCTACCCACTGACGGGTGAGAAATTCAATACTTATCAATACTTATCATTACGTAGAATCTCTTATTTATGGTAATTTTTTCTATTAACAGCATAGAGACAAAGATCCATGGAGCGACCCAGGAAACTGCACACCTGCCACCGGGTGTCAGTAGTTCATGTATTAATGTACTACTGGCCAAACATCTCTTATTTTAAGTAAAAAACAGTAGCATAGGTAGCGACCACAGGCTAATCAGAGCAAGAGTTATACTTAACACAAAACTCGAAAGACAAACTGGCCAGAAAGCTAATGACAATCGGAATAGACACAAATAAACTCATAGAAAACTCCGAGCAATACCAGACGCTACTCAACAATAGACTACAAGACCAGGAAGAAAGCACATAAGCTCATGGAAACTATCTTAAGCTGAACCAAAGAAATAGGTGGTCCAAGAAAACATAATCAGCACAAGAAGCTAAGAAAATGCAAATGAAAGCCACGAACAACGTGCAAAGAATAGAATACACCAAGCTGTGCAAGACAATAAGATAAAAGATTGCAGAACACATCAAAATTTACAAGGAAAAACTAGTAGAAACTGCAATCGAAAACAGAAAAAGCTGCAAGAACGCTAAGAAATCCCTCATCACCGACAATAAACAAGTAGTGGCACTAATCAATGACAACACCAGAATCACAAACAGAGAAGAATTAATAAACCAAGTAACCAAATTCTATAGTGAACTGTACAAGGCCCCAGAGACGATACAGGAACACGAAACAACACCACGAGTACATGACGACATCCTAGATATTCTCGTGGAAGAGGTAGAGAAGGCGCTTAATAGCATGAGAAAAGGTAAAGCAGCAGGCAATGACGCTATGATGGTCGACCTAATCAAATATGCAGGAAAACGAACATGGCAAATCCTAGCAAAAATTTACACTAACTGTCTAAGGTCAAGACACATACCACAAAGTTAGAATAGCACCAATTTAATTCTAATTCACAAGAAAGGCAGTAAAGAAGACATAAGAATCTATCGGCCAATCAGTCTAATACCAACAATATACAAGGTATTCACAAAAATCATAAATACCAGAATACAGAACACACTAGATGCTGCACAACCACAGGAACAGGCTGGCTTTAGAAGTGGCTTCAGCACAATCGACCACATGCACACATTAACGGAGGTCATTAGTCGAACAAAGGAATATGACATACCACTGAAACTAGCCTTCGTAGATTTCGAGAAACCGATTTCGGGAAACCGTTCGACTCAATATATCCCAAAGCTATAATAGAAGCCCTAACTAGTCAATGTGTCGACAAACCGTATATAGAAACCCTAGCAAACATATACAAAGAATCCAAAGCCGGAGTGATGATATAGGAAGGATCTCCGGAATTCCCTACCAATAAAGGAGTACGTCAAGGAGACGCAATATCTCTAAAGCTCTTCACGGCATCACTTAAAGAAATCTTCCGTGAGGTAGACTAAGACAACAAAAGTTCTATGCATGCATAGAGGGAGAACACCTCAACCACCTAAGATTCTCTGATGACATTGTACTAATCGCCAAGAATCTTGATGAACTTCAACAGCAAATTGACGAACTAAATACAGCATGCAATAAAGTAGATCTGAAGATGAACCTAGCCAAAACCAAAAGAATGTACAACGAACTGATAAACAAACAAGACATACAAGTAAACAACACCACACTAGAAGTAGTAGAAGAATACATATATCTGGGCCAACTAATACACATCTCGGGATCTCTACTACGAAAAATCAACAGAAGAATAAAACTAGCATGGAGAGCATTCGGTAGGAACTCAATCATATTCAAATCTAAAACCCACTCTTCCTAAAGAAGCGAACGTTTGATCAATGTATACTACCAGTCATGACATACGGATGTGAAACCTGGATACTAAAAACAGACGTAACAAGAATACTCCAGGTAGCACAAAGGGCTATGGAACGATGCATGCTAGGAATACCTAGAAGGGACTGCAAGAGAATAAAGTGGATAGGACAGAAAACCCAGGTAATAGACGTCATCCACAGAATCAAGTCCCTAAAATGGAAATGGGCAGGACACTTGGCAAGAAGAACTGACAATTGATGGACCACAAGAATTACACAATGGTACCCCAGAGGCGTGAAAAGATCAAGAAGACGACCAAATTTGAGATGAGACCATGATATAAAGAAATTAGCAGAACTAACCTGGGCCCGCATAGCCAACAATAGACAACAATATTGTTTCAGAATCTTGCAAGTTTTAGGTCGATTAGTACTGGTTATAGCGAAAAATTTTCGAATTTCACTTTGAAATTTAAAAATAATACAGTCAACTTCGGATATAACGAACTCCGCATATAACGAACGACCGGTTATTACGAACAAGAATTATGTTCCGGCCAAAACGCCATAAGAATGTATGTATTTTTGTTCGTTAATAACGAACCCGGCTATAACGAACTATCGGCTATAGCGAACCCTATTTTGATTAGTTTTTTGCTTGTGGAAGTTCGGATATAACGAACTGTCGAAATTTCACGTACGTATCACTTCCATATTCGTAAAGTAACGGCCGAGAATAGCAACCATAGATAAGCGACAAAGACAATACAAAAGTGAATATGGACTTCTGTCTATACCGCATCATTAGTGTGACGAAATATCTTTCTCCGTTCAATATTGTGGATACGTGTCTGCCCAAGGTCAGCAAAACTGGTTACCCTAAATATCAAAGGCACCGACATGTTTTGTCGCTTCTCTATGGTTGGTATTCTCGGGTATCGGGTCGAGTAGCGACCTGTCAGGCGCCATTTCAATTTGTAGTTTAATTTTGGCAATAGGCGAGGGAACATTGTTCTAGCATGGAGCAGAGCGCGCCAAAATTCAGCAAGCGAAAGGTTATAAACACTTGCAGAAAAAGTTGACATAATTACAAAACTGCAAAATGGGGTTGTAAATGCCTAAATCTGTAGGGACTATAAGTTACAAATGTCAAAGACTATTAATATTCGTAAATTTTAATAATAATAATTTTGACAACAAAAGTGTTGAGTCTGGTAATTACTTACAAATTAAAATTGAAAAACATGTACTAAAAAAAAGAAAAAAATTACAACGTACTGATTTTGTATAAATTATACAAATATGTATGTTTAAAAAGTACATAATTTAAAAATACTATGTATTATGTATAATAAACGACTCATAAAAAGTACCTATACATATGTATGTACATAGTACATACTTGTTTTATTCTCTGCACTTCGGATATAACGAACGCCCTGCTATAACGAACTGTTTAAAGATCCCCTTGATGGTTCGTTATATCCGAAGTTGACTGTATACAGCTAGTAGCCCTTCACTCACCCTGTAAATTTTAATCTGTCTTTATGTCTAGTTCTCGAGGAATTGATAAAAATTAAGTTATCAGCCAAATTTGTAAAAAACTGAAACTGCTTGCAAGGAACGCCGCTGGATGCAAACTATACAGCTAGTAGCCCTTAACTCACCCTGTAAATTTTAATCTGTTTATGTCTAGTTTTCGAGAAATTGTAAAAATTAAGTTAGCAGCGAAATTTGCAAAAAACTGAAACTGCTTGCGAGGAACGCCGCTGGATGCAAACTATACAGCTAGTAGCCCTTAACTCACCCTGTAAATTTTAATCTGTTTATGTCTAGTTTTCGAGAAATTGTAAAAATTAAGTTAGCAGCCAAATTTGCAAAAAATTGAAACTGCTTGCAAGGAACGCCGCTGGATGCAAACTATACAGCTAGTAGCCCTTAACTCACCCTGTAAACTTTAATCTGTTTATGTCTAGTTTTCGAGAAATTGTAAAAATTAAGTTAGCAGCCAAATTTGCAAAAAACTGAAACTGCTTGCAAGGAACGCCGCTGGATACAAACTATACAGCTAGTAGCCCTTAACTCACCCTGTAAATTTTAATCTGTTTTTATGTCTAGTTCTCGAGAAATTGATAAAAATTAAGTTAGCAGCCAAATTTGTAAAAAAACTGAAACTGCTTGCAAGGAACGCCGCTGGATACAAACTATACAGCTAGTAGCCCTTAACTCACCCTGTAAATTTTAATCTGTTTTTATGTCTAGTTCTCGAGAAATTGATAAAAATTAAGTTAGCAGCCAAATTTGTAAAAAAACTGAAACTGCTTGCAAGGAACGCCGCTGGATGCAAACTATACAGCTAGTAGCCCTTAACTCACCCTGTAAATTTTAATCTGTTTATGTCTAGTTTTCGAGAAATTGTAAAAATTACGTTAGCAGCGAAATTTGCAAAAAACTGAAACTGCTTGCGAGGAACGCCGCTGGATGCAAACTATACAGCTAGTAGCCCTTAACTCACCCTGTAAATTTTAATCTGTTTATGTCTAGTTTTCGAGAAATTGTAAAAATTAAGTTAGCAGCCAAATTTGCAAAAAATTGAAACTGCTTGCAAGGAACGCCGCTGGATGCAAACTATACAGCTAGTAGCCCTTAACTCACCCTGTAAACTTTAATCTGTTTATGTCTAGTTTTCGAGAAATTGTAAAAATTAAGTTAGCAGCCAAATTTGCAAAAAACTGAAACTGCTTGCAAGGAACGCCGCTGGATGCAAACTATACAGCTAGTAGCCCTTAACTCACCCTGTAAATTTTAATCTGTTTTTATGTCTAGTTTTCGAGAAATTGTAAAAATTACGTTAGCAGCGAAATTTGCAAAAAACTGAAACTGCTTGCGAGGAACGCCGCTGGATGCAAACTATACAGCTAGTAGCCCTTAACTCACCCTGTAAATTTTAATCTGTTTATGTCTAGTTTTCGAGAAATTGTAAAAATTACGTTAGCAGCGAAATTTGCAAAAAACTGAAACTGCTTGCGAGGAACGCCGCTGGATGCAAACTATACAGCTAGTAGCCCTTAACTCACCCTGTAAATTTTAATCTGTTTATGTCTAGTTTTCGAGAAATTGTAAAAATTAAGTTAGCAGCCAAATTTGCAAAAAATTGAAACTGCTTGCAAGGAACGCCGCTGGATGCAAACTATACAGCTAGTAGCCCTTAACTCACCCTGTAAACTTTAATCTGTTTATGTCTAGTTTTCGAGAAATTGTAAAAATTAAGTTAGCAGCCAAATTTGCAAAAAACTGAAACTGCTTGCAAGGAACGCCGCTGGATACAAACTATACAGCTAGTAGCCCTTAACTCACCCTGTAAATTTTAATCTGTTTTTATGTCTAGTTCTCGAGAAATTGATAAAAATTAAGTTAGCAGCCAAATTTGTAAAAAAACTGAAACTGCTTGCAAGGAACGCCGCTGGATACAAACTATACAGCTAGTAGCCCTTAACTCACCCTGTAAATTTTAATCTGTTTTTATGTCTAGTTCTCGAGAAATTGATAAAAATTAAGTTAGCAGCCAAATTTGTAAAAAAACTGAAACTGCTTGCAAGGAACGCCGCTGGATGCAAACTATACAGCTAGTAGCCCTTAACTCACCCTGTAAATTTTAATCTGTTTATGTCTAGTTTTCGAGAAATTGTAAAAATTACGTTAGCAGCGAAATTTGCAAAAAACTGAAACTGCTTGCGAGGAACGCCGCTGGATGCAAACTATACAGCTAGTAGCCCTTAACTCACCCTGTAAATTTTAATCTGTTTATGTCTAGTTTTCGAGAAATTGTAAAAATTAAGTTAGCAGCCAAATTTGCAAAAAATTGAAACTGCTTGCAAGGAACGCCGCTGGATGCAAACTATACAGCTAGTAGCCCTTAACTCACCCTGTAAACTTTAATCTGTTTATGTCTAGTTCTCGAGGAATTGATAAAAATTAAGTTAGCAGCCAAATTTGCAAAAAACTGAAACTGCTTGCAAGGAACGCCGCTGGATGCAAACTATACAGCTAGTAGCCCTTAACTCACCCTGTAAATTTTAATCTGTTTTTATGTCTAGTTCTCGAGGAATTGATAAAAATTAAGTTATCAGCCAAATTTGTAAAAAACTGAAACTGCTTGCAAGGAACGCCGCTGGATGCAAACTATACAGCTAGTAGCCCTTAACTCACCCTGTAAATTTTAATCTGTTTATGTCTAGTTTTCGAGAAATTGTAAAAATTACGTTAGCAGCGAAATTTGCAAAAAACTGAAACTGCTTGCGAGGAACGCCGCTGGATGCAAACTATACAGCTAGTAGCCCTTAACTCACCCTGTAAATTTTAATCTGTTTATGTCTAGTTTTCGAGAAATTGTAAAAATTAAGTTAGCAGCCAAATTTGCAAAAAATTGAAACTGCTTGCAAGGAACGCCGCTGGATGCAAACTATACAGCTAGTAGCCCTTAACTCACCCTGTAAACTTTAATCTGTTTATGTCTAGTTTTCGAGAAATTGTAAAAATTAAGTTAGCAGCCAAATTTGCAAAAAACTGAAACTGCTTGCAAGGAACGCCGCTGGATACAAACTATACAGCTAGTAGCCCTTAACTTACCCTGTAAATTTTAATCTGTTTTTATGTCTAGTTCTCGAGAAATTGATAAAAATTAAGTTAGCAGCCAAATTTGTAAAAAAACTGAAACTGCTTGCAAGGGACGCCGCTGGATACAAACTATACAGCTAGTAGCCCTTAACTCACCCTGTAAATTTTAATCTGTTAATGTCTAGTTTTCGAGAAATTGTAAAAATTAAGTTAGCAGCCAAATTTGCAAAAAACTGAAACTGCTTGCGAGGAACGCCGCTGGATGCAAACTATACAGCTAGTAGCACTTAACTCACCCTGTAAATTTTAATCTGTTTATGTCTAGTTTTCGAGAAATTGTAAAAATTACGTTAGCAGCCAAATTTGCAAAAAACTGAAACTGCTTGCGAGGAACGCCGCTGGATGCAAACTATACAGCTAGTAGCCCTTAACTCACCCTGTAAATTTTAATCTGTTTATGTCTAGTTTTCGAGAAATTGTAAAAATTAAGTTAGCAGCCAAATTTGCAAAAAACTGAAACTGCTTGCGAGGAACGCCGCTGGATGCAAACTATACAGCTAGTAGCACTTAACTCACCCTGTAAACTTTAATCTGTTTATGTCTAGTTTTCGAGAAATTGTAAAAATTAAGTTAGCAGCGAAATTTGCAAAAAACTGAAACTGCTTGCGAGGAACGCCGCTGGATGCAAACTATACAGCTAGTAGCCCTTAACTCACCCTGTAAATTTTAATCTGTTTATGTCTAGTTTTCGAGAAATTGTAAAAATTAAGTTAGCAGCCAAATTTGCAAAAAATTGAAACTGCTTGCAAGGAACGCCGCTGGATGCAAACTATACAGCTAGTAGCCCTTAACTCACCCTGTAAACTTTAATCTGTTTATGTCTAGTTTTCGAGAAATTGTAAAAATTAAGTTAGCAGCCAAATTTGCAAAAAACTGAAACTGCTTGCAAGGAACGCCGCTGGATACAAACTATACAGCTAGTAGCCCTTAACTCACCCTGTAAATTTTAATCTGTTTTTATGTCTAGTTCTCGAGAAATTGATAAAAATTAAGTTAGCAGCCAAATTTGTAAAAAAACTGAAACTGCTTGCAAGGAACGCCGCTGGATACAAACTATACAGCTAGTAGCCCTTAACTCACCCTGTAAATTTTAATCTGTTTTTATGTCTAGTTCTCGAGAAATTGATAAAAATTAAGTTAGCAGCCAAATTTGTAAAAAAACTGAAACTGCTTGCAAGGAACGCCGCTGGATGCAAACTATACAGCTAGTAGCCCTTAACTCACCCTGTAAATTTTAATCTGTTTATGTCTAGTTTTCGAGAAATTGTAAAAATTACGTTAGCAGCGAAATTTGCAAAAAACTGAAACTGCTTGCGAGGAACGCCGCTGGATGCAAACTATACAGCTAGTAGCCCTTAACTCACCCTGTAAATTTTAATCTGTTTATGTCTAGTTTTCGAGAAATTGTAAAAATTAAGTTAGCAGCCAAATTTGCAAAAAATTGAAACTGCTTGCAAGGAACGCCGCTGGATGCAAACTATACAGCTAGTAGCCCTTAACTCACCCTGTAAACTTTAATCTGTTTATGTCTAGTTTTCGAGAAATTGTAAAAATTAAGTTAGCAGCCAAATTTGCAAAAAACTGAAACTGCTTGCAAGGAACGCCGCTGGATGCAAACTATACAGCTAGTAGCCCTTAACTCACCCTGTAAATTTTAATCTGTTTTTATGTCTAGTTTTCGAGAAATTGTAAAAATTACGTTAGCAGCGAAATTTGCAAAAAACTGAAACTGCTTGCGAGGAACGCCGCTGGATGCAAACTATACAGCTAGTAGCCCTTAACTCACCCTGTAAATTTTAATCTGTTTATGTCTAGTTTTCGAGAAATTGTAAAAATTACGTTAGCAGCGAAATTTGCAAAAAACTGAAACTGCTTGCGAGGAACGCCGCTGGATGCAAACTATACAGCTAGTAGCCCTTAACTCACCCTGTAAATTTTAATCTGTTTATGTCTAGTTTTCGAGAAATTGTAAAAATTAAGTTAGCAGCCAAATTTGCAAAAAATTGAAACTGCTTGCAAGGAACGCCGCTGGATGCAAACTATACAGCTAGTAGCCCTTAACTCACCCTGTAAACTTTAATCTGTTTATGTCTAGTTTTCGAGAAATTGTAAAAATTAAGTTAGCAGCCAAATTTGCAAAAAACTGAAACTGCTTGCAAGGAACGCCGCTGGATACAAACTATACAGCTAGTAGCCCTTAACTCACCCTGTAAATTTTAATCTGTTTTTATGTCTAGTTCTCGAGAAATTGATAAAAATTAAGTTAGCAGCCAAATTTGTAAAAAAACTGAAACTGCTTGCAAGGAACGCCGCTGGATACAAACTATACAGCTAGTAGCCCTTAACTCACCCTGTAAATTTTAATCTGTTTTTATGTCTAGTTCTCGAGAAATTGATAAAAATTAAGTTAGCAGCCAAATTTGTAAAAAAACTGAAACTGCTTGCAAGGAACGCCGCTGGATGCAAACTATACAGCTAGTAGCCCTTAACTCACCCTGTAAATTTTAATCTGTTTATGTCTAGTTTTCGAGAAATTGTAAAACTTACGTTAGCAGCGAAATTTGCAAAAAACTGAAACTGCTTGCGAGGAACGCCGCTGGATGCAAACTATACAGCTAGTAGCCCTTAACTCACCCTGTAAATTTTAATCTGTTTATGTCTAGTTTTCGAGAAATTGTAAAAATTAAGTTAGCAGCCAAATTTGCAAAAAATTGAAACTGCTTGCAAGGAACGCCGCTGGATGCAAACTATACAGCTAGTAGCCCTTAACTCACCCTGTAAACTTTAATCTGTTTATGTCTAGTTCTCGAGGAATTGATAAAAATTAAGTTAGCAGCCAAATTTGCAAAAAACTGAAACTGCTTGCAAGGAACGCCGCTGGATGCAAACTATACAGCTAGTAGCCCTTAACTCACCCTGTAAATTTTAATCTGTTTTTATGTCTAGTTCTCGAGGAATTGATAAAAATTAAGTTATCAGCCAAATTTGTAAAAAACTGAAACTGCTTGCAAGGAACGCCGCTGGATGCAAACTATACAGCTAGTAGCCCTTAACTCACCCTGTAAATTTTAATCTGTTTATGTCTAGTTTTCGAGAAATTGTAAAAATTACGTTAGCAGCGAAATTTGCAAAAAACTGAAACTGCTTGCGAGGAACGCCGCTGGATGCAAACTATACAGCTAGTAGCCCTTAACTCACCCTGTAAATTTTAATCTGTTTATGTCTAGTTTTCGAGAAATTGTAAAAATTAAGTTAGCAGCCAAATTTGCAAAAAATTGAAACTGCTTGCAAGGAACGCCGCTGGATGCAAACTATACAGCTAGTAGCCCTTAACTCACCCTGTAAACTTTAATCTGTTTATGTCTAGTTTTCGAGAAATTGTAAAAATTAAGTTAGCAGCCAAATTTGCAAAAAACTGAAACTGCTTGCAAGGAACGCCGCTGGATACAAACTATACAGCTAGTAGCCCTTAACTTACCCTGTAAATTTTAATCTGTTTTTATGTCTAGTTCTCGAGAAATTGATAAAAATTAAGTTAGCAGCCAAATTTGTAAAAAAACTGAAACTGCTTGCAAGGGACGCCGCTGGATACAAACTATACAGCTAGTAGCCCTTAACTCACCCTGTAAATTTTAATCTGTTAATGTCTAGTTTTCGAGAAATTGTAAAAATTAAGTTAGCAGCCAAATTTGCAAAAAACTGAAACTGCTTGCGAGGAACGCCGCTGGATGCAAACTATACAGCTAGTAGCACTTAACTCACCCTGTAAATTTTAATCTGTTTATGTCTAGTTTTCGAGAAATTGTAAAAATTACGTTAGCAGCCAAATTTGCAAAAAACTGAAACTGCTTGCGAGGAACGCCGCTGGATGCAAACTATACAGCTAGTAGCCCTTAACTCACCCTGTAAATTTTAATCTGTTTATGTCTAGTTTTCGAGAAATTGTAAAAATTAAGTTAGCAGCCAAATTTGCAAAAAACTGAAACTGCTTGCGAGGAACGCCGCTGGATGCAAACTATACAGCTAGTAGCACTTAACTCACCCTGTAAACTTTAATCTGTTTATGTCTAGTTTTCGAGAAATTGTAAAAATTAAGTTAGCAGCCAAATTTGCAAAAAACTGAAACTGCTTGCAAGGAACGCCGCTGGATACAAACTATACAGCTAGTAGCCCTTAACTTACCCTGTAAATTTTAATCTGTTTTTATGTCTAGTTCTCGAGAAATTGATAAAAATTAAGTTAGCAGCCAAATTTGTAAAAAAACTGAAACTGCTTGCAAGGAACGCCGCTGGATACAAACTATACAGCTAGTAGCCCTTAACTCACCCTGTAAATTTTAATCTGTTAATGTCTAGTTTTCGAGAAATTGTAAAAATTAAGTTAGCAGCCAAATTTGCAAAAAACTGAAACTGCTTGCGAGGAACGCCGCTGGATGCAAACTATACAGCTAGTAGCACTTAACTCACCCTGTAAATTTTAATCTGTTTATGTCTAGTTTTCGAGAAATTGTAAAAATTAAGTTAGCAGCCAAATTTGCAAAAAACTGAAACTGCTTGCAAGGAACGCCGCTGGATGCAAACTATACAGCTAGTAGCCCTTAACTTACCCTGTAGATTTTAATCTGTTTATGTCTAGTTTTCGAGAAATTGTAAAAATTAAGTTAGCAGCCAAATTTGCAAAAAACTGAAACTGCTTGCAAGGAACGCCGCTGGATGCAAACTATACAGCTAGTAGCCCTTAACTCACCCTGTAAATTTTAATCTGTTTATGTCTAGTTTTCGAGAAATTGTAAAAATTAAGTTAGCAGCCAAATTTGCAAAAAACTGAAACTGCTTGCAAGGAACGCCGCTGGATACAAACTATACAGCTAGTAGCCCTTAACTTACCCTGTAAATTTTAATCTGTTTTTATGTCTAGTTCTCGAGAAATTGATAAAAATTAAGTTAGCAGCCAAATTTGTAAAAAAACTGAAACTGCTTGCAAGGAACGCCGCTGGATACAAACTATACAGCTAGTAGCCCTTAACTCACCCTGTAAATTTTAATCTGTTAATGTCTAGTTTTCGAGAAATTGTAAAAATTAAGTTAGCTGCCAAATTTGCAAAAAACTGAAACTGCTTGCGAGGAACGCCGCTGGATGCAAACTATACAGCTAGTAGCACTTAACTCACCCTGTAAATTTTAATCTGTTTATGTCTAGTTTTCGAGAAATTGTAAAAATTAAGTTAGCAGCCAAATTTGCAAAAAACTGAAACTGCTTGCAAGGAACGCCGCTGGATGCAAACTATACAGCTAGTAGCACTTAACTCACCCTGTAAATTTTAATCTGTTTATGTCTAGTTTTCGAGAAATTGTAAAAATTAAGTTAGCAGCCAAATTTGCAAAAAACTGAAACTGCTTGCGAGGAACGCCGCTGGATGCAAACTATACTTCTAGTAGCCCTTAACTTACCCTGTAAATTTTAATCTGTTTATATGTCTAGTTTTCGAGAAACTGTAAAAATTAAGTTAGCAGCCAAATTTGCAAAAAACTGAAACTACTTGCAAGGAACTCCGCTGGATACAAACTATGTACTTGTTTTATTCTCTGCACTTCGGATATAACGAACGCCCTGCTATAACGAACTGTTTAAAGATCCCCTTGATGGTTCGTTATATCCGAAGTTGACTGTATTTCCTAAAAAGATTTTCGCTCATAACTTAAGTTTGAAAAATGATAGCGACTTCCGGTTTCTGCAATTTTATAGGCAGTTCTACAAGTAATAAGAAAGTAGGATAAAAAATATAGCCTTCCATTTACCTTTTCATGGAAAATTGAATAAACTCCTGAAGCGACCAAAATACTCCATCTGGCGGTTTAGGATTAAACAAAAACTTAAGTATTATTACAGGCTGTGAGTCGGATATCAAATAGCTTTAAAACAAGACCAAGTTTGCTAAAATCGGTTAATGTAGCCGAAAGTTATCCAACTTTTTCTGAAATACAAATTCACCCTCCCCCACCCCTTATTTTAAGACATGGGCTAAAAGTCCAAAATCGTTCCGCGTAACTTACCTTCGCTATTGATTCTATAGAGAAATTCTCATTTATCGATTTTGATTTAAAATACGCCATCTAGCGGTAAAATTTCAAAGTGGAAAATAACTTTAATAGACTTCTCGGGATCACTTTTGTCACAATTTATTTTTCTCGAAAGCTGTAGGGCAAATAGTTTCCTAGATACAGCCGGTGGCCGACCTTAGCGATTCAAAAAGATGCATGTCTGTCTGATAAATTATGAAAAATCAATTTGTTTTGGAGTATAGGTGTATTTTTTTTTGGTTCACCTCGTACGAATGAACACTACCAGCTTAAGCAATAACATAATTAATAGCTTTTAATTTTATTATTGCCAGTCGTATAAACAAAAATGCGGCGAAATATTTTACGGTCGAATTATATGAATCAATATGGCGGAGCTACAATAAAACTGGAAATGGCCGAAATTAGGAAACTTAATGGCGGTTTTAATTTAATTTTATGGAGTTAATTAATTTAAAATCGCGTTCTCGTAAACGGCAATTTTAATTGTTCGTAATTTTAGAAACGTAAGTTAAGTTATGACTTCTAGGCAGTGGCATAACCGTCAGAATTCCTAAAGTGAAACTTAAAAATGCTTTATTGTCCAAAGTAAACACTCATGGACAAAGCAAGTAGAGTCCGACCAAAAACATAAAGGGACAGCCACGTGTTGGGCGATGCGCGAAGGTGTGACGTCAAAGTCAGTAGCGGAGCTATTAAGACTTGAGCAGGTTAATAAGGATTTATATATAAAGTACCTATTGTACAGCCGTATCCACCTGGCCGTCGCTAAGCGACGAGCGTAAACAAACCACTGCGCAACTTCTGCCGACGCCATTTATTGTACCTTTTTGTTTTTGGTCGGAATCTAAGATTAAACTAAAATCCGAGAAGAACAAATCGACGAGCAGCGACAAACGGGGCTTCCGCGCGAACGTAGGTATTCTGAATGCGCATACTCCAGCTATGGTGTACGGCCATGATACAATAAAAGGAAGATATGATACCAAACCGTGTCAAATTCGTCCGGGTTCGCGCTTTACGTCACGCTGTGAGATATTTTTGGAATTTATAACGCGCAATATAGAGCTTATGTTATTTATAGGCGATTTTATATAAATTATATTGGCAATATACTTTGCCTCCTGCTTATAATACAAATTTTAAAGTATATGATTTAAAATAATCATGGAAATAAAGGGATAAATTAATTTAAAATAATAGATATTGGTAAATTGTCTGCCAATTGCGTCCTATGTATTTATTTACGTGAAAAGAAAAGGTAAATAATTTTATAAAATGAAACTATGCCTAATAATTAAGATAATAATTTTTATTTAGAGGTATATTCTTATTAAAATATATACCTACAGAGTCTTCCGAAAATATGTTATAAATAAGAATTATGTTTGTTCCTATAATTTGTCAAATATTTTTTGCGGTGAATAAAATCTGTTTGTTTGCGATGGAAACATGTTTTTAGGATAGCTTTTTTTTGGGTTTTTTGCATTTTAAATACTTAGTACATTATTAAAAATTATTGTATTTTTGTATCCTTTGATTTTTCAAATTTAAAAAATCTTAAAATGCCAAAAATGATTCTAAACAAAACAAAAATATCTAAATTTGTTAAATTAGGTAAAACAAGAAATTATTTTTTTAGAAAATAGCCCTTTTTTCAGTCTCTTTGTTTGTCGTATTTTCTCCATTAAAGTCTGATGATTCGTTACCGTGGAGATTTTTAGCAATTGTTTGTCACAGTAAACTTTTTCATTGAAGCGAGTTTGTAAAAACATTAAACACATTTGACATTCATGACATGACACAATTCATGCTTTAAATTACCTTCATAATCACTTTCGTTAAAATGTCTAGAACAGATTCTAGCATTTTTCACATTAAACTTATCTTCTCGTTTGCACAGACGCTTCCAAGCACTTTGTGATTCTTTGTTTATAGGGAAGCTAAAAACTTTAATATCGGGCATAAAGACCCTGCATTGATTGTCCACATTACAACCATACACAACACATCTCATTTTCACTTTTAAACTCTTAAAAGTGATATAAAAACACCAAAAAATATCTTTAAAACACAACACGATCTTAACAAAGACGTGTCTCGTTTACAAAATATGGCGGAATTACTCACAGCGTGACGTACATGGCCACGCCTACCTGCGCGGTGTCATATCTTCTTTTCGTTGTATCATGATAAGACAACAGCAATGAATACACAACTGTTGCACGACAACATGAAAACAATTGAAAAATGGCCTATTAGACCCCTAGGTCCCTACGAGATTTACATATTTAGAGAAATGAATGTATGTATGGATTTTCTTGACAATTCATGAAAGCATGTATAAGAAAAATGTTCACACCTGTCAAGCCGTAAATTTAAAATCCTTCTTGTATATTTTAAAGTACATGCTGTATATACGTATGTATAGTATAATTGATTATCATTGCGGTGGGGTGAAACCTTTAAAATACAACCTCATAGCAACACTGATGTAAAACCTCCTGTCGTCTGTTACTAGGTTAATTTTTGATTTTGTGGAGTGCAGTGGACCAAATAAAGTAAAAGGACTGGGCAAATAATCGTTTTTCAAGAGAAACTCCACTCATGGTTATGTGCATACGTTAGCGGAACTTTTTTTATATTTTTGAATTAAAAAAACTTTTTACAAGATTTATTGACGGTTTATTAGATAGATTAAGATTAAGAAGTGATGGCTTGATTTATTTCAATGTCCGTCGCCAAATCATTTTGAATAGCCAAAAGAGATAGAGAATCTAACATCTCTTGAGAAAATTCTATTTCTTAGATATGGTTTAATATTTTTTTATTTTGAGGAACACCTTTCATTACTTGTCTTGTAGGTAAAGTTAAGTACCTATACTTCATCAGTGCTTTAATTGTGTTAGAAAAGCTAGATGCGCCTGTAGAATTATCTTCTAACAACTATTTTAAAAACTCAGTTATGCTTTGAATATTCTGAACATCCTTATATATTAATTTATTATTTCCTCTGGCAACTAGTTTAAGGCCCAGATTCAGTGAAATCACTTTTATAAAATATTTGCAACTCGTCCCCTTTTTTAACAACATTTTCTGGCGTTAATTTAAAAATAATAGATCGGTTGAGAAAATTAAATTTTTCATTTACCTACATGACAAAACGATTTAAAGCTGCAGTTTATTTGAACGTTTATTTACTTTAAACCTATGCTCGGCATCCGAAAATCTAAAATCAGGACAAAGTTCGCTAGACTGAAATTTTACCTTTGGTGCTCTATTATTGGCAAACTGCTTGACTATACCCCATTTTTGTGAAATTTCGACTGACTCGTCTTTAATTTCTGACCATTTATTTCTAGTTTTAGACAAACATTCAATTTAATTTTTAAAATGTTAACTGCTTCATTTAAATTCGCATCCGATTTTTGCATTGCTTGTGATACGGCATCAATCTCTCTGTATGCTTGATCAAAAAAAAACACACACACACACACACAAAAACACAAAATCAAAACTGTCAATATTTTTTAATGATTTTGACTTGGTATGTATTCTACAAGACCTATAGGTACGGCATCAACAATTCAACAGTTAAAACTAAACCTAAGTCTATTTATTTCGACGATAAACCGAATATAAACAGATGCAAGCTGCCTACAAGTGATCGGTTCAAACGGTGAAATTGAACAGGGCCGCATTGAGAATGAGAAGGAAAACTTTAAACTGCAAAACTGTTTACAATTAAATAAAAACTTAAATAATTGCCAGCCTTGACAACCGAACAAACAAAACAGCCATTAAAAATCAACGCAAAAAATTAAAACTACAAAACAAGTCAAAACTCGAAAGAAAGTCGCATAGCCTTTTTCACTAGACAGCCTAATTACAATCCTGCGAAATACCGCCGATAGCTGTCTGGCACGCCTCTTTCAATTTAATGTCCGGCCGGCCAATACGAATAGGAAGCTGGTGGAGGCTCGACGAGATCGTCAGACTATGACGTGTAGGGTTAATATTTACATAGGTCTAGCTCGGACATGGCGATACTTTAAACAGTTCATTTATTACGACTTTTTAAATTACTTCACAATCGGTAAATGTCGATAAAAAGCGAACACTGAAACCGCCGCGCCTGTGATTCCTAGAATTCAAATCTTGCTGGTCGGTAATTCCCCGAATCCCCGATTTGCTATTCACGCAAACCGAGTTGCAGCGCTTATTTTAAAATTTTAAGTGTTTTCTATAAAATATTATTAAAACCGCAGTTCGCTTTTTGGTCTCCCTTACGTTACCCAACGGGCCCCCAGCATCAGCGGGCCCCCCGCGTTGCCACTGGCCACATAAGTACTGCACTTGACTGGTATACGTAAGCTCAGTTTTTATTACAATAATAATAGTAGGTAGTTCATTAATTTGTATGCAAAGTTACAATAATTTTAGCATATGTACATATTTTTAATCTAACGAAATAAAAAATTTTATTTTGGCATGTTACCATTTGATTCCAGTCCAGTGTGGACGGAAGCCAAATAACATTTCAAGACCTTTTTTAATTGAAAGAGGCGATGACTGAAACGAGCATTTTAAGTAAATTAACATGCATGTTGAAGTTACATCAATATTTCAATATTGAGCAAACAAAATCGAATTATCAGGTGTTCAATGGTACGTACATATATAAATATGGATCGAAATTTTGTGTCTGTCTCAGGTTTACTTATCTATTTAATCCACAATAATTTTTTATGCCTGAAAATAATATTTCCAACTAGCCTGTCAGAACCACATAAAAAAAATGTCATCATACAAAATTTTAACGGACATAAGACATTTTGCCAATAAAGCCCTTCTAAAAAAAGAGTCTTACAAAAAGGATATACGATAAGAAAATATTTAATTATATCGCTTAAAGGGAGATTCTTTAAAATAAACTGAGGCAAAAAGTTCATATACACACTGGTCCGCAGTTGCTTTGTTTCAAAGATACAGGGTGTTAAGTGTTTCAATTTTTTTTTCAGTTTTTTCATATATCTTATCAGCAGAACAATTGAGCATCGGATAAAAAAAATATAGTATAAGACATCGATTCTTCTCTTATTTTAAATTGGATGGTATGATTTTTATCATGTTTTTGGATTCTAGGAGAAGTTTTAGACATATTTTGTATAACATACCCTATGCGGTTTTGCAATCGTTTTTGAAATATTTCAAATTAAAAATTATTTCGCATAAATATACTTTAAACGTAACTATCCAGGTTGCGAAGTACCTGCGTAAGTCAAAGTTAATGTTAGGGTTGACAATAATACTTTAGTCACCGTGAATTTATAATTTTATTTTTATGCAAAATGAGCTATTCTATTAATGAGAGATACAAAATGTTAAAATTATATTTAAAAAATAACAATAATGTTAGAGCGGCTCAGACAATATGAAGAAAGTATTGAAGAGAGGCAAAGAACTCCATCATTAAACACCATAATAAAAACAAATATAAGACTAGAAGAAAGAGGAATTCTGGGCAATGAAAAAAGAAGAAAAGAAAGAAATGAAGAAAGGAACCTAGCGATTTTATTATATTTTCAAGAGAAAGCAAAAAAATCAATTCCCGATTTTGTGCGGTATCTCAGATATGGAAAAAGAGATAAAATATTGACTTACAGTTCAAAGAACGTTAAAGTATTTTAAGTATAGACCATATAAAATTATGCCAGCTCAAAGTTTAATACCGATCAAAAAGAAAGGAGATATACTTTTGTCACAAATATTAACGAAAGAAGTTATAGAGAAATAAGTTACGAATTTATTTCATACTATCGTTTGGACACACGAAGCCACTTTCTCAACTGCGGGAATGTTTAATAGACGAAATGTTCATGTTTGGTCAGATGAAAATCCTTTACCGTCGGAGATATTGCTTTTCAGAGGCCTAATTCAATCAATATTTGGTGTGGGATATTACAAAATAACATTTTAGGACCATTTTTTTCGGGGAGCAAAAACTGGCCAGCGCTATCTTAATTTTTTTGAAATTGAAATCGAAGCTATTCTCGACGAATTGCCACTTAAACAACGTCGACGTATTATATAGCCTCCCCATAATATAATTGAGGTTCGCAATTTTTTAAACCACCAGTATAACGAATGAATCGGTAGACATGGAACGTTACATTGGCCTGCAAACAGCCCAGACCTCACACCTTTAGATACATTTCTTTGGGGTCGTTTGAAATATGTCGTTTACAACAGCATTCTTATTGAAAATATTGAAGAAATTCAAAGGAAGGTGAGAAATAAGAAGAAATCTGAACGAAAATGATGCTCAAAGTATTATAAACACACTTCAGAGGCAGAGAAGAATGTATGTAAAATACGAATGGCAGACATGCTGAAAATTTCTTTTGATACTTATTCGCCAATGTTAACATTTATCTGTTTATGTTATAATTCATTTGTTAATGTTTATAGTCACTGGATATTGCTTTCAAATATTCAGAACTAATAAAAATCAACATTTATTGTTTAATAGAATAACCTATTTTGCATAAAAATAATAAAATTATAAATTCACGGTGACTACAGTATTAGAGTCAACACACACACAAGACATTAACTTTGACTTGCCTACGAAGAAAATTTAAAAAGGTAGCAGGTATGTCGTTCCCAACCTGTTACGTTTAAAGTATATTTATGCGAAATAATTTTTAATTTGAAATATTTCAAAAACGATTAAAAAACCGCGTAGGGTATGTTATACAAAATATGTCTAGAAGTTCTCCTAGAATCCAAAAATATGATAAAAATCATACCACCCAATTTAAAATAAGCGAGAAAATCGATGTTTTATACTATATTGTTTTTATTCGATGCTCAATTGTTTTGCTATTGACTTGTACAGCTATAAAACATTTGGTCTTTCAGTAGGTAATTAAATGTGCTTACCATCGGCATAATATTATTATTTATGTCGCTTACATTGTTTCTATTATGCATAACTACCATCAAAGAAAATAATATGCGTAGCTATTATTTTCTTTGCTACCATACATAAAACTAACTAGGTAACTGTGAATAAATGAAATGTAATGTAGTTACCTACCTACATTATACATTCATTATGCCTAGACCGCTATATAAGTGCGCCCCACTCTTTTAAATTTAATTACCTATTTAAAGACCAAATGTTTTATAGCTGTACAAGTTAACAGAAAACCGGGGTATGCATGTGTGCGGAGTAAAGCGAGGCGCAGTTTGTTAGTTGCTTTAGTTTCCGTAAGCTGATCGCACTGCACATCCCGATTTTCTGTTAACTTGTACAGCTATAAAAGCAAAGTAATTATTTTTAACTTTGTACTGCGCTACTCATAAAAGCGTGTTTTTTAGTTTTTTAAACGGTAATTTATATTACTATTTTTTAGTTTTATATTCACTGCGTTGTCCTGACGTGAAAGTCTAAAACGATACCTCATACTTTTTGATTTAATATGTGAGATCAAAGATATAGCTCATTAATATGGTTCTTGTGCACTATTGTGTTCCATTTGTATGGACTTAGTTAGCCATTGAGGAGTTCCTATAACCACCTCCCGCCTCCATCATCATACAAGCTCGATGGTACTGGTACCATATTATTGTATTGTCACCAGAATTGCATAAGTTTGCAAATTAGAAGTGGGTGAAAAGTGAGGTGTAAAATTTGCTTACAATGTTAGGAAGTTACAGGTCAAGCTAATAAAAGCGTGTTAATAAATTAATGGAACACTTACTTTGGCAAGTCGCATGGCCGTTAACCACAACTTCCTGTTGAAACTTGTGGGATCCGCACGGTTCCTTTCACATATTTTGCAACAAAACATCAGTCTGATAGGTCTATTGCAAGCCCCGTCCTGTTCTTTCAAATAGATGCCACCTGAATAGGGGGCGTTATAGTACTTCGCTACGCTGAGGCCACTGTAAATTTGAAAGTCCGCGATCGGTCCGATAAGAGTGACTTCTGCTTTTTTCGCCTTTTTGCCTTCGGATTGTTGTTCAGATGTTTGTGTGTTCAGCTGCAACAATAAAAAATAATAACATTAAATTCAGCATACAGTTAAGTTACTGGTGAAAGTAAAGCGCATGCGATTGTGCCAAAATGTTATCGACAATTTCCTCCTTCCCATTTAAGATTTTAAGGGTGAAAGCCACCCCGCTTAGGGGTTCAAGCATGGGGGTGAAAATACCAAAAAAATATGTCCCCCTGAAAAATAAAGTGTACGGGTCCGAACTTTTTTTGATTTATTTATTTAAAAGAAAATAAACCTGAGTGGAAAGTTTTCGGTGGGCCACCCTGTATATGCATTTCTGAAAGAAAAATGAAAATAATTTAATACAAATAGAATGTTTCGTTCAGTACAGATTTATTTGCTAAATCAAATATATGTATATACTTATATACGTAAATATGTATATTACAATTCGACTCGAGGCAAAGGAGAAAAAATCAAATTTATTTCGGTTTCCAGTCGTACTCATAATTTACAAAAGTCCTATCATGAACTTTTTCCACCCTATTCTCAGTATTAAATAAGCAGGGCCCCCGCAACCGCGTGTGCAACGCGTGCACTGCACGCGGGCGCACTCTGTAAGGGGCGCCAAGAACCAAAGGTTTTTGGTTAATTTTTTAACAATATTTCCAACGAGCAAGGCACCAAAGAAATCTTTTTTTTCAATAATCTAAGCGAAGTTTATGTTCATAAATATAATTAGGTACCTATCTAATCTAATTCCCTATTAAAACAGAAAACATATTTTTAAAATCAATCATCACTATTCACATCTGAATATGCAATATCATGATCCAATATCCAATACTGGTATAAATCGACAAGTTTGCGTAGAAGTTGTTAGAACTTGTTACCTACTTGCCGATTTTCCTGTCCAGACTCGAATACTCTGTAGGAGTATAAAACAGCGGAAGGCGTCATAATCCAAATAATTGATATTTTATTTCGCAACGTTTAAGGGTCAAGAAGACGCAGAAAATTATAATATTTAGATATTTAAAAATTAAAAAGATTGATTTGTATTTTGTGTTATTGTGTTTTGTTGTGATTGAATAAAATTTTATGAAATGGTAAGTACCTACCCACATGCAGTATTAGCATTTTCTAAGGTCTATAAAATTCGTTTTTTTTTTAATTTTTTCTGTTTAAAATAGTGCACATCCTTAATTAGCCCATACCTTTATACCATAGATAATATTATTTTTATTTCCCTCAAATAGGAAAGTATTTTGTATTCGTGGAAAAATCGGATAGATTTTGATATTTCTTTAGACATTTTAGATTTAAAACCTGACGTTTCGCCTTGGAGCCACCATCATACCGTTTGACTTTCTGAAAAAATTTATATTTCATCTTTGCCAAAAATTAATTATCAAATTATTATACCAGGAAAAGTGTATAGGGTATATGCTTCAGATTGGTCTTAAGTTCGTTTAGCCGTTTAGGTTTAAAGGCTCGCGTTTAGAGTTTAGATTCATAAAAATAAAAAATTACGGGGCGTTCTCAAAAAGATGGGTCTTGTGCAAGGGAAGTCAAGGGTAAATGTCCTTACCAATTTTTGATCTAGTGTTTCTTAAATTCTAGGAGCCACAGAAGAGAAAACGACCTTCTGGTGCAAAATTTCGAGAGCAAAAAAAAGTTAGAGTCCAAGAAAGGGAAAAGATGGCTGGGAGTATGAAACATTTTTTGCAAAAAAGTCAAGTTTACAAGACTGAAACGATAGAGGTAGAAGAAAATACAGTTTCTAAAGCGGCGCCATCGCCATCTTCTGCAACATGTGAACCATCGACATCAACATCAACACGTATTGAAAATATAGCCTCTGTAGAGTCAGCCATCCTAACAACTACGACTACAAGTGACACTTCTAGCAGTTCTAGCGATGAAGCTTCTACTGAAGGGGAGACTGAGATTACTATTCCTAGTATTCTTCCATCAGAAGATCCCGGTTTATGGCCCAGAAGCATCACCAATGATGAAGTCAGAATATTGGTTGATCGTGGTCCTCCCTTGATAGGACGTAATTATCAATTTCCTGCTAATAAAGACAAAAGAAAATTTTCAAGTAAGTACTTTGTTAGAAAACTAGGAAATGGAGAAGAAGTGGAAAGAATTTGGCTAATTTACTCAGTTTCGAAAAATTCGGTATTTTGTTTTTGTTGTAAACTTTTCAGCAAGACTTCTACTAGTTTTTCTGATACTAGTGGTTTTTCTGATTGGCAACATTTATCCTTAGCCATTATAAGACATGAAACATCAATTGCACATAACGTTCACATGAATAAATGGATGAATTTAAAAAAAATGTTGAAATTATCTACAACTGTAAACGATCATCACTTACGGGTTTTAGAAACTGAAAAAAAGTATTGGCATGACGTTCTAGAAAGAATTATTGCAGTTGTTAAATTTTTATCCAGACAGTGCCTAGCTTTCCAAGGTTCATCTAAAACACTTTTCCAATATGATAATGGGAACTTCCCCAAAACTGTCGAGATGATTTCATCTTTTGATCCTGTGATGAGAGAGCACATAAGTCGAGTGCAAAACTCACAAACAAATTCTTTAAGAATGACCCATTACTTAGGCTACCAGATACAAAATGAAATTATTGAATTAATGGCTTCTAAAGTAAAAAATAATATTTTGGACATGGTTCGAAGCTCCAAATATTATTCAATAATTTTAGATTGTACACCGGATGCAAGCCATACAGAGCAAATAAGCCTCGTTTTGCGTTATGTCGTTCTAAATGACAGTTCTAAAAAGGTCCAAATACAAGAGAGTTTTATAGCATTCAACTCAATAATCGACTCTACAGGGGAAGGGCTATGTAATTTTGTAATGGGACTTTTGAAAAATTTAAATTTAGATATTAAAGATATGAGAGGTCAAGGGTATGATAATGGGGCCAATATGCGCGGAAAACATATTGGTTTACAAAAACGCATACTCGATGCTAATCCTAGGGCATTTTTTGTACCATGTGCTGCACACAGCTTAAATTTAACAGTAAATGATGCTGCTAAGGTTTCAAATGAAACAGTGAATTTTTTTAATATTGTACAAGAACTTTATGTATTTTTCTCTTCATCCACAAAAAGATGGGATGTTATGAAAAAGCATGTCCCTCGGTTAAATCTAAAACCCCTAAGTGATACTAGATGGTCAAGTAGGATTGATGCTATGAAACCGCTAAAGTTTCATTTAATTCAAATATGTGATAGCCTTCTAGAAATAGCAGAAAATGATACTTATAACATAGAAACTAGACATAAAGCAAATTCTCTTTTATTAAATATTCAATCTTTTAAATTTATTTGTAGTATAATAATTTGGTATGATGTTTTATTCCAGATTAATATTGTAAGCAAAATGATGCAAAGTGTAGCGATTGACATTAAAGTGTGCCAAAACTATTTAAAGAATTTAGTCGATCATTTTAAAAATTATAGAAATGATAATGTTTTCGAGGAAAATCTTGTTGAAGCTGGAAAACTAGCGGCTGCTCTTGAGATAGAGCAATGTTTTCCCCCATTAAATAATGTAAGACGAAGGTATAAACCGAAATTGTTCGATTATGAGCACACGGATGAGACACCTCAAGATCCAAAAACTGCTTTTAAAATAAATTTCTTTTTAAAAATAATTGATCAAACACTAAGTTCTTTAAATAGTAGGTTCGATATGATATCTGATTACGAAAACGTTTTTGGTTTTATTTGTGATATTTCTAAATTAAATGACGAAGATCTTTTAAAATGCTGTCATGTTCTTCAACAGAAGCTAACTGATCAGGAAAAGCAGGAGGCTGACGTGGAAGGAAATGGTTTATTTAACGAGATAAAAGCCCTAAGATTGTTTTCATTGCCTGAAGTATCAAATCCCCTTGAAATTCTTCAATATATATTTGAAAACAATCTAACTTCATCTCTACCAAATATTAGTATTGCGTTAAGAATCCTCCTCACTTTACCTGTGTCTGTTGCTTCTGGTGAGAGATCATTCTCAAAATTAAAAATAATTAAAAATTATTTGAGGTCTACCATGTCACAAGAAAGATTATCTGGTTTGGCAATCTTAGCTATAGAGCAAGAGATACTCGATAAAATAGATTTTGATAATATTATAAAAGAATTTGCAGCGGCCAAATCTAGAAAAACGCCCATTTAATTTCTGTATCCTAATAATAAGGTATGTTTTATTTGTGATTTGTTTATTGTTTGATTTATGCCTTTATAAATAATTTAGAGAAAAATAAAGTTTTGGTTTTGAAATCTCTGTAGTTTCCTTATAAAATGAGGTTTTAATCGATTGCCTAAAGGAAAAAAATTAAAAATTAAAAAAATACATATGTTATCTAAAACTAACAGCATACTGATCTTAAGGCATTTAAGAAAGGTTTCTGATAGTTTTTTTAACTACTCTACACTAAATTCCAACAAAAACTGGACAAATTTGGGCACCCCCAATTTTTTTGCCGAGTAAGGGGCGCCAAAATATTTTTGGCACGCGGGCGTTGATAACCCTTGCGGGGGCCCTGTAAATAAGCATCAGCGGTTTTGCCTAAAACTTTTATTCTGAACGCGTATCGCTGACATGATGCTTTCAAGTTTTTTTGACGGTATTTTTGTGCCGAAATAAAAATTTAACCATCCCTCATAATCTACAGGGTGTGGATTTAAACGGTTTGGAATATTTTTAAACGGCTTCACAAGAGGAGGTTATCAATTCGACACGTATGCCGTATGTATAATTTTCTTTTTTTATGTATATGTTCGCGCATAATTCTTGAACGGATTAAATATTTCGATGATTTCTTATTTGTTTTGTAGATGGTCTGATTTTAAGGGTTTTTTGCTAAAGTGAAACCTAAAATAATTATGAACAACTAAAAAGAACTCATGAAATCGACATATTTTGCGTGTGTACTTCGGAACGGTATATAGCACTAATTTCAATTATTTTTTCTTCGTTGTATTTAGCATGTGACGAGGAGGTTCTATTAGTGCCTGATTTTAAACAAAAATAATAAAGGTGAAAAAAGTCATGGCAAAGACGAGTTGAAGACTCAAATTTTGCGGGTGGGTTCCTAAGCGTCCGGAAAAGAGTGTCGTTTAAAATCAAATTAATTGAAAACCCATGTTTATAGACATTTGAACGTGTTGATCGTCGCTTTTTAAGAGAAACAGGTAAAATATTAGGACTAAATAAAAAAGTTGTTTAAATTAATTCTTTCTGATTTCATATTTATTTAGGAACCTTTTTACCGCGACGTAGTGGCAAGGGTCCTGCACTAAGGGCGAGAGTCCCTGAGGTAGAAGAAATTATCTTAGACCAGCTCTGGAAACAGATTGGTTCAACAAAATGGGTTGTTCATGAAACCATTAAAGAACAACTGATCCATCCTTATCACGTACAAAATGTTCATGCTATGTCTCCTGGAAATTACCCAGCAAGACTGCTTTACGCTAACTGGTTTTTACAGCAACATAGAGAAAATCACATTTTTACAAGGATCATTTTATTTAACGCCGAAGCTGGTTTTACAAGAGACGGGATAATAAATTCCCATAATTTACATGTATGGGCTGAGGAACATCCTCATGCCGTTGTTTAGGCAAAGAACCAACAAAGATTCATGATCAACGTGTGGACTGGCATCATTGGAAATAATTTTGTAGGCCCACAGGTTAAATGGTGCACTTTATCTGCAGGTCTGCAACCGTATTTTTAATTTGTTACAAAACGTACCCCTGCAAACTAGAGCTCAGATGTGGTTTATGTATGAAGTTGATAAGTCAATTTTGAGTTGCGGGCCCCTTAAAGCAGTGCGGGCCCGGGGAATTTGCCCCGTCCCCCCCTGGGGGGGGGCAACCCCGGGCCCGCACTGCTTTAAGGGGCCCGCAACTCAAAATTGACTTATCAGCCAGGGGGCGCCGGGCTTGAAAAACTTTACTGCTCCGGGGCCCGTCTCGGCTCCCGATTATTAGCGAGGCGGACCCGGGGCCCGTCCGGGCTCTGGCTGATTGTGCGCCGCCCCATTTCTTCCATTTAGTTCGACAACATTTGACAAATACTTTCGGTGATCGATGGATTGGTCGTGGCGGACCTGTTTTGTGGCCGCCTAGGTCGCCGGATCTCAATTCATTGGATTTTTTTCTGGGGTTATCTAAAAGAGCCTGTGTATTCAACGCCAGTTAATAACATGCATGATTTAATTCAAAGAATAAGGGGGTTTTGTGATCAAAATCGGAACAATCCTGGAATGTTATTTAATGTAGGTACAGCAGGAATATATTCGTGGGATAAGAAAGTGTATTGAAGTACAAGGTGGTCATATTGAGCAACTGTTAAAGTGATGTTTAATAAAACAGACAAATAAAAAGCTATTAATCTGACGAGTTATTTTAAATTATTTTGAATGTTCTGGAAGTGTTTTGTAGTCGACTGTAGTAAATATTTGACCGAAAATGACATCCCAAAGATTTAATTGTAAAAACCATTTTACTATTTCTTATTTAAGTTTTGTTACAAATGTTGACAAGTAAGCCCGCAACATCAGCAGGTGATAATAAAAAGAGGCTTGCCAGAGTACCGATTTATTTTTAATTGTAGTTTTAATAACTCCTGCAAATAAGTCACACAAAAAAACTAATTTATCTCGAAAACCGTTCATTGTATCGAAAGAATTGAAGGGTATCTTTTTTGGAGTAAAATGTTTATAGTATCCAAAAATAATATTCCTAATTCGATTCCACGACACCAGTCAAAAATGTTTACTTCTGTGTACTAAGGCGAGTCCGTTTCTGGCTTTCCTGAGACACTAAATGATACCTTGTAGCGCCTATTTTTGGGTACCTATCCTCTGTACAAAATGCCAAAATTGTATGAAAGTATACGAGGTGGTTCAAAAAATAATACGAAAAAAGTGAATCGCTGGGTACCCCTTTGGGGCCCGATATCTCAGTCAGAGAGCACTGTAGGAAAAAAATTATATCAAACACTAGACTTATTTTAACGTTCCCTATTCGCTCCTGAGAGTTTGCTCCATACTTACGGGACACCCTGCACACATATTTTCCAACTTTGCACTAAACTTTTAACGTGCCTGTTAAAATAAATGAATATATGTAATGTATTATGTTAAAATAGTCTAGTTTATACAGTGCCATAAATAAAGTTGGCCGTATAATAGTAAACCTTTTTATTTCTGATTTCTCCGTAAATTCCATTTTTATTTTTTTTTATTTTCCATTTTTTTATAAAAGTTTCTGCCTATATAAAACACGTTTCTGGCGTTATTAAAATTTTAAATTAATTATAACAACATGAAAATTTCTGGAACAACCCGAAACAAAAGCTATGGAAAATGAGCATGATGTGAATGGTGAATTAGGTGTAAATTTCGCTAAAACCGATCAAATCCGGGTTTTTTCAATGTTTTACTTTAATTTTATCCAAACTATGCATCCTACAAAGAAAGTTTTTGTTTCAAAAATATGCGTTTTTAATATATTTGGTTTCGTAATAAATTTTCGTAAAAATTCGTAATAAATTACCCAAAACTTAAAATATTGTCTACTGCAGACATATGTATTACCTCTTTTAGACAAAAGAAAATAATAATTTAATTTACGAAAATAGGTAGTACTTGGGTGAATTCTTGACGAAATTTGGCAAAATTTAGGCGTGGTCCCGAAAATTTTTCGCCTCTGGTCCTTTTCCTTTTGTTTTTTGATATTTTGTTTATTTGATATTTGTGATAAAGCTAAAATCGTTTTTTTATGCGTTCAAGAACTTTTATCAAGAATACCCAAACTTTTCCTAAAAATAGGAAATGAAATTTTTTCCAGATGACGCTAACTCTTGGATGCCACTGTACATATAAAGTAATAAATAATAAATCTACACAATCATTGAATCATTAGTTTTAATTTTTGCAATTCTTTAATCCAATAACTATTTAATTTAAAAAGCCTTGTTTAAAGCACTACGCTACTACGCTACTACGCTATCGATTTCCAGCAACTCAGCCAGGAATATTCTAAAACGAGACAGAGCACGCGTAATGTCTTAATATAATGCCTATGACGCGCATGGCTTTTTATTTCCTGATTCTTTCTTTTGCGAAGCTTTCGTAGAAATCACCTGCTATCGCAGAATATTTACTGGGTAAGTGTTTTTTAGTATTATGTAAATTATTTCTTACTTTTAAACTTGGTTTATTTACGGTCCCGCCGCCCATGGTCAGGCACCCTGTTTACTAACCCTAGTAATAATGACTTAATGACTACTATAAATTACTAAAAATAGACCATTTCATTTCATAGAGAATATTTTACAGCATAAAATTTATATCGCAATTCGACTCGACACGGAAAAAAATTAGATTTATATCGCTCTTCCGCCGTGTCTTTTATAATTTAGAAAAGGTTCCGACACGAATTTTTTCCGGCTTCGCATCTCCGCCGTCATCGTGTAGGCCGAACAGTAACAGTAAACCGAATTTCGTACGCTCCAGAAATTCGCAACAATGCCCGCCGAGCGGAAAAGTGTCACAGACCGTAAATTTTGACATAATACCAGCGATAGAAAAGTTATTGGGGTCCATTTTGATGAATTCACTTATCTGGCAAGCTAAAATTTTACGTGCTTTTTGCTGGCGTTTTTCTTTTTTGAAATAAAACGAATTTTTGGTCATTTCCAAATGATCAACGGAAATGTAAAACTTTCTTATCATCAAATTGTACGCACAGTAAAGCGGTGACACCATGTCTGTTGCTCAGTCGAATTTAAATATTATTTACATATAAGTAAAACAATAGTGGGTAGGGTCAGGTTGGGTGCACTTTACCAAAATGAAATCAGATTTGTCTTAAATCAAGTCCACGGCAATACGTCCACGGCAATACGTTGCCGTATTTCACACCAACAAAATGAAATATCGATTTGCGCTGTTATAAATATAATATCTGACATAATACAAAGTTGATATCAGTGATAGCAGGTACAAATGATTCGATATAAAACTGTTTCATAGCTCTCAATAATCAATCAATCATAATTACTCATTAGAAAAGGATAGCTTAACACCGTTATCGGCTTTGAATCGAGAACTCCGCAATGAATTTAATCGTAGAGCAAACCATTTCTGTCAGGTAAGGTGACATGTGGTGTAAAATGGCTAATTAGAGAGAATCGCTTATTTTTCTTAATAAATCCGTAGGTTACTAAATGCTGGGAAACAAGTGCATTTTCGATTTTTTACCATTGGTACAAGAGGCGCTTTACGTATATATCCCTTTACTGTCCAGTTACAAAAGCCTTCCCACTTCTCTCGCTCATTCATACCTATAGGGTCTCCAGATTATGGAACAAATTGCCTGCAAATGTTTTCCCTTTTCCTCCCAAGCCCCAATCCTTTAAATCCCATGTAAATAGACTACTTTTCCCTTCTCTTCAGCATACTTAGGCCCATACTTAGGCTTGAAGTTTACGTTTGCCGCCTCAGATAAAAAAAGATTATCTTAATTTTTTGTAAGCAAGGAAACAGGTTGACGCCCTTTTGGGACATATCTAATGTATGCGCGTTCCCGTACTATATCTTTTTTAATTAGGCGTTTAGTATTCAAAATGCAAAAGAACTCAACTAAAGCAGGGAAAACTGGCGAAGCATCTTTGTCGACTGGAAGGAAAGGAAATCTCGAAATTATCATAAAAAGTACGAATTTAAATTCATGCCCATTTGAATTTCAAATCGGACAACATCGCGAAACGCGATTCCTTCGACTTTTTACGGGCGTTCCACGAGCGGAACGACATCGTATTATGCATTTTATAAATAAAATGAAATATTAATGATTGTCCTTTTAAAATTTACATTTCTTACTCTATTTTCATTACTTAAAATCATAGATTTAAAAACAAGGAGAATATAACATTATTTACGTTATAATCATATAATAAAAAAATAATATAATAATAAATAAGCTTTTAGAATAGCGTACTCTGTTGGTTTTAATTATACCAAAAATCCAGTACCGTTCAGCTAATTTAATTAAAGGTTTAGTCAGTAGAATCCTTTAATATTTTGTATTTCATATACATATGTACAGTGTGCCCACGAATTTCTTGCCATATGGGAAAATGTTTTACTGAAAGTTGAAAAGATATCACTTTAGTGTAGAAAAGTTCAGCATATTAACAAAAAATCTAGCATAGTATACAGGGTAGGGACAAAAACGTAAAATTTTAAAGAATTTTTTAAAGAATTATTTGGAATCATTTTTTCTCTCTAAATACCAAATTACAGCCACCTCATGACAGTTTAATTTTGTTGCTGTGAGTTTTACCAACTACTATTGTTTAAAATTGTTTAATTCCTACCTTAAGTTAAGCTGCTGTATTTTGACGCAACGGTTACGCCGTGTAAGTTTGTCTTGCCTTGTTTTCAGGTTGTTTCCTAGAAGTGTTGATTTACTTGACTGCCTGTTATCTCGTCCAAGTCAGCTTGTTCATTGGCTCTCGTAGCTTGCGGTCTGATTTAACGTTGTTCTTTTGTTGTGGCCTTGAATTTCGTTCTCTTCGCCTTGCTCAAAGTCCTCCCTATGTATAGACGGTCTCTCTTAATCTGTTTATGATAATTAATTGGTTCCACTTACATTTTTCTTTCCTGAAAATATTTTGTTTACAGTTTCTCTCGACATTGGATTGGATTTAATTCTTATGTTTTTCACTTCCGCTGTGTCCTGGATTCCGCCCTTGCTCTTTAACATTCTCTATTATTTAAACGGCATCAGTTTTTCCAGATTTTGTTTGTAAATTGTATAGTTAATAAAATTCTTATATTGACAGGTTAGTTTTTTGTACTGGCAGCTGTCAGTGTTTCCCAGTGTTGCCAATCTGGAGGTTCAAAATTTTTCCTGGTAGCCTTTAGGCATTTTCACGTGGTATGGTATGGTTTTGTGTTGCTTGATTTTTTAAGTTACAGGTTTATAGCTGTCTTCACGACTTCCATTGGGGTTGTCGGCGCAGGATGGAAATGCTCCATTTTGTTACCATGAGCCGGTGGGGGGATGGGGAGTGACACTTTGCTGATTCGAGAAAAAGGTCTGGGATTCCAATTTTGGATTTCGACGAAGTCGTTGCGGTCTCGGGTTTTGGCCATTTTAGAGCCCAAGTGTTTTTGGATTAATTCCGAGACTGCGATTAAATTCTTTTGGTAAATTTTGACTGCTAAGTGCAGGGTTTTATTTGTGACTTCGGTCAATACCATCAAGAAAGGCATCCCCATCTGTTTGATGCTTCATGTCTGTAGCTGCCCTTTTTTCTGGGATTTGTCTCATTGAATTTAGAATCTCGAGCCCTTAGGAAGGGTTCTTCCGTAGGGGCTAGGAGCCATCCTATCTTTCCTCCGGTGGATATTAACGAGCCTATCTTTTTATTTTTAGAGGAGACGAACTCCCCCAAAGAACTTCTGTCCCCAAGGACAAGTTTTTTTAATTTTCTTTTGTGGGGGAAAATCGTCCAAATATTTTTCTTGTTTTGTAACGACATTGTAACGTGGAAAATTTTGTATGAATATATGTATATATATCGGATTAAATGTATTGATGTTGTTTCATTTAGCTCACTACGCCTTACGTCTTGATTTTCAGTTATGAATAACTGTTGTGCGTGACGCAGGTTCCTACATTTTTACTTTACCTTACGAAATCAATGTTAATGAAAGTTAATAAAAAGTGATTATCTTTCACACAGGTAAATAGGCTAAGAATGACTTTGACATAGACATTGACATTCTTTGCAGTATAGTTCTAATAATTCAGTTTATCAACTTATCATTTTTATCTTCTGACAACCCACGAAGACCGAGGTCTAAGTACTATGTACCGTGGGTGTACTGGGGAATCGACTCACACATCCAGAGCTGGAATCATCCGTTGGGATTTCACCAGCCCTTTAAGAGGATGTGTGGGGTGGTACCACCTCGGTCGAGGAAGACTTCCTCTACCACCTTCCACTTTTTGTGACAATCCTACTAAATGTCTGGCCACATTTTTTTATTAAGCGTGCGGCCGGGCCAGGGCCGGAGACGCGTCACAAACCCAGCGCGTTGGTTGTATTGCTCCGACATAATTTATAACATATTATAATAATTTTCCTTAATTATGCCCCCAAACTAACCACGGAACAAAAAATTTAAATTGTTTTAATTGCTAACGACAACTACAAAAGTTATAGGAAAGGCTATGAGATTTTCCATGAAAGGCATCCCGAAATATCCGTAGCCCATCAAAATGTTGGACACATAATGGCAAAATTTAAAAGTACTGGAAGTGTGGAAAACTGCTTGAATAAAAAAAAATCAAGTTCAGGCCGAAGATGATCAGGATATTCACCTACAAACTATCCAAGCCGTTGTTAAAAATCCCAAGACTTCGTTGAGAAATTTGGAAAAAGTACTTCTTGGAAACGATAGACGCTTTGTTTGTAAATCCACTGCTGGAAGAGTTCTTAAAGCAAATCATTTTCATCCATACAAACCTATCTTTGTCCACACGTTGAAACCTGGAGACTTTAATATTTGATTTGATTTTTCGGCTTGGTGTCAAGGTAGGTATGCTAAAAAATCATATTTTCTGATCAAGCATGTTTTACATCAAATGGAGTAGTTATCTCCCAAAATTGTCGTTGGTGAGTACAGCTAAAATCTGGGATTTGTTATCCAGTGTCGAGATCAGTATTATTTTAAGACAAATGTGTGGTGCAGTATTTTAGATAACCAACTGATAGGCCCATGTTTTGCCCGCAGTAATATAACGTCGGATATTTACCTTCAATTTTTGAGAAATCAGTTGTTTGCCTTTGTTAATGGCCTTCCACCTAACATTAGAAATATTTTATGGTATCCGCATCATGGTGCTCCATGCCTTTCAGAAAATCATTGACCGGCAGGTTCGCCGGATCTGAACCCACCCGATTCTTTTTTTGGGGATATTTAAAGGAAAAAGCGTGTTTTCACAGACTTGGCGTGGCTATGATTTCGTATTTAGGGAGAAAAAATGATTCCAAATAATTATTTAAAATAATTTTTCTGTGTACCTTGCTAAATAAGGGTACTTTATTCTTGGGTATGTTTTACGTTTTTGGCGCTACCCTGTATCCTATGGGTCTCTTTACTACACCTAAGTTAGATTTTTTTTTCAATTGTCAGTAAAAAAATTTCCCATATGGCAAGAACTCCGTGGTGCACGCTGTATAGTCGCTACAGTTAACTGTAGGTTTACTCAAATACAAAAATCCTAAAAAAATTACAATTTCAAATTGTAAATTAAAACTCTATTTATTTTAATGAAAATTTTGAAATAAAAAAAGCAGTTGGTGTCTGAATTAATACGGGTTACATCAAATTAACCCCGCCGGTCAAACGGGATAATAAATTGCATTTTGAATGGGAACGCACTAGCGCATCCCGATGGCGCTTGGTGCAGCGAAAGTGCACACACACCCAGAAGTTAATTAAAACTGTTTTATTGACGGTAATTAACATTGTTCGGCAAAACCAATTAAAGAGTGGCGCCGCCACATCTAATAAAATGTTTTAAAGACATCACGGATACAGTGCGGTCCATAAAGTTTGCAACAAATGGAAAAATTTTAGTCCACTGGTGCACAGAAAAAACTGCTATGCTATTTTTAATAATAGTATTATTCTTGGCGACTCTCACTTTGGTTATATTAAAGTAATACTGTTTCAACAAAACGTCATTGAAATAACAAAAAAAACACTGCTTTAAATATAGATTTATTATTAAAAGTAGTCTTACTTCTTTGAAAACTGTATTACCATTTTTTCAATTACAAAAATACTATTGGAAACCAATAAATTACTATTATTCCTTCGAGTATAGAATTGTTTAAGCTAAAACATTAAATTATTTGACGGGAATGCTCAAATATAATTGGGTGAAAAATAGTTATTTGTGGGGGGTGTGATTCAAATTAAAATATATTTTATTAAACAAACAAGAACTACAGTTTAAATAAAATATCTAAAAACTAAGTGAGTAATCCTTATATCATGTTAATTAAAATAAACACTCCAATAAAACATATAAGGTATTAGAGAAATAATAGAAAGTATTAATTCAATGAGTTATATTGTTGGCTGAAGTTTTACTTCTATTGTGCGCGGACACCCTTTGGAGAGGTTAACATTATGCTGTTGATATTTTGTTCGTTTAATAGTTGTTTAAGCTTGCAGCCTGTTTGTTTATTGCGTTAAAGTTACGCCAAAAATAATAGATCTTTTGCAATTCTGGGGACTGGGAGTGTTTCAGTGTTTGTGCGGACTGGAGTGGACTTTAGTGTTTTATAGTATGTAAGTAAAATAAATCTAGAAAGCTTTGCAATAACAATTTCGATTAAATAAGTTGTATATTCTTACAAGTAAACGTTTACTGAAACCAATGATATATTTTGTACTGAATTTAGAATAGGGCATTACTGCATCAAATAATTGCTATATTTAAACGACCTATTAAAAACCAATGAAACCTTATATTGTTAGCAATCTTATAACCTATTGGTTAACAATGATAAACTAATCATTGAAATAAACCGAATTTGTATTGTGCAATACGGAATAGAGTGTGTCATTGAGTGAATGGGTGTCCAATTCAATATACGATAGTGTTTTTTCGGTGTGCATACCTCACATAGTTATTTACGGAGCAAGTGAGATATAGACATTATTATCGCACATGTGAAAACTGCACAGTAAGGTCGTTAGGCCGAGTCTGATAATTACATCAGTGCGATAATAATGTAGTATCCCACGTGTTATCTACCATCATTACCCCACTGGTTCAGGAGGTCATCAGCATCACTGTTAGCTCATACTGAAGTTGATAACTGTAAAGAGGCATGGAGGGTGGAAGTCTAATACAGTCGCTGAAGGATATATTGTCAAAGCTAGTGCAGAAAACAAGAAGAGAATTGCTTCAAATATTCTAGGTGAAAATATGAATCCAGGGGTTCATAACGAAAAACTGAGCATAAATTCAACTTCTTCAAACTGATTGTCTGGTATCAATTTTACTTATTGTAAGGAATGTATTGTTAATATTTATAATAAGTAGATCAAAACCCATCAACGCAGAAGCTTTGTAGTAAGCGGGGAACGAAATTTAAACTTAATAAAAAAATATACATTACTGCGACCTCAAAGTACGCCCCATGGAAGATTTTTCTTAAATTACCAAAACGGATAATGTTCTGTCCAATGTGTTGAAATTTACAAAATCGGCAAGACGCCCACGGACGTGGCTTGATACCTGGAACTGCCAAATCCCGAGCTCTACACTGGGCATTGTTTTAGTATAACAAAATGTTATTGGAAAAGTTGTTTAAAATTACTTAGAAGAGTTATGCTTAAGTAAATATGAAATCAAATTAAAATTTAGTTTTTCAACCACATTTTTATTTGAGATATTTTTTACAGCCCTGCCACTGCCTCTTTTGGATTTGTATCCTATCAATAATTTCCGGATTCCGGATTGTTACTTTATAATGTGGAGCTTCGTTGTGCAGCCATCAATTTTAATTTGATGAATCTTTAAAGCAAACGATGTTATATTACCCAAACCAAAAACACGCTTAAACTAATGGAATTTCTCCGAACAAATTTATTAAGAATTCATATTGCTTGTGAAAAATAACTTTAAGGCTCCCAAAAGCAAGAGGGTGTTTAAGAGGGTATAGCCAAATCAAAGGGGTTTCCTAACATTTCCTAACCGAGTTCTCTTTCTACGTTTACTGTTGTGTTTCAGGCAGCAATGGGCACAACTATTATTGTAGCAGTTCAAAATAACAGGTTGCTGCTGTCCTATTATTTTCTACGATATACACCGCGAAATTATTGGCGTAACTAGGGCATGCTTCTGGGGGGGGGGGGGGGGGTCAATCGGGCCACATTTATACAACACAACACAGTTAAGTCATATTTTGATTTTCTATACCTGCTACCTCTGGGCTGACGCAGTGACGCAGCGAGGGGGGTTTTAAGAGTAAAACTCTTCCCTAGACGCTTTTAGTTGAATATTGTCACGCCATGTTTTAAGGGTGTAACTAGGGGCGTAGAGGTAACGGAACCTTAACTAGATTGAAATCAAAAGTGATTTAAAAACAAACTTAAATCGTTTATTTACAAAAAATAGGAACATTCAATGACATAAACAAAAGACAGATTTATGTTATTACTCTCGAAAGACAACTTAATTTTATATTACTTACATTAAAGATTTGAAGATCATTTCTTCTACAATCTATCACAATCACAAATGTATCGGACCGAGGATGGTGCACTAGTGTCCTTTCCGACTCTTGGCTTCACGATCGCCCTATTATTACCTAGTCAGCAGATTTTCCCCTCTTTTTGAGGACCGTTGACTTTAGGTCAGAAACATCAATTCTGCTGACTTGATAATTAAGCGTCGTTTTAATAAATTATTTTAGGTAATTGTTTGATTTTATAAAGAAACTGTAATATTTCATAGTTGCAATTTTAATGCATATTCAATAAATAAGCTACATCCTGCCAATGTAGAGGGCAATAACTTATGATTAAGTAAAATAGGATTATAGTTGACTTATTGAACTTCCAAATATTGATCTATGAAATATTATTGGTTTTTCCACTTTCCACACTTGGTTTATCCATCATAGTCAGGCTCGGGGGGGGGGGGGGGGGTGATTGAACCCCTTCCCCTGTATCCGCGCCTGGTTGTTACATCAGTTAGTCGCTGCTGGCGCTCTGAGCAAACAGCACTTAATTTTGACATATCCCCTTAAAGGTTGATATCACCCAAGAAAAATATCTCGGAAAAACTCAAAGGAGCTCGTAATGGCTTTCGGTGCAAAGGTCGATGTTTAATGTTTCATGCTCTTGAATTAATTTTTTATTTAGCTCCCGGAAATCACTTTGAAAATGTGGCTATTTTTAACTTTTAACGATATTTTTAAATAAATCATATAATATGCAGGTTTAAAAAAGATATTCGTGGGTTTACTTCTTGCAAATTTGCAGACGGAGATTTACAATACTTTGAATACCTTATTTGCAAGAAATGCATCATCACAGAATGAAATGAAATTTTGCAAAAGACTTTATCCACTGGTATTAACAAAATAATATCGTGTAGCATATGTTTGCTTCGTAAGCCTTTTTTTCAATTCACCAGTCAACAAATCGACTTGGTTGTTGCTCTTAAGAGATTTGGATGTTATTCGTGATAAATTTGGCTGTAAAATATTTGTCAAAAAATCACGTCAAGTTTTTAAGAAAAATAGTCGAAAAGCAGCGCTTTTGCGATCTTTGATCCTTTATCTAGGGTTCGTAAATCAAAGTACATAGTCCTCAAGGGCCCAATATCCTGCTACGGCTGGTTTTTGAGATATGAAACGAAATGTGCGATATTAGATGCATTCTTATTTGAAAAATCTCTATTCGACCATGAATTTTATTAGATGAAAGAAAATGTCAGTACATAATCGCTTACAATCCCCAAAAATGCCCCTAAATCCCAAATCCTAAAACCTTAAAACCACACACAAACTCTTAAAACCCTAAACCCAAAAACTCTCCACTGTTAAGGGTTTGTGGTGTTAGGGTTTTAGAGGTTTGGGTTTAAGGGTTAATTTTAGTTATTGTAAGCACTTATGTACCGACATTTTATTGTAACTAATGGAATAAGTGGTCAAACAGAGATTTTTCCATTAAAAATGCATCTAATATCCCACACTTCATCGTTCCATATCTCAAAAAGGAGTCATAGCAGGGTGTTGGGTCCATGAGGCCTTTTGATTAGGGAGTTGTAAACTAGGTCAAATTAAAATTTCAGCCCATTCGACTGGGAATCATTTTCCATAAGCTTTGTGCGGGGTCCTTTGTTTTCTATTAATATTTTAACATTTACAGTTAAATTTACTCTATATTAATCTTTACTCTTACCCGTCTGTACATTCCTAATTCTAAATTTTAAATTGTATTTGTTTCATATATGGTTATAACTTGTTCTTAAACTTCCAAAACACCATGGATTTATTAGGACTGGATACGGGATGAGTTCACATTCTTTGAAGCCAAAACAAACCATTCTAAACGACACTGTAAACACAATTTGTAAACATTGGCCACATCTTATTTTACCTTGTATTTTTGTACAAAAAATACGTTAGAAGCATCACAAGATTTACTAAAAGTAATAAAAGCCCTAAAATATTTTATTTTTCTGCTAAATAATAATAAATTTAAGTTAAAAAGGTTTTATTATTTATAGGTTATATTAGTTCTAAAGGTGTTTATTTAAAGTCGCTCCGAGTCATTTATAAATCTATATAAATCTATACGTCGCACTTTTTCTTTTCTAGTTCATTAGACAAAGACGTACGTGTAACCGAGTGTTCAGACCGAGGTTCAGCCGTGTTCCTAAACAACCATATCAGACAGCAACACTTCTGAGCTCCAACACTCCAATGCTATTTTATCTCTTTCTACTACCATTCTTGATTCAATTACGTAGTAATTCGTAGTCTTGTCTATGTTCGTAGTTCGTAAACTGTTCCCCCAAGAGAATAACAAACAACAAAATATAAGGCTTCACGTTCGATACGCTCACAGTATGCAGATATCGAATCCTTATTATAATAAATCCATGCAAAACACCTAGTTTCCAGTGCAAATGCAGAAATTCTTAAGCAGAAGTTTTCGACAAAATAGGTGGCGTAAGATTGTATATTATGTATCCCATTTCCGTTAGACCGAACATCAAGGCATCGCTTATCGATACCAAGTTTGGCAAGCTGCGTACTTGGAATGTGGTTTTCAAGAGGACAAATGGTTGCTCTTTCTATTTCTAATGATAATTTCTCCCTAGGGCCCCCAGGGAAACCAAGATGGCGAATTGAGAGGGCGTGATTTCAAAATTATAAACACAGGCCCGCATGTTTTTTTTTGTTTCGGATCAATATAACTGTTGGTGCTGGAAGCGAGTTTCGCCACAGAATTTCGCTATATCAAATTTTCGCGATATTTTAACCAAAAACTCTTAAAAAGGCGATTTTGGGATTATATTAATAATAAAAAAAATTCTTGTCCACATCATTAATTTATTCTGCTCAGGAATTTTTGCATTTTTATTGGAAACTAGGAGTTCTGCCCTCCAGTTTTAGACGTCGCGACGCGTAGACCTCTATACGACTATACGTCCCGTTCGAAAGTTGTAATGGTTTAAAACGGTTCAAAAACACTATTTTTCGCCTATATTTTCTCATTTTATCAAAAACTTGACGTGTATTAGGGAAATTGTACTGCCATATATATGAAAATAAATTTTATAAACATGGATCCTCAAACGCTTCTTTTTCAAGGGTACTTCTTTCATACAGGGTGTTTAATATTTTCTTTTTTAAAAGTTTTTTTTTAAATTTCTCGAAAATGCCTTAAGATATTGACATGAATTTTGGTACATGCCAGTGTAATTAAAGGGTACTTTTACGTGCAAAAATTTATTTTCTAATGTACTTGCAGCAGTAGCGTGCTTGCTGGTAAGTGTCTATTTTAAGTGAAAAAAATGGCACGCCACTGACTTTTTTTTGCAAAATTGATATCGTTCTCGCCCAATTAATTCTGCGTGAAAAGTGTCTCTTGAACTTTTTGGCTCTGACCCGTTTTCGAGATAAAAATTAATTTATTTCTTACAATAAAACATGGATTTATTAAGAATGGATACGGGATGATTTAACATTCTTTGAAGCCAAAACAAACCATTCGAAGCGACACTGTAAACACAAGTTGTAAACATTGGCCGCATCTTATTTTACCTTGTATTTTTGTACAAAAAATACGTTAGAAGCATCACAAGATTTACTAAAAGTAATAAAAGGCCTAAAATATTTTATTTTTCTGCTAAATAATAATAAATTTAAGTTAAAAAGGTTTTATTATTTATAGGTTATATTATTTCTAAAGGTTTATTTAAAGTCGCTCCGAGTCATTTATAAATCTATAAATCGCACTTTTTCTTTCCTAGTTCATTAGACAAAGACGTACGTGTAACCGAGTGTTCAGACCGAGGTTCAGCCGTTTTCCTAAGCAACCAGCACAGACAGCAACAATTCTGAGCTCCTCCAACACTCCAATGCTATTTTATCTCTTTCTACTACCATTCTTGATTCAATTACGTAGTAATTCGTAGTCTTGTCTATGTTCGTAGTTCGTAAACTGCTGCCGTAAACTAAACCCCTAGGGGAAATGTTTTCATAACAAACAACAAATATAAGGCTTCACGTTCGATACGCTCACAGTATACGGACATCGAATCCTTTCTTAATAAATCCATGCAATAAAACAAATAAAGAAAATGATTTTTTTTACATATCGATGGTTGAAAGGCAAAAGGTCATAAGCGACAGTTTTATAATTTCGCAGTAGGACGATTTAAATTATTGTTTTATTTAAAATTATTTCTCTTATTTTTTTCAAACGCATTTTTTTAATTTAAAAACTAGTAGAATAAAACCTAAGACGTGTTTGTTGTAATAACTATTAATATACAAAAACATATCCTTTCATAACAAAGTTGCTGTCGCTTAAGCAATTTAGTGATCAAAAAACATTTGGGTAAAAGGTCTTAACAAACCTTACATTAAATGTTAGAAATTAGGTGAAACGTTTTAACCACCTTAGTTTTAAATATAAATGATTAGGTAAAACGTTTCAACCACCTTACTTTTAAATATGAATGATTCGGTTAAACGTTTCAACCACCTTACTTTTAAATATAAATGATTAGGTAAAACGTTTTGACCACCTGATTAGTAAGTATAAGCTAATAGGTTTAATGTTTTAACATGCTCGTTCAACCAATTATATAGCTGCTTGTTTTTATGTTGAATGGACAATTACTTGTGACGTGCGATTATTATTATTATTATTATTTTAGCATAGGTATAATAAAATTAAACAAATTTGTATAACAAGTTAATACATTTTCTACCCAGGAAAAACTAGCTAAACGCCACGATCACAGATGAAGCATGCAGGGTAAATGAGCTCAAGCGACAATACTTGTGTTACTTGTTTTGTAGCAAAACAGGATAACAACCAATATTAAAAAATAAATGGAATAGCAAATTGGTGCAAATAAGATTTAAATGTTTTCTCAAATAATCTAAATGACAATCGCTTCAAATTATCCCTTATTTTGTCGCTTGGTAGAAAAAAATGGCTTGCAATTCATTATTTTTCGGTTGACTCAAGCGACAAAAAAATCATAGTAGGAAGCTAAAACTGCGCTCATTCGACGCAGAAAAAAAAATTAACTTTAGTAACGTTTAAATATCAATTTCACGAAATGTGTCGCTTAAGCCGTTTTGCCTTTCAACCATCGATATGTTTTGTTCAGTAAATATTGCTTTTTGATTTAAGTTTATAGTAGATGCTGGAAATGGCCTTCCCATGCTTCAATAGATGCTCTATATCTAAATAGAAATTAAACAAAATATTAAACACCCTGTATCTCGAAAAAGAAGCCTTTGAGGATTCATCATATAAATATAAACTTATTTTCATATTTTTAGATGTAGAATCTGTCCTGGAAATTTCTTAACATCTTTTTGTAACACCCTGTAATTATGAAAATCTCTGAAAGAAATTGTGTCGAACAGTGTTATCTTTGGCAATCTTGTTGAATTAGGTTGATTCCATGGATTTATTAGGACTGGATACGGGATGATTTCACATTCTTTGAAGCCAAAACAAACCATTCTAAACGACACTGTAAACACAATTTGTAAACATTGGCCACATCTTATTTTACCTTGTATTTTTGTACAAAAAATACGTTAGAAGCATCACAAGATTTACTAAAAGTAATAAAAGCCCTAAAATATTTTTTTTTTCGGCTAAATAATAATAAATTTAAGTTAAAAAGGATTTATTATTTATAGGTTATGTTATTTCTAAAGGTGTTTATTTAAAGTCGCTCCGACTCATTTATAAATCTATATAAATCTATACGTCGCACTTTTTCTTTTCTAGTTCATTAGACAAAGACGTACGTGTAACCGAGTGTTCAGACCGAGGTTCAGCCGTTTTCCTAAACAACCATAACAGACAGCAACACTTCTGAGCTCCAACACTCCAATGCTATTTTATCTCTTTCTACTACCATTCTTGATTCAATTACGTAGTAATTCGTAGTCTTGTCTATGTTCGTAGTTCGTAAACTGCTCCCCCAAGAGAATAACAAAAACAAAAACAAACAACAAAATATAAGGCTTCACGTTCGATACGCTCACAGTATACGGACATCGAATCCTTATTATAATAAATCCATGGTTGATTCGGAACGTGTTTAATAAAAAAAAAGTCAAAAGTTACTATACATTTTATTCCTGCTAGAATTCATTCTTGCATGCATTCTCATTCTGATGAACAAAGAACAAAGAACGAAATGCCGATGCACGACGCCAGCCGACATTATCGAACGGGGAACGAAAGCTGGGAGGCGGTGGGGAAGGGCACCCAACAGCTGGACGATCAGCTGATTGAACGAAGCCGTCGAGGTGCGGTTAACGTGGGCGAAAATACAGAGTTGCCAACTAGTAGAGAAACTTCTATCTTATCCATGGAAATATGGATAATTATGTAAGGTTATGGTTATCTTATTCATAATATAATCATTCATGTATTTAGCAGGACTATCGTTTCGCTTTGAGCATACTCCCGCAGGATGTCCTGCATTCTGAAGTTAAGAATATGACATTGACATGAACTCTTCGAAAATTTTATTTGGATTTTCCGACGTATTGATGCCTTAGTTTCTTGTGAAACTTTGTCTAAAACTCCTCTGGCTCTATGGTAATTTTTTGGAGCAGAAAGACCATTGCCTGTTTCGTATTCTGTCAGAACTTTATAAACACTGCTAATGGATGCTCCTACAAGCAAAGAAATATGTAGATTTTGTTTGTCATACAATATTACATACATACATACTGCTTTTTTTACGTTAAATTGTGAACTTTAACTTAATACCAAATCATTACCTGATGCTCTTGAAACAAAGTGAACACGTTCCGCTTCAGCTCCATTGGGCTGGCTTTCTCGACAAGTTTTGTAAATGTTTATGATACTCTCTTTTTCATAAACGGACAAAGATCGTTTTATCCGTTTCTTTGGTGGAGATTGTCCAGGTAATTGACGCTCATGCAATACGATATTCATAGTGAATGTTACTTATTCAAATAGAGCTGCCAGATATCCCGATTTTAAAGAAAGAACACCGAAAAAAGAAGCAACACAATGTTTTTAAAAAGCACTCAACCAACAAAGAAAATTATAGACCGTGCGCCACAGAACTCAGAATATAAATGAAACACCCGCACCCTTTGAATATTGTAGGGTGTAAAGAGGACCGCTTAAATTCCGAAAATTGACCAATACGAATAAACCACCTGAATATCAGGTATTTTTATAGTTTTGTTACTCCGTACGTTCGGCGTACAGACTATAGTACTTTTCTCTAACCTGTATGACTCTGAATTTTGGATTATAAATATTCTTTGCTCTAAAGACATCTTTAATATTTTGACAAATACATCACAGTTATCAAAGGTGTAATCAAATAAAAAAGGTGAAAATGTGACTTGGAAAAATTTTACTCTTAACTAAATTTTATGTTTGTGTATTTTTTGCATACCCTGTACAAAAAAAACAACAGATTTTTGGCATATTTTTGGATATTTTTAAAGCAACAAAAACTTTTATAAAGAAATGACATTTTTTCGTATTTCTCACTTTTTTGGTCCATTTGTCCTCTTGTCTTCCCCATCGGTGAACATACTGTACAAAGCTAAGATTGTCTTTCTTTAGGCAAGTATTATTGATTTAAAACAAATATTTTCTTGTTTTTGGCTAGTTTTTTTCTTCAAAATTTATCGCGTGAATAAATAATAACACTCTTATTCCTACGAAAAAAGCACTTAGCTTTTTTCGTATTTGACATGCTGTAGAATTTAAATAGGTTGGGACCTTCGGCATATTATTGTTTATTTATAACGCAACATAAAAATTTAGCTGTTGGGAATTTTTCAGAAGATATAACATAATAAATTTGCCTCATGTTATTGGGCCATAAATAAGATACAGACCAGAAAAAATATGGGACATTCACTGAATCAGGAGCGGAGACTTAAGGTACTGATCCATCTGTGCTTAAGGTTGTCACCAGTGACATGAAGACCAAAATGGACCGTTAATCTATCTATACTAATATGTATATGTACATAATTATGTATAACTAAGAGTAAATTGACTGACTGACTCGCTCATTCATCAACGCCCAGCCATAACTACTAATACTAAAAAGATGAAATTTTGCACACAGCTTTATTTTACGCCATAGACGTCCACTAAGAATGGATTTTGCAAAACTGGCACTCTAAGGGGGCAATAGCAAGCCCTAAAAATTAAATTATTTTTTATTTTAAAAACTACAGTTTTAAGAAAAACGCCAAAACATGTCAATTTTCTTTTATTTTTTTACATAAGACTACTTTTTTTCGTGTTGGAATTTTACTCCTAGGGTATAAAACACCCCCTATCACTGATTTGATTGAAAGTTGAAATTTTGCATACAGCTTTAGTTTAGACCCCAGATAAGAAAGGATATTGCAAAAGTCATCCTCCAAGAGAGTAAAATCAACCCCTAAAAATTAAATAAGTTTTAAAGCTCAAACCGCTTGACATAGAAAGCTAAATTATGGCATACATGTTTATTTTAGGATGTAGGGTTTCGATAAGAAGGGATTTTTTAAAACTCAAATTCCAAGGGGTTGACACAACCCCCTAAAAATGAAAATTATTTTTATGTCAACAAGTATTTGCTATTTAAAAAAACTGTAAAACATGTCAATTTCAATTTATTTTTTACTTGGTATCCCATTTTTTCTATGTTCGATAAATAGTATACAGGGGGTCACGATAATGAAAACTACTAATGCCAAAAAGTTGAAAATTTGCACATAGCTTTATTTTACGCCGTAGACGACCATTAAGAAAGGATATTGCAAAACTCGCCCTCTAAGGGGATAAACGCAACCCCTAAAAATTAAATTATTTTTATTGTAAAAACTATTAAGTTCTAAGGAAAACGCCAAAACACGTCAATTTCATTTATTTTTTACATGCGACTACTGTTTTTCGTGTTTTAATTTTACCCCTAGGGGTGCAAACACACTTCTACCACTGATTAGTCAAGGCCCAGCCCTAACTACCAAAGATATAAAGTTCAAATTTTGCATACAGCTTTAGTTTACGTTCAGTAAGGAAGGATATTGCAAAACTCGCCCTCTATGAGGGTATACTCAGCCCTAAAAATTAAATCATTTTTTAGTTTAAAAATCACTGGGTTTTATGAAAAAGGCCGAAACACGTCGATTTTATTTAATTTTTGTGTTGGAATACCCCTAAGGGCTAAAAACACTCCCTCACCAGATCTCCTAAACCCGTCCGTTTTGAAATTTGGCATTCATTGCGGTCTTGGTGCAAAATAGTAGCGGGTGTTATGAAAGTCTCTTGCCAAGAAGCTAAAGTCATTCCCAAAAATTAAAATATTTTTCATTCGAAAACGACAGATTGTATTGACAAACGCCGGACCATATCGATTTTATTTATTTTTTTGATAAGAACCAATTTCTTTGTGTTGTAATTTAATCCCTAGGCCCTAGGGGGTATTTAGCACCTTGTGCAACCATTTTCATTTTATTCTTAAACTAGCTGGTACCCGCGGGCTTCGCCTGCGTGTTTTAAACATGAAATATATTTTTAGAATATACAGCGTGAGCCGGGAGGAACGCACCAAATTCTAGGAGTGTATTCTAGACGTAAATATAAGTCAAGAAACCCAGAAGTTGTAATCCGATTTTTATTTGTTTTCAAATTACAATGTTTAAAATATATGATACAGAAGTTTTATTTTCATTTTTTTTTTGTTGGTGAATAGGTGATAGAAAAATAAAAATTGAATAACAACTTTTGGGTTTTTTCGACTTACATATATTTACGTGTAGAGTACACTCCTAGAACTTGGTGCGTTCCAACCGACTCGCCCTGTATATTCTAAAAATATATTTCATATTTAAAACGCGCTGGCGAAGCCCGCGGATACCAGCTAGTTATATTATTGACTGACATATCAACGCACAGCCCACAGCGCTGGATTTAGAAACTTAAAATTTTGCACAGATGTTTCTTATATAAGGTAGGCATCTACTAAGGAATGGTTTTTCAAAATTTAACCCGCTAAGTGGTGAAATAGGGGTTCACACTTTGTATGGAGAAAAAATATTAGGTGTTCCTATTAACCCGAAACTTCATAGAAGTACTTTGAAAATAGATGTTTAAACATGAATTGTTCAGTTTATAATAAATCGACCTCTAAGGGGGTGAAATGGGGGTTCAAAGACTGTAATGGAGTAAAATTGTTATACCGCGAACGAAGTCGCAGGCGGTAGCTGTTATTAAATATTTCATTTATAAATTCTATAGGTTGCGCAGTACATTTTAATTTCACTATAGTAACTCCACAGGTACGTATGTGCAGTATGCGAATTGGCGCTTGTTAGAATTCACCAGTGGATAACTGGGTTCCAGTCGGTAAGCATAATAGCCTTGCTCACATTATGTAGAAAAAAAGGGCATGCTAACTAAACAAAACGAGTTCCTCCAGCGGTAAATTCTGAACAACACAATCTTGAATTTATCCAACACCCATTTCTTGACCAGGGCCAGATTAGCAGCAGGTTTGTTTAGCTCAACGCTCAACGGGTCGTCAACCGATCGCCTCATTCGATGTACGGGCGTTACCGGGAATATAGAGGCGAGGCGAGGCGATGCCGCGTTGATAATAATTGGCCGACAATCTTAAAAATTACTTTTTAGTCAAAATATCTCCCCTAGTTAGTTTTCCGCAGGAAGCAGGAAATGTTGGCAACATTGTAAAATATACCTGCCGAACGAGGTCAGCAGAAATAAGTGAAATGAGTCATGGTTCATGGTGGACAATGGTGGAAGCGGGCTTCAACGCTTCAACTTCAATAGCAGTGGCAGCAGGCAGCAGCAGTCGCGGTTTACGTAAGGAAAGACGATTGAAGGAGAATGTAATAGATTAATAATAATGACGTAAACCATGACCCAATGACAGGTTCAGCGTCTGTTGCTAGGCATAGTTTAAGGCTGTATACGAGGGATGAATGTAAAGTACTGAAAACTCGGAGAAAGAGGTTCAAAACACTAACGTTCAGATTCACTAAGAATATTTAATATTTAGTACAGTGACAGGTTTTTGTCCTGTTATAATGAAATGTTTTACGTGCTTCCAGATAAGTTTGATGATTAATAGGCAAAATAAATCTTGCATTGAGAAAGATTTATGTTTTAGCATAAAATAGAAAATGTTGGTAGAGGTTGGTTACAGTTTTATGTACTGTTTTATTAACAACAACAATAGGAATAAATTATTATATTACTTTATAATAATAAAAGTTGCTTCTAATTTATGAGTCATAAACCAACGTGATGGAAAATGCATCTGTCTTTTCAAAAAAAGATACCATTGTCTCTTTGTGTGTTTAGTTTAAGTTCAAAAGAACAGGAAAATGGAGATCTGGGAGCCCTGGAAAACTGGTGCCAAAATCAGTATGAAGAAAACCGAGTATATGGAGTTCAATGCAGCAGGACAAGCGGAAATAAAGATACAAGAGGAAAAGCTATAAAAATTAAAGAAGTATAAATACTTAGACTCCATGCATCATCAGAAAAGGTACAGTTTTTGAAAATCACCTCATATGTATTCAAGTTAAACGTATCGGAAACGTCTTTTTTCAACAGGATAATGCACGGCACATATCGCTCGTGTATCTGTGGCTAATCTGGAATAACCTAATGTTACTGTGATTTCTCTCCCACCACCCCCCCCCCCGCTCTCCTGACCTTTCCCCAATAGAAGTTATGGGATATGGGAGGGTATAGTAGATACCCTAACTCACCACGAACTTTAGCAGAATTGAGGAATGAACTTTAAGGCGGCTCTCACACTGAAGCAATAGGCAACTAGCAACGCGCAATGCGTATCGCATAATGAAAAAGCACGGTATTTAATGTAACCTCTCACACTACGGAAACAGAGATTTCGCCTTAGAAAATATTGCTAATTTCAGGCAATATATGTTACCCAGTGATGTCGTAAAGTGAATTGTGTTGCGAGTTGTTTTGATTTAACAATATGTCGCCGTATCACACTGGCGTGCAATGCCATTTAAAACAGGGTAGGCAAAAATTGTATCTAAGACAAAAAATTACCTTTCGAAGCATTCACGTACATAAATTTCACAAATGTCTCGATTAGGAGTCAGTAAAACAACGTGGCCGAAGAACGACGAAATTATTTATAGATTAGATCAAGTATTTTCTTAAAAAGTCATAAAAATATTACTTTTTCGTTTTAGATCCTGCAAAAGGTCACTCTCCAGAGAGATTATTATTAATTCGCGTAAGCGTTTCTGTCCCTGTGGGTTTCGAAAATAGGTACTTATGAATTATTTTGAATCCAGAAAAAGATCATCTCCTTATCCCCACAAAATCTAATGATTTCGTAATCATTTAGTCCTGCAACCTCTGAAGAAACATTGCAGTTAATTTTTCAGTCGGTCAAAATTACATTTTTGGCTGTAGTTTAATATTTCTGAAAAGTACGATAAAGCATCAACCTTGGCAAGAGTGGAGTTATAACGTTGGTGATGGCTGACGGACGGTCTTGCCTTTCGAGTCACTTGTATGTGTTGCATCTCTATCTACCCTACAGCCTCTCTTGCTTCTACTCGTATAAAAGCACTGCTTTTGCTTTGCCATAAGAGCGTAATATGATGCAAGCTGCATGCTTTCAAAACGGTCTTAAGGGATGCTTATACAGCGATCTAATTTACGATTAATAGTGCAAGGACGCGTTACGTGGGCACAAGAATACGTGGGGTGGGAATGATATACGATTACATTTTTGGTCCTCTATACCCGGATAAAAATTGAAATACATTTAAAAAAATAAAATTATAATTTTGCACTAATTGCACCTAGGGTAGGTAGTGCTTTTTTGCTTATATGTATGCACGCTACTGTCACATCATCGGAGTCGTCAGATAACATGATAGTTAGAGATTGCTGCGAATACTGTTGCTTGAGTTTGAGACATGGTCAAAATAATATTGTATGTTGCTTATTGACAGTTGGTAGATGCTTACTGCTCGTTGCAGTAATAATTCTTGAACCTGTGTGAGTCTGCAATTTTGGATTATAAATATTCTTTGCTCTACAGACAACATCTTTATTATTTTGACAAACACGTCACAGTTATCAAATAAAGAAGGTGACAATTTTTATTTTAAAAGCGTAATTTAGAAATTTCAAATTTTTGCTTGAAAATCTGGAATAAAAATTATTTTAAAATTTAAAACAACTTTTCTATTTAACGCTTTGCATTAAAATTTTAAAGAAGACAACTATTCTTTTAACCCAATTTTACGTTTTCGGATTTTTTGCATACCCTATACAAAAAAAACAAATCTTTGGCATCGTGGAGCTTATTTTTGAAGCAAGCAAAAACTGTTAAAAAGAATGATTTTTTTCGTATCTTTCATTTTTAGGTCCATTTGCCTTCGTGCCTACCCCATATACATTATGTCCATACCATGGATCTATTATAATATGGATTCGATATCCGTATACTGTGAGCGTATCGAACGTGAAGCCTTATATAATATAAATATTTTGTTGTTTGTTATTCTCTTGAGAGAGCAGTTTACGAACTACGAACATAGACAAGACTACGAATTACTACGTAATTGAATCAAGAATGGTAGTAGAAAGAGATAAAATAGCATTGGAGTGTTGGAGCTCAGAAGTGTTGTTGTCTGCTGGGTGCTTAGGAAAAACGTCTGGGAACGCCCGGTTACACGTACGTCTTTGTCTAATGAACTAGAAAAGAAAAAGTGCGACGTATAGATTTATATAGATTTATAAATGACTCAGAGCGACTTTAAATAATCGCCTTTAGAAATAACCTAACATAACATAACCTATAAATAATAAAACCTTTTTAACTTAAATTTATTACTATTTAGCAGAAAAATAAAATATTTTGGGGCTTTTATTACTTTTAGTAAATCTTGTGATGCTTCTAACGTATTTTTGTACAAAAATACAAGGTAAAATAAGATGTGGCCAATGTTTACAAATTGTGTTTACAGTGTCGTTTAGAATGGTTTGTTTTGGCTTCAAAGAATGTGAACTCATCCCGTATCCAGTCCTAATAAATCCATGGTCCATACTATAATATAGAAAATTTGCAAAATTTCATCAAGCTAGGTGCATTATTTACAGATTGTTGCAATTTTTATGACAAGTGGTCTATTACATAATCTTATTCAGTTCTTTTTACTTTTTCTCCTTCGTCGCTCGATCTGTATGTTAGGTATTTGCATAACTTTAAAGTCACAAAATTACGACTGTCTTGACCACAATCACTTCCCTATATTTTGATGCTTTGAACTGTAAAGCTTGTCGTTTAACACAATACCGATTATTACTTTTTTATTAACTGACGCCTCGCCGCTTCAGAACAGGTTTTTTTTTTTAAATAATTTAATAACCATACGTTAACCTTTGCATGCGAAGTGTATACCAATCTTTTTAAAGTTAAATTAAAGAACATAGAATACATAGAACTAATTACATTTGAAATATCAACCGTCACGAATCGGACTGACAAATTATCGTTTCACTTTTAATCAAAGCGAAAAAAAAAGAGAATCGTGTTTCAAAATTTAAAATAAAATGATGGGTTTGGTTCTCAAGTTAATTATATTAAGTACTAGCTGGTACCCGCGGGCTTCGTCAGCGTGTTTTAAACATGAAATATATTTTTAGAATATACAGGGTGAGTCGGAAGGGACGCACCAGATTCTAGGAGTGTATTCTACACGTAAATATATGTAAGTCAAAAAAACCCAAAAGTTGTAATTCAATTTTATTTTTCTATCACCTATTCACCAACAAAACAAAATGAAAATAAACAGTCTTTATCATATTTTTTAAACATTGTAATTTGAAAAAAAAAATAAAAATCGGATTACTACTTTTGGGTTTTTTAACTTATATTTACGTCTAGAATACACTCCTAGAATTTGGTGCGTTCCTCCCGACTCACGCTGTATATTCTAAAAATATACGGGTACCAACTTAGTTTAAGTATACAATAAAAATGTTTACACATGCTGTTAAAGACCCCCTAGGGCCTAGGGATTTAATTAAAACACAAAAAATTTGGTCCTTACCAAAAAAATCGACACGGTCGGGCGTTTGTTAATACAATCTGTCGTTTTGGAATGAAAAATATTTTTGGGAATGACCTTAGCTCCTTGGCAAGAGACTTTCATAACACCCGCTACTATTTTGCATCAAGACCGCAATGCAAACCTGCATGCCAAATTCAAAAACGGACGGAGGGTTTAGGAGATCTAGTGAGGGGGTGTTTTTAGCCCTTAGGGGTATTCCAACACAAAAATTAAATAAAATCGACGGCCTTTTTCATAAAACCCAGTGGTTTTGAAACTAAAAAATGATTTAATTTTTAGGGATGAGTTTACCCTCTTAGACGGTGAGTTTTGCAATTAGTGATGTAAGGATACGTATCCAAAAATCTGTTGGATCCGAATATTAAAAGAATCCGGATTATCCGTAACCGGCCGAGAACTTGATTCGGAATCAAAATAAATTCGCATCGCCTGGTTATTAATGCAAAGTGCAAAGAGAAAACGGAATCGGAATCGACTGTAAGCGAACAACACGGTCTGCGATGTGGCATATTTGATCTTATGCTTTCTCTTTCTAATGACCTTTCCTAAAAAAAGATAGCATAGTTATCGGGGTAACGGGTATCATATGGGATGAGACCCATTGGTTAAACTAGTCCCGCCTCACCCGAACCGAATTCAAACGAGAACGGCGCGACGACGACGGTGCCTTCCTATCCCTAACCTTCGACTTCGAATGATATGATACCGCATCGACCTACCTAGCCGTGTATCCGGATAGAAAATGTTTTAGTTGCATACATACGTATACATGATCTGCAACTAGTGATGTAAGGATACGTATCCAAAAATCCGTTGGATCCGAATATTAAAAAAATCCGGATTATCCGTAATCGGCCGAGAACTTGATTCGGAATCAAAATAAATTCGCATCGGCTGGTTACTAATGCAAAGTGAAAACGGAATCGGAATCGACTGTAAGCGAACAACACGGTCTGCGATGTGGCATATTTGATCTTATGCTTTCTCTTTCTAATGACCTTTCATAAAAAAAGATACCATAGTTATCGGGGTAACGGGTATCATATGGGATGAGACCCATTGGTTAAACTGGTCCCGCCTCACCCGAACCGAATTCAAACGAGAACGGCGCGACGGTGCCTTCCTATCCCTAACCTTCGACTTCGAATGATATGATCAGGGCTGCCAATTTGTGAGTAATTCCTCACATTTGTGAGTAATTTGCTGGTCTGTGAGTAATTTTGTGAGTAAGTGGCAATTGTGAGGAAATTGTGAGTAATCGAGAGATCAACATATATTCACGTAGTATATTCTTGGTAGTTATGCAGATTTCTAATCTGATAATTTATTAAAAATTTTATTTTAAAAATCTAAATTTAGGCATAATTTTAGGCGCTCTAGCAACTACAATTTTGCAGATTTTAGATTTACACTGCTTTTAGCGACCTCTCTTGCTTTGCCAATATAAAAATACAAGAGGATAAGTAAGGTAGCTAGTGATTCGTCTGTTTGATACTGCAACTTGCAACACTAGGTGTCGCAGCGTTTCGGGTATTCCCCTCCTGTATCTTGTGTGATTTACACAAACATATTCCTTTCAAAATGGTGAAAGCGCTAATACTTTAACTTTCTTCCGAGTTGGCAACCCTAGCAACACGCAACACCAGCTTTGATGTTTAGCAACATTGCACTGTAGTAAAACAAAAACGCCATCAGTTACCACTTATTATGTTATTAACAAATATACGGTGTTCTACGGTTCATACAAAAAAAAAGGGTGTCTTGAGACTGATATGTTGAAGTTGTGAGTAATTGTGAGTAATCCAGGAAAGTTTTGAGAGTAAATCAGTAAAGGTCGGTTGGCAGCCCTGGATATGATACCGCATCGACCTATCTAGCCGTGTATCCGGATAGAAAATATTTTAGTGTTGCATGCATACGTATACATGATCTGTAACCGCTTTCGCGCGGGTCAAGAAATGGATACGTATTCGGATAATGGATACGGATATTAGCCGATTCCGATTCCGTATGATTCGGATATCTAAAGAATACGGATATTTACAACACTATCTGCAACCGCTTTCGCGCGGGTCAAGAAATGGATACGTATTCAGATAATGGATACGGATATTAGCTGATTCCGATTCCGTATGGTTCGGATATCTAAAGAATACGGATATTTACAACACTATTTGCAATATCCTTTCTTAGTGAACGTAAACTAAAGCTGTATGCAAAATTTCAACTTTTTATCTTTGGTAGTTAGGGCTGGGCCTTGATTAATCAGCGGCAGAAATGTGTTTTCACCCCCTAGGGGTAAAATTCCAACACGAAAAAAAGTAATATGTAAAAAATAAAATGAAAATGACGGGTTTTGGCGTTTTCCTTAGAACTTAATAGTTTTTAAAACAAAAAATAATTTAATTTTTAGGGGTTGCTTTTACCCTCTTAGAGGACGAGTTTTGCAATATCCTTTCTTAGTGGTCGTATACGGCGTAAAATAAAGCTGCGTGCAAAATTTCAACTTTTCATCATTAGAACATGTTCCAAGATACAATATGTTAGTTCTTTTTTACTTTTTTTCAGAAATCCGTATGTCACAATGCCACGAAGCAAAACTGCTAAAAAAGAGAGGCAATAAATCCGGTTGTATTGAAAACTGCATTACAAGCAATACATTCTACTGATCCGCAAATAAAAATGTTGGAGGTTGTTAAGGTTTTTCGTATAAGTCTTGCTACCTTTCCAAGAGAATCCAAAAAATTTAAAGCCGTTGGGGAGCAAAATTATGAATATTCCTTAAACTGTGCTCAAAAACAAGTATCTACCGATGAATAAGCAGAAAGCCTGGTAGAATACATTAGAACGGTTGCTAGGATGCAGTATGGATCAACAAAAAAGGGCGTGAGGGACTTAGCATACATATTTGCAGTGGCTAATAAAAAAAGGTATCCGGAGCAATGGAACAAAGATAAAATTGCTGGTGAACAGTGGATGCGAAGTATACTGTCAATTCGCAAGCCTGACGCGATTAATCTACGAGTTTTAGTCAAATAAATATAAGAAATTTCTTGGACAATATATAAGAAATGTTCAGGTTGGGTTGGGTTTGCTTGGGCAAGCGACAGCTAGAAAAACGGCAAATAGCAACATTAGCAACTGATACCCCAGAGAAAGAAGAAATTAGGATGTTAAAAAATAAGAAAAAGACAGAGGCAGTTACTAGAAATCTTAGCTTCAAAGGAACCGACCCCCATGAAGTCAAAAACAAAGGGGTGTAAAATTATTTAAAAAAATTAAACACAGCCAGATTCTTCTTCCGACAGCGATAGTGATGGTCAGGTATCCTTTGTATCTACTGACATCGAAGATAGTGAAGATGAGGAATATTTATTATGCAATAGTTCTCAGGTGGCTGACAAAAGGGGGGAAAATATTGTCGCTGTGTAAACTGTGGACGCTGGGTTCGTAACCTATGTGCCGGCATTGAAGGGGACGAATGGAAACCATACGTGTGTGATTTTTGCCGTTCAAACTAAGTAAATGGTTAAATCGGATTTTTTTCTTACCAAAACTTAATCCAGAGGTTGTTTAATTTTGTTAACCTAGAATTTAAAAGTGGTATAACCTAAAATATATTTTTTGATATTGAATATTTCTTCTCTTTAATTTATTTCAAGATTTCCATTGTGTTTCAAGGTAAACGAGGGTTGTTCCAAGGTACACGCGCCTCTTGTACCTTGGAACACGTTGCTTGCTGTGGAATTTTGTTAAATTATGTGGATTACCGATATTTTCTGATTAAAATTCGTTGTGGATGTTATAAAGGACATACGACTTATATAACGCGGCTTGATAAATTTTAAAAAATTTGGAGTAAAATAAGATTTATGCGGATAAATTCAAAAATCGTTCCTAGGTACAACACACTCCCTTACAATTTTTTTAAACATCAATTAAAAAATATTTTAACAGCTGTTGTAGCTATCAGCGACAAGACCATTATAATCACCAAACGCATTAAAAATTGGCTGTGTTATGTCGTGGGCCAAGCAATAGAGCGATTTGTCGTGACATTAATCTTATTAGAAAACCGCCTGTGCCATCATCTGAAAGACGATCCATAGATGATTCCTGTTATATTTCCAACTCTGAAATTTTTTCCTTTAATTTGTTTTAACATTTTTAAGCAAAAAAACGCGATTTTTTAGTTTTTTGCTTATAAAATGGAAAGTAATGAAGCAATCTTAATGGTGTAAATGGACGATTTATAGAGAATAAAAATACGAACAAAATGAGAGGCCGAACGTCCCGATAGGATAAGTAGCAACGGAGAAAATCCGAAAAAAAAACGGAAAATTAAGAGTTTTTTTTCAAAATTCATAAATCGGCCATTTTTAAACGTAGAGGGCTCAATCTTTGGGAAAAAATAGTAACTTATAGCTACTTTATGTGTGCAAAACCCCGACGCTGTCCGACGATTAGTTTTGCGACAATCGTCATTTCAATTTTTCAACACACTATTTTGCAACAGGTCTGGATATTGGCTCCCCTTCGCTCCGCTTCTCTCCCGCTACTCGTCCGATTTCGCGCGCTCGACCATTTTCACGCATCTTTACGTGCATTTTCAACCGGTTTCGTAGCATTCTATGGAAAAATTGAAATATACATTTTGTTCAATTAAACTTGTACTTTTCAAATCCGTTTCAATAATTAAAATTGGACGATCCATAGAGCATCCAGACCTGTTGCAAAATAGTGTGTTGAAAAATTAAAATGACGATTGTGGCAAAACTAATCGTCGGACAGCGTCGGCGTTTTGCACACATAAAGTAGCTATAGGCTACTACTTTTCCCCAAAGTTTGAGCCCTCTACGTTTAAAAATGGCCGATTTATGAATTTTGAAAAAATCTCTTAATTTTCCGAATTTTCCCAGTTGCTACGTATCCTATAGGGACGTTCGACCGCTCATTTTATTCATATTTTTATTCTCTACAAATCGTCCGTTTGCACCAAGATTGCTTCATTATTTTCCATTTTATAAGCAAAAAACTAAAAAAATCGCGTTTGTTTGCTTAAAAATGATTATAACAAATTAAAGGAAAAAATTTCAGAGTTGGAAATAACAGGAATCATCTACGGATCGTCTTTCAGATGATGGCATAGGCGGTTTTCTAATAAAATTAATGTCAAAAAATCGCTAATATTTTGCTCTGTTGCTTGGCCTATAGGTAATGTAATAGTTATAAATAACCTTATAGAAATGCAAAAATTATCTCTGGTATATGAAACAGCTGATTTTAATGTGTTTAGCCAATTACACACAGTGAAGATACATATATACATATATACGAATCAGATTACATAATCAAAAGTTACTTCCTTTTGATATACCTTTTAGCACTACACATTAATTAGTAGATATACAGGGTGTAAAAAAATAGTGTACCGGACTCATAAGAATAAGGAAAAAAGTTCATATGAACGCAAGCCCTAAAATGCTTCCTAAGGGAGTTACAGGCCTTTGAAGGACAAAAAAAGACCATAGACCATTTTTTTTAAATTACAGTTCTACCATAAATGTTTATTTCGAAGCAAACAGTAATACTGAAAAAAGCCGTAATAGTTCAGAAGGGGTAATTTACGTAAGGGTAAGAGGTTGTTTTTCAAAATTTTTTTATTCAAATAGATACGGCTATTTTAACATGATATATAAAAAATTGTACGTTTTTACGTAAAAAAAGCACTCTTAATTTAATTCGCTACAGTAAACGGTTTTACAGATATTTGCGTTTACAATGTGCAATGCAGAAAGTTTTGTTTAACTTAAAAGTAAATTATCGAAATTTAAAAACTTAAATAGGACCGAGCTTAAATGAGTGGATAATCTGCATACAATGGAATGGTTGGAAGTTTATTTTTTAATTACATATATACTCGTATTTGATACAGAAAAGTCAAATAACTAAAAATAACAACTTAAAGAGCATTTTCTTATCGGCCTCGATCCATTATTTCGCTCTCGGAGCTTTGGAAGATGGTTTTCCGAAAGGAGCTTTCAAGAAATTTCTTTGATATGCTCAAATAGGATTTTTCTTTCATTTTCTCTATAAGAAAGAAAAATGGATATAACAAGTTAAATAATAGATTTCTGGCCACGTTAAATTGTTCAAAATGAATTTTTAAAATACCACGTTTTTCTTTTTTTGTATATCAAAAAATTATATTTTTGTTTTTCTTTGCACTTTTGTTATTTCGGGAAATAGTCCATCAAATATGTTTCGGGTATAGGGATAAACTATGTACCTAGAGCATTTTGCCTGAAGGTTTGTCGCCTTAAAGAAACAGCTTTCATTTATTTTAATTGTTATCTGACTAATAACAATAAAATGAATTCAAGCTGTTTCTAAGGTAAAAAAAACCTTCGCTCATATGCCCTTAACATATTACCCCAGATAAAACCAGACCAGATGCGAAAGCTCACACACAGCATCACAGCCACTGCCGTGTCTTCTTCAAATGTAACGTAACTGCAGTATAGTACACACGCCTGCACTATCGCAAAGCGATGGTGCAGGCAGCCTAAGTGTCGCGCCTCAAGGTCATTGAGTTTGAACATGATATTTGACAGTCTTACGCATCTGGTCTGGTTTTATCTGGGATATTAGTACAGAACATTTTTTTCTCGCTCTGCACAATGTCATCGAAATTAAAATTTAACGAGTCCATTATGTGCATTGTACCATGGAGGATAAAGTGGGCAGTAACACACACTGAATCGACTCGTACCTGCCTCATACCAATGTATTTTTAGCACCAAACTTTATTCATAAAATTTAAAAGCCCATAAATTTTATAACCCTATTTTTGTTGCATTTAGCCGTTTTCAAAATGGCATTTCGATTCTATTTATAACGAGTCGTAAAATACACACATAACATAAAACACTGGAATATACGTATCGGGATCATCAAGAAGTTTTATGTCGTTTTTTATTTTCAAATGGCATTTACTTCATACGTTTAAAAATAATATTAGTATACCTAACGTAAAATGAAGAAACTTGTAGAAAATACAACCTTTATGGCTTTATGTCACCTTTTAAGGTTCTTTTGGAGGTTACGATATTTTTGCTATAGAAGGATCGGAAAAAGGGTTTGATCTCGTCCCAATCAGTCACGCTTATCGACTTGAAATACGAAAGTTCAGGAGCGCCGTGAAAATATTTTTTTGTAATAAATGTAAAATGCAAACAATTCTAGACTATATTTAAATTTATTTTCATTACTTGATAAAATTAAAAAATTTTCAAAGTTCGTTTCAGTAAATCGAGTTCGTTTATATTTAAGAATATACAAATAACTATAAAGTTATATATATATATATATATATATATATATATATATATATATATATATATATATATATATATATATATATATATTTTTTTTTTTACTCTCGAAAGGGGAAACTTAATGGTTAAGAAATATACAGGGTGTTCCATTTAAAAAAACATATGTTTGGTTAATATCTCGAGAAATATCATATCTAATGAAAATCTAACCACGCCACTCGATTCTATGTAGAAAACTCTAATAGAGACCATTTTTACTTTTTTATATAAGTTACAAGATAACTGAAATGCGAGGGTTTGAGGGAGTCTGAAAGTGGAAAAAAATTAATTTCGTCCTGTATGTCAAAAACGAAGGGGGTCATGAAAAATATTTGTATGGCATCTTTCGTTTCATCAAAAAGTAGCAACACTTCGCGAAAACCGCAACTCTCTATCTCTAATAACAACCGAGATACCCTGCAATTACAACGAAATCCGGACACCCTGTACACTTTTAATTTTTCACCAGTTTAGAAAGGACATGCTTTAAACTTGTCTATGATTGTCTGAAATAAATTAAATGAAGTCAAAAGGGCGAGGATTTGCGTCTCCAAATGTTCAATTACATCTGGAAGATATCCAACATTTTTAGAAATAAACTTTAAACCATTTTTAAAATTCACTTACTTATAAAACTAGAGACCGGATTCAATATTATATGACGCAAAAATCGGAGTCGAACTCAAGTAGCTGATAGAAAGGGAAAATAAAGTGAAATTAGATGTTGCCAGGTTGTATTTTTGAATTGCTACCAAAAAATAAGAACATGCTTTTTTTAAGTGCGCCGCGTTTATATAGGAAACATTACTTTTAAACTATCTTGAACCAATGTGATGGAGGATCATAGGCGGTTCTAGACCTCAATTTGGGGGGGGGGCTTAATCCCCCGGTTTACATATTTGGGGGGCTTAAGCCCCAGGTTTACCTATTTGGATATACATATACTAGGCCACTCAGTTGGATTTGGGGGGCTAATCCGAGATTGGGGGCTTAGCCCCCCCAAGCCCACACCTAGAAACGCCTATGTGGAGGATCGAAACTTGGTACAACTAATAATTAATTATAATGATCCGGCGTGTCGTAATTTTGAATAATTATTATTTTTCTATGGAGTAGTGCTGCAACATACATAAAAAACGCCATTGTGCCATACAGTACCAGCCTGCGCAATCCATGGAGCACGGTCAAGTGCGCGCGCACCTTTTCTTGTGGGAAACTTGTTTTCACAACTTTCTTTCCAATTTTTCCGACTTCTTTATTTTTTGGATTTTTGGTTTTTGACATCTGCGCAGTAGACCAAAATGCGTAAAACGCGTAAACCGAGCGTGCGACATACCTACGGAATTTCAGGTTACTTTGGTGTCTACATTCGAACCCATCCACTTTTAAGAATATATCTCCAGTAGTAAAGCTACAAGGCATGGAACATATTTCTACGAATTCTGTGATGTCTTACTTTTTCCAGCATTCCTAACTATGTAACATTTTAACACCGCACAATAAAAAGTATGGGATGAAAAATTAACAAATTCATTAGAAAAATATAAACACTAACCAACATCATATTTAAAAACCATTTTTTTACTCATTAATTTATCCTTTTCCCTTCACAGTTACTTTTCTTTACCCTCTTAAATTTGTTATGTGCTAAAATTCCGAAAACTCTTGTAACAATAATTATTATGTTTATACCAAAAAATTGGTTTATACAATCATTGAAGTATTCGGGGGAACATTAGAGATCCATAGAGATCTAACAACACTGCGTGCGTGTATTCTGCAGGTTTTGCATGACGGCACAGTGTACCTTAGGCCACGCTTTGGGGGCTTAGCCCAAAGCTAAAGTTAACCCCTAAAAATGTGTTACTACTAACCCTGTACCTACTATTGGCGACTCAGATAATGGAAGCCAGCTGCCATCAGCTAATTTTAAACGGGGAAGAAGGGCTCACTAGACAACAAAATTGACAAAGATGCCAAATAACACGATTACGAAGAAACACGATTACGAAGACAAGGGCGAAATAAAAACATTCAACAATAGTAGTTAGCAGTCGCCTGAAGAGGACGCTACGTTCTTAATTTGAGTCACCAATACTATTTTATACTAATCCACAAGGCCACAGGGTCCCCTTGTTGTGCGGTGATAAAATGCTACACAAGTAAGAATGATGGAAAAAGTAAGACATCATTCTTACGCCGTTAATGTACACCTATTAGGGTGGTTGTATTATGTTCTCAGAACAAAAATTAAGTTGTGCCAATATTTTGTAAAAAAAAGTAAAAATTGAGAGGCATGTAGGATATAGAACTGCCTTATATATGCAAATAACCGCAAAAGACTTTTTTCTACAATGTAACACTAGCAACTAATTTTCCCACTACGTGGGACGACTATGGGACCAGTTGTTTACTTGCTAATGGAAAAAACCATATTCCGTTCCTTATATGATATTTAATATTAGATCTACAATGACTTCTGCAGGCTTAGGGTGTACTTTTACTACTAAATAATTTTCTTAGCCTACAATGTTTTACTTATTCGATGTGTATATCTCAGAGACGATGCCAACGATACCAAAAACTTATTTTGGCGAAATTGGCGCTTACGATCCTTTGCATAGACAGGGACAATATAAGGTTGTAAAAAGATGGAGACAAAGGAAAATAATAAGAAAAATGTAAGATAGAAAAGGATATGAAACTAGCAACAGTACAAGAAAATAATTGTGTTAAATTACCTGGTTTAGAGACTCTGCCAACTATAAGTAATATACAGTGTGTCCACAGAAAGAGTCCGGAAATGGTGCAAATGTCAAAAAAATTTCGAGCTTGATGGTGATGTTCTTAAATTAAGACGTTGAAAAAATTAATCATATTAATTAATATACAGGGTGTTTTTAGAATCGATTTTCAAGATTAGTCAAGAGTAAACTACCTCCATTTTAAGAGATATCGAAGAAAAAGTATTAAGAAAATTTGTTTAATTAAAAGGTATGACAAACTTTCAGTTTTCATTTTTTATTTTATCTTTTATCGTGACTAGAGGAGCGCACTATTATTTGTTCATAAATAAGATAAGAAAGTGACAACTTTTTTGCATCCCATGGGACGGGAAGAAATACTTAGGAAACAATCAGTCTAGGGTCCGAAAGAAAACTGAAAAAGCTTTTAAAATAATTTATTGGGGATGTCTGAGAAAATATCGCCGCTTTGCTCATATAGACCTAAAACAATAGACAGCTACTGCAAAAAACCTAATGTCCAGTCCTGACGCCAACCCTATTTCTTCTTCACATTAATGACCTGCTCTCTTCAACTACCAATCCCATCCATACTTGCGCTGACGATAGTACCTACTCTTCACTCCAATATTTATTTCTCTAAACAAGTCTCGAATCAAGAGCTGACACATATCTATGCACCTATCCCTTTCGCAAAATCTCCAATAAGGAATATGCACATCTTTTTTTTTATTGCATAAATCAAGGAAGTCATTACAAACTCAAAAAAAAATATTTTGAAGAAAATTACTAGGATCGTTTAGCTACAAAAATGTATACTTTTCGGTATAATTTATTGCAATTTAAAAAGCAGCCATTTTTTTGTCCTTAGTGAATAATGACGTCCGAGATACATGTTAATGTAAAGCTTAACCATTATAATCTGTTCCTCATTCTTTAGTTATTGAGAAACGAGTGACAATTTTATTGCGCCCTAGAAACGTTTGGTTTCAGTTTAAAGCTGAAGTCAGAGTGTCATTACAAAGTGTATCTATCCTTCTGGAACTAAGACGTTCAACATTTACAGTTAACAAATGGTGAAACTACTTAGTATATTCTATTAAACAATTTGTATCGCGTCTTGAACTCCCACAAATGTCACTGTTCGCATGTAGGCTGTATATAAAACAGTTTTCATTATAGGTATAATACCTATATCGGAGGGTAGGGAATATTTTTTAACATTATTATAAATTGTTTATCTTATTAAAAATATTTACCTATTTTTTCTTTATTTATTATCTATTCTTCATTTATTATCTATTCAGACCAGATTTATTATTATTATGAAACCCAATCAAACACTTTTTCTCCAATCGTTTTATTGTGAATTATTGGTTAGAGGGAGTATTGTTTCTTAGAGGGGCAGGAAACAATTACACTGAAAAAATCGTTTGGACTTTTTTTCCCACAAACTTATTGCAAAGTCTTTGTAGAGCAATTTACTCTAATTGGATTATTAGTAACAACAGTTTTTATACATTTTCATACACTTGTTGTTTTTGAGAACAAATTGTTGGAAAAAGGTACACAATTGTAGTGAAATGTCCCACAATGTATTTTCAGTGTAAGTAGTATAAAATAAGAAGGTTGATGTGGCTATGCTGACACTGCTTGTAGGTACTTAATAAAAACGAGATTTTTGCAAATGCTGTTTGTGTTCAGTAAAAACATGAAGTTTTTTGCTATAAAATCATAAAAGTTTAGTCAGAATAGGAATTTATTTTTTACTTATGACAATTCCGATAAAACTTTCCAAGTAGACAACCAGAAATACTTGCACAAACAAAGGCGGCTATGATAAAATGTTTGAACATATTCATTTTTATTGGCAACAACATCGTTTTTATTTGTCTTTTATTAATGCCCTTTTGCTAACAAGGATAGACAGAAATCGGATTACGTTGGGAATTTTATCAGGAAAGAAAAGAATTTTGCGATGACTAATCTTTCAAAGTAGATAACCAGCCAAGAAGACACGATAAAAATTTGAACATATTTTATTTTATTTGTCTTTTTCTAATGCACTTTCGCCGTCACGGATAGAAAGAAATCTAATTCCTCCGTGATTATTAGGAGAGACTGAAACGATTCTCTCCAAAAGAGAGTCATTCGTCTCATAAATGATCCAGTCCTCACAAAAAAAGTTCGTTTTCTTGCTCATTGCAGCGCTGTTGGGGATTTGTCCTTTTCCACGGATTTTTCTCTGAAGCCCTAGCCGCTATAATTGCCCCCTTGACTGTTCCTAACAGAACAAGAGGCGCGTTATGTATGTATTTCTTTTGCAGCCCAGCTGCAAAAGCCTAGACCATCCCATTTCTCTCGCTCATTCATACCTAGGGTCTCCACATTATGTAACAAATTGCCTGCAGATGTTTTCCCTTCCCCTCCCAACCTCCAATCCATTAAATCCCATCTCGATAGATTACATTTCCCTTCTCTTCAGACGCCCACGGTACGTTAGTACTTGAGCTTGAAGCATATGTGGGTTGCCCCAGATAAAAAATCTTTCTAGATCTTTATTATCCGTCTGAGTGCGATTTATCATAAGCGCAAAAAAGCTCAAAAGTAACGACGCATGTGCATATTCTTTTGCAAGTTGGTCAGCATTTTCCTGAAACCTTAAGTAATTTTATATTACATGGTATATCCTTCAACAATAGATCCCAAGTATTTACGGGTCGCTAATCGCTATTTCGGCGAAAGTGTCTATAATGGGCCGTTTATATTGTCGTCGTCCCTATTCATCTAACATGCCATCGCTGAAAGCCTGTGGATTCCCATAAACCCAAGCGAGCCTTTTATTAAAACATTTTTTATATGTCTTGCCTTTCCATATTGTTTTCGTTCTACATTTACATAAAGAATATTACCAAATCGTAAACTTCACGGATAATAGAATTTTGTAATACCCATCATGGGAGAAAATTTTTAAATAGTTGCCTGGCAAAGTTAAAATTTTCTCATTGGCGTCCCTTTAAATGACTTTCTCTACAACCGTGTCGTCTTATGTAATGTGCCTGCTAAAAGTTGTACGTGCTGAAAATATTTTCAGTACTGACGCGAGAAATAAGATATCAACAATCACATACCATAAATCGCCTCTTAATTAGACTTCGTGTGCTAATTAACGTCACTGTACCCGGGCCGAAGAGGTCCAATTTAACATATTTAGTAAAATATTCGTGGGAAATACTCAAAAAATAACCATCCAAAAATTATAGGGTCTTTCTACTTATATCGTTGCTATGCAATTAAGATTGGGGTATTTACATATTTGTTGATTGTCAGTATAGTCGTCAACAGTGGCGCACCAAGGGGGGCGGAGGGGCTGCACCCCCCCCCCCACACACACACCACATCCTAGACAAACAAAAGTTTAAAAAAGTGCACTACTAGTTGAAGACATCCACCGAATTGCACTATTCAGCCCCCCCAAGACAAAATCCTGGGTGCGCCCATGGTCGTCAAAGTAAAAATACAAAGGTTATTCGACTTTTATCCAACTTTTGAGTAGAAAATGGAGATTGAGGAAGAAATTGAAGAGAATATGATTGATGGAGTACTAGAAGATATTCTCGAAGAAGCCAAGCATGTGAACGTCGAACTGTTACCAGAAAAATCGAAATAACGGTGTGCCAAAGAATTGGAAATACTTAGTACATGGTGTGCAAAAAAAAAATAAAAAATTTCAAGAAAGAAGAGGTAATTCTAGTATACTTTCCCGACATTTTAAAAACTTGCATACCATCCACGTTATGGTCAAAGTACTAAATTGCAAAACATTTACCTAAACCTAAAATCACTGGAACATGGATATATTTGGGAAAAACTAGAAATTTCGATTTTTGACCCAAATATTTCACGGTTTTTAATATTTGTTGTCAGAATGGTTTAAATTAAAATCCCATACCTATACGTAATCCGAAAGAGCTCGTCGAAATACATGATATCCATATTTTTAGTTTCTGCATTCTTTACAGGAAGAGAGCAATCGCCGATTAAATTTCGATTTTTTACTTTTTTTGCCCTCGACAGCGGTACATTAAAATCGCACATATTTGTTTCTATCTAATTTTTTCCAAATTTTTCAACGCCATCTAATAAAGAGATAATCACACTTTAAAATGAATATCGAATGGGTCATCGAGGAGCGTATTTTAGGGGTAAAAACTGAATTTTCTTGATTTTTTCCGACAAATCCTATGTTCAACCGACATTATTCCACACCATTTTACTTATTCAGTGATTCTTTTTGTGTTTATTTTATCCGTTAATTATCTAAGAATACCTCCCACTAATTTAAATCGCTTATTTTTTCGTTAAAGTTATAAATAAATAGGTTTATTTGCACCAGGGACATGAAAAATTAGAAAATTTCGAAGGTTGAAAACAAGGAATTGCAGTTTATTTACTCGAAATTATTAAGATATGATGTGTCAAAATTTCGCAAAAATGAGAGTTTTTGTTGCAAAATTGAAAGATTCCTGGACCGATTTCGGCTTGAAATATACATGAATACATGTTTTCAGTAGGCAAGTTAGGTTCTGAACTATTATCAAGATGAAGATGAATATTTAAAGGTGGATGGTGGCTGTCAATTACAGATAAGGGTACGTCACCCCTAGATACAGATATACCCGTATGATTCGAGAAAACCAAATCCAGCATAACATTGTTGTGATTAAAAATGTTGTTAAGTTGACTACAATCGTAAAAACAAGCAAAATCATACAATATTCAACACTCATCGTTTGAAACTAAAGCTGTATTAACAATATTAGTATTGTTAAGAGGACTAGTATGACTGTTTCCATTCACACTAATAAATGACCCGTCAAAGTTTGGCAGATTATAATCGCCCACAATAACCATTCTTGTATTCGGTATATTGTCCATTATGTAACTTACAGACTCAACATGTGCTTCATAAAGGGAAGGTGGTGAAGCAGGAGGTATGTAGGACGCACAAACAACATATTGAGTGTTGCCAAAAATAACACCCACCCATATCCCTCCACGCTGCTGACTGGCATATCATACACCACATCTCTAGGTATTGTAATTTTTATGATAAGTATTTATGTTTAAAATATATAAAAAAAAACTTTTATTCTATTATCTAGATCTAGATAATGACTATTCCAATCATTATTTTACTGATTTTATTATCGAGAGAGTGCATTGTTTTATAATAACAACGCATCAGTGCAGTGGAACCTGATGTGCGTGATTTAGTCCACCTGATCGCGACCTCAGCAATTTCTGATATAAAATTACACAGGTAATTGAATATTTCACTGGTGCGTTGCTACGTACCCACTTTAATTTAATTAGTTCCGCTAATTGCTTTTATAATGCCGACCGACAAAATGAATTATGTAATTTGATATTGTTTCCTAGATTATCAAAAATCTGCGGGAAAAATTATACATTCTCATTGTATTACTTATATTACGTCTTGTATAACTAGACTTGTTCAAGAGATATATCATTTTCTTTTATCCGTGATAGCCCACGTAGACTTCAAGCTAAAGTACTAACGCACCGTGCATGGGCGTCTGAAGAGCTGGGAGGTGAAATCTATTGACACGGGATTTAAAGGACACCTTTAATTTTGGAATTTTAACACGTTTTTTTATTGATGTTGATATTACTTACGTTTATAAATCACCTTTAATGTGGAAAATACAATATTTTAACTCAGAAATTACTTTATTAGGAAAAAACATGATTTTTATGAACCATTTGATGGTTTTGCAACATATTTGCGGTTAAGGTAAATATCAATTTTGGATGACATTTGGATTATGGGAACACATATTGCCACATTTTTTTTTTGGTTTTAATTCTTTTTTGGCATTAAAACTGTTGTTAGAAATAATACAATTTCTTCTTGTGGCAATTCTTGTTACCTAATAATCATTTTAGTTGGATGATATATATTTTCTGATTTAATTAAATTTATGATTTTTTTTTTTAAGTATTTTGAATTGAACTTTTTACTATACTAGGTAAAAAATATCAGGTATTTGGAACAAGTATGAACTTGGACCTGGAACGTAACGTACCTGTTACCGGAAAATACTGTTTTGTATCTAGACACGATTCTAATATGGGCGGATGAGTTCGTGGTGGAGAAATGGGGGTTAGGCAGGTATAAAAGGTTGAAGTTTTACGGTCATCGGGAATACCAAGTAACTCTAATTGCCTAATTATATAATTATAATCTAGTTTTATGTACCACATTTCCTGTAAAGATTCAATTATTTCATTCTTTGTACCAGTTATTAAAACAAAAATCAATTAGCCTGTATCTCAACAACTAGAGCTTCTACGAAAAAAGCCCGGTATTTTTTGAGTCAGCACATCAAGTCAGTGGCGTGCAATGCCATTTAAACCAGGGTAGGCAAAAATGGTATTTAAGTCAAAAAATTACCTTTCGAAGCATTGACGTACATAAGTTTCACGTTTTGTCACAAATGTCTCGATTAGGAGTCGGTAAGACAACGTGGCCGAGGAACAACGAAATTACTCATAAATTAGATCAATACGGAGCTCTTTTCTTAAAAATTCCTTTAAAACATCATCATATAAATTAGTTTTTCGATTTAGATCCTGCAAAAGGTTGCACTCCAGAGAGATTATTCTTAATTCGCTTAAACGTTTCTGTCCCTGTATGTTTCGTAAATACTTACGAACAATTTTTAATCCAGTAAAAGATCGTTCTGCAGACACGCTGCTAGCCGGAAAGTTAAAATTAGTTTCTTTGAAGATATCAGTTCAGGAAACACTTCAACTTATCCCCGCAAAATCTAATTATTTTGTAAGCATTTAGTCCTGCAAACTCTGAAGAAGAATATAACCATTGTAGTTCATTCTTGAATCGATCAAAATCAAATTTTTTGTTGTACTTCGATTTCAACTTCATAAGAGAATATTTAAACCTCTTAATATGTACATTACCTTGTACCCTTTTAAAACATCTTAATTACATAATATGTTGTAAAAAATATAGGGACTTTGATGTCTATACTGGCAATCAATAAATAGGTAAAATAATTTATATCAGTCTGCAATTTTTAATATGGTAAACTAGAATCATCTATCAAAATTGCTGGTTTCATATAAAAGCTTTCCTGTCATGAAAGGCACGCTATTTAGATTTGCGAAATTAACGAAATGGCGTTCCAGTCGTTGACAATTATTTTGTCTCATTCTTCGAAACAGCCCGAGCACGACAATGCGATTGTTACTTAGACGATGTTGAACTTGTTCAGGAAAATGTTAACACAATGAATCTATGATATTCATTTTAAGTGTCTCGCATTAGTAACTAGTAGGGAATACTATTGTTTTTGCTTAGTCGTCCGTCTACGTGTTTCTTGTACGTATGTATTTCGAACACTTTGTAAAGTTAAGAACCTAGCTCGTACATACGTAAATGGTAAATTTAAAAGAATGCGGAGTCAAGGAGATGAAGACAAAAATTACTGCCTACGGAGATCGTCAACCGCTATTTTATTATTATACAGGGTCTTAATAAGAGCAAATATCTTTGCTATTAGTAAAGATAGAGATTAGATAATACTAAGAGGGAGATTAGGTAATACTAATAATGTAATAGATCTACTGTTTCATGTTAGTTAACTTTTTCACTCCCTTGGGTGATGCTAGAGAAATTAGGTCTAAAATTTTCAATGCAACCCTATGCCATGTGGTACCTCATTTTAAAAGAAAACATTTTAACCCAACCCCGAGGTCTGCATCTTAATGCGTTTTTAAATGGCAAGCCTTTAAAAATTAAAACTCGCGAAAAAAGTCAAAATTTAAATAGCTGTATTCCCATTATTAGTTTAAATGTGGTTCAAAATTACCACCATGAACTTCTTGGCAGGAATAAGTCGATTTTGGAACTCACTTCTCACATTTTCGAGAATAGAAGATGTTACTTGTTAGCAGAGTTCCAAAATCGACTAGTGTTAACCCACTGTTATTTGTATATTTGGTGTGTAAAACTTCCTTATTAATCTTCATATTTTAGGTATTATTTTCTAAAATATGAATGCCTCATGTGTAACAATACAATAATTCAATATTGTTTTATGTCCTGTTCAACAGTATTTCTAAAGTTTGTTAAACATTTAACTTAATTAGTTTTCATGTATTTTTAATCATATATTTTTTATCACTATGCGCAATATAATTCGTCCTTGTCGCTGTTTAAACAAAGCGTTTAACACAAGTTAAACACTGACAGGTTAAATGATACCGAAGTGTTAGTCATTCTATGTTAATTATTCCAATACAGATACTTTATGTTATTTTTTGTATGTAACTAACTACTTTCTGCATATATTAAATTGTGCATTTTGTGAATCCATTACCCTTTGGTGTATTTTAAAACATTTTATCTACTCCTATTAAATTATATATTAATTATTCAACTACTTTTGAACAATTAATAGTATCTATAAACAAACAGCGTGAGTTATAATAACTCACTGCTATAACTCACTATAATAAATCGGAAAAGCTTTACGAACAGAATATCAAGGTGGCTCTGTACAAGCCGATTGGCTGAAAGGAAACAGTCCATTATTGTTACTGAGGGAAGTAATGTCACTCGAATAATTTTGACGTTTTCAAATTAAGTTAATAAAGTTCTTTCTCTGTACTTGTATCTTAGTATTTATTGTTATAGTCGTAGATAAAGTATAGTATTCAACTTGCGGTAATGGTCATAACTCACTTGATGAATTACATCACTCGCCTGCGGCTCGTGCTGCAAACTTCATCTGCGTGAGTTATGACCTACATTACCGCTCGTTAAATAATATACTATTAACCGTCAGATTCTCCAACGCTAGATCGGTGTAATTTGACAACCAAAAGTTTTAAACTGACAAGTGTAAAAATAAGACAACTAAGTTTGATATTACAAATTGTTTCTGACTTTTTTCTCAAACTGATAAGAAAAAGGGCTATTTTAGTACTTACTCGCCGTAGTAATACAACTAAATTTATTCTAGCAACCAGTGGCTGATTTAGGGGGCGCAGGAGGTGCCATCCCACACCCACCCACCCCCCCTAGAGCCTGGTATAAAAAGGATTTCAATACCGAATTTTAAAAAATAAATATTGTAAACATTATTCATTTCTACATATTCTACAAAATAGTATAAACAAAAATAAAGTTTTGCTATTTATGTAAGGGCTTTGAGATGAATTATACCAAAAAAATATAAATAATAAATCAATACTAATAATATGTAATATAAAAAATGCAAGCCTTTTTTGGCATTTTTGATTTTCATGCTCTTAAATTGTTTGCAGGCGACTTGGTGCAGTGGACAGCGCGCCGTACCGGGTTCGATCCTAGAGTCCGGTAGGTATATTCAACAAAAATTTAAAAAGTCGTCACCTCTCGGAAGGCAATGGCAAACCACCGAGAGTAACTTGCTTAGTATAGCCTCTCGTAGCAGTGGTTCGGAGCACACTTTAAAAACTATAAATGTCCCAGATGCCCGTGTAAAAACTCAAAATATGGGTGCGCAGCACATGGCATCTGAGAGAGGTCGCCAACGCTCGGTAACGAGTACAGCACATGAAGAAGAATATGGATTTATTATAATAAGGATTCGATGTCCGTATACTGTGAGCGTATCGAACGTGAAGCCTTATATTTTGTTGTTTGTTTTTGTTTTTGTTATTCTCTTGGGGGAGCAGTTTACGAACTACGAACAAAGACAAGACGACGAATTAGTACGTAATTGAATCAAGAATGGTAGTAGAAAGAGATAAAATAGCATTGGAGTGTTGGAGCTCAGGTTGAAAAATCACCCCGGTGTGTCACCCGGCGATGATATCGAACGCAGCCCAGAAGTGTTGCTGTCTGTTATGGTTGTTTAGGAACACGGCTGAACCTCGGTCTGAACACTCGGTTACACGTACGTCTTTGTCTAATGAACTAGAAAAGAAAAAGTGCGACGTATAGATTTATATAGATTTATAAATGACTCGGAGCGACTTTAAATAAACAATAAACACCTTTAGAAATAACATAACCTATAAATAATAAAACCTTTTTAACTTAAATTTATTATTATTTAGCAGAAAAATAAAATATTTTAGGGCAGTTATTACTTTTAGTAAATCTTGTGATGCTTCTAACGTATTTTTTGTACAAAAATACAAGGTAAAATAAGATGTGGCCAATGTTTACAAATTGTGTTTACAGTGTCGTTTAGAATGGTTTGTTTTGGCTTCAAAGAATGTGAACTCATCCCGTATCCAGTCCTAATAAATCCATGAAGAAGAAGAAATTGTTTCTGAAAACATTCCTTACACATGTCACTGGGATCTTATCAAAATTTGCGCCGCATAATTTTGACTTCTAAACGAAACAAATAAGTCAATAATTCTTTTTTCCAAAAAGCATCTCTGGAAAGGTGGAAAGCAGATTTTTTCGAAAAACAGCTTTTTCGAAGATAGATTAAGGACATTTTCTCGAAAATATATTTCGAACCTACATGTTTTCAGAAATGTCCTGAACGCTTTTCAAAGATGCTTTTTAGAAAACGGAGTTATGAAATATTTTCTCCAAAAACCAGTATTTCGAAAGTACATTTTTTTAAAAATGGCTCCAAACATATAATTTTTAAAACAGGTAGGCACATTTTTCGAAAATATATTTTTTTGAAAACAATATTTAGAAAATTAACTGATGAACTCTAGTAGCTTGGAAAATGTTAATGGAAAAAGACTAAAAAAGATCCTGAACACACCCAAACGAACCGTTTTTGGGTTTGGCCAGGTTTCCTTAGGCTTGTTCTCATAAATTACTTTTTCAAAAAGCCGTTGCTTGAAAAAATGAATACTATCCAAAAAAATTTAATTTCGAAAAAGATGTTATCGGGAAAAATGTATTTTTGAAAAGTGCTTTAAAAAAACGAAAAATTGTATATCCCCCAAATGAGCAGAAGGCATAAATAAAAAAAAATGCTGCAATATTTACACCAACTCTTTTAGCTGTTTCTTTTTTAAACAAATACCTTTTTTGATGTTAAATTAAGTAAATTTTTTCAAAAAACAGCTTCTTCGAGAATGTATTTTTTTTTTGAAAAGAACCTTTTAAAAATACATTTTCCCGAAATATATTTTTTAGAAAACACAGTTCTTGCAGCGGTATATGTATACTCATAGGAGTCGCGCGCTATAAACAAATGCTTATAACTTTGATCAAGTAAAGATATTTGAATAAAACAAAATTGCAAGTATAAATAATCGCCAAGACACTCAGTGTTAATCATATTTTGAAAGTATTTTCAATGTGTGACTTTCCAGTATTCTTGTTTGAGGGTGAAATTTTCCATTTTGTTGATTCAAGCTCTGTACTTATAAACAAATTTAAAAAAATTAAGTATTGTAATTTCTTCCTCAGACAACTATCGACGAATTAGGGGTGTACCATAGGCTTCTTGTTTTTTTTTGTTACGGCAAATTTTCAGTTATTTGTTTTACGAAAAATTAATATTCGCTTGTTCGCCGCTTAGGAAAACCAATCATTATTTTTTGCAATTTTTCAATTTTAAAAATAATACATTAGTTATCAGTGAGATAAAACATTTACTTTTAGGTGGTGTCATTAGTTTTTTAGTAAGTTTTATTGGCATAAATTTGAAGTTATCTAGAAAAAGTTGAAAATATCGCTAAATAGAAATTGTAATAAAAAGAAAACGAAAAAAGATAATCATCTGAAACTTGGTAAGGTTGTAGATAAATACGTCTTCTACTGACATTTAACCGTATATATGATCGTTTTGCATATATTTTCATAAATTCCATTTTTTTTCCAGAAAAAACGTGGTTTTTCATATGTCGCACTAAACAAGAATACCGGAAATTCAAACATTCGGAATACTTTTAAAATATGATTAATTGATTGTCTTGGCGATTAATTATATCTAATATTTTGTTTTATCTAAATATAAATATAATAACGCATAATATGTATGTATATACCGCTGCATCCGCTCTGCGCGCGTACTTTTTGAGCGGTTTTTTATTTATTAAATACTGACGAATCTATTGGTCGTAAAGAAATGATTAGTATCATAATTGTGTAAAATTTTCTCATCTTTCTGATGGTGCTAACGGAGTTCCGCTATTTTAATAAATAATTGAGATATGACGAAAATACCTAAAAAAACATGAAAAAAACGTCTTTGGCAATAGATCGTTGATAAAAAAAATAAGCAAAAAATATTTTTATAAAGAGTTTTATGCGTTCATCTAGACATCTTGAGGGACCCAAAGAATTTCTTTTCCATTTCCTAATTTACCCCCTGAAATTAACTCCCAGAATCAAAATTGAACTTTTTATACTTCACGTCTATAATTGGGCCACCATACTCCATCTCTGTGCTAAATTTCAAATTTTTACGTCGAATAGGTTCAGAGAAAATCGCCTGTGATAGACGGACGGACGGACAACGAAGTAATTCCATTCCGTTTTGCTAATTTTAATACGCAACACTAAAAATTCTTAAAAATAAAACTCATTAGTGAATCGACCAGTGTAAATGCTGGTCGTCTAGACGAGAAGAGTGCAGTGATAAATACATGTAACTCATAGTCGAAAGCTAAACGTTGCGCTCGGCGACGAGAGGCAGAATTATAGATATCCAAAATATTCAGTTGTCCTAAAAGCTCAGGCCTCCAGAGTACAGTTTTTATTCTAGAAAGTTTTAAACTGTAGAAAGTATTCGCAACGCTCTCTTACAACTGAGCCATGCAAAATCCCCAATGACGTGTCGGAAAGCTAATTTATTATGCACGTGTGCATTCTATAAAGTTAAAAATTTAAATTGTGCACTTAGGATACTTTTAACATAAATGTACTGATGGAGAGGTATCGTAACTGGCAATACACTAAGCACGGTTGATATTTGCCAAAAAACTTATACCAGCAGCAGATAATGTCTCTAATTTTTTTGGATAACCGGCCAAACGATGCTAATCTCGACGAATTTGATACCAATAAAATATATTTTTGGCGTTGTTACAGTTGCAAACAGCTATTTTCGGCATTTTCAAAACCATCACTGTATGAAATCGTTTAACAATATTTTAATGTTTTTCTTAATTTGTTAAAATGTAACATAAGAAAATTTTTGAAAAATATTGTTTTTTTAACACTTATTTCGAACATACGTTTCTCCAAAAGATGCGTTTTCGAATAAAATATTTGGCATATTGTTGGGTTTGTTCAATAGTAATCTTAGTTCAGAGAATATTGATGAAACAGTCATAACAAGCCTTAGCCAACCTAAATTAACCTGACCAACCTCAAAAAAGCGACTAGCGCAGATTTCCAGTGTTCAGTCCTGGCACCAACTCTATTTCTTCTTCACATTAATGACACTAATTTTATTAACATCGACTACACAAAATTAGATTTTCTGACCTTAATAACCCCGAAAATGGCATATTGGTTCATATTTTTGGAAGAAATTGTCAATCGCTGTTTTTATACCCCCTCCCTCGTTAATTTTTTGAACGTACTGTTTAGGCAAAATTAGATTTTCTTAATAACCCCGAAAATGACATATTAGTTAACATCTTGGAAAATTTTCCAGCCGCTCCTTTTTTTATACCCCCATACCAACATTTATTACACAAAATTGGATTTTCTAAAGAGTTTTAAAACGTATGTTTATTTTTTCGAGTACTTTTACATTACTCCATTACAAACTTTGACGCCCCCATTTCACCCCCTTAGGGTCTGATTTATTGAAAACTGTAAAACACGTGTTTAAACATTTCTTTTTTAGAGTACTTTTGCGAAGTTTCGAATTAACAGGACCATCTAATATTTTTCTGCATACAAAATTTGAAGCCCCTAATGACCCCTTTAGAGGTTGAATTTTGAAAAATCCCTCCTTAGTGAGTCTCTACATTATAAAATAAAACAACAGACCAAATTTCATATTTATAGCTTCAGCGGTACACCGTAGAAAATAAGAATACAAATTAAATTTAAAATTGTATAATTCCCAAACTATCTGATAATATGTAGGTGCCACATGAAAAATGTTTAGAACCGAAAATGTAAAAATATACGTACTACGTATATATATATATATATATATATATATATATATATATATATATATATATATATATATATATATATATATATATATATACATATATATATATATATATATATATATATATATATATATATATATATATATATATATATATATTTGTTGTACAAATAACGGCCGTGTAATAAATTAAATGAAATAAAGATTACGGGGATTCGGCCAGAAAGTCTTTATTATATTTTTCTTATAATGTGCCTAGCTTTCGAAATGTTTCATTTCTTCCTCAGGGCACTAAAAAATTAAATTAATTTATAATTTATTATTTAAAATTATAGGAAATTAGTAAAACTTACATTATATTTAAATATAAAGACAGTTAATTTTCGAAATTTTATGAAAAAATTGGTTGAAAAATATTCTACTTGGAATTTTGACAATATTTTTTGAAGTTGATAGTAAATAAAAAATTGGAAAAAAATATGTTAACTTGATGCAAGAGGTAGAAATCAGACATTTGACAAAAAAATATATGGGAAGGTATTCATGATTTTCTAACATCTGTCAAAAATGTGACGTTATTCATGAAATTAAAAAATTTTTTTTAATTTTCTAAAAATATTTATGGTAAATTTTGGTTTATATTATTTATATTATTGTCTATATGTAAAATAAAGGAATATATGGAACTTAAATTTTGTAAGTCAGTTTTTTTATTCATAGGACAACTTTCTTTATTAATTTCAACCATTTCTAGAAAAAGTCTTTTATTTAGATTATTTTCAATGTGTAAAATTCTTGTGTCGTTAAAGTTACAGGTATGTCCAGTGTCAATTAAATGTTCGGAGAGTGCAGTTGATTTTTTGTTTAATCTTGAGTCACTTTTATGTAAACTAATTCTTTTAGAGATTTTCTGTGAAGTCTGTCCTATATATTTTTTGTTACAGTTAGAGCAAGGAATACTATAAACGCAGTTAGATTTATTAAAAATAGGATCTTTATCCTTTAAATTGCTATAAAGTTGATTAATGGATTTTATATTACGTTGTGAAATTTTAATATTTTCATTTTTAAATACTTGAATTATTTTAGGACTTAAATTTCTTATATATGGGATAGAACCATAAAATTGTGAATTGTTTGTAATAATATTATTATGTTGGGGAGTGTTAATGTTGTCATTTCTAGTATTATATAATATACGTCTGATAAGTTGTATTGGATATGAGTTTTCTAAAAGAATATTTTCCAAAATTTTAAAGTTTTTTTGTTTAAGTGTAGGGTGAACAAGTTTTTCTATTCTGCTTTTTAAAGCTAAAATTAAATTAATTTTCATTTTGTTACTGTGATAAGACATGTAGTTTAAGTATCTACCGGAACTTTTTTTTTTTTTTTTTTATTCTTGCATCAAGTTAACATATTTTTTTCCAATTTTTTATTTACTATCAACTTCAAAAAATATTGTCAAAATTCCAAGTAGAATATTTTTCAACCAATTTTTTCATAAAATTTCGAAAATTAACTGTCTTTATATTTAAATATAATGTAAGTTTTACTAATTTCCTATAATTTTAAATAATAAATTATAAATTAATTTAATTTTTTAGTGCCCTGAGGAAGAAATGAAACATTTCGAAAGCTAGGCACATTATAAGAAAAATATAATAAAGACTTTCTGGCCGAATCCCCGTAATCTTTATTTCATTTATATATATATATATATATATATATATATATATATATATATATATATATATATATATATATATATATATATATATATATATACTACGTATTACGACGTACCTACGTCGCCACCCTATATAATGACATATTTTTAAAATATGCAGACAATAAAAATAATGTTGACGTAGGTATCCGAGCGATTTTCCATAAAATTTTTTCATTTTTTATATAAGTTATGAATTTATTCCATAATTTATGTCCTCACTGTATATAGATTAGTCAGTCTTTATCCAATATCCGACTAAACAAAAAATGCTAATGCTAGGCAGTCCTCCGCCAGCCGCTCCCTAGATGTGGCATTAATATTGTAGGTGATTCTATTTTTCTTAGCTCGATGATTAATGCTTTTTGATAGCTGGGGCTGTTACTAAAGACATCATTTGTTTCGTAATTTATTTTAATTATAGCGAAGTGCTTCATCTTGAATAACACCGGCTGAAACATGGAACTTAATTTAAAGTTCCTCTTTCTCTCGCCGAAGGGAAACTTTGCGGCGCTTGACAAGCACAAAAGTTAGCTTAATTTTAAATTTACGGCCTTGTTGTCTTCTGCCTCTAATTCAGACAAATTAGTATTTGACTTAATTTATCGTCCCGTTGTAAAACAAAATATTTACAGTTTTATCCATGGCTAAGAATTTGGAATTTTTGCCCCAATATACTTTTTCGTTTTTAGTCAAAAGGTGTACATCATCTGGAACCTCGTTCCGAAATTGTTCTATATTGTTTCTTGTTAGAGTTTTAGATTTTCTTGGCTGTAATACAACATTCTCTTCATTGAGAAAGGCGATTAGTTTATAATATTTGCTTATATTATCCAAATTATGTTTTAATTTTAACATAGATTTTAATACTGAGTACCTTGACCATAACGTTGATGGTTTGCAAGTTTTTGAAATGCCGCAAAAGTATACTAGAATTACCTCTTCTCAAAAGTCAAAGTCACACAATCACACAATCTTCCAATCGCCTTCCTAGCAAATTAAGCCGGAAGGTGTTAATTTGAATATCATATAATGACGTTTAAGTCGCCATACGGCTCTTTTCACATACATAGTACACGACTTTTTTTTACCTAGGCCCGGAAACTTCAAACGTTCCAACTTTGACAAGCCTTATTCGCTCTGTTTAGAGCGCTTGACTATATTTAACCATACGAATAGCTAGCTTTATCGCTAGAGCTACTTTTATTTATTTTGCACATTTGTATGTTGTTCGTACCCTACTTCCCCTACTTTCCCAAACTTTTCCATTTGCTCCGCAGCTGACATTGCAGGGTTTTGCACTGCTTTATAAATATGTTACATTGGACCTCTTCGGTCCCGGTCCAGGGACGTTATTAGCACACGAAATCTAATTAAGTGGCAATATAGGTATGTGATTGTTGATGTATTGTTTTCCGCGTCAGTGCAGAAAAAACTTTCAGCACTAGTGCAGAAAAGTGCAACTTTCAGCACGCATATAAGTGCGGAAAATAGTTACTTTCTCCATGCTTGTAGAAAAAAAAATGTTTCCTTGTCCCAGAAAAACAGCTAATTTTTGATAAAGAAATTTCTTCGAAGAATCGACAACTGACGTTATGCTTCGTATAATGATTATCTTGCGGCCATTATTTCCTTCTAACGAAGCCAGTAAAAGTCGAAGAACTGAAAATCGATGATAAGGTATGACCCCGTGGGGAAATCAACGGTTTTTTCTTTTTCCAACTACGTCGTGAGCATTTTTCTATTTAATTTATTTCCTTGTTTGTAAGAGGAAAAAAACGACCTTTACCCGATCTGTATTGAGGAGGGTATTAGTCAATCTTTATTGCTGATTAGCAGCGTTGCTGAAAAGCGAAAGTCCTATACCGCCAAATTCATTAAAGACGACAGGTTTAAGATCCCGGTATTTGGTGTTAAGCAATGATGATGTTTATCAACATTTTTTTAATAAAAATTAAACGATCGTGAAGAACTTTGTTGCTACTTTAATGAGCAGATATTGTTCAATTGCAAAGTTCTCTTTGTTTCTGAATTGCAGGCAATATGTCTGCCCAAGGTTATTTAGAAAAAAATGTGATTAGGGTAGAAAATCGCTTTTATTTTGTCTTTTTCTAGCAGCAGGAGGGTATGGTGCTGATTATCAATAAATAAAGTGTAATTTTCTATTAAACTAGGTCTCTTTTAAAATGAAAGCTTATTTTTACCTAATTATGCTGCAGGGGCGTACGGTACATGGAAGCGGGGAAACCGCCGCTTCCTTAAACTTTGTGGAGATAAAAAATCAATTTGTATACATTAATAATGCATTACCTATTTTTAAAATTATACTATAATTTTATTAAAATATGAATTAAGCACAGTGCCGAGCGTCTTGGCCTGAGCCCAGGCTTGCCAAATTGGGGGATTTTGGGGAAAATCACTCGTGAGGAAAATTTGGGAATATCAGAAATATGTCGGGAAATATTTGGGGAATTCTTTTTTCCAGGGGAAATTTTGGAGAATTTTACTTTGTTCTCTTCACTTATATTGATGCATGCCCATAACACATTGGAAAAATCAAAAATTGTCTCATGCGCAAAAGAAAACAAATAATCTCCTAAAAATATATATTCAAAAATTTAAATAATATGCCCCATTCAAAATTAAAAAATTAAAAATTAAGGACAAGGACTAAAACGAAATTAGGCGGATATTCGAAAATCAACACAAACAAACTACGCTACGGTGGATAATCGGAGCCGACGCGAATTTTGTCGATTCATTTTGATTCTTCTCTTCCTGTATTGTAATTATCTCGCATTCTCACAGAATCGGCAGAACACACGCAACCCGGAATACATGCTAGAAACGAATACTTCCTAATTTAGGAAGTTTCCTATGTCAGAAATATCGAGTAACTTCAACATCATTTAATAGTCTTTCACTTAACTTGTCAAACAAAAAAAAATTATCTCGATATCTTCAAAATTGACGAACTTATTCAATTTCTTATTTAATAACTTCGCGCGGCTTTTATCGGCCGTGACGTCAAAATGCACTGACTCTGTCGCCCCATGATGGTCGCCGGGCTAGCGGCCCGCTGCTGCTTTCGCGTGTTTACTTTCATGCATTGTATCCTGTCCGGTAAGAATAACACTAAAGATTAAACGGGCGCCTCTTCCGCTGTTGACGGCGTTGTGTATTTTGACGTCATCGAGCGTCAGCCAACGTGAGCGTAGCATCTCAGATTTGAAGGACGATAACTTTTTTATTTCTACAGATAATTAAAAACAAAAAATATATATGTTTTTTACATTTTTAGGACTATTTATTAAGAGAAAATGAAAAAAATGGAAACTTCCTAATTATAGATCTATCTCTCTTCTCTCCGTTGTCAGCAAAGTTATGGAAAGGGTGATCAACTTGCAAGGTCTAAAATATCTAGAAAAACTCAAAATCATCCACGACAGACAGTACGGATTTCGTCACCAAAGATCCACAGCTGATCTCCTTAGCTTTGTCATGCACAACTGGTACAAGTGTCTCGAATTTCATGGCGAATCTCAGATTGTTGCTCTCGATATTTCCAAGGCCTTTTTTTATCTTCTGACAGCCCACGAAGACCGAAGTCTAAGTACTATGTACCGTGGGTGTACTGGGGTATCGACTCACACATCCAGAGCTGGAAACATCCGTAGGGATTTCACCAGCCCTTTAAGAGGATGTGTGGGGTGGTACTACCTCGGTCGAGGAAACATTCCTCTACCACCTTCCAACAGTTAACAATCACAAAATATCCATGGTCGAAGCGGGATTCGAACCAGCGCCTCTCGCTTGCAAAGCTGGCGCCGTACCAACTCGGCCATCGGAGGCCCTTTGACCAAGTATGGCATGCCGCACTCCTCAACAAACTACCTTCTTACGGTCTTCCTACCAAACTATGTACCTGGATCGGTAGCTTCCTCTCTAATCGGCGCATATCTGTTGTGGTTGAGGTCACTCATCTAACTTCCATTCTATCAATGCTGGCGTCCCCCAAGGTTCAGTCCTGGCATCAACCCTATTTCTTCTTCACATTAATGACCTGCTCTCTTCAACTACCAATCCCATTCACAGTTATGCCGACGATAGTACTCTTCAGCCCAATATTCATTTTTCCAGACAAGTTTCGAATCAGGAGTTGGATAATAGACGTAGATCTATGTACTTATCCCTTTCCCAAGACCTTCGATTAATCTTAGACTGGGGTGCCAAGAACCTTGTTCAGTTCAACCCCTCCAAAACCCAGTCTTGCTCCCTGTCACGCAAAAACTCTGGCAACGCTTACCCCATCCACATGAATGGCCAAGTCCTACAAAACAACGAAACATTTGATCTTGTTGGCGTCGCTTTCGAACATGATCTCAGCTGGCACAAACACATTACTTCAGTAGCCACATCGGCATGTAAAAAGCTTGGCTTTCTCTTTCGAGCCAGAAAATACTTCTCCCCTTCCAACTTATACGCTCCCTATATTTCCCAAATAAGACCTAACCTAGAGTACTGCTCCCACATCTGGGAAGCGGCATCACCTTCGACACTTAAGATCCTTGATTCTATCCAAAAGAGAGCCATTCGACTTATCAATGGCCCAGCCCTCACGACAAACTCCCTTCTCTCGCTCATCGCCGCGCTGTAGGGGATTTATCCCTTTTCTACCGCTACTTCCACGGGTTTTGCTATGAAGAACTAGCCGGTATTATTCCCCCCTTGATTGTTCCTGATAAAACAACAAGAGGCGCGTTATGTATGCTTATGTATTCTCGAAAACTAGACATATAAACAGATTAAAATGTACAGCGTGAGTTAAGGGCTACTAGCTGTATAGTTTGCATCCAGCGGCGTTCCTTGCAAGTAGTTTCAGTTTTTTGCAAATTTGGCTGCCAACTTAATTTTTACAGTTTCTCGAAAACTAGACATATAAACAGATTAAAATTTACAGGGTAAGTTAAGGGCTACTAGAAGTATAGTTTGTATCCAGCGGCGTTCCTTGCAAGCAGCTTCAGTTTTTTAAAAATTTGGCTGCTAACTTAATTTTTACAATTTCTCGAAAACTAGACATAAACAGATTAAAATTTACAGGGTGAGTTAAGGGCTACTAGAAGTATAGTTTGTATCCAGCGGCGTTCCTTGCAAGCAGTTTCAGTTTTTTACAAATTTGGCTGCTAACTAAATTTTTATCAATTTCTCGAGAACTAGACATAAAAACAGATTAAAATTTACAGGGTAAGTTAAGGGCTACTAGCTGTACAGTTTGTATCCAGCGGCGTTCCTTGCAAGCAGTTTCAGTTTTTTTCAAATGTGGCTGCTAACTTAATTTTTACAATTTCTCGAAAACTAGACATATAAACAGATTAAAATGTACAGCGTGAGTTAAGGGCTACTAGCTGTATAGTTTGCATCCAGCGGCGTTCCTTGCAAGCAGTTTCAGTTTTTTACAAATTTGGCTGCTAACTTAATTTTTATCAATTTCTCGAGAACTAGACATAAAAACAGATTAAAATTTACAGGGTGAGTTAAGGGCTACTAGCAGTATAGTTTGTATCCGGCGGCGTTCCTTGCAAGCAGTTTCAGTTTTTTGCAAATTTGGCTGCTAACTTTATTTTTACAATTTCTCGAAACCTAGACATAAGAACAGATTAAAATTTACAGGGTAAGTTAAGGGCTACCAGCAGTATAGTTTGTATCCAGCGGCGTTCCTTGCAAGCAGTTTCAGTTTTTTTAAAAATTTGGCTGCTAACTTAATTTTTATCAATTTCTCGAGAACTAGACATAAAAACAGATTAAAATTTACAGGGTAAGTTAAGGGCTACTAGCTGTATAGTTTGCATCCAGCGACGTTCCTTGCAAGCAGTTTCAGTTTTTTACAAATTTGGCTGCTAACTTAATTTTTATCAATTTCTCGAGAACTAGACATAAAAACAGATTAAAATTTACAGGGTAAGTTAAGGGCTACTAGCAGTATAGTTTGCATCCAGCGGCGTTCCTTGCAAGCAGTTTCAGTTTTTTGCCAATTTGGCTGCTTACTTTATTTTTACAATTTCTCGAAACCTAGACATAAGAACAGATTAAAATTTACAGGGTAAGTTAAGGGCTACTAGCAGTATAGTTTGTATCCAGCGGCGTTCCTTGCAAGCAGTTTCAGTTTATTACAAATTTGGCTGCTAACTTAATTTTTATCAATTTCTCGAGAACTAGACATAAAAACAGATTAAAATTTACAGGGTAAGTTAAGGGCTACTAGCTGTATAGTTTGCATCCAGCGGCGTTCCTTGCAAGCAGTTTCAGTTTTTTGCAAATTTGGCTGCTAACTTAATTTTTACAATTTCTCGAAAACTAGACATAAACAGATTAAAATTTACAGGGTGAGTTAAGGGCTACTAGCTGTATAGTTTGCATCCAGCGGCGTTCCTTGCAAGCAGTTTCAGTTTTTTGCAAATTTGGCTGCTAACTTAATTTTTACAATTTCTCGAAAACTAGACATAAACAGATTAAAATTTACAGGGTGAGTTAAGGGCTACTAGCTGTATAGTTTGCATGCAGCGGCGTTCCTTGCAAGCAGTTTCAGTTTTTTACAAATTTGGCTGATAACTTAATTTTTATCAATTTCTCGAAAACTAGACATATAAACAGATTAAAATTTACAGCGTGAGTTAAGGGCTACTAGCTGTATAGTTTGCATCCAGCGGCGTTCCTTGCAAGCAGTTTCAGTTTTTTGCAAATTTTTCTGCTAACTTAATTTTTACAATTTCTCGAAAACTAGACATAAACAGATTAAAATTTACAGGGTGAGTTAAGGGCTACTAGCTGTATAGTTTGCATGCAGCGGCGTTCCTTGCAAGCAGTTTCAGTTTTTTACAAATTTGGCTGATAACTTAATTTTTATCAATTTCTCGAGAACTAGACATAAAAACAGATTAAAATTTACAGGGTGGGTTAAGGGCTACTAGCAGTATAGTTTGTATCCAGCGGCGTTCCTCGCAAGCAGTTTCAGTTTTTTGCAAATTTGGCTGCTAACTTTATTTTTACAATTTCTCGAAACCTAGACATAAGAACAGATTAAAATTTACAGGGTAAGTTAAGGGCTACTAGCAGTATAGTTTGTATCCAGCGGCGTTCCTTGCAAGCAGTTTCAGTTTTTTGCCAATTTGGCTGCTTACTTTATTTTTACAATTTCTCGAAACCTAGACATAAGAACAGATTAAAATTTACAGGGTAAGTTAAGGGCTACTAGCAGTATAGTTTGTATCCAGCGGCGTTCCTTGCAAGCAGTTTCAGTTTTTTGCCAATTTGGCTGCTTACTTTATTTTTACAATTTCTCGAAAACTAGACATAAGAGCAGATTAAAATTTACAGGGCAAGTTGCGCCTCTTCCGCTGTTGACGGCGTTGTGTATTTTGACGTCATTGAGCGTCAGCCAACGTGAGCGTAGCATCTCAGACTTTGAAGGACGATAACTTTTTTATTTCTACAGATAATTAAAAACAAAAAATATATATGTTTTTTACATTTTTAGGACTATTTATTAAGAGAAAATGAAAAAAAATGGAAACTTCCTAATTATAGATCTATCTCTCTTCTCTCCGTTGTCAGCAAAGTTATGGAAAGGGTGATCAACTTGCAAGGTCTAAAATATCTAGAAAAACTCAAAATCATCCACGACAGACAGTACGGATTTCGTCACCAAAGATCCACAGCTGATCTCCTTAGCTTTGTCATGCACAACTGGAACAAGTGTCTCGAATTTCATGGCGAATCTCAGATTGTTGCTCTCGATATTTCCAAGGCCTTTTTTTATCTTCTGACAGCCCACGAAGACCGAAGTCTAAGTACTATGTACCGTGGGTGTACTGGGGTATCGACTCACACATCCAGAGCTGGAAACATCCGTAGGGATTTCACCAGCCCTTTAAGAGGATGTGTGGGGTGGTACTACCTCGGTCGAGGAAACATTCCTCTACCACCTTCCAACAGTTAACAATCACAAAATATCCATGGTCGAAGCGGGATTCGAACCCGCGCCTCTCGCTTGCAAAGCTGGCGCCGTACCAACTCGGCCATCGGAGGCCCTTTGACCAAGTATGGCATGCCGCACTCCTCAACAAACTACCTTCTTACGGTCTTCCTACCAAACTATGTACCTGGATCGGTAGCTTCCTCTCTAATCGGCGCATATCTGTTGTGGTTGAGGTCACTCATCTAACTTCCATTCTATCAATGCTGGCGTCCCCCAAGGTTCAGTCCTGGCATCAACCCTATTTCTTCTTCACATTAATGACCTGCTCTCTTCAACTACCAATCCCATTCACAGTTATGCCGACGATAGTACTCTTCAGCCCAATATTCATTTTTCCAGACAAGTTTCGAATCAGGAGTTGGATAATAGACGTAGATCTATGTACTTATCCCTTTCCCAAGACCTTCAATTAATCTTAGACTGGGGTGCCAAGAACCTTGTTCAGTTCAACGCCTCCAAAACCCAGTCTTGCTCCCTGTCACGCAAAAACTCTGGCAACGCTTACCCCATCCACATGAATGGCCATCCTACAAAACAACGAAACATTCGATCTTGTTGGCGTCGCTTTCGAACATGATATCAGCTGGCACATACATATTACTTCAGTAGCCACATCGGCAGGTAAAAAGCTTGGCTTTCTCTTTCGAGCCAGAAAATACTTCTCCCCTTCCAACTTATACGCTCCCTATGTTTCCCAAATAAGACCTAACCTAGAGTACTGCTCCCACATCTGGGAAGCGGCATCACCTTCGACACTTAAGATCCTTGATTCTATCCAAAGGAGAGCCATTCGACTTATCAATGACCCAGCCCTCACGACAAACTCTCATCTCTCGCTCATCGCCGCGCTGTAGGGGATTTATCCCTTTTCCACCGCTACTTCCACGGGTTTTGCTATGAAGAACTAGCCGGTATTATTCCCCCCTTGATTGTTCCTGATAAAACAACAAGAGGCGCGTTATGTATGCATCCCTTTACTGTCCAGCTACAAAAGCCTAGAACAGACCATTTCTCTCGCTCATTCATACCTAGGGTCTCCAGATTATGGCAAAAATTGCCTGCAGATGTTTTCCCTTCCCATCCCAACCTCCAAATCCCGTGTCAATAGACTACATTTCCCTTCTCTTCAGACGCGCACGGTACTTTAGTACTTAGGCTTGAAGTCTGCGTGGGATGTCTTCGATAAGAAAAAACACTTCCTTCCGAACACGGTACGTAGTGCTTGGGCTTCCGCCTTCGTGGGCTACAAAAAATAAAAAATACTACTTTTAAGTAAGCTCATCAATGACGAGTTTTATAATTTTGGACCATTCCTACGTTTTCTTAAACAAAATATTACCATTAAAGCAAAACCAACAGACCTGAATAAACTGAAGAGCAACGATCTGACAAAATGTTTTTGGTGTAATTTTTCGCAACCATGGACCTAACTTTTATTATTCCTTTTATTTACTGAACATTTAATTTTACTAAAAGCACAATATAAATGATAATCTTTCATTTTTACGGCATGTCTTCTACTAAACTTTTAACGCAAAACTACCTAAAATCGCAGGAAGAACCAGTTTATTTTCTTATGGACCATTAAAAAAGAAAAGCTATTCGGTCTCGGCAGTTTTTACGGAGCGCCATAAACAGTGAAAATAAAAGAAAACACGAGGATTTCGAATCGAGTATGAAAGTAAAACTTTGAGAAAAAAACGCTTGCTTATGTTGAAAATGTCGCTAAAAGCTTAGAACATAACATAAAAGTTCGCTTTTATATTGCGTTGGTCAAAAAGTGATAATATGAAAAAAAATTGTGTTACGTCGATATGAGTCGGGTACACATGGGATCTGGGAAAATGTTTGCTTAGAAAGTTGAGAAGCTGAGAAAGTTTGAGAAAAAATTTGAAAAAACTAAGAAATATTTTACAATATATATATATATATATATATATATATATATATATATATATATATATATATATATATATATACATATATATATATATATATATATATGTTTGAACGTAGACTTTCACGGATGGAGAAATGTGAAGAAATATTGATCCGGGAGTACATCCGTTCGTTTGTTAAATTCCTATTGGAATCTGGCAGACGTTTCGCCAAGGTCTCACTTGGCATTATCAATGCTTACTCGTTGCTGTCAAGTCGTAAACTGATCAGTTTACGTATAACACACAAAACAACTGTTATCAAGAAAAAAATCGCGCGCCCAACCCAACCCGGACGAAAAGCCAAAAACGCATACACTGGAAAAATCGCAACACCGCTTCTAAATTGTATCCGCGCTGCCGCCAAGCTCTTGTGAAGACGACGCGTGTGCAGCCTGTCCCAAAGAAAGGTTGCAAGTTCCTTCCATCCATCCAATTATAGACCTATTTCTTTTTTTCTCTCTGCTGTCAGCTACAGACACGTAACTAGACCTACATTTTTGGAGGGGCACGGAGGGGGCACATATTTGGCCCAATTTGACAAGCCCTTTTTAAAGGGTATACAGTATACATCATGTCCGCAGATCCGCAAATGGACTTTACAAAAGGACAAATGAAAGAAAATTTTGAACGATAAAGAAAAATTATTAGCTCTTGATAAAAAATTTTGCATAACAAAAAAAGGTTCAACCAAATAGTAAATAGACATATAGGTATCTCATTTATAATTTTATCTCAAAAGGTGATTTTCTTGCAGTTCTTTCTGTTTGGTGCAGAGTGACGTGGTAGAAATTCACCATTTCCAAATAAATAAATTTCTAAAATTTTTTGGGTGGGCACTAGGGTGGGCACCACCATTTTTTGGGTGGGCCTGTGCCGACCCAGGCCCACTCGTAGTTACGTGCCTGTGTTAGCAAAGTTATGGAGAAAGTAAGCAACTTGCAAATTCTAAAATATCTAGGAAAACATAAACTGATCCATGACACATAGTATGGATTTCGTCGCGAAAAATCCGCAGCTGATCTCCTTCCCTTATCACACACAACTGGAAACATCCATCGGTTAACACTTTTCCCTGATTATCCCGAATCCGGACAATCTCAGTAAGGTCTTTGGTTGCCCTATCTCAAGCTTTTGGTAATCCTTAACACATTATTGGTCCACTTGGTCTTTTGAGGTTCCAATATGTTTAGCTGCATAATTATTATAAATATCGATAAACGAGCAGTTAGAGAAGGATACATATAAATAACACCCACCGAGATCTCTCTAAACGATCGTTTTTTTGTATTAAATATTTTAAATGAGACGTCCGCGGGCAATGTAATTTGTAAGGCAAAATGTAATACAATGTATGCAAAGTACTTAGTTGGACAGACGGCGTCGCGGATGTGGGCGTGACGTTTGAAATCCTAACAGCTTATTAAGATGGGCACGATCTCCAGGCCAGAGCGTTCCGCATGTTGCAACCTTCTCGACTAAAAGTCTATCTGTCCTGTTTAATATGTTGTATTGTGGCAATGCAGTGACGAACTTGCATGTATGAAAAATTGACGAATTTTGTAGAACAATTTTTTGAAATATATTTTATGGAGAATACAATTTTTCGGAAATTGAATTTTAACCGTGAGCCATATTTTTAATGCATTTTCGTCCTTCCCGGAAACTTTGATACCACTTGGGTTTCTGAAAGGGTATTTTCTTCAAACTGTCTGCGAAGTCTTGCCAAAGTTTCAGTTGATTTAACGTTTTTGTTACAAAGAAATTTAATAATAATGCGTTGCTCAAGAGAATTTCAGATGTCTTGTAACCAATAATGTAAAACCACCGTTATGGCGGATCACAGGCCTTCTAGATTGTATAATGCATGGGTACATAACACTGTTTTGTTATTATTTAAATATTCTGGCGCTGAGTGCTTCTTTTAGGTTTAGCCAGGTATAGGTTCAGGAGAAGCTCACGACTGGGAGTTGTGAAAATCTCAAAAACACCTACCCCAAAAAATAAAATTGTGAAACAACAAAGTCCGAGAATAAGACAAATTTACGTACTATCCTGCAAGTACGGTCCATTTTATTCAAGCACAACATAAATTGCATTGCAGTAATTGTCTAATAATCTCACTATGTCAAATTTGACAGTAACATGCGTTCAGCTTGGGCAGGTTATTTGTAAACCTGTAAAGTGTACCTGGGTCATTCTACTTTTCCTTGCAGATAAACTTGTCCCCTCACAACAATACTAATTTTTACCTAAACATTAGATTTCCGATGCAGTTTACATGTTTAATTATTATTAAATGTTTTCGTAATTATGAAGATATTTTTGCAAAATTTTGAAAATTGAATCAAAAATCTGGTAACATAGTGGTAACAGAGTTATTTTCCATAAAAATAAATACTGGTCCCCCCCACCAGTTAATGCAGTGCAATGTTGTCAACATTACAAATTTGTAGTTACATACTACATTTTGTAATGTTTTAGTCAGAATGCAGTTCCTACAATACTTTTACGTACCATATAGTAATATTTTCTTGAATTACTTACGCCACATTGCACTGCATTGGCTGGGGGACAGTGTTCATTTATCTGTAAAACAACTCTGTTACCACTACTGACCACTATGTTACCAGATGTATTCAAAAGATAAATTAAGATTTGCAAACAGCTTTATAATTACAAAAAACATTTAACTCAAATGTAAACTGCATCGAAAATTTTTCTTCTTTTCTTTTTAAAATATTTATTTACATAATATACGTTCACATACATTTAGATAAAAATTAGGATTGTTCTGACAGGACAAGTTTATCTGCAAAGTATAAAGTAGAATGGCCCATCTATCGTTTTGAAAGAGGCAGATTGGATGGTATCCATTACTATTCTTGAAACTTATAAAATAATTTTACACTGATAAGGACAGACGAACGCTATTTTATGAAAATGAATAGCAAAAATATCAATCACAGTGTGTCTGTGAAAATCTAGCAAGAAATAAGTCAAAAATATTAGGTTTCTAAATCCCTAAATTCGTATTAAATCTTGGATGAATTGAGAATGGATGCGGGACGATTTAACATTCTTTGAAGACAAAACAAACCATTCTAAGCGACACTGTAAACACGATTTGTAAACATTGGCCACATCTTATTTTACCTTGTATTTTTGTACAAAAAATACGTTAGAAGCATCACAGGATTTACTAAAAGTAATAAAAGCCCTAAAATATTTTATTGTTCTGCTAAATAATAATAAATTTAAGTTAAAAAGTTTTAATTGCATTATTTCTAAAGGTTTATTTAAAGTCGCTCCGAGTCATTTATAAATCTATAAGTCGCACTTTTTCTTTTCTAGTTCATTAGACAAAGACATACGTTTAACCGAGTGTTCAGATCTTGGATGAATAATCATCCAAGGTAATTTGACGTCAACCCCTCAGCTGTTCAGAGGACAACAGAGACAGCAACACTCCTGAGCTCCAACACTCCAATGCTATTTTATCTCTTTCTACTACCATTAGCACTGTATCATAGTATGGTACATAGGTTAATAAGTATCCCTTTATCTCCCGAAAATTTTAGTTATGAATTTAATTAAACAAGGTGGAATACATATGTGTAAATAACGGATATTATTGCCCGTCAATTATCGAGAGAATTTTGTCAAAAAAAACTTAAAAATAAAGCTATTGCTACAGTCTACCCTAAGATAAAAGACAAACCCAATACTTTTAAAACAATTACTTATTTCGGGAAACCAGCAGAAAAAATTTATCAATCAGAAAAACGTAAAAGTAGCATAATTCACTAGGAAAACTTCTGAAAAATGCAAAAAAATAAAGCCTATAAAAATAATAAATCAGGTGTATATCAGTTAACATGTGGATCGTGTCCGAAAAGATACATAGGCCAAACAGGCAGATCATTTTTACCGCGTGTAACAGAACATAAAAGAAGTTTTATTTATAATAAAAATAATTCTACATATTCAAACCATCTTTTACACAATCGACATACATTTGATAATAATTTTAAAATACTACATGTAGAAAATAAAGGTAAAAAATTGAACTTACTTGAAAGTCTTGAGATAAATCGGTTGAAAAATTCCTACATATTACTTAATGATCAAGAATTAAATAACTCGCCCTTATTAAACTTATCTACCTAATAGAATTGAAGCCCAGTGGGAATTCCCGATAGTAAATTAGTATAACAATAAAACCTAAATTAAAAATTTTATTTATCTACCTAGATTGTTGTATTTTATGACACCTTTGTGAACTTTTAGTTTAAGATTTAGTCTGTAACAAACATCCGATGAAGCTATAGTGTAGCGAAACGCGTCATGTTATAATATTAAATAAAAGTGGAAATTTGGCTAAAATTATCTGTCATTATGTGTACAATCCGAATAAGATTACTTGTGCATGATTATCAGCCTGTTTTGTAAAAAATAGTATTGGTAGAAATAGAGATTCATCAAGTCAAGTAGCTTGAAGTTTTTATAAATTACTTGACTTGACTTGAAATCCAAGCTATTCAGAAATTCACTGCTTGACTTGACTTGGTTTTCCATAGTTACTACTTGACTTGATATCAAGCAATTTCAAGTTACTTGATATTACTTGATAACGACCCGATTATGTATAAAAACCACGCGCAAATAATTTCTGCAAGCTCATGCTCACATATAAACAAGATGCGGGGTTCCCCGAATCGACTGTAACAACTGCGTAGTTGCGTATGCTTAAACAAACCAGTATAATAATAAGTGTATCAACTAGGGCTGCTCTAACTGTTAAAAGCGACCGATTAGGCGACAATTCTATTAGAAGCCTTATGTGCCAGATCTTGGATGGCACACGATGATATTAAAGACCTCTTTTAAATCTAGCTCTTACTACTGTGTTCCTGAATAAGATGAATAGGACATACACTGGAACACCAGTTTTATTGTTTTGTTTAATATTTAAGAATAATATGTTACTTTATTATTAGTTCCTAAAAATAGATTATTATTTCCATTTTTTACTTTTATATTACTGCTTGTTATAAATTTTGAAATAAGAATTTAAGATTTAGTTTTGTAAATAAATGGCTTTATTGCAAGGTTTCCTGTCATTTCGTGATTATATCAAATGTATTTAATGAAAAATCAAGTACTCTTGAAGAACTACTTGATTTTTCAAGTACTTGAAATATAATTACTTGATTATTCAAGTACTTAAAATATAACTAGATACTTGACTTGATTTCAAGTCAAGTCAAGTCAAGTAACTTGAAAATCAAGTCAAGCCGTGAATCCCTAGGTAGAAATTAACTTTAAGTAGCTTCTGTTTCATTTTTTTCCGGTTTTAGTTGCAAAATATGCAACGTAGTCTTTAAATAAACCTATTTTATATTTTAAATTTTTAAAAAAATAAGCTTACAAACTGACAGGCATTTATATCTAATAATCATTAAAACTGTTTCAATTAAACACACGGTTGTTTTAATTGACGATTGGCCCGCCCCCGCTTGGTCCAGATACTATGCTGTTTTTAAAATTTTTGACCTCAACTCCCTAGCGTCACCCCTTAAGGGTGTCGAAAAAGTTAAATTACATAAAAAAGTAGATTTATTAACCAATAAGATACATCTAAAATTTGGTGTCTCTATCTTTAGTTATAGCAAAGATATTTGCCCATACTAAGACTTTTCGGACACATTTACTCAAAATAAAATTTTTGTAACAATGTTGCTGTTGCCCTTTTTTGCTCTGGGATTAATTACTGGGCATTGTTATAAAATACTACAAAATGGTTATTTTCATTAGGCACTGTCTTCCTCATTCCTAAAAATTACACATTTATACCTCGTAAAACATTTTATTATTCTTTACTATTACCAAATTTTATTGCACAACGAGTACAGAATACACAATTCGCCGTTGGCCTTCAAAGACACGATGATATCAATCATTTTAAATAAATATTCCACCTACGGTGGTTCTGCGAAAATATTAAGTCCAATTATTCACGTTACAACATTGTAAGTTTTCCAATTTGGCTCGCGATCAAATTCTTTTTATGTACGATTAATTTCCCGACATCTGTCTCAGTGGGTAAAAAACGTCGTTTTAAAAGTGGCGTGGACAGTAAAGGAATGCATACGTAACGCGCCTCTTTTTGTTCTGTTAGGAACTGTTAAGGGGGAATCCGTGGAAATAGCGGTAGAAAAGCGATAAATTTAATCTCCAACAGCGCGGCGATGAGTGAGAGAAGGGAGTTTTCTTTTAAGGACTGAGTCATTGATGAGTTGAATGGCTCTCTTTTGGATTGAATCAATGACGTTACTCCCCAGATGTAAGAGCAGTACTGCAGGTTAGATCTTATTTGGGAAACATAGAGATGGTGTAAGTTGAAAGAGAAAATATTTTCGGGGTCGAAAGAGGAAACCAAGCTTTTTAGCTGCCGATGTGGCAACTGAAGTAATGTGTTTGTGCCAGCTGAGATCATGCCCGAAAGCAATGCCAACAAGATCAAACGTTTCATTGTTCTATAGGGTTTCATTCATAAGGATGGGGTATAAAAATGTTGCAGGATTTTTTGCGTGACAGGGAGCAAATCTGGGTTTTGGTTGGATTTGATTGTTTACAACAAGCAGTGAGTTGAACATTTTTTAATTCCATTAAAATATTAAAATGAATGTTATAATTAGTAAGAAACATTAATTTAATAACAAACCAATTACTTTTAACAATACACAACAAATAAATGAACAAAAGGATATATATGGATAATAAAAAAAATAACATCAAATCAATAGCAATTATGTTTGCAGGAGGAGTGTTTTTGAGGGTTAACGTCGCTTTAGATGTTTTTAGTCCTTACTAATTATCTGTAAAACAAATGCTTTTTTTAATTAATTGATAATTTTACTTATTTAGCTACAAGTCATAATTAAAATAAAAAATTAAAAAGATTGAGTATGCTTCATTATTTTCTTCATTAAATTACAGAAGCTGGAACAATGTATGAAATGTTCTATACCGTATCCAATTTATTTTGAGAATGATGACAGAAACCCATTTTACAAAGGAGAGATGAATTATGTCTCTCTCTCTCTCTCTCTCTCTCATACTCGTAAAATTTTTACAGCTGGTAGAAAGTTAGATTATGAGAAAGATAAACATGACATATTACTTGAAGCTTGTCCCATAATATAAGTTGTTGTTGCAGTGTAAAAATATACTTAAAAAGTTTATACAAAGTATTAGCAGCTTAAATTCCTGTGTTCTATGAATCTGGAACTGACTAACAACTATTGAAATATTACGCAAGGTACATATTTGTTCTCCTTTACATTACTTGGATCGGGCGTTATGGGAATGAGTATGAGTAACAGGAACGCCCAGTCGCGTATCCAGGATTCCTCTTTGGGGGGGGGGGGGGGGGGGGTTAGCATATATTGCCATTTTTATATAAATAATGTATGACCCTTTTGACCTGTTAAAAAAATATAAAAAAACTCCAGGTACTTACGGAAAAATAAGTGACATGATATTTTACCAAAATGCTTTTATTGTTATATTTTTTTTATCTAAGACATCCCACGTAGACTTCGAGTCTAAGTACTAACGTACCGTGGGCGCCTGAAGGGAAGGGAAATTGAGTCTATTGACACGGGATTTGATGGATTGGAGGTTGGGACGGGAAGGGAAAACATCTGCAGGCAATTTGTTCCATAATCTGGAGATCCTAGGAATGAATGAGCGAGAGAAGTGGTCTGTTCTAGGCCTTTATAGCTGGACAGTAAAGGGATGCATACGCAACGTGCCTCTTGTTGTTCTGTTAGGAACAGTCAAAGGGGGAATTAATAATACCGGCTAGTTCTTCAGAGCAAAATCCGTGGAAGTAGCGGTAGAAAAGGGATAAATCCCCAACAGCGCGGCGATGAGCGAGAGAAGGGAGGGCTGGGTCATTGATAAGTCGAATGGCTCTCTTTTGGATACAATCAAGGATGTTAAGTGTCGAATGTGATGCCGCTCCCCAGATGTGGGAGCAGTACTCTAGGTTAGGTCTTATTTGGGAAACATAGGGAGTGTATAAGTTGGCAGGGGAGAAGTATTTTCTGGCTCGAAAGAGAAAACCAAGCATTTAACTGCCGATGTGGCTACTGAAGTAATGTGTTTGTGCCAGCTGAGATCATGTTCAAAAGCGACGCTGACAAGATCGAATTTTTCATTGTTTTGTGCGACCTGGCCATTCATGTGAAACTTGTCTGGAAAAATGAATATTGGAGTGAAGAGTACTATCGTCAGCATAACTGTGGATGGGGTTGGTAGTTGAAGAGAGCAGGTCATTAATGTGAAGAAGAAATAGGGTTGGTGCCAAGACTGAGCCTTGGGGGACGCCAGCATTAATAGGATGGAAGTTAGATGAGTGACCGTCAACCGTCAACAGAGATGCACCGATTGGAGAGGAAGCTACCGATCCAGGTACATAGTTTGCTAGGAAGACCGTAAGAAGGTAGTTTGTTGAGGAGTGCGACATGCCATACTTGGTCAAAGGCCTTGGAAATATCTAGAGCAACAATCTGAGATTCGCCATAAAATTCGAGAGACTTGTTCCAGTTATGTGTGACAAAGCTTAGGAGATCAGCTGTGGATCTTTGGGGACGAAATCCGTACTGTCTGTCATGAATGATTTTGTTTTTTTCTAGATATTTTAGAATTTGCAAGTTGATCACTTTCTCCATTTAAGTGCCAAACAAAAAAAAATAAAATATTCAAAATATAAAATTAACAAACAAAACAGAAAATAATGGCTACTAATAATATATTATAAAAACAAACGCTAAATGCATTAGGTTTTTTTTTTAACTTTTTGTGCATTATACAAGACAAAGCAAGTTTGTCATCAGCTGGTTTTGTTGGGGGGGGGGGCAATTGCACCCTTTGACCCCCCCCCTGGATACGCCACTGGGAACGCCGACCCGATATAAAGTTGAGAATAGTGGGCATTACGGAAGATTTGTTTAGTTATTGAGAGAGTAGTGAAAATTGCGCCCTAGAAACGTATGGTTTCAGTTTAAAGCTGAAGTCACAGTGCCATTACAAAGTGTATCTATCCTTCTGGAACTAAGACTCAACATTTACAGTTAAAAATTGTGAAACTACTTGGTATATTCGATTAAAAATTTTTTATCGCGTCTTTAACTTACACAGATGTCACTGTTCGCAGGTAGGTTGTATTATAGATCCATTTTCATTATATATCGGAGAATATGGAATATTTTTAACCATATTATAAATTGTTTATCTTAATAAAAATATTTACTCATTTTTGCTATTCTTTCTTTATTTATTTGAAAAATTTTCTCCGATCCTTTTATTGCAAATTATTGGTTTGAGGGAGCATTGTTACTTGGGTAGGCAACAATTTTAAGTAGTATAAAATAAGAAGGTTAATGTGGCTATGCTGACACTGTTTTTGCTTAATAAAAACGAGATTTTTGAAAATGCTATTTCTGTTCAGTAAAAACAAAGGTCTTTTGCTATAAAATTATAAAACTTACGTAAGTATTTTGTCAGGTTAGTAATTTATTTTTTATGACAATTCCGATTAAACTTTTACAGTATAGACAACCAGAAATACTTGCACAAACAAAGCCGACTGTGATAAAATGTTTGATTATTCTTTTTATTGGCAACAACATCATTTTTATTTGTCCTTTTACTAATGCCCCTATTGCTAACAAGGATAGAAAGAAATCGGATTCCGACGGGAATTTTATCAGGAACAAAAGAGTTTTGCGATGACGAATCTTTGGAAGTATATAACCAGCAATACTTCCACAAGCAAAGAAGGTACGATAAAAATTTGAAGAAATTATTTTTTTATTTTTCATTGTCTAATGCACTTTCGCCATCACGCATAGAAAGAAATCTAATTCCTCAGTGATCATCAGGAAAGAAAAGATGAATATTGTGATCACTAAAATATGTTCTGGTGTAAACTGTCCAGGAACTGACCAATAGGGTGAATTCTTGTTCAATTGTTTTTTCTGTCATTCTCACATAAAATTGGATACAATATAGGAGACAGGTTCGTATAACAAAAAGTTATTAATAATGGTCAAAAAAAGACTCAAAACGTAATTTAACTATAATATGTGGTACAATGTTAAATTCAGATTAAAAAGGGCGTCTAAAATTTGACATTAAAAAATCAGGACCGTATTTAAAAAAAATGCAGGTGACGATCGCAATAAAGAAGTTTTATTAGTTTTGCCCTACCTTTCACGTTAACGCCAGAAAAAAAAATGAATTAAAAATTGGAATATTTAGATTTTCAAAATAACTCGAATATAAAAAATCAAACAAAAAATTTCGGAACATCATTTTATTAATTTTTTAATTACGCAACTTTTTTTCTCATTTAACCAATTCTGTATTTCTAACTATTAACGGGATCCTTATACCGACCCTCCTTATTTTGGACACCATGCAGTGGCGGATCCGGGTGGGAAGGCGGGGGGCCCACCCCCCCGAAATTATGCGCAAAATGTGAATTTATATTTAGAATATAAACGTAAAATAGTCATATCGAATTTTAATTTTTCATTTAGTCGCCCCCCCCCCCCCACTTAAATATTGCCACCATGTATATGTTCTCACAGCAATGTTCGTTCGATTGTAGTTGATCAACCAAAATCGGTGAACTGATCGTGAGATAATTATCACTGGCCAACACGATTTTTGTAACACAGATCAGCCCATTATTTTCACCATGCTAATACCTTTCTAATAATAGACAAAATATTCATAAAGCCCTAATACCTACCACTTTTCAATGGGCTCATTAGACCCTTTTATAGTAGCAGGTAATAAATTTTATGAGGGGTCATTTAAAAGGGGTGCATTGTAAAACAGAAAGATAACCTAAAATGGATTGGTTATAACCTTAAACTTATTCTCTTATTGTCTTCTTTTGAGTTTCGAATTGGGTGGTTCTGTGTGGTTAAGAAAGTTTTGTCAACGACGAAAATGTCAAGTGAAACGCGCCGCACTTGCAAAATTTCTCCTTACAAGTTTTGTTATATTTGTGGAGAATTTCTGGCGGAGTCACAAGCCTGGAAATGTGAAATAAGCCTATTTCATGTATTTTGGTGTTTTAATCGGAGACCAAGACAAGCAGTGGGCTCCCCATGTGTGTTGTATCAGCTGTAGCGTGTCATTGGTGCAGTTGATGAAAGGAAAGAGAAAAACTATGCCTTTTGCAGTTCCAATGGTATGGTGAAAACCCACCAATCATTTTGACGATTGCCATTTTTGCATGACAAGGACTGAAGATTATTCCAAAAAAGAAAAGCGCAAGATCGAATATCCGAATTTGCCTTCTGTCATAAGACCTGTTCTTAACAATGCAGACTTACCAGTACCCACTGCGCCTTTAGGTTGGCAAGATATTGTTTTGGGAGATAATGGAGATAATAACGCATCATCAGGCAGCTCCGAAGAACAGTGTACTGACCCCACTTTTACTCCAGGTCCCAGTTCCGGCTAGCCACATTTGATTGTTCAAAGTGAGTTAAATGATTTAGCACGTGATTTGGGGTTGTCAAAGCAACAGTCAGAAATTCTTGGTTCCCGTCTTAAGGAGTGGTAGGTACTTACTAGCCAAAGAAACAAAAATTACGACTTTTAGGAAAAGAAACGCTACGTTTTCTGCATTTTACAATATGGAAAATTCGTTATGTGCGTGTACTGATATCGCTGGTTTACTGCAGGAACTCAATATCGAGCATTCTCCTTGTGAGTAGCGCTTGTTCATAGACTCATCGAAATATAGTTTAAAAGCTGTGTTATTATATAGTGAAAATTTAAAACCATCTACCCCATTCAGTGACAACGAAAGAAACCTATGAAAATATCCGCATTATTTCAGATAAAATAAACTACAACCGATACAAATGGCAGATATTGTGGGGATTTAAAAGTTATAGCAATTTTAGTGGGACTTCAGGGAGGATTTACAAAATATTGCTGTTTTCTTTGTTTGTGGGGCAATCGTGCCGTGAATGAACATCTTGTAATGAAAATTTGGCCGGAAAGGAGTGAATTTCAACCCGGATCTCAAAATGTTAAGTATGTGCCCCTTGTAGATCCAAAAAATGTCTTTTTGCCTCCTCTTCATATTAAACTTGGACTGATGAAAAGCTTTGTGAAGGCTATGAATAAAGAGAGTGACGGATTTAAATACCTAAAACAAGTTTTTCCGCAGTTAAGTGACGCTAAATTAAAAGAAGGCATTTTTATTGGGCCACAAATTTGAAAATTGCTGGACGATGGTAATTTTATAGAAAAGCTCACCACGCAAGAACTCAGAGCTTGGAACTCATTTGTAAGGGTAGTGAGGGGATTTTTAGGCAACAATATGAATGCAAGCTGCGAACACCTAGTTAATGAACTTTTAGACTCCTACAAATCGCTTGGTTGCCGAATGTCATTAAAAATTCACTTTCTCCATTCCCATTTATCATTTTTTCCCGAGAATTTGGGCGCTGTCAGCGACGAGCAGGGTGAAAGGTTCCGTCAAGATATCCGAACAATGGAAATTCGGTACCAAGTACGATGGGATCCAGCCAGGATGAGTGATTACTGTTGGTTTTTGAAGAGAGATGTGACCGCCCATAAAAGAAAAAATGGAATACGTGTGTTTAAAATACATATTCTTGATGTTTGCTTTTTTTCTTAGATGTTAATATAAATTATAAATATAGTCGATATATAGGGTTAAAAAACTTAAAATCATTTTTTCACTAAATATTAAACGGTACCGTTCTTCATGTGGTTTGAAATGTAACACGCAAACATTACGTGTTACAACTTTTTTTTGGCCATTTGCGTATTCAGATAGGTTCATTCTACTACACTATGTTATTCAGCTTTGTTACACAAAAAAAAATTTTTTGTCGGCCAGTGATTATTGAAGATCTAAGAATCTAGGGGTGCATAGATCTGCGTCTATTATCCAGCTCTGGATTCGAGACTTGTCTGGAAAAATGAATGTTGGAGTGAAGAGTTTCTCTTAATCTGGTCAACTGTATGGTCCCTCATCTACTTTTTGAGAACAGCTGTTGCTAGGTTTTCAGTTATGTAGCATATTTTTAGATAGATATTACTCACTCTCACTTTTATGCAGGTATCTGATCGTCTTGTTGCCACATTACCTTTTTAATTTTTTTTTCGACAATGATATGACAATTTTTATCTATGTACGTATTTTTAATAAAATGATCCTTACTTGCAAATTTGGACCAGGAGGGATTGTCTCTGTTCTAAGCACTGAAACATTTAGCAATTTGTCAGGTCTAAAATCTAAACAATGTACAGCAATAAAATATACCCACATTGTTATTTAAGTAAACATTTGTTTCGGAAAACGATGCCGTTTGTCTCGTTCTTATTTTGTATCGTAAATTTCCGACAGCAGTTAATTAGAACCGACTTTGTAACAGTTCTTGGCCGTCTTACAACATTCTAGCACGTGTAATACTAAATTATTGTTTTTATTGTGTAGTTACAAATAATAAATGATGAAATTTAGAACTCGTGGAGGTTTTTTGAACGTTCGTGTGGTGTTCTTTAAAAAACATTTAAAACTTTTAATTTTACGGGACAGTCTAGCCCTGTTGTTCTGTCTTTTTTTTTGTTCTTAATATTGATAAACTCTTATAGTTGAAAATTCAAATTTGCAAAAAAATCTCGTGATGGCCGTCTTTGCAGGTGATTTCCTATATGCTTCTGTGGCCTCTGGGGTCTAAGATAGAAGTCAGCAGGTATAATTTGCGTTGTAACGTTCGTTAGTGTTAAATTTTTAAGGCTTCACTTGCCGACCACACCCATTTATCGCCAACATAATTTTATTTTCAGATTCATATTCCGTAGGTATTTTTTAACGCATTAATAAAAGTCTCAAGATATTTTATGATTTGCTTTAGAAAATCAATATTTAAAAAGCATATTGAGGTCCTAGTAAAAAAAAATGACACCATAAATATCTTCAAACATTAATCTGCTGAATGAAATCATTATACACGTTGAAACTTTAAATAATTCACTGAAAATTGTTTGCAGGATATGAATCTATATTTAATATACTTATAATATTATTGTTAAACATTTTAAAGCCGAAAAACCATGTCAAAATGAAAGTGGGTTGGCCACCATGGACGCCATTGTAAAATACCACCTTAAGTAGTTCAGTTTCTGGCTGGGCTTTGGATATTTTCAAGCATGAGCGAATGAAACGCCTGAATTCGCGAAAGCATGAACTCCAACTCAAGGAAGTAGTGTCGGTCATACCGTCTTGGTTGACGTTTATGGCTTTTGAGTTGTCATTTGTCCGCTGTCATTCTGAAAGGCTGGGGTGAACAAAAGGCCCCTTTTTTAGAAGAAATTGAAATCTAGTTTCATCCCTCCTGTTTTTACAGATGAATGTTTGTTAGGGAGTATAACAGGGTAAGCAGTGTTAATTTTTCGGATTTTTATTATATATTTCTAAACTATAATTTCACTTACAGGAGTCTCATTATTGTTCCTTTTTAGGGAGGACCCAGCCTAGTGGTCTAATATTATTTAATTAATCATTTTAGTTACTCAATAAAATTATCTTACTGAGTCACGGTGTTTAGAAGTTAGCTCTTTGACGTTTTGATGGTTCGGAGACGTCCTGGACCTGTGTCATCGCCCAAGTCTTTGAAGTGCACGAGTAACCCCCACCACCGCACGTCACTGGTGCAGTTTAACAAAAGGTTGAAAAACTCTTTGATTTCTTGGCAGAGTACCTGGGCATTAGCCGAACATGAATTATGCGGGCCGATAATCTGAAAGTCGATACAAGACCGAACAAGCCAAATTAAAATGAAAACGACGATCGGCAACGGCGGATCCGGGCAGATTTTTATAGGCAAAACTTATATGGATTTTAAAGAAGAGGGTTCATCAATCAATGGCGCTTGTAAACCTTTAGTTAATGGAATCCAGAATAAAGTATTTACGAATGCCGTAATTTATAGTCAAAATTTATTATGCTGCACTGGAAATATTACAGAGTGGTAGATGGTAGCGTTGTTTGAGGAAAGGTGTATATTATATACCTTTCCTCAAACAACGGTGGTAGTAAGCGAATCGACCTAATTTACTTTTGAAAAATACTTACTCGTGCAAAGAATATAAGAAAGTTGTGTACTTAGAAATATCGTCTATTAGTCAACGCAAAAAATCCAACTACACTTACCCCATCCACATAAATGGCCAAGCTGGCACAAACACATTACTTCAATAGCCACATCAGCAGCAAGGAAGCTTGGTTTGCCCTTTCAAGCCAGAAAATAATTCTCTCCTTCCAACTTATACACTCTCTATGTTTCCCAAAAAGGACCTAATCTAGAGTACTGTTGCCACATCTAGGAAGCGGCATAACCTCCTTGATTCTCTCGAAAATAGAGCCAGTGGACTCATCGAATGACCCCTCATAAGAAATCTCCCTTCTCTCGCTCATCACCGCGTTGCACAGTGGAACCAGGAATAGGGAAATTGGACAAAAATCTAAAACGCCCCCCTGGATTTATTTGTTGAGTTTATTTTATAGGTGTCAATGAGATATGGAAAGGTGTACATAGTAAACATAAATTAATATTTGAAAACTTTACAAAGTGTCACAAAAACAATTTTTTTGGAAGTGTAGAAAAAATACATAAAAATAATAACATTTGTAATAAAAATGGAAACCAAAATAGAAATTTCTCTCCGAAATCTTGGAGAAGTAACATAAATGGTCCATTTTCTAAATACAACCTTTTTAATGTTTTGCATAATATTGTGTTTAATGGATCTCGACTTGGTAATAGAATGAGCAGATCGAAGAAAAAATTGGGTTCCAAATACTAAGGTCAAGGTCAACGAATAGCAAGGCAGACAGATTAATAGAGTCAGAGAAGCTAGGATGAAGCCTTCAAGAATCAGCAGGTTTTTGAGTTAGGACCTTTTCGCTGCCAGCAGAGATCGTAGAACCTCGCGGACTGTCTTAAATCATGAGGCAGGTGTACTGCAGACACGCAGACAGAGCTAAACGTTGGCTTTGGTGCAATGAACAGATAAACTGGCATGATGAGTGGTAGATCGTGATGTTATAGATGAGAGCCGCAGAGCCGCTTTTGTCTTTGTGATGACAGACGTACAGCTCCTGTCTGGGAGACCGCCCAATTCACGAGTTAGTGACCGATATGTCCAAGAATACATCCGTTCAGAGGTGGTGGTGCTATGGTATGGGGTGGAATTTTTTATGGAGGTCGAACGGAGGTGCATGTTTGTGAATGTACAATGACAGGTGAAATTTATGCCCAAGAAATCGTTACCAACACAGTAAATGACTACCGTTGGAATTTGGAGCCCAATTTCAGATTCCTAGATGATAACGCTCGCCCACGAAGAGCCAGGATAGTTTTAGAACAGCTAGCATTGGGGGAAATTGACCATTTGTCGTTACCTCCACTCTTTCCAGATCTAAGCTGTGTTAAACATGTCTGGGACATGTTGGCAAAGGCAGTAATTGGTCGTCAACCGCCTCTTCGTGACGTAAGGACGCCAAGCCAAGTTCTTCCGGATTTGGATTCCTTAGACTAAGATCACTTAATTCTAAGTATGCCTCGACGAGTCTAAGCTGTTATGGAATTAGGTACTCACTATTAAATGATTTTCAATTTTCAAAAATATTTTCTGTTTTGTTACATATTAGAAAAACATTTATTTGTTAAATTCTGATACTAAACATTTTTAAGTTGAAAAAATGTGGTTTATTTCTAGAAATGACGAGGGAACATGGACCACAATATCCTTCACTTATTTCGATGTTTATTTGAATTACCTATGCTTTCTATATAATGCCTATAACAGCATGAGTTTTACCACAGATAAATAACCGCAAGCTAAAAAGACATATCTAAAAACGAGACTGGCTGTCTCAAAAAGGTCCTCATTTAATAGATATAAACAGTTCACCAGCTTTATATTTCGTGTCATCTAATTAAAATGAAGTGCGTCTCTTTCCTCCCATTCAGAGGAGTGTTCTTGATTTAAATAATCCACGACTTTACATAACGATAACGACGTGCCTAAGTGCCAGGCATAAACGTGACAATGTATAAGGTTATTATTATAAAATGGAAACCGACAAATTAATTAGAAAAAGAATCATTAATTTCCATCAAAGCCAGATGATCGCAGGAAATTAATTTAGTCGTAGGCACGAGGCAGGAATATCTGTTTGTGTCGTTGTCTAGATTAATCGCGGTTTTCAAAGCGCTGCTGCTTGTCGATGTTAGGGCTACTGCGGTTTTTCCTTATTTTTTCGAATGTGTTTTGTTTTTCTGCTGTGCACAATCGATACCGATGCGGTCACACATAAGTGAACTAACTGTTCTTTTGTTACCGTTTTGGTGGTTTTGTAGTAAATATAAGGAAACATTCATAGGCGCCGAGTTTATAAAAATTTAGGGGGGGTTCACGTGTCCGCCGAATAGAAATGGTGTTTTAACAGGCGTGGATTCTGGGGGGGGGGGGGGGGGGTTGGCAAGGGATGCGATTTCAATAGCGAATTTTTGTAACATAAACATTAAAACCATTCCTATGCTACATATTTTACAAAACATTATAAACAAACATTTTCCGTCTATGTAAGGTATATGAAATAAATTATACCACAAAATTATGAACTAGATCATGACTAATATGGTATATAAAAGATGCAAGCCCTTTTTGGCATTTTGGCGCTTAAATTGTTCCTAAAAATATTCCTTACACAGCTCACTGCGATCATATCAAAATTTGCGCCTGATTGTTTTGGCTTCTAAAGAAAACAAATATCCAAATATTTTTTCAAAAACATCTCTTTTAAAAGTAAATTAAAAAAAAACAGCTTTTCCGGTTACGGATTAACGAAATTTTTCAAAAATATTTTCTCGAAAACACCTATTATGTTTCAGACTTTTTTAGTTTGAAACTTGCTTTTAGTTCATTTGTGAGTGCTATTGAGGCACACTTCACATACTTAAGTAAAAATTAATTTACAGCTTTTACGTTCCGTTAGAGGGGGGGGGGGGGGGGGGGGTTGAGCTCCCACTATATTTTATGTGGGGTGCTATGGCCCCCGAGCCCCCTGCAGTCGGCGCCTATGAAGCATTATTCAACTTTTTTCTTCTTATTTACGAAGTTCCAACAAAAGAATAATTTTTATTACTTTTTTATCTTTGGACAAGCCACGAAAGCATGCATATTCTTGGTACCTACTAAATGAAAATACAATAATACCTTCAACAAATATTATTGTTTTTGATATACAGCAAAACGAATGCCTTGCAATACTGAAGAAAAAAAATTGTTGGTTTTAATGAAAATATACAGGGTGTTTAACAACATGTGATGACTTATACAAGGTCTCCTAACAAAATAATAGTAATAATGGTCGCTGAAGCTTTTCGGATGTTTTTTTTTAACAATTCCTGTATAAGTCATCCATCACACACATTCAAATGCTGAAAATTTCCATTGTTTAAAACTGCTGTGGTTTTTTTTATTGAAAGTTTATTTTGGCAGCAATCTCGGTAACAGACAAAATACCCACGTCGATTGACTTACGTGCTTAAATTTTAAATTAATCTGCATATTTTTTACGCTTCCCAGCTGGTTCACGCTTCCGCCTGTGCAAAATGATTATTTCATTTTGAATAATTTATTTTCGAACGCACTGCATCAGTTTTAATAGAGTAATTAGATCAGTGTGCCAACAATGTTATTATATTTAAAACTACTTTAATTAGTTATAACTTAATTTTTACAGTATTATGGAGGGGAAGGAAGGTTATTGTTTAGATTTTAGGAAGTTTTTAAGGTAACCTCATGTAAAACAGAGCTCAGTTTCTACGACAAATACCTATATATCACTAGGGTCTGTTGTACCTATACAGGGTGAGTTTCTTTAAAGTGTTAGGTACAAGGCAATATTTCGAAAACAGTTTAAAATATTTTCATGACATTTTAGTAAACTAATAGGAAAATGGGGGACATATTTTAGCATATTTTTTACATTTACCCCCTCTCTCTATTTTGGGGGGTGGGGGTAACTTTGGAGATTTAAATAGGATGATGTACAGGGATATCCAAATAAAAGTGAACAGGCCTTATAACTTTTTTATTTTTAAAGATGGGAAAAAATGTTATATTTGAAAGTTTTGGGGATTTTTATGAATCATTCATATTTATCTTATCAGCAAAACAATTGAGCATCGAGTCAAGAAAATATAGTATAAAACATCGATTTTCTCGCTTATTTTAAATTGGATGGTATGATTTTTATCATATTTTTGAATTCTAGGAGAAGTTCCAGACATACAGGGTGGTGCAACCAAGATGGGGTGGACGATTGTGAGTAAACGGTGAGGAATTTCGAAAAAATTTGTTTTGGATATTATCGATAGTCAGACACGCTATGTTTTAAAATTATTGCCATAATACTGGATGGTCCGAAAAACTCGTGGCGAACCAAACTTGTATTTTTTTAAATGGGACACCCGGTATATTATTGTTCCAATTGATTCTCCTGTTCGTTACGATCATTTTGATATAGGGTTTATTGGGTCTAAAACTTATAGTAAGGGAATGGGAGGCGGTTAAGTTTGAAAAAATGCTCACAGTTCGGCCATTTTTTAAAGAAATTTGAAACAGGTATGGAAAAACCAAAATATTCCATAAAACGTTACATATCCTTGAATACATTAATCACTTGCAATTTGTTTAAAATTATTCACTGTTATACAGGGTGGTCAAGTTTTGCAAATACGCCCTGGACTCATTTTTTTTAAATGGAACACCCTGTATATTTTATTTTCATGTTAAAGATAACATTACTAGCTTTCAAAAAATACCATACATGATGCCTTTCTGACCAACAGTTTTTTAGTAAACCAGCCGTGAAAGCAAAGTTTCTTCATTCTAATACGATTATACTGAATTTACGTTGTTTATTATTGAAATGAAACAAAAGATTGACGAACTTGTCAAAGCTAGTGCCGCATAATCCATTATTTACAAGTTAAGTGTAGGTGGCCCAATAATTATGAGGTAAGAAAACTGAGACCCGAAACTTTTACATGTTTATTAGAGATATTTCAAAAAACAGAAAATATTGTTTTTAGGAAATGTAAAGTAATTAATAAACAAAGATAATCAGTTATCAGTATTATTAATAGTGTAAGGAAATTAATTAAGCAAAAACAGAACATCTTTTAAAATTATTTAGGTATGTACTTACTTGTTAAATTAAATTAGGTTTACAAGTAAGTACATACCTAAATAATTTTAAAAGATGTTCTGTTTTTGCTTAATTAATTTTCTTACACTATTAATAATACTGATAACTGATTATCTTTGTTTATTAATTACTCTACATTTCCTAAAAACAATATTTTCTGTTTTTTGAAATTTCTCTAAAAAGCATGTAAAGGTTTCGGGTCTCAGTTTTCTTACCTCACCTACGCCTAACTTGTAAATAATGGATTATGCGGCAGTAGCTTTGACAATATTTTGTTTCATTTATAATAGTGTCATGGCCTCCTAATATTAAATATTTAATAATAAACAACGTAAATTCAGTATAATCGTATTAGAATGAAGAAACTTTGCTTTCACGGCTAGTTTACTAAAAAACTGTTGGTCAGAAAGGCATCATGTATGGTAATTTTTGAAAGCTAGTAATGTTATCTTTAACATGAAAATAAAATATACAGGGTGTTCCATTTAAAAAAAATGAGTCCAGGGCGTATTTGCAAAACTTGACCACCCTGTATAACAGTGAATAATTTTAAACAAATTGCAAGTGATTACTGTATTCAAGGATATGTAACGTTTTATGGAATATTTGGTTTTTCCATACCTGTTTCAAATTTCTTTAAAAAATGGCCGAACTGTGAGCATTTTTTCAACTTTAACCCCCTCCCATTCCCTTACTATAAGTTTTAGACCCAATAAACCCTATATCAAAATGATCGTAACGAACAGGAGAATCAATTGGAACAATAATATACCGGGTGTCCCATTTAAAAAAATACAAGTTTGGTTCGCCACGAGTTTTTCGGACCACCCTGTATTATGGCAATAATTTTAAAACATAGCGTGTCTGACTATCGATAATATCCAAAAAATTTTTTTTCCAAATTCCTCACCGTTTACTCACAATCGTCCACCCCATCTTGGTTGCACCACCCTGTATTTTGTATAACATACCCTATGCGGCTTTTCAATTGTTTTTGAAATAGTTGAAATTAAATATTATTTCGAATAAACATCCTACTTTAAACATAACTATCCAGGTTGCGAACGAAATGCCTGCTACCTTTTTAAATTTTCTTCATAGGTAGTCAAAGTTAATGTCAGAGTTGACAATAATACTTTAGTCACCGTGAATTCATGATTTTATTTTTATGCAAAATGAGTTAGTTATACAGGTTGCTAATTAATGTTATTTTTTCCGGCGAAGCTACTTTCCATACCATACTTGTGGGCAGGTAGGATTTTAAATTAGGTAATTATTTAGATTAATGTAAACAGCGAATTTTTTCATGAAATTTCGCACATACCCTAATTTTGGGTCGTAGAACACGAATCCGAAGTCAGTTTTTGGCGGTCTCGTATGATTTTTCCAAAAATTTTTTTTTAACTTTTATGTTAGGTTTTTCAATGAAATTCTTTAAATTTCGGAACTTTTATTTAAACACATCTATACAAGTCATTACACACTATTTTTCTGGACCATATTTAGGCACATTTATGTAAAAACACATTAAAAAAACAGAGAAAATATCAAAAAACTGAAAGAAAATAAACACGCAAACCGTGGTATACATTCTGGAAATTTCTGATTGAAAGACGCGATGTTGCCAAATTTACAAATCGCTTTTCCCACAAATTTTAACAGTTGGACAAAATCTGCGCAAAAAGTAGTATACACCCAAGCAAACCTGAGCAAAAGGGTGGTCAGGTTTGCTCAGTTTTGATTGATATAGATACATATATGTATATCTATATCAATGAAAACCGAGCAAACCTGACCACCTTTTTGCTCAGGTTGGGTGAGCAAAACGGTGGTCAGGTTTGCTCAGTTTTGATTGATATAGATATATATGTATCTATATCAATCAAAACTGAGCAAACCTGACCACCTCTTTGCTCAGGTTTGCTTGGGTTGGGTATACACCTTTTTGTTCAGATAATAATAGATTAGCATGCAGGTGCTGGATTACTGATCAATAGGATTTTGGTTAGGTCTGATGTAGGTTAAAATTAAAAAATGTTGTTGACTAAGTTGGACAGAATAGTAACTTTAGTTTGTTATGGTTAGCTTTTTTATTATTCCTAATTTACAACTTTTTCATAAAAAATAAGTAAACGTGGCAACACCGGACACAGAAATATTGTTGACAGGTAGGAAAATAATGGCGGCTCAGAGCCAGTTTAAATGGAATTTTCTATCGAAAAAAGCAATTTTCTTCTCTATTTTTGCCTAAATGTGGTTTTTTGTATGACGAAAAATAATAAAAATTATAAGTTTACAGATATGTTGAAGTGAAAGTGTCGAAACAAGGAATCTATATAAAAACCTAACCTAAAAGTTAAAATATTTTTTTTTGGAAAACCATACGAGACCGCCAAAAACTGACTTCGGATTCGTGTTCTACGACCCAAAATTAGGGTCTGTGCAAAATTTCATGAAAAAATTCGCTGTTTTAAATAATTACCTTAAATTATCCCTTGTCACCAAAAATTTAATTTATTTTTTTGTTTGGTTGATTTTTTTAGGTAAATAGACACAATATGAACTACTGGGCGTCGGAAAATCCCCACTGGATGAGAACCCTGCCAAATGAACATACCTGGTCAATTGTTATCTGGTGTGGTCAGGACCGTCCTAGGCCATGCAGGGGCCCTTGGGCGCATAGAGTTTAAGGGCCCTTTTAGAAAAATATATAGGCATAGTTTCGGCATTTCGGGGCCCCCATCAGGCCGGGGGCCCTGGTCTTGTGCCCCACGTGCCCTTAGGGTAAAGACATCATTGGGTGTGGTATAATCGGGGATGGAGTTATTGGTCCGCATTTTTTTTGAAGGACAAGAAAATGTACAGATTTTTTTTAAAAACCCAATTATTAAATCAGAACATATATCCTGACATGTGGTTTCAAGTTGTCCTGTTGAAACTTTCAACAGGACGAAGTTCCACTCCATTATGCAAAACAGGATCGGAGAAAGTAATGGCGACTGCAACTACAACTTTAGATGACACCCGTGGACCAAAAAATCGTACCTCTAATTTACAGTCTAAGCACCATTTCCCTAAATGTAATAATTGCAATTTATTGGTGGACAAAGTGACCGAAGGAACAATAATTATATCGGAAACCTTTCGTTGGCTTATGCGATTGCTACCAGATCATTCTGTAAAGTTAAACCAATCAGTGGGATAGTAAACAATATTTTTATTCCATTTCATGGAAACTTTCCTTGTTCATAATAAGTATATTTGTTTCAAATGGTTATTCTGTAAGAAAGCATCTTAAGCACCGTAAAAAATTGAAAAACTTTTTTGTAATTTGGGCTCAGTAATTCTTTTTTGTATGAATCCTATTGATAATATTTAATCTAGTTCTCATTAAAAGAGAGCCTGTATATGTATACAGGGACCTGTAGGTACATTAAAAAGAAAGTATTAATGATGTAAATCGAGAAAGGTTTTTAATATTCTCTGTAGGAATTCGACATTTTTTATAAATTCGAGAAAACTCTGTCTCGTTATTTTTATCCATAGCAATCTAAAATCTCATTAAGAGCAAATTTATAAAGCGTGTGGAGAGGAAACGCCGCGTGCTTGTATTTTTGTAAAAAACGGAATTTTAATTGCGAAAACCCGAGGAAGGGAAAAAACAACTCTGGACGAAATTAAATTAAAAATTCTCAAATTGTCGACTCCACTCCGAAACGTCAGAGTTAATTACTCCAGATTTTTAACCTAAATTGCGTTAAAATTAAAATATTGCAAAGGGTACGTTCGTAGATATAGCTCAAAGCTGGTGTCTATTGAAATTTGGCATGAAGTTATTTTCTTCGGCGATGTATGAATTTTTGGACTTTTTTTCGAATGAATGTCTTTTTCGAACACAACATTTTTCAAACACAAAACACAAACACGTAAACTAAAATAGTATATTACATAACAAGTGTTGAAAGTGACATTTTTCACACGAGTGGGAATGTTATATAATCCCACGAGTGTGCGAAAATTACTTTCACACGAGTAATCTACAATATTTTTCCTACGATCACAAAAATATTTGCAAAAAAATCCTCAATTTCTGTCTTTTAAAACCCTCACTTTCAACACTAATATTTTCATCAAGTGTGCTGAAAATAAAACAAATGAAATTGGCACCATCTATTTCAATGTCATGTTGACAAGTACTTTTCAACACGTGTGTTGTAAAGTACTTTTCAACACGCGTGTGATATAAGGCACTTTCTCGCCAAGTTAACCGTACTTTTTTTCTCACTTTCATAGGTGGTCGTAGGAAAACAATATTTACAATACAGTTGAAAGTAATAGTCATAATAATTATTATTATTATTAGTCGGTCCAGTAATAAGGAATATGCATGTGTTTCTTTATTGCATAGATCGTTTACAAACCCAAAAAGATTATTTTGAAGAAAATTACTAGGATAATTTAACTAAGAAAATGTTTCTACGACCGTGCGGAAATTAACTACTTTCCGCACTTATATGCGTGCTGAAAGTTGCACTTTTCCGCACTAGTGCTGAAAATATTTTCAGCATATTATTTTAAAATGTTTGTACGTATGACTACGATGTTTTATTTTGTACAGCAGATTTTCAACGGAGTTACGGTCTGGGGAGTGTGCTGACCAGAGCAAATTCAAAATGAATCCAAAATGGTATTTTTGTCATTCTCGACCACGTCTAATTGTAGCTTTAGCGAACTTGAAATTAATCCTGCATGCTTTTCAATATGAAGTTGTTTCAGTAATCTACCTTCCAGACTAAACGCTGTGTGTTGATCGGTATCTACTAAATAGATTTAAATTATCCTTGGACTGTTTTCATTTGTATGTCTCTGCTTTTTTTGTTGTTTCAATTTTCATAATATATTAACTTCATTTCCTCTTTCGTTTTAAGGTAAAATTATTTTCGAGAAACTGTAGTTGGGTAAAACAAATTGCCGTGAAATGACCCATTGCTCTTTATAAACCACTCGTCTTCGCTTTAATTCTATCTAAATTAGAATGATTAACTCGTATAGAATTAAACACAGAGTGTAAGTATTTAGGATGGGACAACTCGAAGTCTCAGGTATGCCATGTGGCCGTAGAATCAGGGCTATAAAACAGTGGTCAGTCCTGCTGTGATGTGTAAAGCGAAAACATGGTCTAAACGTGGATGGGTGAAGCAACAAAAAGAGATATACTTAGTTTGAAATAAACCAAGGTTGTAGAAATATCTAAGGAGATGCAGGAAAAAGGACTTTAGTGGCATTGGTAGAAGCAGTCGGTTTACTCGGGAAAGATAATAGCCGAGAATTTAAAGAAAGCAGATTTAACAGTTGAAGAAACTCAGAACTGAAGGTTGTGGAGTTGATTAACTAGGAACGTCTACCTCATACAAAGTAAGAAAATACGAAATACAAAAGAACAAATCAGTGTAGAATTTTTTACTGGTAATAAAGTGAACTTTACCCAAATCTACCAAAATTTTTACGTCCAGTATTTTAAAATAAACTATTTTTTCACAAAAATGTTTAGAATGTTGCTTTACTTTTGTTGCACCATTCTTTCATTTTCATTGTTAGAAATCGTTGTCAACAGGTTTTGTTAAATTAAGCTTGTTTATAAGTATGTTAATATTTATTTTCTCTGTGACCTAAAAGTTTAAAAAAAAAATGTTGTTCTTTTTTTCACAATTGTAACATAGCTACTATTTAAATTGTATGCTGCTGGGGAAAGATTTCTACACGCCCCCCCCCCCCCCTTCCTGCGCAATTTTCGATATCTAGATGATAACCCAGTATGCAGGAATTGAAGCTCGATTTGGCACTATTGGCCACCAATAGGTGCAGTTCTCGTGCTTTACCTTAATGCTCGCAAACAATACCGACAAGTGTTTTTGTCTGGATTAAAATGGAAGGTGGTAGAGGAATTCTTCTTCGACCGAATTCTTCCTCGAGCGAGGTGGTACAACTTCACATATCCTCTTAAAGGGCTGGTGAAATTCCTACGGATGTTTCCAGCTCTGGATGTGTGAGTCGGATTTCCTCACGATACATAGTACAGCCCGTGATGGTAAGACTTTTTACTCAGCCGATACGTATTGTTAAAAAACTGTTAACATTAAATATGATCGCAAGTTTATTGCTGATTTTGTATTTTTTAGACATGGTTTCCACCAAATCTAGCTGTGTTTTTAGGAGATTCGAATGCAGTTTTGTGCATCAAATTTAATCTATCTTGCATCCTGTACCCATACATGCCAAAAGTAGACAGTTTTGCAAAGAAGCAGATCCTATATTTGGAGTGAAATAAATATAAAAAGTTTACGGTGTTCGCGTCAGTGTGGTGTTAATAAAATGTGTTTTTTATATCAAACGTTTGCAGAATGTCTAAACAATATCTGTTTAATAATATTAAATAAAAATTATTTTAAAATAATAAAGCGTGTTTCATTTGTTTGAAATATGTAATGAATTGATGTAATAGAAATTCTTCATTATATTAAATAAGAGTAATTGTTCTTCAAAACACGAATATGATTGAATTTAAACAAAAATGTTTTCTTTTTATTGGAAGTTACATTCAATTAATTACCGTTGTAATTGAAACAATAATAGCTATTTTGCATCAAATGAAGTGCATATTCATACAAATAAACTTCTAGTGAAACCAGTGATACTTTGCATTGAATTTAGAACAGGGTATTAGTGGCATCAAATAATTGTTATGTTTGAACGATCCGTTAAAAACCAATGAAACCTTATATTTCAAGCCATCTTATAACCTACTGGTCAACAATGATAAACTAATCATTGAAATAAACCGAATTTGTATTGTGCAATACGGAATAGAGTGTCATTAAGTGAATGGGTATCCAATTCAATATACGATAGTGTTTTTTCTGTGTATCTGCCTAAAAAATGTCTACGTTTGCCCGTATAAGATAAAAAGACTGGAATCATAATATAACTCATGTCGTCTCGCGTAAGCATTTTTACCCATATATAAAAGCGAAAATTTCCGATAGAAAATGTTTCCGATAATGCGCACATTTTTCCCGGAATGAAATATTTTTAAAATATCCGGCCAATATTTGAAAATCCGATTCGCGACTTGTTTCGTTTGATTTTCTTTTTAAAATCTTCGATTTATCTGTCGCATGCTCGGCACTTTTTCTATACTGTCATTTTATCGCTGTCTGTAGCATTTTTAGAATTTATTTTACTGGTGGCTTTTATAAACTACCCAAATATATAGTATAGAGGTAATTATTTACTAGACCGCGATGTGGGGCAAACAACCCCACTTTCTCCGTTAAATCGGCGTCCAATTGATTTCCACCACACTGATTTAGTAATAAGGACGAGATATACTCAATATCATGTAAGATTTCAATGGCGGCTGTTAACACATATCATTTCTAGTAACATTCTGTTTACACAACTTAAACTTTGATCACTTTTTTGAGTCATTTAAGCTGTTTATTGAACTTCCGAATATTGATCTATGAAATATTATTGGTTTTTTCACTTGTGACAATATTTGCCACCAATATCGCTGCTATTTGCACCCTTGACTTGTATTTAAAGCTCTTCGAACCTCGAATCCAGTTTTAAACATTTTAAATAGAAAGATCTCGATTTTAAATGTAAAAGTTTTTGATTTTTTTTAAGGGAGTTACTAATCTCTTTTTAATGCGCCAACATTTAACACAAATGATTTTTCTTAAGAAATCAATGATACAACTGGTTTTATCTTTCTGACAGTTACTGTAACACACTTGGGCAAAGCCGCGTGTAAAAGCTAGTTTGTTAATAAAGATCAAAATAAATGGATAAACACAACCAAATAAATAAATTATTAAATAAATATTTAATTTCTTTAGAGAATACAAGAAAAATATTTCAGGTCTATTTGGATTATATGAGTATTCCCTATTAACGATAATCCAGTCTAGCCCATAAAATTCGATCTATACATGGATTTATTATATAAAAGGATTCGATATCCGTATACTGTGAGCGTATCGAACGTGAAGCCTTATATTTTTTTGTTTGTTATTCTCTTGGGGGAGCAGTTTACGAACTACGAACATAGACAAGACTACGAATTACCACGTAATTGAATCAAGAATGGTAGTAGAAAGAGATAAAATAGCATTGGAGTGTTGGAGCTGTTACTGTCTGTGCTGGTTGTTTAGGAAAACGGCTGAACCTCTGTCTGAACACTCGATTACACGTACGTCTTTGTCTCATGAACTAGAAAAGAAAAAGTCCGACGTATAGATTTATATAGATTTATAAATGACTCGGAGCGACTTTAAATAAACACCTTTAGAAATACCATAACCTATCAATAATAAAACCTTTTTAACTTAAACTTATTATTATTTAGCAGAAAATAAAGTAATTTAGGGCTTTTATTACTTAAATCTTGTAATGCGTCTAACGTATTTTTTGTACACAAATACAAGGTAAAATAAGATGTGGTCAATGTTTACAAATGGTGTTTACAGTGTCGCTTAGAATGGTTTGTTTTGGCTTCAAAGAATGTTACATCATCCCGTATCCTTTTATATAATAAATCCATGCATGGATCTATAATATCATCAACGGGCCGGCGCGGCAGTGTGTCATGATGATGACCAGAAATTATGTTAGCGTCGAAACGACAAATTTTCCATTCTGAAGCGTCGTTAAATCGGCCCATGCTCAGTCAGTCAGTCCGACGCCAAAAATGGCATGCGTTTAACGTCTCCATCCTCCAAAAGCCAGTCTAGCTCCCTGTCATGCAAAAAATCCGGCACTTATCCCATCCATATGAATGGCAAAGCCCTAGAGAACATAACGTTCAATCTTGTTGGCATCGCTTTCGAACATGATCTCAGCTGGCATTTACATATTACTTCAATAGCCACATCAGCAGCTTGGCTTTCTCTTTCGAGACAGAAAATACTGCTCCCCTTGCAACTTACGCGCTCTGTATGTTTCCCAAATAAGCTCTAACCTGGAGTACTGTTCCCAGATCTGGGAAGTGGCACCACATTCGACACTTAAGATCCTTGATTCTATCCAAAATATTCGACTCATTCCAGTCCTCACAAAAAAACTCGCTCATCGCCGCGATATTGGGGATGATACCGATTCTTCCACGGATTTTGGTGTGAAGAATTAGCCCCCTTGCTGAATGTTCCTAATAGAACAACAAGAGGCGCGATACGTATGCATCCCTTTACTGTCCAGCTACAAAAACCTAGAACATCCCGCTCATTTATACCTAACGTCTCCAGATTATGGAACAAATTGCCTGCAGATGTTTTCCTTTCCCCTCCCAACCTAAACCTTTAAATCCCGTGTCAAGATTAATCTCCCTTTTCTTCAGACACCCACGTACGTTAGTATTCAGGCTTGAAGTCTACATGGGTTGTCTCAGATAAAAGAAAACATTAAATAAAATAAGTAAAGGTGTATAAGGAAGAAAGGAGTGCCAAAAAACTATTTAAGGATTATCCAGAATAATATGTTATACTGGCAGCAATTTATTTTTCTTCTTAAAAACCAGTGCAAGGGCATCAGTAATAGCACATGTTACGCAACTAGAAGATGAATATCCAATTTTACCGCCAGTAGCACCAATAGTTAGTACCAATTGCAATCACTCTAGTTCGGAATTTTCTGACGATTCTACTACCACCTAATCCTATTCTTTTATTATTCATTAAACAAATTGATTTACTGTTGATAAATAAATAAATAAGTAAAAGCACCTTTTGGCAGCGGAGTAAAACGGTATGCCTCTCATCGGCTTGACCAATAGTATATTTTCGTAATATCGCATTTTGTCTTATAATACCCTCAAGGTCAGAACTAAAACTTTAGAAATGTATTTAGTAGTTAGAAATATATTCTATATTTTTCTGGCAAAACTTTTCCTTTGTATTGTTTTTATAATATCTTTACCAGATTTAAAGTACTACTCATAAAACAATTTTTTTTTGTCCTAACGTCTTAGTTTAACACATTTATAATTACGTAAAAGATCAATATTTGATAAAAACTTAATTAAAAATAAAACAGCTCTCACAATCAAAAAGTTCAACTGATTCTTGGAGATTTTCTAACTTTACCAAATCTCATTTAAGTTACTTTAAACAAGGCTAAACTTTAAAACGCTTTTAAAAGATAAACTCAAAGTTCTTACTGATTTCCTGGAGCACGTTACTGTTCCAATGTTCGTAGGGTTACGCTCGCAGGGATTAAAACAAAAAGACGAAGTTCACAATGGTTATTTTAAAAGTTTTGGAAATAAAAAAAACATCATGTTTCTAGAATAGTATCAGTAGGTAAATGAACCACTGAAGTTACAAGTGCATTGATTGACGCACCCTATGTACATATACAGGGTGTTTCATTAATGGTGATGAGGTACCATATCTCAGGAATTGATACTCCAGGAGCTTTGGAAAAAAATCCTAATAAGGAAAGTGGCCAACAGAAATTGCTGGAAATAATTTTTAAGTTCCTATCTCTGCCGCTATGGGGCGTAATTGCTGTGGTCATGTAAAAAAAGACATTTTTCTGTAAAATATCCTTATAAACGCTATCAAAAAATATTACACTGATAATTAATTAGTGATAATTCTACTAGAATTCTACATCTTTTTGGTTTCACACTTTTTGCTGTAAGATGTAAAATTAGGGCGGGAGAGGAAGGGGAAAGTCGACAGAAAATATCGTTTTTAGGACTGGAAAGAAGATTATACGCTATAGAAAATTTTGATACTGCTCTTTTTCATAAAATAAATCCGCTTAATGTAAAAAAAAAAATAGTAAAATCAAGTTTTCTTTTCAAACTATTGATCTAGGATTTTCATTTTGGGCTTAAATCACTTAGGCCACACCACTATAACAAAATCTGAAAAAAATGGAAACGGGAAGACCTTTGGGTTGAACTTACTCGAGGCACACCGTGTTATTTCAAGTTTCCCGGTAATCGGTAGCAAACACTCGCTATCTTGTTAGGAAAAACAAACCTGAGCAAATCATAAAATATTTACAGCGTTTCAAGGATAAATCGATATTTAATTTTGTACTGTAGACTGAGTCTGACATTAAAAGTGAGCGACAGAAACAATACATTTTAAAATAACCTTTCTCTATCCTCTACACAGTGCGGTAGGTCAAGCGGTTGTTAAAACGCTTTAACAGTAGTTTGTTGTAAACATTTTATTTTTAAATTACTTACTCGTACTGAAAATAGAAAAAAAATGCCAACAGTGGCGCTACAAGGCTTTTGTGCATCTAGGGCGACAGGTATTTTTGCACTGTTCCCACCCTATATTTAGATAAAGTGCCCCAAAAGCAGAAAAATACATATACATACGTATCTAAGTATCTATCTCTTAAAGCGTGGCAAACTTTTTGCCATGCCGATAAAACCGCAATACATGTCCATGTGGATTGTAAAAAATTTCCAACACCTACTTTTATATACTGCAGGAAAATTATCCACTTTTTCCATAGGGGTCACTGTAGGTTAACAACCTCTCCAAATGGCTTGAACTTTGTTAAATTCCCAATTGCATTTTCCGGTCCGGAAAATTTGGTGTAAAATAACTTCACATTCTCGCTGCCGCCGCTTGTTTCCATGCAACTACGTTTTTGTTCAACATTTTTAGGGTTTAAAATTCAGCCAGTTTATTGGAAATAACTTGAGGTCATAAATTTAGACGAACGAGTTTTTTTTTCGTAAAATTAAATTGAATTTCTTTCGTAGCTATTATAAAGGCAGATCTAGAATATAAAGTATATTTTTTTCTCTATTAAAACTAACCGTATGACAAATTTCTTTAAAAATAAGTAGCAGCACTAGCAGCTGTCGAAGTCCATAAAGTTCGCGTCATATGGAAAAAAAATTCATTTCCAATTTTTAAGAAAATATTGGGTATTCTTGGTAAAAGTTCTTGCACGCATAAAAGCGTTAACGTTATCTATCACAGATGAAATGAAATAATTTAAGTTTTGTAGGATGCATAGTTTGTATAAAATTAAAACAGAACATTAAAAACACCCGGGTTTGATCGATTTTTGCGAAATTTACACCTAATTTTGCCATAAACTAGTCACATCATGCTCATTTTCTATAGCTTTTGATTTGGGTTGTTACAGAAATTTTGAACTTATTGAAAATTGAATTGAAATATTTTGAATGTTGCTATTTGGGCAATTTTAGTACGTACTTTCGACAATACTAGACCTACATTCATTGCAGTAACTCGTTCCAAGATGAAAATCATTTGGAAACCAAATAAATCGCTGAAATATCAGAATAATTCATAAGTTTTTAATGACGACTTATTAACAGTGACAGGACAAAAACCTGGCAAAACATACCTGATCAAGATCTTAATTTAAACCAGTACTAAATCTTAAACCTTCTTAGTGAATCTGAACGTAAATATTTAAACACATGTTTTACAGTTTTTAATAAATCAACCCCTAAGGGGGTGAAATGGGGGTTCAAAGTTTGTAATGGAGTAAAATTGTATTGGTATACCGCGGATGAAACCGAGTCATTCCAGAAATTCTCTGCAATGTTAGGGAACATTTTCAACAATCTCTTTACTACTGCATGAAGATTGGAGGTGAGCATTTTCAATATTTTATTAAATGTTGAAAATGTTGATTTATTAATCAATATAATATTTTTAGGTTTTCAATGACTTGCTTAAAGGATGCAGGCAATAAAGAAATACATGCTTTGAAGTTGTTGAAAAGAATGAGGTTAACCAGGGACAATAACAGACATTTCTTATACGACAAGAATAATACAGTGAAAAAAGTTTTTAAAAAGCGTATTGAGAATAATTTTATTGTTCATCGAAGTTATTTTCAAACTCGGATAAATAATCCAGTATTTGCTTTTCTTGAACTCGGTCCAGCATATCCATTTTGGAAACACCAGCCGGCGATATTGACAGGATTCTTATATTGCGAATGAACGCATCTTTTTCTCTGAAAGCAGTTTTTCCCGACCGGAATGAATTTCTAATGTTTTATTTATTCGCTACGTTATATTTCAGTTTTTTTCCTTTTTAAGTTTTTAGCTGTACTGGAAAATCGGAACATTTTATTCTAGTAATTTACATACTTGTAAAGTCTCCCCTAAAGGTGATATTAAGTTTGCGCAATTTTTTTGTGCATGCAAAATACCTACAAGATTTTGTTGCTGAACTAGACGCTTACAAGTCAAACAAACCTATTTCCTAATACTTAACTGTGCAAACATGTAGGTACTAAGTGACAAAGAAATCCGAACATCGAGTAAAAGTAATTTTATTTTGATAATTATTTTGTATACGTGTCACGAAACTCGAAGGACTACTAAACAGCAAGAATCAATCATTTGTAAATTGTTTGCAAAAAAATCCAACATTACTACTGCATCAAGCACAAAAAATTCTTAAGAAAAAAGGAATAGACATTAGTGTAATAGCAATAAAACGTAGAATAAGTAAAAGCAAGATCGCTTACAGAAGCACACTACAAAAACTTTTTACTGTCTGCAAAACTCATAGAAAAACGACTGAGTTGGGCACGAGGCAATATTGATCGTGACTAGAGCAACATAATTTTTTCTGACGAAGCGTCATTTTGGGCTTGGGTTCCTAGGAATCCTATCAAAGGACATCCCTTCGTAGGGAGGGTCGAAAGAAGTGAAGCGATAATTTAAATGCACAGAAAATGTTAAAAATAAATAAAACTGCTCTTCTGAAATCTGCTAAAAGGTGGTATGGAGATAAATACTGCTTCCTGAGTACTACAGGAAGAGTAAACAAAACACCAGAGAGTCTTATGCACAACTTATAAACACGATAATGAAATTTAAGCTTTGGATTGGACTTTCCTGTCCCCAGACATGAATTCTATTGAGAATGTTTGGGCTACTATAAAGCGAAAGCTTAGTGATAAAATGTGTATTAACCACAGAAAACCGAAAGTTTCGGTTTTCTGTGGTATTAACACTAAAGCACTTCAGTCGCCACATTTGCTAGACATGGAGGTATTTGCCTAGTCGAGGCGTGCTTGATAATAACGGAGATTGCACTCTTTATTAATAAGTGCTTCGTTAGTGCGTCGTGGTATTTCAGATACATTTTTAAACTATAAACTTGTTTTTTTACTACTTAATCCTTATATTAGAAATTAAAAGCAAAGAAAATAAAATGTTTTAAAACCATTTTCAACCGTTTTAGCACGAAAAGAAAATGACTTAAATAATGATTCTTTTTACAACTGCTCCTGCTTTTTTACATGATATGACTAATATTGTTGGAGCTATAAAAGTGTGCTTTAATAATAAATTTTCTTCCTAAAACAAAACTGGAATAGTAATAATTTTGATGGCATTTCTCGTCGAATCAGGAGCGCACTTTTATAAAGCGCTCACGGCTATCGCCCGCAATAGTCCCAGATCATAAATCTGCCATATCTGAAAATAAGAAAAAAGTCGAAAGCTTAAAATGTTGCGAAACGTTCGCTAAACGCAATAAAACTTTGACATTTCGCTCTCGTTTCATTATGAACACGGATATTTTTCATTCGGAGTTTACATTGTTGTAGTTGTAGAGCTGGGAAGTAATCGATTACTTTGTAATTAATTACATTGATTGTAAATACGAATCGCGGCTGATTATTTTTTTAGAATAATTACTGCAGAGAAAGGAACTATCTGTACTGTCAGTAATCGTGATTCCTTAGTGTAATTATAATTAATTACCCAAAGTATTCGAAAGAATTGCGGTTCCTTAAGTAATCGTGAGTACAACGAGGAATCACAATTTTTGTTTGCTTGCATCTTTATTTATTTATTTACATCACCAGTCATACAGTCTACACTCTACACCGTTTACCATCGTCAACGTTAATCTATACAGGGTGTTACAAAACGATCTTAAGAAATTTTAAGGGCAGATTCTACATCTAAAAATATAAAAATAAGTTTATATAAACATGGCTCCTCAAACGTTTTTTTTTCGAGATACATGGTGTTTAATATTTTCTTTTTTAAATGTTTCTTTTAATTTCTGGAAAATGCGTTAAGATATTGTATTTTCATGAATTTTGGTACACGCCAGTACGTTATTAAAGGGAAACGTGAAAAAATTTCTTTTCTAAAGTACTTGCATCAGTAGCGTGCGTGCTGGTAAGTCTTTATTTTTAGCGAAAGACATGGCACGCCACTCATTTTTTGCAAAATTTATATCGTTCTCTTTGCCCAATTAATTCTGCGTGGAAAGTGTCTCTTAAACTTTTTTGTTCTGACGCTCCGTTTTCGAGATAAAAATTAAATTATTTCTTATAATAAAAACAAATAATGAAAGTGAATTTTTTAAAAAAGCAAACCTGTGAAAAGACAGTTCTGGATGAAAATAATCGATTTTTCCACTCACATGGCAGCGACGCACAATTTTTAAAGTTTATTCGTTAGGTCATAGTGACGGACCCACGTAACCCACGTTTCGTCCATAGTAACGGGGGAGAGGGGATAAACCGAAACAGCTGATAATTTTTTCCCAAATAATGATAACAACTATGTTATTTTCGGGATTACGGAGGTTAGAAAATCTAATTTTGTCAGATGTCAAAAAATGTTAGAGGTGGGGATGAGTGAGGATCAAATGATTTTTTTAAATGCTTTAGAGTATATTGTTTTTTGGATAATTTGGGTCAATGAATCTAATTTTACAAAGAATGTTTAAAAAAATGGTGAAGGGATGAGGCGGGATAAGATATTATTATGTAATAGTGCGTCGCTTTTTGGGGCTAGATACATCTTATGTGTGTTAAGGAACATTATAAGTTTTAAACTTCTGTATATGTTGTTTTTAGTGTTCCGTAAAACGGAACACTTATGGAATTACTTCGGTGTCCGTCCATCTGTCACAGGCGATTTTCTCTGAAACTATTGGACTTATAAAATTGAAATTTAGCACAGAGATAGAGTGTGATGGCATAATTATAGACGTCAAGTATATAAAGTTTAATTTTGATTCTGGGGGTTAATTTCAGGGGGTTAATTGGGAAATGGAAAAAAAATTCAAGGGCATCGTATAGGGTGTAAAATGAAAGCTTGTTGTAGCAGAAATTCAACAATATATATGATGTATTTTTTCCGCATTTTTTTAAACATTTTTCGGGAAAAACGCTTAAAAATTAAAAACATTGAGAATTAGATGTAGATTGAGCCAAAATTATCAAGATTAAAAAATTCTAACGCGATCAATTGTTATAAACAATTTAATTGTTTATTTCCTTATAACCGCTGTGAACCATTGGTTTTAGATAAAAAGTTGTTTGGTTGGGTTTGCTTAGGTTTTAGTACTGTAAGGAACAACTTTTGTTCTTACACGTTTTTCACAATTTTTGGCTAGTTTGCCAAGAAATTATTTACCTACAAATAAACACCGGCAAAACATAAAATAGGTACCTACTGTAGTTACTACAGTACCTATGAAACAGTAACATGAAACCTTAGATTACCAAACTTACAAAGCATTTACTACATTCTCTACATGAATAACAATTAATTAGGTATTTTTTTTACCAGGACCAAATGGATTTCTAGTTATATTGGTGCAATTATATCCAGTTTATCTCAAACAAAAATTATTTACGATAGAAACACTAGTTATTGCATAATATAAATGTAGGTACCTGCATGTTTCCTTTTAACGTGAGCTCTCAAGTTAGAGGGTTTACAGAAATCTAATTTACATTCCCCACAATGTACCATTTTAGATTCTCATCCTCAACACTTCTTGTGAATTAATGACTCTCTAACAGAACAGTACTACCACATACGCAAATGAAAGTATTTTACAAATAACACAAAACACCAAAGCAAAAACTAAACAGTATTTTTGGTACCTCTTTACTAAAGTTTTTGAACAATTTAAAATAAAAATTCTGTTTTTTTTTTATGTTGGCAATTAATTTTGACACACCGACATCGACAAGAAAAAATGGTATTTTTTCGCGAGATCCCGTTGACAAACCGTGAACGGCCAGGACTAGAGGTCACGTGATATCTGTATTGATATATTCAGTGACATACACGTGACACGCTGTTCAAGGTATCAATTGGCTTACTCGAAACGCGAGTGCATTACTATTAATAATTTAAGGGGGGGAGGGGGGGGTGTGTGAGCTGATGGCACGGAACACTAATTGTGCAAGTATAGCTTGCACTTGACCGATTTTTTTTTAGTGATTTTGCGTCGCTTGTGGAGATATTAGGACCTACAAATCCAATTTTACGTAGAAGGTTATTCTAATTTTACATTAAAAAGAAAGTAGCACTAAAAAGAAATAATAACCTTTCAATCGTTTGAGATTTTTTCGGTTTCTCGTTAACTAATTAAACTAAATTTATTGTCGTTTTTTTAAATTTAAAAGCCATTCAGCCATAATAGGAAGGCTGTTAACTAAAAAAACGATGGCGCCAAATATCGGTCTTTATTTAGATTTACGGGAAATTTCTGATTTTTATTATAGCTCATTTGAATTATATGGCTATAAAATCGAACGTTATGAAAGAAGTATTTGCTAATGGGAATTAAAAAACCCCTAATAAGCAATCGATTTTAAAATTATAGTTTTGTCAAGCACGTAAAAATGACCGTGGGACTGATATTATTAGTGTGCGGGGAAAATTTCAGTTCAACGAACTTTATACAAAATCAGATAGGTCTTCTACGTTTTCTCTGTTTTTAATGTTTTACTAACGCTTCATTGCTTAAGATTTTGCTTTATATTTTTTTCCACAAAGATGAACCAACTCCACAAAAGAAAAAGCACTAACAGGTATGAAATAATATTTTTACGTAGTTATAATTATTTTGCTAAATGGTAAACTTTTTTAAAATTTTATTCAAAGTAAGGTAACTACACCGAAGTTCTGAACTTTAAAGACGGTGCACTTTTAAAGTACATATAATATTCTTATTCTTACTGATAATTCATAAACAATTAACAAGGAGTTTCGCTTACATTAAAGTTAAGAACTTTTGCGTACAAATTACTAAAAGTCGAACGCAACTAAGCTGACCATTAGGCTTAGTAATAAATAACTAAAAATAATAACCTTTATTAACAATAATTTATTAATGTATTATGTATAGGGTTGTGATTACAAAACGGATAAATTCAAAAAAAGTTCAGGTAAATCTTTTTCGAAAAAATCTTCGGACACGTCAATTTTTGTTTCTGCATTTTTTTTATCCTATACCAGAATATACAGAGTGTTACATAAACGAGATACTACGTCAACGTTACTTTTTTAAATGGGACCCCCTGTATATTATGGTATATTTGGATTTTACAGACAATTCTGTACAAAATGATAGACAATTTTAGCCAAATTTCCACTCTTATTTAATACTTTATATAACATGACGCGTTTCGCTACACTATAGCTTCATCGGATGTTTCTTACAGTCTGTAACAAACATCCACTGATCCACTGGACTATTTTCTTTGGGGTTACGTAAAAACCAAGTGTATAAAGATAAACCACGCACACTTGATACCCTTAAAGGGCGCATTCGTATTGTAATTACAATTAGGAATACTTCTCCAGATACCGTTGAAAATGTACATCAGCAAGAATTTATTGATCGTCTGGGATATTGCAGAGCTATTAATCGCGGCCACTTCCAACATTTGTTAAAATAATTTTTGAGTTTTTTAAATGTAATTTAAGGATGACTTTATGTTGTTATAAAGTGTGATTTTAATATTAAATCGTAAATATTTCGGGAATGGCTCATTTAAGACATACATTGACTCATAATAAAGTTGCGTCTGTAGAATCCAAATATACCATAATATACAGGGGTTCTAGTTAAAAAAAGTAACGTGACGTAGTATCTCATTTATGCAACACTCTGTACATTAAGGGTATAAGGTATAAGATAAAAAATGCAGAAATAAAAATAAAAATTGACGTGCCTGAGGATTTTTCCGAAAAAAATTTACATGAACTTTTTATTGAATTTATCCGTTATTTAATCACCACCCTGTATATATAATAATGAATAAAGAGATTTGTGAGTTAACTGAGGCTAAACGACGCCCGGCACGGTTAGTACATGGATGGGTGACCGCTTGGGAACACCGTGTGTCGCCGCTCTAAACAAGGAAGATGGTAGAGGATTTCTTCCTCGGTCAAGGTAGTACCACTCCACACATCCTCTTAAAGGGCTAGTCAAATCCCCCCAGAAGATAAAAAAATTGGTTTGGTAAACAGGTAGGTACGCACCAACTTTACCTGAATAGCCGCCACTGCTTCACTCAGGCACATTGTGCAGCGATAAGTGCAAACGATAGTTTATAACTTATAATAATCATAAAACAAAGCAATATCACCTTCCTTAGAAGGTTGTGGCCACCGTCCGTCGCCTGTAGGTTTAGTTAACTCTAGGTCATGGAAAAAGCTCGTAAAAGGACGACCATTTTACTATTACCAGCCTAGCAACAAGACAGGAACTATAGACAGGCCTGGAGTGTGATATTGGAAAGAAAGCACATTATATTTTATTTAAAATTAAATCGACAGCGTCATATACAACCTAACGAAATATCTAAATTTTCCAAAAACTACCTCTCAAAAAATATATATTCGAAAAATGAATTTTAAAAATTCATTTTCTTGAAACATCTTTTTTCGAAAACACGATTTTTTTTAAATGTTTAAATGATGTCATTACCAGCTAATTAATAAACATTACAGTTATGGGTTTTCAAGAAATCCCAATTAGAATTATCAGGTATCGTCTCAGTTTTGTGGCTGTGCAGTAAGGGTAGAAGTTTGCCTTTGGCTTCCGTTGCGTTAACATCTCTCGGTCGACTACATAGTTAGATTTCGGGTTAGATCGTCTAGAAGCGGTGAGTAGAGTGTTTTGTGACGGAATACGAAGGGAAGCTCCACGGCCTGTTGAGGGGAGTCTTTACCAAATCTAAGCGGTGTGAGCGATGAGGCCTAAAATCCCTGTTCGTGCTGAGTTTTTTCATCCACACAAGGTAGACATGTGACGGCCATGTCTTGTTGTGGGAGGAACTCTGTGCCACTGATGGTGATCCTGTTTGTCTCCCGTAATTTGTACCCCCTCTGTCACCTGTTTCTGTCTGCGACACTACAGGTGATTTTCTCGTATACACTTTACCGGGGATTTTCTTGGCTACTCCTTTCCCGTATCTTAAGTCGGAGTTTAACAAAATTCAGAGTTTAAAGTCGGAATTTAATTTAATTCCGAGATTGAACTCGGAATTTAAGAAAAATGGATAAAAAAATATTTTTTATCTCCAAAAAGTTTAGGAAAGCGGTGGTTCCCCCGCTTCCATAGACCGCACGCCCCTGGTGAGGACTTAATATATGCATAATTAATACTGCGAGTTAATTATCTGCATAAAGTCGGTTTATATTAGCCTTGTTGATCGCTAAGACAATGATATATTCTTAGCATACGTATTCCACAAACATCGTCAGGCCTCTATTAAATTCTCGTTCGTTTACGTGAAAGAAAATAACACGTTTCAACTGAAAAAACAATGGTTCAAAAAGAAAATAATGAAAATTTACGACGGTTCCCAGAAGCTAATTAAAAAATGCGGTCATTCGGCTTATGTTCCGATCTGAGCCATAAAAACAATTAACATAGGTTTTTATTAACAGTTACTATTGTAATATAATTGTTTTAGAAGAAATTTGTGATATAACAAACACCTGTTGTAGTACGAGGTGTGTTTCAAAAGTGCATGGCCCCCATGAAGCCTTGTACAAAAAGGATTTCAATAGCGAATTTTATAAAACTAAATATTGTAACAAATATTAACCATTCCTACATATTCTACAAAATATTTTAAACACAAACAAACATTTATCCAGGCGCGGCTCCATAAGGTAATTTATTTTTTAAAACTAAAAAATAATCTTATCTTTTCTTTCAAAAAACTGCAAGTTCCATGCGAAAACTCCCCAAGAAAGAATCAAGCCAAGCTTGCTCCGGACTGTCCGTATTTTAAATTGACCTCATAGGTGCATATAGCCTTTATGAAATCCATTAAAGCTAAGAGAGAAACAAACATACGCGCTTTAGGAAGGTAAAAAGAGACAAAACATTTCGACGGCTCACCAATAATATCGCTTTCTGGGCGCACGTGGCGGTCAACGCCTCCACGCCGGTTGTCGCAAATTCTGGCTCACTAATTTAAATCTGTCCAATTTATTATTAGAACAATATTCACGATACATTTAATACAAGCTTACCTAATTTTATTTTAAGATATTTAGGTAATTACTAATAATAATAATAATTATTGTAACTGTGCCTAAAACATTAAAACCTACAGTAATTACGATTTTGACAATACTTGGCAACGCAGCATCCGACCCGTCTATCGATTTAAAGCCATGGGCATGCACTCTAGGTTGTGTTTTTTCCTTTTTTGTCGATATGTCAAAATTCAAATACCCACAGAATATAGATTTGATTTGAATTTTTATTTTGATTTGTTCCCAAACTTTAGTATAAAGAGGTACCAAAAATACTGTTTAGTTTTGCTTTGGTGTCTTGTGTTGTTGTAAAATACTTTCATTTGTGTATGTGATAGTACTGTTCTGTTAGAAAGTCGTAAATCCACTAGAAGTGTTGATGATAATCTAAAATGGTACATTGTGGGAAATGTAAATTGGATTTCTGTAAACCCAACCCAACTTGAGAGCTCACGTTAAAAGGTAACATACAGGTACATACATTTCTATTATGCAATAACTAGCGTTTCTATAGTAAATAATTTATGTTCCAGATAAACAGGATATAATTGCACCAATAACTGGAAATCCATTTGGTTCTGGTAATTATTCATGCAGAAAATACAATAAATGTAAGTTTTGGTAATCTAAGGTTTCATGTTAAACAAAAACATTCCGGTGAGTGAACCATAATCATTAAAAAGTTCAATAATCACAAGTAAACAAATAGTTTTAATCTTTTAACCTTCCTTAATTAACAAAGTGTATTTTGCTTGTTATGTTGATATAACTAAGTAGTTACCCACAAAATTTGACGCACTCACGGGCCGCGCCTGCACTTGCCGTCTATGAAATGAATTATATCACAAAAATATGAATAAATAATTCAATACTAATATATGTTATATAAAAATGCAAGCCTTTTTTGGCATTTTCGATTTACATGCTCTTAGATTGTTTCTGAAAACATTTCTTACTCTAGTAGCTTGAAAAATGTTAAAGAAAAAAAAAAGCCAAAAAAAATCCTGAACAAACCTAAAAGCACCTTTTTGGGTTTGATCTTTAGGTTTGATATGTTACTTTCTTGTTAATTACTTTCTCCAAAAGCCGTTGCTTTAAAAAATTAATATCCGAAAAAATTTAATTTCGAAAAAATGTATTTTTGAAAAGTGCTTAAAAAAAATTTGAAAAATTGGTTTTAGAAAAATTGTACCTACGTAAGTACTCGTATATCCCCCTAAATGAACAGAAGGCATAAATAAAAAAAATGCTATAATATTATGTACACTTTCATATTAATCAAACAATTTGTCCTGCCGCGTGTAAGCTAAGATGACCAACTGTTCTGTTTTTTTCAACAAACATCTTTGTTGACGTTAAATTAAGTACATTTTTTCGAAAGATGCTTTTTCGGAAATGGATCTGCAAATTTTTTTCGAAAATGTTTGCTTTTAAAACAATATCAGGAGCATCGCGAAGAGTGTCAAATGAAAGCTTATTGAAGCACGAATTCAACATATGATGTATTTTTTATGCATTTTTTAAAACATTTTTCGGGAAAAAGAAGAAGGTTAAATCTACGGATCGAACTGATAATTTTTTTTTTATTTTTCCGACATCCAAATATCCCGGAGCCGGAGAGTCAAAACTAAATTTTTTGCGTTTATAAAACATAGGTTTGAAAAAAAAATCCGAAAAATCGAGAGTTGCATCGCCTCAACTCGGCTATATTATGTATTCGTATTGGCCAAAGCGCGATTCACATTTACTCATAAGTGTTTGTTAAAAACAAAATAATTTAAATTTGGACAATTAGTACAATTACAATATACGAGTAGGTACCTATAATATAAGTTGAAAAAAAAACCGTAGAGATTGTTACCAATCGGTTTCTGTTATCTTTCATCTATAATAATAATTAATAAAATACAGGAAGCCCATTCTACCTGATTTATTTTTTGTTCCGCCAAAACCACTTGCAAATGGTTAACTTTGCCTTGACCGACAGAACAGTCTAATTTAGTAAGTTTAGGAGACCGTAAAAGTGTAGAAATTTAATAAATATTAAAAAATCAAGAAATCGGACTACAAAAGGCAAAAGTTGAACGAAAAAGCAATAAACCAGATTGTCTAAATTATGAATACACAGTATGATCGAAACATTGTTTGGGTAACATAACAAAATGATTTACGTTCAGATTCACTAAAGATTTAGTACTGGTTTAAATTAAGATTTTATAGTTGATCAGTTGCTTTAACAGGTTTTTGTCCTGTCATTGTTAATACATATTACATAGGTCGTCATTAAAAACATAAATTATTCTGATATTTCAGTGATTTGCTTGGTTTCCGAATAATTTTCAACTTGGAACGAGTTGTTGTAATGAATTTAGTTTTATTATTGTCGAAAGTACGTACTAAAATTGTCCTTTTCCTTATAAATTTGCGAAAAGCTCAGAAATAACATCATAGTATAAAACTTAGTTAAGCATTCTTACACTTATCAGTTAAAAACTTTTGGTTGTCAAATTGCACCGGACTAGCGTAGGAGATTCTGGCTGTTAATGTTTATTGAGTGCAACCAGAGGCCCGTTAACTAACACAACACTGCGTTAGTTATCTTTGCTCAGCTCCCAGATGTGGGAACAGTACTCTAGGTTAGATCTTATTTGGGAAACATGGAGAATGTGTAACAGTTAGCCAGTTAAGATGGGTGCTCATAGGCGGTTCTAGACCTCTATTTTTGGGGGGACTTAAGCCCCCGGTTTACATATTTGGCTATACATATACTAGGCCACTCAGTTGGATTTGGGGGGACTAATCCGAGATTTGGGGGGGGCTTAGCCCCCCAAACCCCCACCTAGAAATGCCTATGGTGCTAGTTCTGGAGCGCATTTTTTAGAATAATTGCTGAAATGCCATCCAGACCGGAGGACTTTTCGGTGTCAAGGTATAGAAGAATTTTTTTAAACTTGTTTGATCTTAAGTATTTATTAATTTTATTAGATATACATTTCTCGTCATAATAAATTTTTAGTGATTTCCATTGTGTGGTTCCAAGCATTGATGATTTAAAGATTTGTCAAGGCGTAATGTTGTGTGTAACGTTTTGGGCAGGTTGGAACATGTGTTTGTAGTGAAATTTCAAGTGACTTTTGGGATTTTCCTTAAAGGAGTTTGTCCATACATTTTGAGAAATGGTGCGTCAGTGCCAGAAAATTTTATATATTTTTACTTATGTCAACGTTGTCATAAAGTACCGTATAAGGTTTAATCATCGAATACTGAGCCCATAGGGTAGAACATTTAAACTTTTTAGCTTTTTCACTAAAGTGTATCAGCATCGCATTTTCAATAAATTTTACTACAAGTTTACAACAATACAAAATTCAAAAATGGGGTTATTTCTCAAAATATCGAAAAAAGTTATTAGAAAAAGTTTTTCTAAATGCAATTTTTAGCCCACGTGCATAAGATAATTTTGGTTTTTTTTTAAGTTGCACCACTGTTGCAAAATAAGACTCAACGCAACCTACATAAAACTTCTTAGTTTTGACAATGCTTTATTCCAGACACATTTTCTTTAAAGTATATATTAAATGTGTGTTTTTCTACAAAATGCAAATAGGGCTAATGCATATGGGCTAAAAATTGCATTTAGAAAAACTTTTTCTAATAACTTTTTCCGATATTTTAAGAAATATCCCCACTTTTGAATTTTTTTTGGAAAAAATTAAAATTTGGCAGACAATACGAATCACGTGACCACTATTTTTTTGGTTAATTTTCATCTCGATCGAAGCAGAAATTGATGCCAAAGTCAAATTTCGAATAAAGCTATTAATAAAAAAAATCTCATATGTTGCGGACTTTACTGGTCACACTGTATATATATACACCTCAGGAGAGAATGCTAGTTCAGTGCTTCAGTTGCACCTCAGGAAACATCAAACACTTCTCTCCCTTGATGTATAATGTATTATTATTTAAAGATATTTTTTTGAAAATTCGAAATTGCATTTTAAAATCGACTCTAGTCGTATGAGTTTGTTGAAACGTAAAATGAAACGAAAATAATCGACAGGAAACACAGAGAAAAATATTAACCTTGCAATTTTGGGTGGAAGGTTACTAGAGCATACAAAGGGCAAATGAAAGTTATCTGGAAGACAATCTCTTGGGTTCATATTCTGTCAAAAATTAAGAATGATTTAATTTTAAACCAATATCTGCCCTTTTTCGAAAAATGATTGAAAAAGAATTAACAGTGCCCAAGTTACCTCTGTCCCTTTCAGGGGCGGATCTACGGGAGGGGCTTCGGAGGCTCAAGCCCCCCCCCCCCCCATTGATCGGCCAACAACAATATAACATCATAATTTTTTAGTGTTTGCTAAGAATTTTCTGCTTACTAAGACCTTTTTTAAACCACACGAAGTCTTAAAACTTCTTTGTGAATTTGGGGGTAAATGTTTAAGTTTTAGAAACGCCTTAAGTCTAGCACCCCCCCCCCCACCCCACCCCACCCTTCCTAAATCCGGGATCCGCTCCTGGTCCCTTTTTACCTATTACCCATAGGCGGCATAAATTTTATTCTTGATTCACGAAATACAATGCCGGTGTGTATAATAGAGCTGTCCAGAAAATATTGAATTTAACCAAAAGCAATAGACTGACTGAGTAGTTTTTGTTTACCCTACAAGATCGGATTCATTTTAGAGAATATTTTTACAAGTGATATGCTTGCTTTTTGAAGGAATTGAATAGAAAATTTTTAGGATTACGTATATTATTGAGAATGGGAATCTTTTCTAGCCCTAACCCATCTAGAAAAGTCCTCAGTTCCAGAGTCGTGGTGGCGGGGGAAGCACCGCTTCGCTAAACTTTTTAGATAAAAATAAAAGTACTAGGATGAGAGAGAAAAAAGTACTGATATAAGGAAAAGTATTGAACCTCGCATTGTTTATTTATGCCTTCTGCTCATTTGGGGAGATATACAAGTACTTACGAAAGTACAATTTTTCTAAAACAAATTTTTCTAATTTTTTTTTAAAGCATTTGTCAAAAATTCATTTTTTCAGAGAACATCTTTTTCGAAATTAAATTTTTTCGGATGTTAATTTGTTCAAGCAACGGCTTTTTGAAAAAGTAATTTACGAGAAACTAACATACCAAACCTAAGGAAACCTGATCAAACCCAAATAAAGTGCGTGTTTTTTCGTCCTTTTTATTAATGTTTTCCAAGCCACTAGAGTTCATAATTTAATTTTCCAAAAACCTGCTGTTTTTGAGAAAATATATTTTCGGAAAACAAAAAACCTATTTATTAAAGGAATTTTTGAAGAAATTTAAATATATTTCATATATCCGTTTTAAAAAGCATCTTTCAAAAAACTGTGAGGACATTTAAAAAAAAATGTACGTTCGAAATGTGTACTATTCCAGAAAATATTTTTGAAAGTTTCGTTATTCCGTTTTCAAAAAATGTATTTTCAAAAGAGATGTTTTAAAAAAAAACTATTTAGTTATTTGTTTCCTTTAGTTACCATTTCATTGTTCTATATATGGTTGAAAATAAATATTTGTCCCTTTCACAGAACCGCCACTGTTTATCGCTACTAACAAGAATATTTATTTACTATCCCAGAAGGAAACGTCACAAAAACCACAAGAAAAACGTTTGAAACTCCTTTCAATTCGCAAAATATCCATCTAGATTCGCTGGTGGACCGTTTTTAAATTCAGGAGGAAGTAAGAAAAAGCGAAAAAGAAGCAGAAAACCCAATTCCGGTGCGAGCAATATATTGAGTCTTGTACGTGCCAGCAGCGCTCTGGTAACCGACCATGGACAAGTTTAAAAAAATGATGTGTCCTAAAGGAGCGTTAAACCCCTGGCCTATTTTGGATCAAAACAGTATTTTTCCAAAATTTTTGTTTAAATCCTCATGTACAAAATTTTATCCTCCCACTTCTATAAATCATTTGAAATGAAGTAAAATATTGAAGACTTTGCAATGAAGTTCCTTTTAATTATGAAGTGAGTATATTACTTTCTGAAACATCAACTGATTATTACTACTTCTAATTTAAATTCTATTTAAACTACTTCGTAATTTTTCTTTTCAATAGTTGACGTTTCAAGTTCAAATCATCCCACATTGTGCGAATTTATAATTTTTACAAAGTCATCGTCTAGCTTGAAAGTCATATACATGCAAGAAAACATTTTTATTTATCTGGCTAGATAAATCTCTAGCGATAATAAGTAATTTCAATGAATGAGGAATAATATACTTGCATTAAACATTGTAGGTCAGGTTTTGTTAAGGATGTAAAAAAATACTTATTCTGACGTAGCGTCTGATTTTTTTACATATCTACTACTTTGAATGGTGTCGGCCTTTACTTGATGGAAATCCATTATACCCGTAATGATAGATAATTTTTAGCCAAATTTCCACTTTTATTTATTACTTTATAACATGACGCGGTTCGCTACACTATAGCTTCATCCGATGTTTGTTACAGACTAAAAGTTCACAAAGGTGTCATAAAATACAACAATGTAGATAAATAAAATTTTAATTTAGGTTTTATTATTATACTAATTAGGGGAGAGGGGGGCAAAATGATCCCTCTAAGAAAAAACAGTTTGAAAATAAAATAAAAATACTTTTTTTAAAATGTTGATTACATTGGACTTTACGAGACTTATTTCTCTAAACAATACACTGTTCGTTTTTTCACCTATGATTTATTTGCGTATTGAAAAAAACAAAAATAAAAAAAATGAAAAGGGACCATTTTACCCCAGGCGACGGGGTAAAATGAGCCCTTCTAAAATCGACTTAAAAATATTGCTTTGACAAGAAAAATATCAAGATAAAAGGGAGTAAATGTTTTTAAAAGTTAATGTTCCTCCGTACGCTGGCTAATTGAAAATTGGAGCACAAATCACAAAGAAATTCATCTTCGTCTTCGTCCACTCCCGCGCACTGATCGTGGGCCCATTTTAAGCACTTGGCGCATCGGATCCATCCTTCACCTCCTACTGATCTAGAGAATTCCTCACAACAGTACAGACAGTTTGCGTTGTTCTCTTCTTCTTCCGAATCAGAAGAACTGCAAAGACTTTGTTTTTCAATTTTTTGTTTTTTCGTGCTTTTTTGTTTTAGCGTCTTTTTAACTTCGAACGTAGATGCCTTTTTTGTTTTATTTCCCTTGTCTTTTGCTTCTTTTTTCTTAATGTCCACTGTAACAGCATCTTTGTATGGCGTACTGGTTAAAACTGAACTTCCACAAGACTTCCTTTGTGTTGTGTTCCGTTTGCCTTGAATCTTGGGGAGAGGTTGACATTCTTGTGGTGTAACAGAAAAGGATGAATTCATTTGTTCATTTTGTCTTGAACTGGGTCCAGGTTTAGGATTTTTAAACAAATCGTTTGGTTCACTAGGATCATTTTCTGCTTCGTGAGTTACGTATATCGATAAATTGGCTACGTTATTTGAACTGGATCCTGGAGCTATATTGGCTTCATCAACTTCATTTGGTGCTTGGTCGGTTACTTCAGATGCTAAGAAATCGACATCTGAAAAAACTTCTGGATGAAATGGAAAAATTCCAGTTTTACGAAAGCCGTTTATTCCATTTGTTGGTATACATGCCTTTAAGTAACCCTCACAAAAGATTTGGCTTATTTGAAATACTGTGACCGTTCTACCAGGATGGTGGTTTAGCCATTTTTCTAGTGCCTGGTCTAAATAAACACTAAGTGGACCCATAACAGCCACGTCCAAAGGCTGAAGTTTATGGGTGCAGTGTGGGGGTAGGCATAAGATGGTTACAAAGTTTGCTCTAGCACTTAAAATGACATCAAGATTTCTTGTATGAGATAAATGACCATCGAGTATAAGTAACGCAGGGTCATCCTTACTTGGCTTAACAAAATATACAAAATGGTCAAACCACTGTTTAAAAACTTCTATACGCATCCACCCACTTTCATTACACGCAAAAATATAGTACCCGGGGGTGCTCCGTCAGTGAGTTCAGCCTTCATTCGCTTTCTACTAAAAATCAGCATTGGGGGGACAAAACTTCCTGCAGCTGATACACAAACTACCGCTGTTGTCGAAACTCCGCGTTCTGCTGATGTTACCTACCCTCGCCACTTGCTTGGAACCTTTTTTTGCCAATATCTTTGAATTTCGCCCAGGAACAGTGGAAATCGACGTTTCGTCTACGTTAAAAATTCGGTGAGGGGCATAATTACTCTTTGTAAAAACCTCTTTTAATAGGTTGAAAAACTTTGTCACAACAGGTTTGTTGAAGGCTCTTGCTCTAGCTGATGAGGTTGCTTCAGGACACCTTAGGGAAATATCCTGATGTCTTTTTCTAAACCCGTACAACCAATCTTTACCAGCAGCTTTTTCGACGTGGGAAAAATTGTGGGGAATATTATTTCTCTCAGCAAGTTGGTATGCCAGTTGTCGCAAATCACGAGTAGTCAGCCCATACATCCTACTTTCAAAATCCAAAATATGTCTAACCAGCTCCTGCTCTTGTTCCGGCGAAAACACAGGGTGGCGACTTCCAAGGGACTTTTTCTCGAGCTTTGCTACTTTATTTTTATCCATAGCACGCCGTTTGAGCGACATTCTTGGAACATTGAAAATACGCGCAGCAGTTTTCACAGGCATTCCTCTATTAACTTCTTCTAGGGCATTCTTCATATGCTCAGCATTCCAATCTTGTCTGTTAGTTTTTCGTTTATATGTTCGTGGCATTCTGTAAATAAATAGGGTAAACAACAAATTTTATAATCAAGAATTTAATTTTAAAGTCATGTTAAATACCGAGGGGCAAAATGATCCCGGGATCATTTTACCCCACTATTAAAGGATCGTTTTACCCCAAAGGGTCATGTATCATATATTATTTATTACTGATTTAGTTGCAACAACTAATAAAAACCCGATATCATAAATCAAATCAGCAGTTTCATGTTAACAAAACCCGATAAGAAAAAAAATTAAAAATCACGTAATTTAGAAAAAATACATAATAACTCAAAGACCTTACCTTATATCATTGATGAAAACAACACACGTTGACTCGCCACTTGTCAGATTGTTACTAACCGGTGTTTTTGAGCGTGGTCTGTTAATAACCACACCGTAAGGTGCCCTGTTGCCAATATTTCAATTATTTCGCACTAAAGGTGCACTTAGAAATCGAGGGATCATTTCAACCCGAAAGGATCATTTTACCCCCTTCTCCCCATGGGGAATTCCCACTGGGCTTCATTTCTATTAGGTACATAAGTTTAATAAGGGTGAGTTATTTAATTCTAATTGATCATTAAGTATGTATTGTTTAAGTTTTTATGTAATGAATTAAATGAAAAAGTAAAACCAATAAAAATAATAAATCAGGTTTATATCAGTTAACATGTGGATCATGCCCGAAAAGATACATAGGTCAAACAGGCAGATCATTTTTAACAGGTATAACAGAACATAAAAGAAGTTTTACTAAGAATAAAAATAATTCTACATATTCAGACCATCTTTTACAGAATCAACAAACATTTGATAACAATTTTAAAATACTACATGTAGAAAATAATGGTGAAAAATTGAATTTAGTTGAAAGCCTTGAGATAAATCGGTTGAAAAATTCCGACATATTACTTAATGATAAATTAGCATTAAATAACTCACCCTTATTAAACTTATTTACCTAATACAAATGAAGCCCAGTGGGAATTCTCCAAATCGTATTCAAATAATCAATTCAACGGGTAAAATAAGGTAACAACACTTACGATTACTTGGAAACAGTTGTGCAAGAGCCTGGACAATTTCATTTCTTAGAAAATCCAATCTCCATTTAATGTCTGTTGCATGGAGAAGGGGCCAATTATTCTCCGACCTATTATACTAGCTCAAAGATTTACCTTTTGGGGGAACTGGGTATGATTTTCGCATATCCAGTTAGGATTTTTCCTGGCCCCATATCGACAATTATGCCTTTTCCATTTAAAAAAAAATGTTGATTCGTCAGAGAAAATTATTGGACAAAATCTGGATTGGCGTTGCAACGTTCCATCATGGTTTCGCAAAATTCCGAGAGCCAGTCGTAATCATCTTCTGAGAGCTCTTGCACATGTCTTATTTTGTATGGATGAAACTTTTGGGTTTTCAAAGGCGGTCTACGGACATTTGTGCAACGTTGTTTTCTTTTCCAAGTGTTCTGGCAGAAAGATGGGGATATTCCTCTAAACTGAGCATAACATTCAGAGCATTATCGCCATCTGCTATGCACTTTTAGATCGGCCAGAGCATATAGCGTTTTTTACGTTTCCAGTTTGACGAATTTTTTATAAAACTTTACTTACAGTAGATTTAGTTAATGGATTTCTGTCAGTATATTTGTCATTAAAAATATTACAAACTTCTTGTTGCGCTCGCATTCTGTCCCCATAACTTAGTATTATTAAAATTTCAATTCTTTGTTTGTTTGTTTGTTGTTTCTTTGTTTCTGTTAAACGATCCATTTTTTGTAAATAAATGAAACTGACAATGTCAAACATTTCAGGAAAACTTTCGTGTACAGCTCTATTTTAAGGTAAAATATAATAAAATAACGATTTTCGACCACCATTTCCTCAAAAACTTCAAAACTTTAGGATAAAATATTTCCAACAAGAAGTATTCAGAATTTTAAGCTGAATTCGAAAATCGAATAAAATATAGAGCGTCCCATTAAAAAAAAGTTCCGGTCGATTTCAGGAAAATGGTAAACTTGACAACAATGCGGAAGTCATCATTGGATCGGGCGTAATTTTGTGCCTAAGTGTGCAAAATTTCATAAAAATCGGATGCACGGTTTGCAAAATATTTGGAGGTGTCCATATTTTTGTTAAACAGTGTATGAAGTAAATAATCCGGGTAACTTTTTTCAACTATGAATGTAACTACGGTAAAAAACAATAAAATATAAAATATGCGTATTTTATTTTTAAATCTGAATTTTGACTGTTAAATAAAATTCTTAAAATTATTCTGCTGGCCCTGTTTACCTTTCAATATAAATCAGAAAACTCACTGGAACTCAGGCGGCAAAACAGATTTAAATAATTTCCACAATTTATCACGATTTTCTTGCTTTGCAGCTTTTTGAAACGCAGAAATACAATCGTATACCAACAAGGCTTGTATTTTTCTTCACCCTGTAGAGGTAAAGTGATGGTTCAACATGCCCTTGTCTATACTACTCGTAATATTAACATGCCATTGTGACTTACCATTTCTCTAAACTTTTCGTTGTTATGATAGTAACACTTTATCATATTACTGTGAGTTTCGACAAAATACAGAGTTCTGTCCCTGAGCAAGAGATACTTCTTCCTCCAAAAGCTTTTCTCTTTCTGCCCCGTTAATTTTTGGATTTGCGGGATGGTCAGGTCTTTTTTACTCTCTTTAACCCAAATTGTGCTGCAAAATATGGGATTCACTAAATCGTCATCGTCGGCGGGTTCTTCTGGTGCCGGTTGAATTGAAGAAGATGACTGAAATGAAGCAACAAATAATGTTGATTATTCCACTTCGTATAAACAGAGCAATATAAACAATCAATAGGCAGTATCCTTATAATCCAAATATATCCGAAATATATTTTTTTCTATTCTTTATACAGGGTGTGCTTTTTAAAGTGTTACAAGGCGAAATCTCGGAAATGGTTTAAAATATTTTCATGAAATTTTAGTGAGTTAATGTTGAGATATGGTAAATAGTATTTACCCTATTTAGTGATTCTTTTTGGGTTTATTTTATTCGTTAATTATCTAGGAATACCTCTCACTGTAATTTAAATCGCTTATTTTTTCGGTAAAGTCATAAATAAATAGGTTTATTTGCATCGGGGACATCTAAAATTTGAAAATTTTTGAATTTTCGAAGATTGCCATGAAAATAAAGAATTTCAGTTTATTTACTCGAAATTATTAAGATGATATGTCCAAATCCGCAGAAATGCAAATTTTTGTTGCAAAATTGAAAGGTTCCTGGACCGATTTCGGCTTGAAGTATACATGAATAAGCTTTTAAGAACCTTCTACTTTAAGTGCAGGGATATTTCATTGGACGAGTTACACATTAAATACCATTTTCATTGAGTTGTCGATGACTCTACAACACTGGAATTCGCCATATATTGAGTCATTAGTTCAATTTTGACGACACAGCCAATGGGATCACGTTTAACAAGTTTCGAAATTCGCACGAAAATTTGCTGTTTTTTTTGTTAATAAAGACCAAAATAAATGGATAACAGCAAGCGCCATAAACATTTAATTTATGTAGAGAATATAAAAAATATATATTTCAGATTTATTTGGGTTATATGTATATTCCCTATTGAGGAATTTACCACAAAACAGCGACGAATGGTTTAGATATCGTCTGACGTCACTAGACGGCGCGTGAAAATGACTTTTAAATTTGAATAAATTATAGGTACAGAAAAATAAAAAAAATGTTTTAGTTAACGTATGTACCTTAGTAATTTTCTTTAAAATTATATTTTTAGGTTTGTAATGACTTGCTTGAAAGATTTATGCAAAAAAGTTACATGAACAGGTATATCCAAATCAAAGTGAACAGGTCTAATAACTTTTTTATTTTTAAAGATGGGAAAAATTTTAAATATGAAAGTTTTGGGGATTTTTATGGATAATTCATCTTATATTTTATCGGCAAAATAACTGAGCATCGAATAAAAAAAATATAGTATAAAACATCGATTTCCTCGCTTATTTTAAATTGGATGGTATAATTTTTATCATATTTTTGGATTCTAGGAGAAGTTTTAGACATATTTTGTATAACATATCCTATGCGGATTTTCAATCGTTTTTGAAATATTTCAAATTAAAAATTATTTCGAATAAATATACTTTAAACGTAACTATCCAGGTTGCGAACGAAATTCCAGCAACCTTTTTAAATTTTCTTCGTGGGTAAGTCAAAGTTAATGTCAAGGTTGGCAATAATACTATAGTCACCGCGAACTTATAATTTTATTTTTATGCAAAATTACAAAAGCGCAATTTTAGTACGCACTTTCGACAATAATAGAACTAAATTCAACCTAGCAACTCGTTCCAAGATGAAAATCATTTGAAAACCAAGCAAGTCGCTGAAATATCAGAATAATTCATACGGTTTTACTGACGACATATTAACAATGACAGGACAAAAACCTGTCAAAACATAACTAATCAACTATAAGATCTTAATTTAAACCAGTACTAAATTGATTGAGTCGGCCGATAGTACTAAATCTTAAACCTTCTTAGTGAATCTGAACATTAATGTCATCAAAGTTGTAAACACGTTAAAATAATATTAGTAAAAGGTAGTTGGTATACCTATCTCATAATTACCTCTACCACATCCTGACTGGTTTGCTCACGTTTTAGATAAAGCGTTATGAATATCTTGTCGTTTCTACTAAAAAATGGATCCCGAATCTGAATGTAACGAGGATCTTCTTCTTTTGTCTTGCTGGGCGAGTCCAAGCTTATGCGTTTCAAGTTGCTGGGGTGAATGAAGTAATCCTGAAATTAATAATAATACAAATTTAGTTATGTTGGGATAATGGAGCCTTTAGCTAAGGCGATCGGCCACTGTTCTATACAGTGGGCGATCGCCCAGGGCGGCAGGATTATAGGGGCGGCAAATCGGACCATTCACAAAGAATAAGGCAACAGCTTAGTTCAGGAAGAATTTGTAAAAAAGTACGATATCCAGAGGCGTACCGCGGGGGGGGGGGGGGTTAAAACCTCCCCCCCATTGATCTCTTATAGTAGTTATTATAAACATTATACAGCACGGTAGTATATACATATTTATATAAAAACAAGGGTTTTGTCTACCAACCCCCCCCCCCCCCAAACCAAAAGTGACCTACAAACCCCCCCCCCCCCCCAAACCAAAAGTCACGGTCCTCCTCTGACGATATCTATAACTACGTTGCAGACCGCCCGATCTGCCCCTGAGGAGCCTTTAGGGTCATCATTGAAAACCCCGCATTTCTAGACCCTGTCTTAAATAGCGATAGCTACGCTGGTTACTGGGCTTCTGTTTATGAAAAGAATTTTTGCCAACTCATGTTGAACATACACAAGAATTCTGGCATGGCAAGAAATCTTTCTATACCAGTTAAAAACAAGTTAGCTTCAGCCATAAATTTAACAAAGACAAGTAACTGTTCTTTTACCATTAATATTGTTAATAACAAATGAAAATAATATAAGTTTAAATTATGAATTGTATTTTCACTTTGCGCGTCTATACTGAAATAAAATATTTTGAAAAAATACCAAAACTAGATAACTTTCCCCACGCTCGTAGAAAAAACATTGAACCCCGCACGTGCGGAAAGTATGTTTTCCGCACGCGACTGCAGTTAATCGAACGACGCGACGCAGTCGCGTGCGAAAAAGTATCACTCTCCGCACTTGTTAGATACTAAATAGCTATAATTCGGCTAAAGCGGGTCCTGCTTTTGGCGTACTTATTTAAACAGTTTATCACACCATAGCTTTATTCTTGCACTAGACGCGCGTTTCTCTAACCATGTCACCATCATCAGGAGATAATTAAAACGTTTAAATAAATGAGTTTACATGGATCATTGTGTTGCTGATATAACACTGCAACCAAAATTCCGGTCATATACAGAAACTCTCTAAGATATGTATGTTATACGAAAGCTCTCCGATAATTTTAATATTGTTAAAAGACTATTATTGCCATCTATAAATTGGTAGTCAAAGTAATTTTCCTGCTATATTGCAGTAATAGTGGGTTACCCGGCGAATAGCAGGAAATTTATTTCAAAGTTCGCAATGGTTACATTAGGTGACGCGCTTGAGAAGCTTTTCCAGTTTTTCCGATCGAAAGAAAATCTTTTAAGAGCAGCTGCTCGAAATATGATTTAAACGTCGCGAATTTCTTTTTTTTAAAGTTTGAGCTTGCCGCTTTTTAAGAATAAGAAAAAGCAGTTAGATTGTATGTTAAAATAATTTTATTTTTAAAAATATTTTAACATTTTGATGTAATCTCTTGTCACTTGTAAAGTTTTTCTTTGACTTTTGACAACGACACCAGATCTAAAGGTCAACATTTTTTGAACTTTAATCAAAAAATGCAAAAAATATTCGTTTCGCTTTCCTTTTTTCACTTTTTTCATTTTCATATTTTTTTGACGTCGAGTGTTCAGGTAGGACATCGAAAAGTCAGACATGTATTTTTCAGCTGTTATTAATGTTATTATTCACACTGTTGATCAGACTTAAAAACTGTTTTATTAAGAAATTTTTATCGCTTACCTCTTTATTCGTAATGTAGTCATATTTTTCAAACTCGAGGCGATAATGTAACATAAATTTCATTCCGTTGACGTAGAAACCAAATTGTTCCCTTCTCACGTCAGCAATTAATTCGTGCTCATCTAATACTCTTTCTGAAAAAATGTCTTGATTAATATGATTTTCAACTTGCAAATAGTGTTGAGTATATTTTATAACTCAGTGGTCAGATATTTAAAATCGGAAATGAAATCTTGGAGAACTGGAAACTGGCTGTTTTTAGATTTATGAGTCCGCTTTAACAAGCCATTTCAATCTACCATCGGTCCAATTTTTGAAAATGGGGAGGAAAAATTACGTATTACTTTAACTTTTTCTAAACAGGAAAGTCGCAGACGATATTATGACGCCATTATTCTTCAAAAATTATTCCCCAAGAGTCGTAATTCATGTTGTGATGCCACTGATGCAGTATAGCAAGATTAAGTACTAACGTACCGTGTCACGCAAAAATTTCAGAAACACTTACCCCCACAGGAATAACCAAGCCCTACAGAACAATAAAACGTTCGATCTTGTTGGCATCGCTTATGACCGTAATCTCAGCTGGCACAAACACATTACTTCAATAGCCACATCAGCACCTGAAAAGCTTGGTTTTCTATTTCGAGCCAGAAAATACTTCTCCTCTTCCAACCTACATACCTACTCTCTATGATTCCCAAATACGACCTAACCTAGAGTATTGTTCCCATATCTGGGGAGCGGCATGACCTTCGACACTTAGCATCCTTGATTCTATCCAAAAGAGAGCCAGTTGACTCATCAATGACCCAGTCCCTACAAAAAAACTCCCTTCTCTCGCTCGTCGCCACGATGTTGCGGATTTTTCTGCCGATACTTCCACGCATTTTGCTTTATAGAACTAGCTGCTATAATTCCTCCCTTGACTGTTCCTAACAGAACAACAAGAGGTGCGTTACGTATGGTCCCTTTACTATCCAGCTACAAAAGCCTAGAAAATCCCACTTCTCTCTCTCTCGCCCATTCATACCTATGGTCTCCAGATTATGGAACGGACTGCCTGCAGATGCTTTCCCTTCCCCTCAAAACCTCAAATCCTTTAAATCCCGTGTCAATAGATTAAATCTCCCTTCCCCCTCGTAGGCTTCTAGCTCACGATACGTTAGTACTTAGGCTTGAAGTCTACGTAGGCTGTCTCATATAAAACAAAATTGGCATTATTTTTATCGCTTTATAAGTGCCACCGCACGCCACTGAACAGGACAAAACCTTGCCAAAACTTAACTGGTCAACTGAAAGATTTAAATTCAAACCAGAACTGTCTTCAACCACTTTAGTGAATCGCAGGTTAAAATACGTTTCAGTTTTCCAAGATTTTTTTCCAGTTACCTAGTATCTTTTTACCTGACAACAACAAGCATAATTTATTTCATCTCAACAAACTACATTCTCTATCATCGTTGTGATGAAACGTCTTTAAAGTTCAAGTGACGTCAAGCACTTTAAAATTATTTAATAATAACCTTGGACCTGACTGATCTAACCTGAGTTAAATCAAGCCTGGTCATGATAGGTTAATAACAGTGATAGTCCCTGGCCTTGAACTCGCGAGTGCCTATTTCATGCATCAAAATACAAGCAATATTAAGCGAAGATAGTAAGAATGCAAATCTGACTGCACGACGTACTTTTATTGACTAATCTTAGAGTCCCTGTTGTTTAGCAGAGACTATTATTCCACTCATATGTTTTACAGCCAATCAAAATGTAGCATTAACTGAGTTTTACAGTCATTACAAGCCCAAGAAAATTATTTTGAAGAAAATTAGGAGGATGATCTAGCTATAAAAAATGTTTACTTTTCGGTATAATTTATTACAATTTAAAAAGCAGCCTTTTGTCCTTAATGAAAAATGACGTCAGGAGATCAGCAAAAATAAGTGTCAATCTACATGTTAACGTAACGCTTAACCTAAAGTCGAACAGGTTTGTTTTTATCGGAAACAGTCAGAGGGGGAGCAATCGAATTGTTTGAGTTCATAGAGGAACAGTTAAACTAGCTTCGGTAAAAAATTCAGATATACAGGATGTTTCGTTTCGGAGCTATTAAAGGTCAAAGTCAAAAGTTCCGCGATGTCCGTTGAAATCGAGTACAGGTCGCAAGAGTGAATTAAATCGAATTTTCGGAGGTTGTAGTGGACCCGGAGCTCCAGAACTCTACTGAAACTGGTGAGGATCATAAAACGGTAAGTAATTCTTTTGAATTTTTTTAGGTCGAAAAATACCATTTGCAGACCCCTCTTTGGTACCTAATAACTCGAAAACAAAGCTTCAGATCGAACACCGGATTCATCAGTGAAACTTTAAAGTCGCAAATACTTTTTTTGTGATACATTTACCTAAACCTAAAATCAGTGGAAAATGGAAATATTTGGAAAAAACTGCAAATTTGGATTTTTGACCCAAATATTTCACGGTTTTTAATTTTTTGTGGGGTCAAAATGGTTCAAATTAAAATCCCATATACGCCATCGGAAAGAGCTCGTCGAAGTATATGGTATCTATATTTTTTAGTTTGTTCAATCTCCATAGGAACGGAGCAATCGCCGATTAAATTTCGATTTTTTTACTTTTTTTGCCCTCGACATCGGTACATTTTGAATCACTCTGTATTTTTGAAAATGCATATCGAATGACTCGTCCAGGAACGTCAAACGGAAGAACAGGGTAAGGTAAAAAAGGGAGGAAACAGTAATGACGACCAACCACTAAACAAGAATTTCAAAACATAATACAAGTTGTGTGTTGAAAACAGGGATCTTCATGTAATTCGGAGTTTAATAGAAATTCTGTTTTTAAAATAGGAAACTTCATGTATGTTATTAAAATATCAAGGTCTTTCGGTGTCTGATAAATTTATCACCAGGGCGGAAAACGTTCACAGACTAAGGCTAAAAGGAAAAGTTTTTTTACAATAAACATTCGTGACTACAAAAAATTACTTCAACACTTAGTAAAAATTCTGTTTTTTACACGTGAATTTATGGAGTCTTAATCTAATTTAAAATATCAAGATTCTTGGGTGCCTGGATTTAGAAGAGAATAAACAACATTACTGCAACGGAAAAACAGAGTAAGGTAAAAGAGGAAATTAAACGGATATTACGATAAACATTCGTCATCACTCAACACGGACGGAACGGAGAAGAGTTCATTGTTTTTATTTATATGTCCCTTGGAGAGAGTTTTTACAAACAAGCAAATCATGTTCTATGTGCATGTAACTTACACAGCTACAAAATTTCATATTTACCATCAAAACTTTTAACTTTATCAATTTCCTTAATATCCAAGAAACGACTTGGGGGATGAACATACATATTTTACGTTGTATATTTTCCTATATAGTGGAAAGGAAATGGGATCTGTGAAACGCCAAGGTTCTTAACGAGTTTCGTAAAATAGTTTATTGCATCGAAACTTGATGAAACTTTTAAGCCCGGTGAGACGGTGAGCGGTTTTCTTGATTTTTTTCCGACATATCCTATTTTTAACCGACATTATTCCACACTATTCACCTTATTTAGTTATTCTTTTTGGTTTATTTTATCCGTTAATTATCTAAGAATATCTCCCACTAATTTAGATCGCTTATTTTTTCATTAAAGTTAGAAATAAATATGTTTTTCCGTGACGGGAAAAACGTTTGACATTACTTTATCTCTGTTGACAGGTAACAAAATGTCACTTTTTATGAAATTACTTTTTTCCCCGGGAAAAAAGTGAGTACTTTTTCCCAGATATATATATACACATAAGTAAAGGTAGATATTTAATTTTAGAATATTTTATTATACAAAAGTTACATTTCCTTTATATCAAAAGTACAATTATTAAATGTGGAGTCAGAGAAAACTCGGAATCAGACATTTTTTAACTTTACATTATTCAAAATAACTACTAAACAACCACTAAGTTCGCCATTTTTAAATCAAATCACAGAATTAAAATGACAGATGTTTGATTGCTTTAAAGGTTTCCTTAGCAACGCAGGTCTAATTGTCGCTATAAGTACAACAGCCTACCAGTTTAAAAATTCAAATTTCTCATCGATAATTTTCTGACTTTAATATATTGTAATATGTTTTTTTCAATAGTTTTTCCCGTCACAGAAAAAAATTGTATATTATACACGGGAAAACTATTAGGTTTTTTGTCTCAACCTCGAGCTAAAATCTAATATTTTTTCCCTTGTATAATAAATAACTAGTTTTTGCATCGGGGATATCTAAAATTTGAAAATTTTTGAATTTTCGAAGATTGCCATGCAAACAAGGAATTTCAGTTTATTTACTCTAAATTATTAAGATGATTTGTCAAAATTTCGCAGAAATGCCAATTTTTCTTGCAAAATTGAAAGGTTCCTGGACCGATTTCGGCTTGAAGTATACATGAATAAGTTTTTAGGAACCGTCTACTTTGGGTGCAGGGATATTTCATTGGATGAGTTACGCATTAAATGCCACTTTTATTGAGTTTTCGATGACTCTACAACACTGGAATTCACCATGTACTCATGATGAGTCATAAGTTCATGTTTGACGACAGCCAATGGGATCAAAATAAAAATCTTTTTTTTGTTGTTGTTAATAATAACCAAAATAAATGGATAACAGCAACCGCCATAAACATTTAATTTATGTAGAGAATATAAAAAATATATATACAATAGCGTAACAACTAATCGTTTGTTTCAACCGTAAATCCTATCGGGTCTCGTAATAAATAATGTCGTTTCTTCTGTATACTTTTGAAACTAACTGGTTGCAGATGGTTTTTTGAGAACAATTTCGTTCTTAAATAATTTTTTTCCCTTACCTGCTTCATAGTCTTTCCAGAATTCCACGACGGCATATCTGTGGTAATCTTCATTTTTCTCAATAACAGCCACCCCTTTAACAGCGTCATATGAAGTCGTATTGGGTGTTACTAGTATGGTAGAGTATTCTTTGAGGGAAGTTTTGTCCAGGAAGAAATTCACGAGCAGCTGCATAATTAAAATTTTTGGTTAATTCAGTATATGAACTCTCACCCAGCACATAATGTAAAAGGGGCATCTTATGGATGCCTTTTTACAAATGAAAAAATTTCATATTCTTAATACTAACAATTTCAATCAGGGTATATTATATGTGCATGTAGTGCATGTAGTACCCATTTATAAAAAGGGTGATCCTATCCTATTGGCTATTGGGCAATTACAGACCCATTGCGGTGTTATCAGCATTTTCTAAGCTTTTCGAGGCCTTTAAAAAACGCCTCGTGGAGTATCTTGATAGATTTAATCAGTACTACATTTGGATTCAGATTTGGAAAATCAACTTGTGATGCTCTCCTCTCATTTAGATAATCTCAACAAGTGCCGGATTATTTTTTGACATTAAAAGGCTTTTGATACAGTCAGTCACCAATTATTGCTTAAGAAACTGAATGGATAAGGGGTCCGGCATATGGATGCATTGAATCTTTTCTGAGTGGGAGAACTCAGTATGGCGCTTTCACCACGGGGACTGAGCAAGTCCGTCCTAGAGTGCTTCCAGTGGAGGTGGGAATACCCCAGGGAAGTGTCCTGGGTCCAAGTGTTATTTCGTTTATTCATAAATGCCTCTTTCCTCGGGCAACTTTATCAGACTCTTTGCTGATGATACATCGGCCATGGTTCAAAGTGACAGTGTCTAGAGGGTCTCTCTATGCTGGCAAATGAGTGTGTCAGCGATATTTCGACGTGGTCTCGCAAAAATGGGCTCATAATGAACACAAACAAGACTAACTTTGTTATATTTACACCACCTCAGGTTAACCAAGATCGCTTATACAATTTTGGGAGCTCACTTAGAGAAATAAGATCTTCTGGTTCCCATTCAGGTTCTCCAACGAATTCATCATCAGGTTTTTCACACAATATTTTGCCATTAGGCTCGGGCAGATTGATATGAGCTTCTAAATCTTTTGGCTTACACCCAGCAACACTATCATTATCAGACCCTTTAGAAGGAACGTCAATGTATTCGATGTTTTCAGATTTTTGAATCTCGTTGATTTCTTGATTAAACTCAGCTTGTGTCATGCCCATATACGTATTAATAAATATACCGCGGGTTCCCCATTTACCCAATGTGCAGATCTTGATGCAAACAATGTGAAATGGAGATATATAATCTCGTATAAGTCCATCCTTTCTTAAGATATCTCGTAAACTGCGATTGCGGTGAATTTTGTGTTCCTATTGGCAATCTAACGGCGTTTCTTGACAGGGCTGGTTTTTTAGTATAATTGAAGTGGATGCTGGGATGCTACAGTTCCATTAGTAGAAAATGTACATTCATCAGAAAATATAATAAATTTATAAAAATGGATATTTCCACTCGAAATTTGGTCTCCCACACATAAACAAATATCTAGTTTTTTCGCTCTTCCAATGTTTGGTTAAAGTTGGGTTTGAACGGAAATAATTTATTTTCTTTTAAGATCATTTGAATAATCCGAGGACATAGTGTATAATAAGATATTATGACTGAATTGTTAATTATATTTTCTTGCAAGGGGAAGACAGTATTCATAAATAAAACCGAAGAAACTTACACTATCTATTTTCTCGCTGGCTTCCGGCAACTCGGCCCGGAACTGGTCGTTCTCCATTTTCTGATACCCCGCCATCTTCTTTTGAAAACATATTCCACATGTTCTGTTGTACCCACCACACTGGTACACTACAAATAAATTTTAAACATTTTTTTTTCGGCATTTTTAATCTGCAATTTTTGCATCGCATTGTAGAATGTCAAAAAAAATCCTAGTCTAAAGGGTGTTGTAAAACTCTAACAATAATTTTTTTTCGTTCCGAATATGGGTATTCAGAAGAAAAGAAAATCGCCTTAAATAATACGGAATAGGTATGGGTAAAAATCCCCTATTAAAACAAATTTGGCGCTTTAGTTCTTCCGGTGGCGGAGCGTTTTTTTGAAAATATAGCAACCCTGGCACGATTGTTTTAAAAATAATAGTACCTATATTATATAGATACCTAGGTTAAGAAGTGAACTGTTATACAGTGTGTCCACTTCAGTTCTCTACATATGGACAACTTTTTTATTATTACTTTTACGAAAAAAAGTTACTCTTTATAAAAAGTTCTGCTTACTAAACAAGTAACATTAGACTATTAGAACTTGAAATCGCATGTACAGAGTGGTTAGAAAATAGAAAAATTTATAATTGACTCAAGAGAGAAGTACCCTTAATTTTTATTTTAGAGCAAAATAAAATTAGAAAATGTTACTTAGAAGTAAAAATTATACCTCTGTTCAAATCCACTGCTTTCTATCAAAAAATAATATTAAAAATTTAAATAAGATAATTCTTTTTCAAGTAACTAGAACATAATATGTAGGTACATGTAAATATATGCAACTCAAGTTAGTAATCATTAATCACTTATTAATTAATTATCGACAAATAAGGAAATTTTGCTGGTATCTAGGTGGGAAAAGGTGGCAAGACATAGGTGATGCCATTAAGAATTAACATATTTAAATTTTTAAAATTATTTTTTATTGGAAAGCAACGGACCTAATCTGCCGTCATAACGAAGAGGGCAGTAAGTATATGGGATTCCATATATACTTACTGCCCTCTTCGTTATGATGGCAGTACTAATTATAGATATAATTTTTAATTCTAAGTAACATTTCTTATTTCATTTTGCTCTAAAATAAAAGTTAAGGGTACTTTAATCGTTTAATATAATTTTTTTAGGAAGTAGAACTTTTTATAAAGAGTAACTTTTTTTCGTAAAGTTAATAATAAAAAAGTTTCCCATATGTAGAGAACTGAAGTAGATACACTGTATACCGAGGTTTTTAATAGTATTCTCAACTGAGGTAGGTACATATTATAGAATTTTTTTACTACTAACATTGAAAAAGTACATATTTGATTCGTTTAAATTTGTACAATAGCCAAACTAAAATTAATGATATGCGATTTTATGTCAGTTCCATTATTTACCAATGTCATTTTTTTATTACCATTGTTTATCTAGTAGAAAAATATCAAGTAACCTGGGAGTTTAGTTGTCAAACTAATAAAATGCGATTTTAAATGCCAGTTTGCAGAAAAAGTAAAAAATGAGTGAAAGTGATTTAGAAATGGACGTTTGTACCCCGCCTGAACTTAGAGCGGCGACAAAAAGCACAAGCTGCAAGATTGTACATACATAAACTTATGTACTATATTAAACTATATTAAAAGAATGGCATGAAAGAAAGAAGGACATAGTTAAAATAACAGAAAGTGTTTTATTGGCACATTTCCAAAAAAAAAAAGAAAGTATCCACATCGAGGGCAAACTATTCCATGACATATCAAACACGCAGCACTTTTAAAACAAAAAACCTGTGCCTTTACAACCAGAAAATCAAGTGTATTTACAAAAGACAAAATGGACAAATTTATAATATTAATTGAAGCTCCTGATGAGATGATGAATTGATGAATATCTATCGAAAAAAATACCTACTTTTTATTTCTTGTTTTTTTCTATGAACTTTATTGTGGACTTTTATGGCAATTATGGTGGCTGGTGCTTGCAGAACAGATGAACTGGACAATATGACCCTTGATGATTAGACATCCGAGCGGATAATATCAGAGAAAATCCTGTTTTGGTTTTTCCCTGATAATATTATAATAAATATTTCTAATTCAAAAAATGGAACCTCAAGGAAGTTTGTCATTGTTGAGCTACAATGGGTTAAATACGTAACTAACAGGCCAACTAACATAAAAAACTTTTTATATTATATCTTAAAGGTAAACATATTAAACAGAATATACGGCACAATATTGTTAGTAAAGTTCCCAACATAGTGGCTCGATATATGAAATTACAAAATTTTCTAAGGCACAGCTCTGCAACACTTCTGGCAGAAAATGGGGGAGACTTATTAACTCTACAAAGGCATGGTGGCTAAAAGACTTTGACTGAAGGGAACCTGAGGAATCGATAGCTGACAAGAAAAGAATTGCTAACTTAGTGCAAAAACCTACCCCATTCAATAAAGATTTAAATATACCTTTAACCTCCTTTGCACACCAATACACCGATATAGAAAACTTTGACGCTACTGATGATTTAATGTTAAGTAGTAATGAATATTTACAAAACACAACAACTATTCACAATAACACTGAAGTAAACTCATCAGTTTTGAAATCGATGCAGGAATATAATTTAATAACATATGACTTACCACAATAATTGTACCATTAGCTACAACTTTAAATAATTTTCTGAAGTAAACAATCGTACCTTAATTTCAGAGCTTTTGCGTTTTTGGATAGAATTAACATTAATGTTTTGTTGGATTTCATAAAAATATGGAAAGTTTTTCATTATGGACCTAGGTGATTTTTTATTATTGTTATTTACCTACGTAAAGAAATATAACTTCTTTTTAGAGAAATGGAGTAAATAATGGCGATTTCTCAAGTTAGTAGTAAAAAAATTTTAATACCTGAGCAAAGAACAAAATCTGCCCAAACTGCGTGTGGTGTAATTTTTTTTGTATATTTTTCCATGCGTTCTGGCATATTTTACTTTACAGTACAGGTCTTATATTTGCATGCAGTGGGTCCTCAAAAAAATTTTTTTCACGATTTCAAATTTTTAATCTTAACTCCCTAGCGTCACCCCTCAAGGGGGTTGAAAAAGATACATAAAAAAGTAGATTTATTAACCAATAAGATACTCCTAAGATTTGGTGTCTCTATCCTTACTAATAGCAGAGACTATAAAGAATATAGACCGACACTCGAATACACCGAAAAGATTGGTCTCCCTCGAGACATTTAGTGGGTTTACTGGTTTAGGATTTATATGTTTGTTTGTCCACATGTAGATACATAGTATACATATTTATGTAATGGCAGGCAAACAAACTTTAAACCAGTATACCCACCAAATGTCTCACGGGAGACCCGCTTTTCGATGCACGGCAGTGTTCTTCTAGGTATTATCAAAGAAAATAATAGCGTAGCTATTATTTTCTTTGGTACTATGCTAATAGCAAAGGATATTTGCCCATACTAAGACTTTTCGGACACCCTGTATACTCTTGTTTCTGGGCGAAGAATCGCTTGAAAAAATTTTGTGGGTAGATTTTTACAACACGCCATAAAATTTACTTGTGTATCCACTAAAACACAATCCTGTTTCTTTTTGCTGAAATTTCGAATATTTACTTTTCTTATTTAATAAAAACATCTTTAGAAAAATTTTATTGCGCCTTTTTAAAAATATTTTTCAGTATGATTTTTTGTTTCGAAAATATACCTACCTAGGGTCAATGTGGGAACAGTGGATCAAGAGGGTACATTAAACCGAATTAGTTTTCGATTGAAACAAGCATATAGGAGTACCTATTTCTTGTATATATCATGCAATAATCCTTATTTGGCATTGTTGTAATGTTTTTACGACCGCAGTTTTATTTTTTTAAGTTATACTTTTTTTATTTATTTCGTTTGTGCAATTGTTACAACACAAGTGACGGGTCGGTGCACAGTGGATCATTCAATTGTGGTACACAGTGAATCTTGGTTCACTATATACAGGGTGTCCAGTTTTCGACACTTTTGCAGGGCATTTCGGTTATATTTAAAGATAGAAAGCTGCGTTTTTCGCAACTCTTTCGTGAAACGTATTATGCTATAAACAGAATTTTCATAGCCCCTTTCGTTTGGGAGATACAGGGCAATTTTGGAAATGTGTCATTTTCAAGCAGCCCTCGCATCTCAGTTGCCTTTTAACTTATCGGTAAGGTAAAAACCCATTATTATATAGTTTTTTTGTATAGAATCCAGTGACATAGTCAATACCAGACACTGGTATCAAGAAAATCATCATCTTTACTTTGAGCAGGAGCAGCAGGGAAGATTCGGTCTCAGCGTTGCTTGTTTTACTTTGGAAGTCTCGACATCTCACTATAGAAGAACTGCGTGAAGCCACGACACTCTAATTTCAAAATTTGCAGGGACGATCGATCATAGTTTTAAATATCATACGACGAATCAGTTAAACGTGCGAGTTTTGTGTTAGAGAAAACGGTAACAACTTGTATGATTTATAAAATATAAACAAAGAATTTTTACATTTACATTTTAAATTTACTAAAAAAACATCTGTTTCCTGTTTTACCTAAATTTGTTTGGAACAGTGATTTTTTTTATTTAAAGTTTGGTTCGGTTATGTTATTGGGATTTAAAACTTTATTAAAAATAAACCTCAATGTTCGTTAAATGTCTCTACTCATTCGTTTAAAATCATTCGTTATATCACGGCCTACTATGAAATATTATACCCTTTTTTACATGCTTTTATTTAACTTCACATCAGTGGCGTGCCGTGCCTTTCGAGCGGAGGGGGCACAATGATTTGGGGGCGCCTAATTATTTTCCTTTTATTGGAGAGTATGTGGTCATAGTAGGCAGTGAATCTCCGGGGGGCGCTGTAAATTACTGTCCTTTTGTTAGGGAGTATGTGGTCCTAATAGGCATCAATGAATCTCCGGGGGCGCGAGGGCGCCGTTACGATGAGGGCGGGAGGGGCTCGTGCCCCCTTAGCCCCTCGGCGGCACGCCACTGCTTCACCTGTTAGTATGTACATATGTATGTATATTAGTATGTTTAGGTCAAATATTGCAATCAAAAGGTCGACTAGTTCTAATTAAGCTAGAGCTTTGAAATTTTGTACACGTCGTGTACGTCCGGTGACAATGCAATATAGTATATTTAATACTGTTCTCAATCCAATATGGCGGACGCCCCAAGATGGCGGATTACCTTTTTCTTTACAATCCCCTTGATATGGGTATCCAATGAAAGGGTTTCACGAACAGAACACGATAAGTTATGTGACGTCATTCTAAACCGAATATGACGGACGCCACAAGATGGCAGATTAGGTACCCTTTTTCACAACCCGCTTGACATGGGTATCAAATGAAAGGGTTTGACGAGTAGAATACGATAATCTATGTGACGATATTCTAAACCCAATATGGCGGCTGCCACAAGATGGCGGATTACCTTTTTCTTCACAACCCCCTTGACATTTGGATCAAGGGAAAGGGTTTGACGAGTAGAATACGATAAGCTGTGTGACGTCATTCTAAACCCAATATGGCGGACGCCACAAGATGGCGGATTACCGTTTTCGTAACAATCCCCTTGATATGGGTATTAAATGAAAGGGTTTGACGAGTAGAATACGATAACAGGTATTATAAATTTATGAAATGCATAGGTTAAGACGTAACTAAAAATTTTAAAATAAAATCTTGTAAAAATCACTTTTTGAAAACAAGCCTTTGTAGATGTACTAAAACGAAAAATTTATTTATTTATTTATTTATTCAATATATACGGCATTACACCATTTTTACAATAAAGTACTTAAAAATTAACAAATTACAATCAGATGACGGATGATCGCTATTTCATTAAGTAATTGAATCAACAGTACTTGGTACAGTAGACTAAATAGATCCTGAAAAGTAAGAATACCGAATGAACTAATTCACACCCTCCGTTCAACCCACAGTCCATCACACATTCTCCCAAAAGCCCTGCACGACACCGCCAGATCAAGCCCCCCGGAATAGTCATTATAACTTCTTTGCATCCTGGACATAGGACAATAGTATCCATAATTCGTGCGATGATAGGAACACCTAAACAAAGGCCGATGCCTCAAACGGCAAGAACCGATAGGAGCATTAAAATTCAGCAGCGCCAGCAGTTCAGCCGAATCCACAACGCCATTGACCAGCTTATGTAGGAAACCCAATTCACCGCGTAATCTACGGAATTCCAAGGACTGCACACCCAACAACCTACACCTCTCAGGATATTCCAGACCAGCAACGTTCAAACCAGTCCTAAAAGCATAGGCTCTAAGAAATCTCCTTTGCACACTCTCTATAGAGTCTATATGAGCCCGGTAATAAGGCGACCATATCAAGGAACAGTACTCCAGGCATGGTCGTACGTAGGCAAAATACAACAATTTAAAAGTCTGAGAGCAAAAGGCACTACTATGGCGCGATATAAACCCCAGCCGCCTGGATGCTTGACCAATAATTTTGGTGAAATGACCACGAAAGCTTAGTTCTCTATCCAACTCTATCCCCAAATCCCTAATCTGACAAGATCGATTCAACTCATCCCCATTAATGTTATAAACAAATCGTTTAAAGTCGTGACGCCTGGAAAACGTAACCACTGTACATTTCGATGTATTCAAGCTTAGACCATTTGAGTCAGACCAGGAGATCAGCCTATCCAGATCGCGCTGTAGTCTTTGATTGTCAAAATCATTTCTTATAGCTCGGTATAGTTTCAAGTCATCCGCAAACAGCAGATGGTCAGACTCCAAGTCTCTGCCAACGTCATTGGTGAAGAGTTTAAAGAGAATCGGACCACAGTGAGATCCCTGCGGCACCCCCGATGACACCCCGAACTCCTTGGAAAGAAAGTTGTTAACTTTAACACATTGGAATCTGCCCACTAGAAAGCTCTTCAGCCACTCCAGTGCTGTACCCCTGACACCCATCTGTCCCAGTTTGCCCAGCAACACTTGGTGGTTGACCCTGTCAAACGCTTTACTGTAATCAGTATAAATACTGTCCACTTGAAGACCCTCTTCCAGGGACTCGATCAGATATTGCTGGTATACCAGCAGGTTAGTGGACGTTGAACGCCCCGGGCAGAAGCCGTGCTGTTCGGGAACAATTACACCCAGACTAGACAGGGACAGCCGATCAGCCACCAATCCATCCAGAACCTTGGGAATAGTCGATTGCTGACTAATGCCCCTATAATTCTGTACATTATCCCTGTCACCAGACTTAAATATTGGGTACATATAGCTATACTTCCATAAACTAGGGATAATTCCCGTGGAGAGGGATAAATTAAATAGTTTAAACAGAGGGTATGCAAGAGTGTATACACAATTTTTTAATATAAAAGGGGGAACCCCATCTGGCCCATATGAAAACGATGGACGCAATTTAGACAGCTCTGCAAAGACATCGCCGAGCCCAACCGAGAAACTACTCACATCGAGCACCTCTCCACTTCTGCAAACTGGGACCTGGAGTCCATCATCAGAATACACAGATGCAAAGAAGGTGGCAAACATATTGACGATGTCCTCGCCACTAGATCCCTCACCGTTACCAAGGTGCATTGACTCCGGCAGATCTGAGGATCCTCTCACCCCGCTCATGTGCCTCCAGAATGCCTGAGGGCGCCCCCGAATTTCGCTCTCTAACTTAAATATATAATTCCTATAGCAAGCGTCATGCACTCGACTGCATCTCGCCCGTAGCTCCGAGAACTGCTCATAATAGTGTCCCGCACCCGTGAGTTTATACTGCTTATGTACCGATTTCTTTTTTATGATCAGTTCCCGAAGCTCAGACGAGAACCAACTAGGAAAATTATTGCTCTTGAAAGTCTTTACAGGTACAAACATATCAAATGCATAATAGATATAATCATACATTTTTTCACATGCATCAGCCACACTAGAGCAGCCCATGCAAGCATCCCAGTCCAGACAAGCAAAAAACCCATTCATCGCTTGCAGATTGGCACTGCGAAAGTCATAATATTGGACATTATATTTAAGCTTCTTATCTATACCTGTAGGTACATCCATAGCATAAGAGACATGATGATGACTATCATTCAAAAGCCTGTCACTCGCCTCAGTCACCTCCATGCTAGCAATGTTGGAAAATACTAAGTCCAAAAAAACTCCACTTTTATTAGGGACATGGTTATGTTGATCCAAACTCAAAAATGAAAAGGAACTGTGAATTACATTCGCAGGGGAGGTAGGAGGGCAGTCGACCAATGATCCGGACTCAGACCAAACCGCGTCTGGCAAATTATAATCACCCGCCATAATCATATTACTATCCGGGTACTGCTCGGCCAGCCCCTCCACCACCCTGCAGTGGGCCTCGTAAGTGGAGATGTCCGACTTAGGGGGAATATAACATGCTCCTATAATATACTTATGCTTTTCTATTTCAAGTAACACGAAAATATGCTCAACCCTATCAGCATTAAGTTTAATCATTTTTGACTTTATATTCTTTCTTACCCCCATCATGACACCCCCACCACGCTGCTTCTGGCTAGTAGCCGAACTCCGATCTAACCTATACAAATTAAAATCAGGAACATTAAACTCACTAGAGTCAATATCATCGTTCAGCCAAGTCTCAACTAGGATAACAACATCATAAACACTCATACTCATGGCACTACCCAAACTCAACATCTTTGTCCTAATACCACCAGCGTTTTGGAAATAGCAGCTTAATCGTTTTTTGGTACGTTATTTTGTTGTAACTTCTTTACTGTTGTGATATAGGGATCCCCACGCTTGTAGCGAATGGCCAACTTGGTTTCTCCCGCAGATATTCGATCTTTCAGTTCCGTTCTCAATCCATTAAGATGCTCTCTCTGGGTTTTTGTTAAATCAGGTCCCAGTCCAATTGCACTCTCTTTCAGCTTGTATTTATTTTTTAAACAGGATCTGACAACGTCCGAGTTTGGCAATATAACCTTTAATGGTCTTGTTTTATCAGAGTTCACTCTTCCAACTCTAATTGCCCTAAATGATCCAATTTCAGTACCCAATGTGTTTATCACTTCCCTCACCTGAGATACATCATGATTTATTCGAGTTTGGAGATCATTAGATTTTTTTTCAGGTATATTATACAACATAATGTTGCAACCGCGCGAAGCCCTGTCCTGGAACTCAGCCAGAACATTAGACCTGCCAGTTAGCTCAACATTCCCCTCAATCCTGCCAGCTGCGGAAATTTCGGACTTCAAGTTCTCAACTTCCTCGCGCAAGACAATCACTTCCGACTGTAGTTGAGATACCGCGCTCTCCTGGGTGTTCCTAATTTCTTGCAGTATGTTCTGGGTGCAGATATTCTGTTCAGTAATGGCATTAAACAACTGCATATGCATCTGTTGCATCAACACAATCACATCCTTCATTCCGACACTCTTATTGTTCAATAAGCCGGAAATGCTACGGCTAAAATCCATCAAGGGCGAAGGCGCACCGGGCGGCACCGACAGAACACCACCGGTCCCAACCTCATCACCAGCTATTTCCAGCATCGACCGCCGACCGGTCGATATCGGCTGACCATCCCTACCAGAGAGCGACCTTCGTCCTCCCGGCCCTGATGCTGTTTGTTTACAACTTGCTTCATTTTTTGCTGAACTTAAAACACGACTTTCTTGTAAACATGCGGGACAAATCCAACTGTGTCTCTTTCGTTTTTTAACTAAATTGTTATTTTTATTGAACTCATCATTTGAGAGGCCCGAACAGCCCTTATGGCACCAAGTAAAACACTCAGAACACTCTATAGCCGGTCTATTTGCGAAAATTTTATTGTCGCAAACTACACACACATCATAACAATCCGCCATCTTGAATTATTGAATTTAGTACAGTTTTTTCATTGTGGCAATGCTAAATGCTATTTATAAGTGGAGGTAGTTCGCGTGGGTGGATCCTAATAAAAGTAGTATCAAAGTTATCACTGAAACAGATATAATATATTATGTTAAATTTATTACCTTAAAAGCTTGTCGCGTGAATAGAAAACAAAAAAAAAAAAATACATACTTAGGTATCTATTTACAATTCCTGCCAAACAAAATTAATGCCTATATGAACTTTTCGCGCGCTACAAGTTTTTAAGATAATAAATATAACATAATATATCTGTTTCAGTGATAACTTTGATACTAGTTTTATTATGATCCACCCACGCGAACTACGTCTACTTATAAATAGCATTTAGCATGCTTAGATTACAAGATTACAAGATTTTAATTGTAAGATTCGGAAGTTATTCCAAAATCCAAAAGATATATACCAACAATTATATATTTTTGAAAAGTTTAGGAAAAAAGCAATCGAATGAAAACAAAATATACAGGGTCTCCGATGTAAAACATGCAACTTTGGTTTTTATCCTCAAATTCGTTCCTCCAAGAGAAAAAATTGACTGCGCCACCACTCGATTCTACGCAAAACACTATATAATAATCATTTTTTACCTTACCGAGAAGTTAAAAGGCAATTGAGATTCGTGCTTGAAAATGGCACATTTTCAAAATCGCCCTGTATTTCCGAAACGAAGGGGGCTATGAAAATCTTGTTTGTAACATCATACGTATAACGAAAAAGTATAGCACGTATTGCGAAAACCGCATCTCTCTATCTTTAAAGATAACCGAGATATCCTGCAAAAGTGTCAAAAACTGGACACCCTGTAGTTTTCCCTTTAAAATCAAAAATGTTATTAAAAATACCGCGTAAACAGGTTTTGGAGAATCGCAATAAATCTCTATATTTCTTCATAAGTTTTCTGAGAAAGGCAGGAACTACTAACCAATACTCCAGATATTGCTTTAGGTAAGGGCTGCGATCTGAAGTTCATATTGCCAAACCCAATTGCTTGTGGTACCACACTACAAAACTCATATTTCTGTTTCTCTCTTGCTGAATATTCGTTAAAATGTTTATCTTTTCAAGACACCGTTCTACTATTTAAATAAAACTAACGTACTTTTTTTTTCTTAATTATTTACTATTATTATAATTTCTCAAAACAAACAAACATAACTGTACTTCAGTTGATGCTTAAACCATAGAAATGTTGTTTTTATTTTAGGAAAGTTCATTGATTTATGTTTGTTGCTTACTCAAATAATTAAATTTAAGGTTGCATAGGCACTTGCTGTTTTTTGCTTAAAGACTGACATTATTGACAATGATGCCAAAATAAATAAATAAAGTTGTTTATTACCTTATTTGAGTTTATTGAACGGATTTTTGGGGGATCAATCACTGTTCCCTCTATGGAGCCACTGTATTCTTGCATGTAATTCACTGTGTCCACCATGGTTTATACAGTGGCTAAAAAGGTTTTCTTTTTAAAAAAGCTTCTAACTTTTAATTCTTTATAATTAGATAGAAGAGTCATATCTACAACGTTCGTGTATTAGCAGTGGCGTGCCGTCGAGGGGGCTAGGGGGCGCAAACCCCCCGCCCTCGTCCTATCGGCGCCCTCGCGCCCCCACGGTGATTCACTGCCTACTATGACCACATACTCTCCAATAGAGGGAAAATAATTTGTCGCCCCCAAATCATTGTGTCCGCTCCGCCCATAGGCTTTTCTAGACCTCTATTTTTGGGGGGGCTTAAACCCCGGTTTACATATTTGGGGGGGCTTAAGTCCCTGGTTTATATATAGGCGGCTAGGCCACTCAGTTGGATTTGGGGGGGCTTAGCCCCCCCAAGCCCCCATCTAGAAACGCCTATGCCTCCGCCTCTAAAGGCACAGCATGCCACTGAGTATTAGGTGAACAATATTATTCTTTATAGAAAATCTATTTTATAAAATAAGTATCCCTTAAGAAAGGTAATACTCGTAAAAGTTACATCATTCACTGTTCCCAAATTGACCCTACACGAAAATATTATATCTCATAAACTTTTGCAAAGATCCGGGTTTAAAATATCGACCTATTGTTATTATTAAATTGATATGAAGTACCAATTAATCATAAAAAACATAAAAGATAGCCTTATACTATGTAAGAGAATTTAAAATAAGAATGTATTGCTCTTCGGAATTTTCCATTTCGAGATTCTGGTCCGTGATGTTCGGTTAAAAAGTATTGGGCTAGGATCTAGAGATGTCAAACTATCGATAGCGGCTATCGATAAAATCGATAGTTGTACAAAAACTATCGCTATCGACCTATCGATAGTTTGTATTTAACTATCGATAGTGGCAACTGACAACATCGGCAACATCTCATCTATCTAAACGGAAACTGGGAATTCCCATATTATTGATTGTTATTTGTGCTCTTCTGCATTTTTATTTGTTTTGTACTGTACTTCGTGTCGTCGCGTCGCATTTTGCTGTTCACTGGTACAGACTACCACAACCACACTACGGTTCGTTTAGTTCATTCGTTGCCAGTATCTGGAGACAAGAGTGCTGCCCATTAATACTAATCCACTTGAATTTTGGAATACTCAATCGCAAAGCAACCCTGTGTTGGCCGAGTTGGCAAAAAAATTCCTGTGCGTACCAGCGACGTCTGTTCCCTCAGAACGAATTTTCTCCAAGGCAGGTCAAATTATAAGTGACCGGCGATCAAACTTAAAATCAAAACATGCTCAGTTGATATTTTTAATCCAAAATAAGTGGTTAACATAAAAGTATGTTTATTATTAAGCGGATAGGTTTTTACTTTTATTTTCGTACGTAAAATTTCTAATATTTGTTCCTAAAGACATTTTGGTTTTTTCGTTACGATTTTATTTTTTATAACCAAAGTTTAACTTGCTATATGCTATTTTAAACTAGTTTTTCAACGTGTTATTTCTATTCTATATAGAAGGGTTACAAAAACTGCGTTTTTTTGGTTGTTTTGGAGGGAAAGTTTTGGTTTAGTGTTTTTTTGTGTGTTAGAAATTACTGTTTTTTTTATTTATTTTTCAAAATAAAGGTTTTTACTTTTTGTTACTTTTTTTTCACTATCGATAATACTATCGATAGTATCGATAGTTTGGCCAAGTCACTATCGATATATCGAACGCCACCACTATCGATAGTTTGACATCTCTACTAGGATCTTCTTTTTCTATACGACTTTTTCAAAGTGTTTTTGGATTTGACTTGTACTTAATTACCTAATTTACTAATAATAATTTATTGAAATTATTACTTACCCATGCACAAACCTGAAACAAAAAAAAATATAAATTGTAAATATGTAATAAATGTGTATGTAAAAAATGTTTAAGAAATTTCCCACGTATTCACTAAAATAATTTATCTTAACTGTTACTTAGACTAATGGCTAGTTTACACGGAGACAGTCAACTAAATTTTAACTTAATTTTTAATCACTTGAACGCGTGTAAACAGTGTGTTAAGTGGTAAGTGTGAAGTCTGTGAACACGGCACTTGCCACGATAGCGGTAACTTAAAATTTAGTTACCACTTATTCACTGTCCCCGTGTAAACAAGCCTTTAGTTAGCGTTTTCTGTTGGTCAAGTTAGTGCGCTCTAAATATAGGTAGTTCTATCCATAGATTTATACAGGGCGTCCAAAAAGTTTTAGTATGGGCAAATATCTTTGCTATTATTAACGGTAGAGACACCAACTTTAAGGTTTATCTTATTGGTTGATAAATCTACTTTTTTACGTAATTTAACTTTTTCAACCCCCTTGAGGGGTGACGCTAGGGAGTTGAGGTAAAAAATTTTACATGCAACCCTATGATGCCGTGATGTACCTCATTTTAAAGGTATTCAAAAAAACATTGTACCGCAAACCCGAGGTCCGTATCTTCATTCGTTTTTAAACGGCAAGCCTATAAAAATCAAAAATCATAAAAAAATATAAGTACCTTTATTTCTCTTATTACTTCAAAAGTTATTCAAAATGGGCACCATGAACTTCTTGGCAGTAATAAAGTCTGATTTTAGAACTCTTCTAAAAAGTAACAGATGCCATTCTCGAAAATGTGAGAAGTGAATTCCAAAATCGACTTTATTACTGCCATGAAGTTCATGGTGGTCATTTTAAACAACTTTTAAAGTAATAAGAGGAATAAAGGTATTTAAATTTTCAATTTTTTTTCACGATTTTTAATTTTTATGGGCTTGCCATTTAAAAACAAATTAAGATACGGACATCGGGTTTACGGTAAAATGTTTCTTTTTTGAAGACCTTTAAAATGAGGTATAATACGGCATATGGTTGCAGTTAAAATTTTTGACCTCAACTTTCTAGCGCCACTCCTTAAGGGGGTTGAAAAATTTAAATTACATAATAAAATACATTTATTAACCAATAAGATACACCTAAAATTTGGTTTCTCCATCTTTACTAATAGCAAAGATATTTGCCCATACCAAGACTTTTCGGCAGGGTTGGTTTGATTTAAATCAAATTATTTAAATCATGATTTAAATCGTGATTTAAATCAAGTGATTTTTTTGAAAAAAATCAATGATTTAAATCATTTTTCTTCATAATGATATTTTATTATTACATAATAATTACGAGAATGTTTATTTTATTTTAACTCGACTTGATTTTATTATCTATACCATTATAATAGGTATAGAGCAGTGGTTCCCAAATGTCTCGAAATTCTGGACCCCCAAAATTCGAAATTAGTAACATGCGGACCCCCATGAACAGTTTAGCTTCAAAAATATTAAAAGAAACAACCTTTGTTAAAAAAATATTTATTTCAAAAGTGCCGATTTATTCAATGCCTTTAATATGGCTTGGCAATTTGCACCAAAAGGCAGACATGCTATTTATAAATAACAACGGCATCCTATAAAAGTAACTGAAAAACTCAACTAAACTGAACAAAATATATTCTCTTTTCTAGCAGAAAAAATATAATATATCAATCATCAGTTTTGGATTTTAATGAGAAGAATGAAATACTGTTTTTCCTGTCATAGTTCTTTCTAAATCTGGTCTAAGATTTGAACAGCCAGATTCTCCAACGTAGTGCGGTCTAATTTGACAACCAAAAGTTTTAAACTGACAAGTGTAAGACAATTAAGTTTTATGTTATGAACTTATTTTTGAGCTTTCTCACAAATTTGTAAAGAAAAGGGCAATTTTAGTAAGTACTTTTGACACAAATAGAACTAACTTCATTACAGCAACTCGTTTCAAGGTGAAAATGATTTGGAAACCAAGCAAATCGGTGAAATATCAGAATAATTCATAAGTTTTTAATAAGGACTTATTAACAATGACAGGACAAAAACCTGTCAAAACATAACTGACCAACTAGAAGATTTCAATTTAAACCAGTACTAAATCTTAAACCTTCGTAGTAAATCTGAACGGAAATTTTTAATCTTAGATCTGAAGCAACATCGAGCCGATTTCTTTGTTTGGATTTTAGCACAATGTATTCAGAGAAAGTTTGTTCACACATACGTCGTGCAAAAGGGCATCAAGTGTTTCAAAGCAAAGGTTGTCGGACCTCCGCAAAATAACCTGCGGACCCCTAGGGGTCCGCGGACCACCATTTGGGAACCACTGGTATAGGGCATAGGTAGCTATATAATATGTACCTATTATTTTTTGTTTGTGTTTTTAAAATTACCGTTTTCTGTTTCGTTTGCTGAAGTTTCAATTAATATTAATATTATTAAATTTAGATTTTCTACTCCATTATTTTAATATTTACAGCATTTACAGCTCCTTCTTAATAGGGACAAAACCAAAAGAATGGATTTTGCAATGCGTAGGATAAATGATGGTGATGACTGTGTGCAGGAAGCGGGGTTCTTGAGTTTTACCTTGGACACGAGGTTGCAGTGGGACCCTCACATTAATGGGGCGGCCAGGAAGCTAGCCAGGGGCTTATATGTTATCAGAAACCTCTCGACTTGTGTCTCTTGAAAACGGCATACTTTGCCATCTTTCAGTCGCATATGCAATATTGGCGTGGGGACACTCGGCGGGGGCACGTAGGCTGTTTGCCATACAGAGGAGAGCAGTGAAAGTGATGGCGGGTCTGGGTTATAGGGATGATTGCAGGGAGGCATTTGCTTCCCTTGGAATCCTTACTGTGCCATCGCTGTATATATTGGAGAGCTTAAGAGAAATACTAGCTTTCGAACACATAAAGACATTCACGATCACAACACCCGCGGGAAAAGCAACTTGGTGCCTCTCTACTGGCGACTGGAAAGGTGTCAGGACGGTGCTGGTTATTGGGCAATAAAATCTTTTAATGTTCTGCCACAAAGAATGAAAGACCTGCCCTTGGAATCTTTTCATAGGGAAGTAAAGAATGTTTTATTGAAAAGTGTATTTTACTCATTTGATGAGTTTTTAAGTTTTTGGTTTTAAACAAATTCCAGCTGAAATGTCCTTAATGTTAGTGTATGTGAAATTTTATTTACTTGCATTTTAAATTTTAAATTAGTGACTACTGTTATTTATTACTACTTTATATGTATTTGTTGACGTGTGAAAGCTATAATAATATGTACTGTATCATGAAATAAATAAATGAAATGAAATGAAATGAAATTTTAATTATTTACTATTGTAACTGTGTTACATCTGAACAAACAATAATGAAATAATACAAACCTAAATAAAATTCTGACTTAAATCAAAAAAATCTGATTTAAATCAAAAAAATCTGATTTAAATCAAAAAAATTTGATTTTTTTGATTTTTTTTAAAAAAAATCATGGTTTTTGCCAACCCTGCTTTTCGGACACCCTGTATAGTAAGTTTATATCTGCAATTATAAAATCCACTGGCTCAATCATATGACGAACTGACTAAGGATTAATAAAACAAAATTTCGTAATTTATTTCCATTGCATAGTGATGAAATTTAGAGTGAAAGTCTCTCACCAGAACACGTGCCGTCGCACACGGGTCCCGAACTGAATTTTTTGGTTGAAAAATGGCTAGAAAGCACAAATCTTATCGCAAATGAACAATTTTTTTTTAAATGAAGCTTACTAAAATTCGAAAAGAACCTCGGAGTCCGAATTTTGAAAAAAAAAATATTTTTCATTGTTTTAAGTTAAGACCGAAAAATTTTTTTTTTAAGAAATAGTTCATTTAAATAGCGGAATATGGTGTTTCAAGACGCGTCCACTTTAAGATTTCCTTATATTATAAGCTTTTTGGGTCGCTGATTCTGAAAATCGGGGTCCCGAACCCTTAAAATATGGGACAACCCCCGAAACTTGGAAAAGCACTCCTTTTGAAGGCTTTTTTTTGCAATATTCTAAATATTAATTTTAAATAATCTTATAAATAGCCGTTATTTAACATTAGTTTCCAACTTTAATTAATTTACATCAAATTGAGTCAAATTTTATGAAAATGAGTTAAATTAGGTTTTGTTCCACTTTTTTCTTCCACTAATTCCTGTGAAATTGTGCGTTACCATTTTGGGCTGAGCAATTAAAAAAGCAACTAAAACAGCCCACTGAGCTGTATTTGTTTCTCATCCCCGAATCCTAAAAATATTAGCACGTTTTTCCATAGTAAATATAATTTTAATAACAATAACAATAAACTTCAAATAGTTTTAGATTATGTTTATATTCATTGTACAAGAGAGGCAAAACGACTTTTTAGCTAAAGGTAAAAAGAGACAAAATACGTCGCTTTCAAGGCGATACCTCTCGAGCTATCGCTTTCGCTACGTAAGTTCTTGCTACGAGTATATCGGTCCACTTCGAAACATACCGAACGGTGATACAGAGTAGGAATTGGCAAAGAGAGCCCGATCTCTATCGCTATTTTTCATACAGAGTGCCACTCCAGCTCTCGAGCTATCGCTCTCGCTACGTAAGTTCGTGCTATATCGGCCCACTTCGAAATATATTAAACGGTGATACAGAGTAGGAATTGGCAAGGAGAGCCCGATCGCTATCGCTATTTTTCATACAGAGTGCCACTCCGGGGGTCTTTTTAGAGTTTTTCCATAGGGATTCTTAGTTTATTAATATGCAGAACTTTGCTGCACCAAAGTGACTTTTTTTCAACTTTCAGTAACAATTTTTCCCATATGGCAAGAGCTCCGTGAGATACGCTGTATAGGTAACAGATTTTCATAGTTCAGAAAATTTTGGTAAAAACTCTTGAGCAAATTTTCCTTCAGAAATTGAAATAATTTCCCGTTCATTTGGACATAGTTCTTAAAAATGCAACAAGCGCCTTATTGTCTAAAGGAAAAAGCAAAAACAATCAGAATTGCAATAAAACTGTTCTATTTATTACAGTCTTAAAAAGTCGGGGTTTTAAGAAAATCGCTCATACCAAGAACGATATTACGTATATTAACTTTTGGCCCCAAAATAAAACTCTCATTCCGCTCCATCGTGTATGGAAACTGAGTGCACAAGTACGAAATTCTGATAGCTCAGGCACTTGAATAATTTGTTTAGATTTAGATAATATTGTTGGTCAATATCCCCTTTATCGAAAAAGTATAAAAACGTTACGATGCAAATGTTATATAAATACCATCGGCATCCTGTCTAGTAGAATGTTTCTTGTAATAAACATATATTTATGAGTGTTTCACTTTCGTGCCGAATCCAACGAATTTGGAGGGGGTAAGAGGAATAGCTATAACGCCGACTAAACGACGCAAAAATAACCTAGCGTGGAGCAAGTTAAACGTCCTTAACGTCAATTTTAGGGTACACATTCGACCCAAACAATTAGATCGATCCGAATCCGATTTTGAACTTTTAGCGAAATGCGTAGTTACAGCAAGATGGGTAGTAGAAAGAGATACAGTGACAACGAAGTGTCGTAAAGTGATCCGTATCAAATCCAATTTTTGCCAAACGAATACGACTCTGGGAGTATGCGTATTAAAAAGAAAAATAATGGCTATTCGAACTGAATGACAGTAAGTTATGAATAGGCAAAGTTGCTATTGGGGAAGCTGCCTAAAGGCTACGTCAGTCTGATGATCCCCAACAAGGGTGAAAGCTTACTGTCTGCCAGCCCGGGATTGTCCAGTAGATCTTGGACTCCCCGTACTTTGATGCAAAAACATAACTTACTGTCTTTCAGTCTGAATAGCCATTATTTTTCTTTTTAGTATATATATATATATATATATATATATATATATATATATATATATATATATATATAAATATATATTTATCATCTACTAAAAAATTTAGAGAAATTAATTATAATTGTTTTTCCAATGTAAAATTAAGAGACCGATCTAACAATCACCAATTAAAAGGGCAATAAAGTAATTAAGTTAATAAATTATGATGAATCTCATCTAATAAAAAAGAAATTAAACATCGCAATAGCTGTAACCTTTCATTCGTTTAAATTTTTCAATAGGTTAATTTAAAATAAATATAGGCGGCATAGTAGGCTTAACGAGATTTAACAAAAACTATTCACTTTCACATACCAATAATTTTATTCATCCCTTTTATCTGGTAGTTCTCATTTGAAATAAGATCAAATTAGCAAAAATATAGTTTATTTTTTTTGTCACGACATAATAAATGATAGATACATTAATAATGCACATAGACGTAACTAGAGGGTGGCTTGGGGGGGTTAAGCCCCCGAAATATTTATTAGCCCCCCCCCCAATGTGTACCATTGGTGTAGTTTTACCTTGGTCAGTTGCAATTTGACCTAGAAGCCCCCGATTAGCCCCCCTATTAGACCCCCCCACCCCGAGTAGCCCCCCTCCCGAAAAACCGAAACTAGTTACGTTTTTTTTATCTAAGACATCCCACGTAGACTTCAAGCCTAAGTACTAACGTACCGTGAGCGTCTGGAGAGAAGGGAAATGTAGCCTATTGACACGGGATTTGAAGGATTGGAGGTCGGGACGGGAAGGGAAAGCATCTGCAGGCAATTTGTTTAATCTGGATACCCTAGGAGGTATGAATGAGCGAGAGAAGTGGTCTGTTCTAGGCTTTTGTAGCTGGACAGTAAAGGGATGCATACGTAAAGCGCCTCTTGTTATTTTGTTAGGAACAGTCAAGGGGGGAATAATACCGGCTAGTTCTTCCGAGCAAAATCCGTGGAAGTAGCGGTAGAAAAGGGATAAATCCTCAACAGCGCGGAGATGAGCGAGAGAAGGGAGTTTTCTCGTGAGGGCTGGGTCATTGATAAATCGAATGGCTCTCTTTTGGATAGAATCAAGGATGTTAAGTGTCGAAGATGATGCCGCTCCCCAGATGTGGGAGCAGTACTCTAGGTTAGGTCTTATTTGGGAAACATAGAGAGTGTATAAGTTGGAAGGGGAGAAGTATTTTCTGGCTCGAAAGAGAAAACCAAGCTTTTTCTATGAGCTTTAACATATTTAGATCACGGATGAAAGGAGTGATATGTGATTAGCGTGGAACATCCACGATAAAACGGACCGCTTGGTTTTGCATTTTTTGAAGGCATATAGTTGAAATGAGACAAGACAAGGGATAGAGCTAAATTTTTCCTTATGTTCGTGTCTAGCAACCTTTTAAATGGAAAAAGTTTCCAGGACTAAGATAGATCTTTTTGCAGATTTGATTGACATGGCTGTTAAATTTTAATTGATACCCACATCCTAATTTGTTCTAGACCACTATTAATCTTGTTGCACGCGTCCTGCTCATCACCCACATCAAACTCAAGTAGCAATTGAATATCATCAGCGTACAGCTGAAGGCTGCAAAATCCGTGAAATCCGCTATGCCGAGCAAAAAGAGCAGGGGACCGAGGATCGACCCCTGAGGGACGCCAGAACTCAGAGACCTAAAAGTGGAGGACAAAACCAACCGAGGAGCCTCAATAATTAATTGTTCTCTGAGATCTGTGAGTTAGATAACTGCGAAACCAGTCGTGAATTACACCTCTAACTCCATAGTAGGATCGCTCAAAAAAATCATGAACATAGAGAATTAGGTCTAGATTGAGCCAAAATGATCAGAATTGAAAAATTCTAGCGCAATTAATTGTTATAAATAATTTAATTGTTTATTTCCTTATAACTGCTGAACCATTGGTTTTAGAGAAATCGTTTTTCGACAAAAAATGTTTCTTACGAGGATATAAGAAACAACTTTTGTCCTTGCACGGTGCTCTATTAAAAGTGTAAGTGGGACTCTGATGGCATGGAACACTAATTGTGCAAGTATAGCTTTTACTTAACCGATTTTTTTTAATCTGTGTTTTTTTTTTAAATATTTTTTGTATAAGCAACAAAAGGGAGTTGTTTTTTATCTTTCTCTACGTATGTTAAGAATGTTTACCGTTTTCTAGACTTAATAATTATTATTATTGTATTTGTAGTAACCAATTTTTTTATGATATTACTAAAGCATAATAAATTAGTGTTGCGTAACTTATTAAGGAAAAAAACACTTTTTGAAGTTGTGAGGGGCCCCGGATTGCGAAACGGTCCTATAGGGCCCCCTATAACCAAAAATAGGCACTGCTTACCATTAACCTCAGTAAGTAATAAATACATAAAAACATCATTTAATACTTTTCAGTACTTTTCTTTTTGTGATTTCTTCTCTTCTCTGTACACAGAAAAAGCTATGACGCAGTCCAAAGAATTGGTTATATCAAGATTACACTAAATCGGTCATTAAAAGGCGTCATAGAAACGATAGATAAACATTCCTGGTAAAATTTTAAAAAATTAGCATAAGATTGTCCTAATCCTAATCAGAAAATGTTTATGTATTTTTTAAGTGTTTGTAGATAGAAATTTTAACGAAAGAGGTTGTGAAACATTCAAAGATTGTAAATAAATTTACGCAGTAGACAAAAAACGTTCGAATGTTTTAAATATTAAATGGTTTACAACCTAATTTGAATTTTATTTACCTGATCGTTTTTCATCAAACCCAACCAAAACGTGATCTTTTAAGCGGATATTTGTCTAACAAGGCATTTGAAAGGATTTTTAGGTCGTAACACGGATTTTCTCTGACTATTTCGTTCAAAAAATATTAACCAATGAAAATAATGCATTTGGCAATTTTGAACCAATAGGAACCGAATTAAAGCGATAATTTACACTACTATACTGCAAAATTTTCGGTATTTGCTGTTTATCGTGGGTGTTTTTTGAGAAGTTTAGGGGTATAATAAATCCTATGGTTAAGCAAACATTTAAAGTAAAAAAGTAGGTAACTTATATACAACCTATTTTTTTAAAATCAGAAAATTAGCAATTCAAACTGCTTCCAGCACAATTCCTTGGAATTCCTCGTTTTTTTGGGTTCTAAATTTTTACGTCCAGATTCACTAAGAAAGTTTAAGATTTAGTACTGGTTTAAATTAAGATCTTATAGTTGATCAGTTATGTTCTGACAGGTTTTTGTCCTGTCCTTGTTATTAAAAACTTATGAATTATTGTGATATTTCAGCGATTTACTTGGTTTCCAAATGATTTTCATCTTGGAAGGAGTTGCTGTAATGAATTTAGTTCTATTATTGTTGAAAGTACGTACTAAAATTGTCCTTTTCCTGATAAAATTGCGAAAAGCTCAGAAATAAGTTCATAGAATAAAACTTAGTTGTCTTATTCTTACACTTGTCAGTTTAAAACTTTTGATTGTCAAATTAGACCGGACTAACATTGGAGAATCTGGCTGTTAATGTTTATCTATATCAGTAGAATTTGAAAACCGAAGCTTCATAATATTGCTGTTCATTTTCACAAAATCTTGACACAAATGAAACTGAGATATTGATAATAAAAACAATGTCATATTAACCCAGTACATTTGTTTTGCAAAACCGACTTTTTAGAATTGTATATAATTATGACACTAAAAATCAAGAAAACGTCAAATTTTTGCAGGAGCAAATTGGCTACACACAAGCAGTCTTCCAGCTATCTAGGAAGATACCCTTGTCATAAGAGATCTGGAAAAGACGCGTTCTGGAACGCATTTTTTGAATAATTGCTGCTTTGCCATCCAGACCGGAGGACTTTTTAGTGTCAAATTTTTTCAACTTGTTTGACCTTAAGGATTATGTCGGGCCTTTTGTGGGCTACAGATGTAGCAGTTGGAAGAGCGAAGTTCGTGGGAGGGATTAGGGTGGAATTGGAAGCGAATTGTTTATGAAATAGTTCAGCTTTCCCTTTAGAGGTGGAGATAATTTCGTTGCCAGAACGTGCTTCTACAGAAGTTTTGACTAGTGTTTTTGGCAAGCAGCCCGGAAGATTTGTTGTCGTTAAGACAACCAAGCACTTTATCTTTTATTCAGTTGTTAAAAGCATTTTTGGACTCTAAGATAGTTTGGTTGTATTTTATCATGCACTCGGAATTTACCTATGAAAATTTTGTTGAGAATTTCACTCATGCACCGGTCAAAATCAAGATTTTAACAATAAAATACAGATATGTTATTGTTTGTTACCGTAGCTACATTCATTGCTGAAAAAAAATATGTTGGCCATTTTTCTGTCAAAAAATTAATCAGGGTGACAAATGGCCGTATTAAGGACTTTCAAAATATTGAATAATAATACAGATCCGTATTTAAAAAGTTCTTGACGGTCTCCATAAAATGACGTCCAATTTTAAGATTAATACCACCAGTTTGTAGAGCTTGAAAGGGTGCCGTCGGAAAGTGCTTTTTATTCTTTTTGTAACTCCAGAAATAAAGATATAAATAAATAAAAACCAAAATTTGATATTTCGTTTTTTTTTCGTTCAGATCTCGGATATTATTCGGTATTTTTAATTTCTCCGTGACTTATGATTTATCTGAAATATTGCGTAAACCTAAAAAAATTTACTGCCTTAACGCAACCAATTTTTTCGCGCCGCGCCGCCTTCGTGGCCTGGGCCTGGAAGCGCGTTTCGCAATGACCGCAGTTCACCTACAACGCCGTCATGTAGGTTATTGACCCCGCTACAAGAAACGGCACGCGTTGCGCGAGAAACCGGGCAAATTTAATAGTCATGAAAGCGATCTTTCTGCCGCCTTCCGCGAGTTTTAGTTTGTTCGAACGAGTTCGCTTGGCAAGTTCTGCAGATTTTAACGGATTTTACGGATTTTTGGAGGTATAATTCTGTTTTTTTTTTGCAATCGAAGGACCATCTTCTGTGAATGTGGACAATAACTTAGAGTGTGTTGGTGTCTTATCTAGTTTATTAAAAAAAGGATTTTCCAGTCGATAAAATGTTTCTTTAATTATTTTTATTTCATTTATTTTCATTAAGAGTAAGAGTAAACGTTGTGTCCTTTTAATACCTACCATCACGTCCAACAACAACATGCTTATACTCCGAACTAGCGCCATTACTATCTTTGAAAGAAGTATATCCACCGTGTAGCTTTTTTATCTTTTCGTTTAAAATTTTAGTCCATTTCAAATGATTTCTATTTTTTAGATGTTCAGCCATAGCTTGGCACTTGATCTGAAGAGGTCAATTTATGGTGCTTTCTCATTAAAGAAATTGTTAACTGTTTTAAAACTGGTAAAAAGCTTCTAGAAGTGTCACCTTCTTGAAGTGCGTTTATGGAAGAAAATTTCAAGAAAAGAAGTCAATATTTTTCAAGCGCTTCAGCCCTAAACAAATATCGTTTTTTTTTTTAAAATGCTTCCCAAACAGTCTACGGTGCATGCAATTATTGATTTACCTCATCAAATACAAGAGCAACGTTTTTTTTTTTTAAGAAAAATAGACATTAGGTAATTGTTACCTACTCGAAAGTCGTGACCACGTCACGGTTTTAAGTCACTGATATCAAAAAGTAACGATATCAGATATCATAGATATTAAAAAATCACGATATCGCTCATCTCTACTGTCATGCACTGAAAATTTCTTGTTTCTAGAGCACGTGTTAAGGAAGATATCACACTCCTTCCGACTGATATCCGTATCGCTAACTAAAAAATATGGATATCACGTACATATTTCGACGAACTCTTTCCGACGAAGCATATTAGATTTTGATTTGGATCCATTTTGACACGAAAAAAATTAAAAACCGTGAAAAATTTGGGTCAAAAATCGAAATTTCCAGTTTTTCCTAAATAAATCAATTTTTAAATCCATTTAAAAAAATGGTACCTAATTGTCGACCTAAAAAAAAAAATTAAGAATTCCCATTTTCCGAACATTCAATAGGATTCTGAAGCTCCCGGTCCCCTACAACCTCCGAAAATTTAAATCAATTTAATTCATTTTTGCCACCTGTTCCTATTCGAAACCACATAAATTTCGACTTTGACGTTTAATAGCTCCGAAACCGTACGCCCTGTATAACTGAATTTTTTACCGAAGCTTGTCGCACTATCCCTCTATTAACCCAAAAAATTCGATTGCTCTACCTTTGACCGTTTTCGAGAAAAAAAATTGAAACGGTGAAAATGTCAAAATCTTCGACTACACACGTACATTTTCTCCGATCACCACGAAGTATATAGACCGCCGATGGTGGTCTATAAAAAATAAACACATGTTTTATAACTTTTGAAGAATAAACCTCTAAGGGGTGAAATGTTCGAAGTTTGTAGTTTAATTATGGATACTACGCGGACGAAGTCGCGTTCGAAAGCTAGTACATAATAGAAATGAAATTAGTCGTAGTCTCGTGTATTGTGATTTTACCTTTAAAACAACATTTTTTAAATTGATTTGCTGGGGGGGGGGGGGGGGTTCAGACGAAGTAAGGGGTTGTAGCAAAACAATATTTTTGTAGTGATGATTGAGCCCTAGTTACCAAAAAAATATCCTTGAACTTTATAACGTAATTTTCTTTTAAAAAATTATAACAAAAATGATCATTTGTTGAAAATTTGGACAAGAAGAGATTCGGCAACGATTTCTAATTTACCTACTGTCTATTTTTCTGAACAGTGTTTCTTCTTGTATTGAATGACGTAGACCAAGTGGCAATCGCCGTTCCGCGTGAAAAATAAATGTATTAATCAGTGGCGGCTCCTGGAATTTCAGATTGTCGTATCTCAGTTCCTACTCATGGGACCATAGGAATTTCATCTTAGCATGGGACCCACACCAAATTATAAAATGTTACTGTTGGGTATTATACAATCATTTTCGTTTAAAAATATTTAATTTTGAAATTTGCGAAAAAAAGTTAATTTTTTGGGCTCCTTCACCTGAGATCTGAGAAAGCTTTGAAGAAAATTTTGCCCACCATATTTTTTCACCCAACCCAACCTTAAGGAGTTACGCCACCCTGAAATTTTCAAAAATCGATTTTTTTTGGCTAGATAAATTGTTTATACGTTAACATTAGAAGATCCCATGTACGGTCCAGGAATCGCAGATTGAAGAGAATTAAAAGAAATATTTGATTTTCAGACGCTGACGTCGTACTTTTTTTTTCTTTTGCGTTTTTCTCGAAACTACTTTTTTCAAAACGGTGTACACGATATCTCAAGATCTACTCAACCGATTTGGCTCAAATTTACAACACTTCTTCTTTATCATATTATCTACGATGTGACGTAGGATTTTTTCAATTGGATATCTTGTTCAAAAGTTATGAATTTTTTAAAACTCAAAATTTCGATGCAAATTTCAAGCTTTTTTTCAAACAGCTGTCATTTCTACAAAAATATTTCTCTACGTCACATTTTAGCTATTACTCTTTTAAAAATCAGAAAAAAATATTTTGTTACGTTTCAGACAATGTCTAATTGAGAAATTACGTACACCACCAGCAAGGATTTTCAAAAGAGGGTCCTACTTATCGGCTCATATCTCCGTCATTTTTTAATTTTTTAAATCGTTAATATTGCAAATTGTTCATAAAACTCCTATGTATATGTGTGAAATAACCCCTTAAAGAAATGACATTTTAAATTATTTCTTAGACAAAATATTTTAGGGTAAAAATTTTAAAAACTATTTAATTTCAGGATATTAAAGGTAATTCAATGAAATTTGAATTCTATCGATAAAATCTGATAAAATTTATGAAAAAATCTTGGAAGTAAAATTTTCCTCAGAACTTTCCCAGATCTCAGATGAAGTGGCCCAAAAAATTAACTTTTTTTCGCAAATTTTTGAAATCAAATATTTTTTCCCCAATAGTAACATCCTATAATTTGGTGTGGGTCCCATGCGTGGGAACTGAGATACGACACATCTTAAATTTCAGGAACCGCACTGGTCTTAAACCTTTTACACTTAGAAAAAAATGTCGGCTAAAAATATTTTTATTCACAGATATTCTCTACGTCTCGTCTGTCTAAAAGGCCTTTAGACCTGCCACTGACCCTGTGAGAACGAAAATCAACCTTCTATTCAAACAAACGGAAATGATGAAAATAAAATCGCACGCACACGTCCGACTATTAATCTTTCTCGCTAAAAATACTCCCGATTCAAACCGCGGTCGAGATAAAACTATTTTTAAACAACAATAACAATTATTTCACAATGAATGTAATCCTACGTATGCCCTTTATTACCTGCGACAAGTCAATTCAATTTATTAGTGCAACGATATGTTCGCGAAAACGACAAATGATTGGATAGATTGTAATGTCTTTTTTTAATGTAAATGAGTAAAACTTGCCTTTTATATAATGCCAGATTTTTACAATAAGGAATAAGCATATGTTTTTTATTCCATAAATCGTTTAAGGAAGTCATTACAAACCCATCATTTGAAGAAAATTACTAGAATAATTATTTTACTTCTCTGTATAATTTATTACGTTTTGAAAAGCAGCCATCTGCCCTCAGTGCCGAGGGACGTCAGGGGATAAGCAATCTAACGTAATGCTTAACCTAGGGGTTAGGCCTGTTTCATATAATCGCGAATCGCGAATTGTGATTATTCGCGGGAAAAAATCGCATTTATTTCCTATTTCATATAGGCCCTATTTAGGTTCCCTAGAAACATTGACAGTGGCTTTTTAACCTAACATAAACTAGAACTTATTTGGTGGTTTTGAAAATTTTGAATTGGTCTTAAATGGACAATAACAAACCCTTTATTTGCCTGTGATTGTCAACCTGTTTCGTTGGCGTCGAATCATATTTATTATTAAAAAAAATGCTTAAAGATCAGTTGGAACCTTCGAAATATTTAAGTACAAAAAACATCAGGGTGAAGAAAAGTCCATATTTCCAGGGCAGGATACAGAAATTTTAAAGTTATACATCTCTGTTGCTATTTACGGGACCCAAGCCAAGTTCAGGGGTTTTATTAGTGAGCCTACTAGGAATGTTTTAGTAAAGAAAGTAAATATTTTGTAATTTGCGAAAAAAAGTTGAATTTTTGCTGTGCCCCCTCCAGAAAAAATGAACACGTTTAGGAATTTTATTTATTATTTTTTCTAAACAAATTTGACGTCATTTTGTCGACAATTTGTAAATTTTGAGAGAAAAAAATGTGTTAGTAGAAAATTTATAGTCATTTAAATTTTTCTTAAATTATATTTTGGGTTTAAAAAAATTCAAATGACTATATCCAACTTTCTAATAACACATTTTTTTCTTTCAAAATTTAAAATTTATCGACAAAATGATGTAAAGTTTCTGAAAAAATAATAAATAATATTCCTAAACGTGCTGATTTTTCCAACTTTTTTGCAAATTACAAAATATTTTTTTCTTTATCAAAACATTCCTAGTAGACTCACTATTAAAACCTCTCAACTTGGCATGGGTCCCGTAAGTAACAACAGAGATATACAACTTTAAAATTTCTATATCCGCCCCTGCATATTTTTGCCAATAAACCAGTGGCGGTTTCTGGAATTTCAGATTGTCGTATCTCAGTTCCAACGCATGGCACTCACACTAAATTATAAAATGTTACTGTTGGGTACTCTACAATCATTTTCGTGAAAAAATATTTAATTTTGAAATTTGCGAAAAAAAAGTCAATTTTTTGGGCCGCATCACCTGAGATCTGAGAAAGCTCTGAAGAAAATTTTACTCAGCATGTTTTTTCATAAAGTATATCAAATTTTATCGACAAATTCCAAATTTCGTGAAAATATTCTAATTTTCCTTAAAGAAATGATATTTTACATTATTTCTTAGACAAAATATTTTAGGGTAAAAATTTTAAAAACTAATTAATTTCATGATATTAGAAACAATTCAATGAAATTTGAATTTTGTCGATAAAATTTATGAAAAAACATTGGAAGTAAAATTTTCTTCAGAACTTTCTCAGATCTCAGGTGAAGCGGCCCAAAAAATTAACTTTTTTTCGCAAATTTTAAAATTTTTTCTACGAAAATGTTTCTAGAGTACCCAATAGTAACATCCTATAATTTGGTGTGGGTCCCATGCGTAGGAACTGAGATACGACACATCTGAAATGTCACGGACCGCGCCTGCAATAAACCTGAGCAAATATAAACAAAACAAAAACTTCAACACTGAAAACAGATAAATAATGGCCAATACTATGTTCGTTAATAACAGTTCTGTGTTAATAACATTAAAACTGTTACCACGCGAGCGCGTAGAAAAAATTTCAGCCAATATTCGCTAAAAATTAAAATGCATTCCCGCTGTCCTGATTTTAAATTTTGCGATTTTGCAAAAAAAAATCGCCTGACAGTTTCCCGCTACAAAATTTAATTTGAAATTGGGCAATGGGAGCAAAATTCGCAATTCGCAATTCGCGATTTGCGTTTATACGAAATAGGACTAGGGGTGCTACCATAGAGAAAATATATAATAGAGAAATAATGTCATTTGCGAATGTGGCAAATTTACCAAGCTGAATCCGTAAACACAGACGGTCTTCTGCGGGCTTGCGCCTTGTCGAACGTTTGCCTTGTGATAGACAGGACCGTACTTCAAAATTTATTTCACATGACGTGAATCTTTTATCGAGTAATAAATGCTAAATATATTACTTGGAATAATTATTCTTTTTATTAATGATAAAAATGTAACCATTAGTGAGATTTTAACAAAAATTGTATAGTTTGTTGGCTTAAATCTGAGTTTTCTTGCTATACAAAACTGTCGATAATTCCTCGAAAATAGCTCAGTTTATACATATACAGTGCGTCTCTTTAATGTCCCCCTCTTAATTTTTTTAACGTTACATTTACAAAATTGAAAGTTGAAATAAAATATAAACATAGTATTCTAAACAATAGAAATAAAATATGCAACTGTTTTAAGAAGTAAAATAGTAAATGAAAAAATTACCAAAACTATGTGTATATTTTATTGGATTGGCATCCCATCCTGTATAATTATTGAGCAAACCAAGTTCTATGGTAAGATGTAAATATTTTTACACCTATTTGCAGTGTGTGCACTTTATACTTTGGTGAAAGCGCTACTTACTTACGGCCCCATGTCAATCTAATCCACTGATATCTTAGCGATCCTTTGGCGAAAGCGCTTTTTTCTTTCGCCATCCCTTTTAAAATACTCCCCCCTACCCTAATCCACTAGTATTTTAGTGCCCCTTTGACGAAAGCGCAAATATGCCTTTTGGACACTCACCCTTCTAATCCACCGATATCTTAGCGATCATTTGGCGAAAGCGCTTTTTTCTTTCGCCACCCCTTTTAAAATACTCCCCTCTACCCTAATCCACTAGTATTTTTAGTGCCCATTTGGCGAAAGCGCAAATATGCCTTTTGGACACTCACCCTTCTAATCCACTGATATCTTAGCGATCCTTTGGCGAAAGAGCATTTTTCTTTCGCCATCCCTTTTCAAATACTCCCCTCTACCCTAATCCACTAGTATTTTTAGTGCCCCTTTGGCGAAAGCGCAAATATGCCTTTTGGACACTCAGAGGCGCAACTAGACAGTGCCTTTTGGGGGGGCTTAAGCCCTGATCCTTAATATAAAGTTGGTTTTTATTTTTATGGAACACCAATCGGTCTAGGGGGGCTAATGTCAAGTTTGGGGGGGGCTAAGCCCCCCCTAGCCCCTCCCTAGTTGCGCCTATGTGGACACTCACTCACCCTTATGCAATATAGGGGAAGGAGGCATTGACACTATATATGACCTCCTTACACCATCTTACCCCTTATACAATGCCCCTAATACACACACACAACCCATCAGTGCCTTTTTGACACCTTGACCACACTCAATATACGTCACTGATAAATATTTCTACTTCTCCGTGTGTGTATTCACTTCAACACCGGAGTGCATTTAAGATAAAAGTTAGAAAATTTATTTGGTTAGAGTTAATCTTAATAACTCAAAACTTAAAAGTATTTTTGCAAATGGAAATAGCAACTTCAGCATTTACAACAGCTGTATTCCATGGGTTTCCTTCAGTGATTACAACTGGGTCCGGTTCTGATCGCCGAGTTGCGTCATTGAGTTCAACAACCACTTTTGCTAGACGTCCCGAGTGCGCATGCCTCGAGAGGACCGTCGTTTAAAAATCTGACTGGCGCCCAATGCGTACAAACGCACTTTTTCGCCCATACATTGGACGGATTCAGCTGGTGTCGCGAATACGTTGTGATGGTCTAAATATATTTTGTCTTTGTCTATGGGTGCTACATACAAACGTAAATGAATCGACAACTTCAGTGATAGTCCGAAAGCAAGTGAGCATTTCGTCGTATGATTCTATGATTGTACCTAGGTATGTATATCAACTGATTTACCAAATTGATTGTTATGTTATTATTACATTGTATGCTTAAGAGTGGCAAAATGTCAGTCTACAAGAGCTACAATTGAACAGGTTTGTTTGTTATGAACATCGCAGCCGGAGCAATAGCCCAGTGGTCTAATGCGCTGGGTTTGTGACGCGTCTCCGGCACTAGACCAGGTTCGAATCCTGGCCCGGCCGCACGCTTAATAAAAAACAGTGTGGCCAGATATTTAGTAGGATTGTCACAAAAAGTGGAAGGTGGTAGAGGAATTCTTCCTCGACCGAGGTGGTACCACCCCACACATCCTCTTAAAAAGCTGGTGAAATCCCTACGGATGTTTCCAGCTCTGGATGTGTGAGTCGATTCCCCAGTACACCCACGGTACCTAGTACTTAGACCTCGGTCTTCGTGGGCTGTCAGAAGATAAAAAAAAACACAAAAAACACCCACATTTCCTAACGTCACATACTCTCTTCGATTTATTTTTCCTCTTCGCGACATATCAACCAGTCGGACGAGGAATTTACCTTCGTAAACAAAGGTGTGTGTTTAGACGAGCAGTATGCGAGGAGCCGCCTTATTTGCCCAGACAGTAAATATTGGTTGTGTTACGGTTGTTTTTTTTTATTATAGTCTAGTTTGTGTATAATTCTTTTCATTTAAACAATGTAATCCATTAAAAAACTACCCTATAAAATATTGTATTGTGCCAATGTGCAAAAATACCACTGCCAGCGCCCTAAAAACTTTATTTTTCACGTGCTCAGAACTAAAAATTTAAAAATACAATCTTGTAAAAAATACTTTTTAAAAACAAGCTTTCATCATTTAGATGTACTAAAACGAAAACAATAAATATAGTTTTTTCTTTGTGGTAATGCTAAATGCTATTTATTAGTGGACGTAGTTCGCGTGGGTGGATTCTAATAAAAGTAGTATCAAAGTTATCACTGAAACACCGGAACAGATAATATATTATGTTAAATTTATTAGGAGCGTCTATTTGCAGCCGAGGCTGCTGACAGTTTTGACATTTGCATTGCGATGTTGCCTTATATTAAGTTTTGATTTGGCAGCTTTTTTAAACACCAAGGTTAACAAGCTTTGTTAATTCTAGCTTTAAATAAGGCTGTTGTATCATAGTCATATCCCAGAGTTAACTTTAGATAAAAACTTGGTATAGCTAGGTGATATGCATGGGCGCCCACAGGGGGGAGGGCAGTTGCCCCGCCCCCTGGTGCCCCGCCCCCACGGTGCTTTTTAATAACCGCGCAACTTCGTGATTTTGTAACATACGTACTATACAAGGCTTGTCCAACCCCCCCCCCCCCCCTAGATCCGCCACTACGGTAGGAAAGACATTGAAAAAGGTAGTAACTTGGGGGCCTAAAAATCACTAAGAAGAAAATTAAGGGCATGGAATTCAATGGAAAAAGAAGAGTGGAACTAAGGATGCAAGTCTATAAAAAAATCGGCCAAGTGCAAGCTATACTTGCACAATTACTGTTCCGTGCCATCAGTTAACCTTAACCTGAGAAAACCTCGGCCGCCCGATGCGCGTATTCGCGGACCTGAGGGGGGAGCGTTTGGATTGACCAAAATTAAAAATTTTGGAAAATGTGTATGGACAAAAATTGTCGGTTACATCGTTAGAAATATTTATTGTCAAAAACCTTTTTCTCTAAAATCAATGGTTCAGCAGTTATAAGGAAATTAACAATTAAATTGTTTATATCAATTGATAGCGCTAGAATTTGTCAATGCTGATAATTTTCGCTCAATCTACACCTAATTCTAAATGTTTATGACTATTTTTAGATTTTTCTTAGCGATCCTTCCGGTGATAAGGGTGGGGGACAGAAATTTTAAGAGTTTTTTCCAAAAAATATTAAAAAAAAGATACATCATATATTGTTGAATACGTGCTTCAATAAGCGTTTATTTGATACCCTACATGATGCCCTTGAATTTTTTTTCCATATCCCACTTTACCCCCCTGACATTAATACCCAGAATCAAAATTCAACTTTTTATACTCCACGTCTATATCTAATTGGGCCACCACACTATTTAAAATTTTTACGTCGAATAGTTTCAGAGAAAATCGCCTGCTACAGACCGATGGACGCCGAAGTGATTCGATAAGTCGTCGCCAAGGGGCGAAAGCGACACTTCCTTCGATTTTGAGTTAGGTGCATGATGTGATTACATTTAAAGGTATCTATGATCTGACAAACTGGCGAACGTCCAGCTCTAGTAGTTTTCAGTATACAGCAAATCGTCTATAGGCATAAGCGACACTAAACGCATTATTAGGATTAGACGAAGAGGCGAACATCCACAAAATGGAGTTTCGCCTAAGTATTAGATCCCACAATACCAATTTTGGCTGTTACGCTTAACAGCTAAAGGCTTTTAATATAGATTCGAACATTACTATTTAAGTTAAAAACTAATAAACTAAATGAAATTTTTACTTTTAGTAGCTATAGAGATGGAACATTCTCGAGAATTTATTTTTGGGAAATATTCTCGGTAATTTACCATTCTCCGAAAATATTCCCCTGAGAACATTCTCATGGCACGAAAATTACTATTAAAATTTGTGTGCTTGCACAAGTTTAAAACATATGTTTTGTCTTTAATTTGTAGAAGTTATTGTTTTTTATTTTTTTTAATATTACTTTGTTGTTTCCGTTATTAAAAACATAACAGCTTTCTTAGTTTATAATGATTTAATACTTATTACTATTAATACGTGTGTAATAATTTAGCATTAAGAACATAATTTTTTTGTTATTTTTAGCAAAACCAGTTTCTGTTTTATGTTTAGGTTTAAATAAATACTACTCAAAATATACTTTTGATGGTGTTTGACAATAAGTTTTTGTTTCTCGACCGTTTATTACAAAAAAGGCCACTTACGCTTTTTGTTTAATTCACAAGATAATAGATAAAAGCAGGCAAATATCCCATATATTATTCAAAAGAATCTGACGAATGGGCGAACCTCCATTTAGTACCTATTTAGGGGTGGTAGGGCATGACTTTTCAAATTCTATACATGTCTTTCGCAAGCATGTATCTTGACCTACCTTATACCATAATAGAGTAAAATAATAATAAACTACTTAAAGAAAGAGCGTGCTCCAAATAGGACCTATTTTCTTTAAAATGCTGTCCTGTAAAATTAGCAAATTGGCGCTTTCGCCCCTTGGTAAGATCAGCGACGAAGTGTTCCGTTTCATGGAACACTAAAAAGTGGAAATCTAACCAAAGCGCATGAAAGGATGTATGGATGGAAAGGAAATGAGGATACTAAGATAAATGTGTGCAAAGACAAGAAGGCAAGGTGGAGGTAAAAAAAAGACTAAAGCAGAGATAGGTAGACGGAGCAAAAATAATTTAGGGGAAAAAGGTTCAATAGATGAAACTCAGAACCATTCAGTGTCAAACCAGAGACCTCGACCCCATGTCCAAATTGGAAAAATATGAAAAAATAGAGAAAAATCTATGTCTTTATAAAAAGGTGTTACCAATTTTGGTATTGCCATTTCACCTACCAAAGTGGCCGATCACGTCCGGACCGCCTCGATATTTTACAGTTTCCTTTTTATTTTATTTTCGCGAGACACCAGCACAATTACATTACTCGATAGTAACATAGGAAAACAAAATTAGAATTTTAAATCAAGGTAATAAAATGAAAATAAAACTTGTTAATTTTATTCACTATTCTCTTCTGAATATTAAAATGTATAAATCAAACTTCTTTGGAATTCGTATTATTTATAATACTTAATTAAGTACTTACATATGCAGAATACCTACCTACCACCGAAATATGGATCATTTTTCATAGATTTGCATAATCTGGTTCGATGTGGAATTTCAGAAATAACAACAAATAATACAAAACAAGTTTTATATTAATATTTGCCATTTTTCCGATTTTTAAACCTAGCTTGTAAAAATAGCCTCAAGGTTTCGAATTTGATGTGGAAGAAACGTAGTAGAGATAGTAGAAAATTTTTAAATTCAGTGTTTACAATTTGATTTTCAACTTAGCAGCTCCATATAAGGCCAGAAATATTTATACGTATGTGTGTCCGCAAATTTCTAACAGACTAGTTATAAAAAGGTATGCTTACTTTCTCTTGGTTTTAAGGTTGGTTTTTTTACCTTCTTGGCAAGTAGCGGATTTAGGGGGGACCGGGGGCACGCACCTCCCTGAAGTATTGTACAAAAAGGATTTTAATAGCGAATTTTATAAAAATAAATATTGTAACATAAACATATTCTACAAAATATTATAAACAAAAACAAACAGTGGCCGTCTATCAGTGGCGGTTCCTGGAATTTCAGATTGTTGTATCTCAGTACCTACGCATGGGACCCACACCAAATTATAAAATGTTACTGTTGGGTACTCTACAATCATTTTCTTGAAAACAATTTTAATTTTGAAACTTGCGAAAAAAAGTTAGTTTTGTGGGCCGCTTCACCTGAGATCTGAGAAAGCTTTGAAGAAAACCACCATATTTTTTCATAAAGTAGATCAAATTTTATCGACAAATTCCAAATTTGGTGAAAGTATTCTAATTTTCCTTAAAGAAATGACATTTTAAATTATTTCTTAGACAAAATGTTTTAGGGCAAAAATTTTAAAAACTAATTATTTCAGGATATTAGAAGTAATTCATTGAAATTTGAATTCTATCGATAAAATCTGTTAAAATTTATGAAAAAAACTTGGAAGCAAAATTTTTTTCAGAACTTTCTCAGATCTCAGGTGGAGCGGCCCAAAAAATTAACTTTTTTCGCAAATTTTGAAAATTAAATGTTTTTTACGAAAATGTTTCTAGTGTACGCAATAGTAACATCCTATAATTTGGTGTGGGTCCCATGCGTAAGAACTGAGAGACGTCTCAGTCTATGAAACGAATTATACCACAAAATATGAATACAGATCATTATATAAAAACTGAAAGGAAAAATTGTACTTTCGTAAGTACTCGTATATATCCCCCCCCCCCCCCAAATAAGCAAGAGGCATAAATAAAAAAATGCTACAATATTTACACTTTCACATTAATCAAACCAAATATTTGATCCTGTCGCGTCTAAGCTAAGATGACAAACAGTTCTGTTTTTTTTAACAAACATCTTTTTTGATGTTAAATTAAGTAATTTTTTTCGAAAAACAGTTTCTTTCAAAGATGCTTTTTCGAAAATGGATCTACAAAATTTTCTCGAAAATATTTCTTTGAAATATCTCAAAAATACATTTTCCAATAATATATCTTTTAGAAAACATAATGTTTCTATAATTAAATTATGAACTCTGCTGGCTTAGAAAGTGTTAATGAAAAAACGATAAAAAAATCCTGAACTAACCTAAACGAATCGTTTTTGTGTTCGGTCAGGTTTACGTTTCATTGGGTCTGCTATGTGCAGTAAATTACTTTCAAAAAAGTGTTTTTTTGATATGAAGTCTTTTTCTAAACAATGTTTGGAAACATGTACTTTCTAAAAACATGCATTTAAAAAAATGCATATACTTTTGTCTAACTCGAGGTGACCCACACCCCCCCCCCCCCCCCCCGGGGATATTCCAAATCCGCCTCTGTTCTTGGCTAGAAAAAGTAGCATAACCTTGAGAATCACAAAAATTGCGAGATTTTTCCCGATCTTGTCGTTTTCGGGTTTTAATAGAATGTATGGTACCTACACATTTTGATCAGTCTGTGTTCGGTAACTTCGGTAGTCAAAAACAATGCGAAGCTCTAGAGAAGTAAAAATGAATGTAAACAATCAGGTTTTCAGAATATACGCTTTTTTGATTCAAAGATTTGCACATACTTATACTAAAGACCAAATACTTACAAACTCTATGTCTTTCTAAAAAACTACGCGCATTCTTAGTCTTCTTTGCTTTAGTTCGACCGGTATTTTGTACAGAAGAATCTTCTGCAGATGGATCTTCCCCTGCAGGATTTTCAATAGCGCCTTTTTCAAGCGCTTGATTTTCCACTGAAGCATCGTCTACCATAGGTGACTGAGGCGGCGATGGTAAAATTCTCTCTGTTTCGTCTTCTTCCGGTGGTTCCGGGGGATCCCTTGAGGTTGAAGGCTTATTGCGCCAGTTAAGCCAATTCCTGCCCTTGGACTCGCTTATTTCCTTTTTCGATTTAATTCCAGTCATTTTGTTTGATACTTTGTAAAAAAAAATTAACAAATGTCTTTCAGTCTTCCAAATATAGCGGACATACACCAAAAAATCACAAACTCTAACGAAAAAAAGAAACTAACAGGAAACACACATAATAAGTCGATGCGACTTTGTAAAAATCCGTTTGTACGAACACGTTTCTTGTTTTTTTTTTTTTTAAATTCGTTTGTACGATGTCGAAAAAAGCTACCGATACCGGCGACCCGGCGCGATGCTGAACTTCGGTATCGAAAACGGTTGAGATCGTCACGGTCGACTGCGAAAAAATTTGATGAGGAAAACATTGCGGTGTGCTATACTGACCTTGTTGTCAAAAGTCAGTTAAAAGCAGGATTTTTAAGAATATCAGCAGTAGAATTAACATATTATTATAGTAGCATTAACATTATTGTCGTGTGAGGCTGGGCGATTAGGTACTAAAGGTTATAGGTAACTAATTTTCAATTACAGGAAATAATTGATTCGATTAAATCGACTCATCGATAGAATAAATTGAAACAGTCAGGATTTCTATTCCCGCATAGTTGTAAATTTCCCTTCACTCTCCCCTCCTAATGGGGAATAATTTGATATTATGTGCTTCTACTGCTATTATAGTTGATGAGTAGATTTTTAGTGATAAATAGACGTTTTTATGTTCTTCTGTATGACGTAGGGTTGCCAACCGTCCTCTATTCCAGAGGACAGTTCTCTTTTTTGTCTTACCGTTCTCTTTTCTCTGACCCATAGAAGAAGTCTTTTTTTATAGATACTAAACCAAAACTAATGCAAATGCTGCAAATGTCTATTTCTATTTTGTATTTTAAGAAGGCGAGAACAAGAAGAGCCAAAAGACATATTTGTGAAAGCAATAAATATTTTGTCTATCCTATAGTTTTTGTTTTTAACTATATTTTGTTCAAATAAAAAGTTTTTAGAAAATATATTACATTTAATTCATAGGCGTGTCCGCGGGGGGGGGGGTGAGCTATGCCCCCCTAATACCCTATCATATGTAAATATAAAAGAAATTTAAAATATAACATTTAGTATTACATGATCTATTTGCAATGCCAGAAATCGCACCAAATTAAGAAGTACTGTCACAAGAGCGACTGGATTCGCTTCTTTTTTATATATTAACAAGACAAAACAATAAATGTTTATTATGACTCGGTAATATATGAATTTAACACTCTTATTCAAGGGACAAGAAGAATCAGGTTTTAAATATACAAATTTATATAGTTACCTTTTCACACCTCTATGAAAACCAATGTAACAACATTTCTTGATATTAAGATGGAGATTATTAGTTTGAGACCAGCTCCCGACGGCATCCAGGTCGTCCTGCCATTGTTTTATAGTTCTGTACAATTTTAGATCATCAGCGAACATACTTGCGGTGGCACAGTGCTCGACACTGAGCAAATCGTTAACAAAGAGGTTAAATAGGAGAGGGCACAGTGTGAGCCCTGGGGAGCTCCCGATGTAACTCTTATTTTTAAATCTCTTTAAATTTGTGCCGGATCGTCTTGGCTTCTAAAGGAAACATATAACCAAATGGCTTAAAAAAAACATTCCTTTGAAAGATATTTTTTTGAAAAACAGCTTTTTCGAAATTGGATTAACGAAACTTTCCAAAAATATTATCTCGAATACACATATTTCGAAAATGTCCTGACAGTTTTTAAAGATGCTTTTTGAAAATGGATTTATGAAATATCTTCTCGAAAACGCGTATTTCGAATGTATGTACTTGCAGTTTTTCAAAACAGTCTTCAACAAATAATTTTTTAAAAATAGGTACATTTTCCTACTTTTTCAAAAATCGTTGCTTGAAAAAATTAATATCCGAAAAAGTTTAATTTCGAAAAAGATGTTCTCTGAAAAAATGTACTTTTGAAAAAATTTAAAACTTGGTTCTAAAAAAATTGTACCTGCGTAAGTACTCGTATATCCGCCCAAATGAGCAGAAGGCATAAATAAAAAAATGCTCCAATGTTTACACTTCCATATTAAACAAACAATTTGTCCTGTCGCGTGTAAGCTAAGATGACCAACTGTTCTATTCTTTCATCAACAAACATCTTTTTTGATGTTAAGTTAAGTAAATTTTTTCAAAAAACAGCATTTTTTAAAGAATCAAAAATACATTTTCCGAAAATATATTTTTTAGAAAACATTTAAATTATGAACTCTACTGGCTTAGAAAATGCCAGTGAAAAAATGACAAAAAAGATCCTGAACTAACGTAAACGAACCGTTTATGTGTTCGGTCAGGTTTACGTTTCCTTGTGTCTGCTATGTAATGTTTTTCTGTAGTATTTTGATTCCATACATACGAGCATATACAGAATATAGGTGAACCCCTTAAAGAAGGCAGTACCACAAAATATCTTGGCATAACCATTGACAAACACCTTAAATGGGACCAGCATGTGTTATATCTTTTCAAATTATCTTCGAATTTTACACCGTTAGAGAGATTCTATACGGAAAACATTTAATAATGAGATATAGAATGCTTGTGGAGTCACTTTTGAGATATGAGATGTGACATTCACTTGAAGCAGGGGTCTTCAACCTTTTTTTTTGATCAAGGGGCCAGGTTTGGGTTTCCTAATCGACCGGTGGGCCAGAAGTGGAAAGCGACAAGGCGGAAAAGGGCCGCAGGCAAAAACTTTTAGGGACCACGTCCAAATTTTGCCAAATTTCGTCACGAATTCATCCAACTACCACCCCTTTTTCGTAAATTAAATTATTATTTTTTTCGTCTAAACGAGGTAATATATCTGGAGTAGGTAATATTTAAAGTTTTGGGGTAATTTGTTACGAATTTATCGAATGGGATATTTTGTATGCGGGCCGCGGGTTAGAGACCCCTGACTTAAAGCAACATAGGGTAGTTCAAAACGATGTCGTCAAAATTGTTCTTGAGAAGCCCAGATTGTATCCAACAAGTTTAATTTATGCTGGGAAATGTTGAATCTTGAGGGTTCGTACATTCTTGCAGTGTGCAATTTTGTTCATTCTGCGGATTATTTTAAACAAAATTATATATCTCACAAATATGCAACCAGAGGGAATACAAATAATCTATTTAGGTTGTGTACCGTTGTCAAACCTGGTTAACCACTTGGTATAATGCGGTTAACCAATGGTAACACTGGTTCCTGAAAGAACAGGTTTTACTATGTAACGCAGATCGGTCGTTTCAGTCAGATTTCTGGTTATTTTTACGGATATCGACTCAACCTAAAAACATACCCCTCCCCTGCTTCCAACATTTTAAAACAGATGATTTTTAACATTTGTGAAAAAATTAAGTTAAATTTAAACAAAAAAGCAAAACATAAACAACAAAATGACATAGCAAACCGGAAAACCAGCGGGGAAGCATCGGTTCCTCCGGTGACATTAATGAGAGATATTTTTCAGGAACCGCGTTTCCAATCTTACCAACTTTTCAGATTACCGATACTTACGGGACACAAAACCGTAACCGAAGTTGACAACGGTACACGCCCTTAATGCAGATTTTGTGGCAATTGTGGTACGCAGCACTTCATGTCCTATTTGGGTCCTAAATTATATAATCTTATACCAAATAACATAAAAATGATAAGAGATAAGAAACGATTTAGGCTTTGTTTAAGGATTTTTATTGTCATAATAAACAAATTTGCCACGGAGTGTTTTAAATGAATACTCTGTCTGTGATGTAATATTGCGTTTGTATATATTGTATGTAGGAATTTGGGTGTAGGTGGCTGGGTGTGTCTATGTGTGTGAGTGTGTAGGGCAAGTTTTTGCGTATTGCGCTATTGAGTAATTAAATTTGTTGGTGTTGGGAATTTTCGATAACTATTGTAAACTACATTTTGCTTTTAGTTTGGTAATTTTGCACATATAGGTATCCCACACCTAGGTGCAACAATATGGAACTGTTGATAGATAGTTTTGCTTAAATAAATAAATAAAAAAGTAAATTACTTTCAAAAAGTGTTTTTTTAATATGAATATTCCAAGTCTTTTTCGAAACAATGTTTGAAAAAATGTACCTACTTTTTAAAAACATGTTTTATTGAAAAACTATAATTTCGAAAAGTGATTAAAAAATTCCAAAAGTTGGTTTAAAAACGAGGTTTTGAAAACATCCCTAAGGTCGAATAACAGTATTCGAAAAAATATTTTCGAAAAAACGTGCTTTCCAAAATGTGTTTTCGAAAAATTTTCAAATATCAGTCCAAATGGACAGAAGGTATAAATAAAAAAATGCTAGAATTTTGGTAAGTAAAGATTACAAACCGTTCTGTTTTCGCAAGAACAGGTTTAGATATTTCTATATATATATATATATATATATATATATATATATATATATATATATATATATATATATATATATATATATATATATATATATATATATATCCCTAAACAATAAAAAAATAGTGATGCATGCGAACTTGCCCGCTTTTTTTGGTATATATTTATATACTAGCTCGAGGTCATATAAGATAGACTGACCAAGAGAGATTTACAAATAAAACACACTTATTACTGCAAAGCTTTTTAGATTTGATTTACTTACCATAAAACACTGAAATAAGTTGCTCCAGTCTCCAGTCTTGCAAAAGATCTCTTATTAAGGGTATCCGCGAGCAATAGAAATAATATTTCAGCCAACAATAGGACCCATTGAATTAATATGTTTTATTATTTCTCCAATACCTTATAATATATTTTAAAGGAGTGTTTATTTTAATTGAAATGATATAAGGATTTAATTTTTTCATTTTTTATTTAGACCGTAGTTCTTGTTCGTTTAATAAAATATATTACAATTTGAATCACACCGCCTACAAATAGCTATTTTTCGTCCAATTATGTTTAAGCATTCCAATCAAATAGTTTAATATGTTTTAAAGGAGTGTTTATTTTAATTGAAATGATATAAGGATTTAATTTTTTCATTTTTTATTTAGACCGTAGTTCTTGTTCGTTTAATAAAATATATTACAATTTGAATCACACCGCCTACAAATAGCTATTTTTCGTCCAATTATGTTTAAGCATTCCAATCAAATAGTTTAATATGTTTTAAAGGAGTGTTTATTTTAATTGAAATGATATAAGGATTTAATTTTTTCATTTTTTATTTAGACCGTAGTTCTTGTTCGTTTAATAAAATATATTACAATTTGAATCACACCGCCTACAAATAGCTATTTTTCGTCCAATTATGTTTAAGCATTCCAATCAAATAGTTTAATATTTTGGCTCTAACAATTCTACACTCCAAGGAATATTAGAAATTTATTGGATTCCAATAGTATTTTGGTCATTGAAATAATGGTAATATAGTTTTCAAGGAAATAGGTATACTTTTGAAGTCCAATATAAGTCTATATTTAAAGGAATATTTTTTTGTGATTATTTTAATGATGTTTTGTTGAGACAATATTAACTTTAAAATAACTAATGTGACAGTGGTCAAAACAGTACTGTTATTGAAAATAGCGTAGCAGTTTTTTCTATGTGGGCGTGGGGTTTTATGATAAATATGAGTGGTTGTTAATCGGCTGCTTGGTGTATATCAATGAAGCAAGTGGTTCCCCAATCGGGGAAATTATATCGACCTCTTAGAAATTTAGGAAAATACGATAAAACCATAAGAAACTATTTTAATGAATCGAGGGATTGCTTCTTAGCAGGTATTTAAATAAATACAATTTTTCGAGTTACAGTAATGAGAATATCCCTTGAATAACCATACAAGGGGGAAGCCAAAGAAGTAAGATTTGAATATGACATTACTTTACCACATGATGGTACATACATATATTTCTATATTTTATATCTATATTCAGTAGCAGAAAACGTGGCAACACAGCCAAATAATAGTACGTCGTGCAAAAATCTCTTAGCCTGATATCTTTTGCAAATTATTCCGATTGGTCGGCGTACCGGGTGTGACTGTGACATCGTGGGGTACCACGTGCTCGCCTTGACTCTGTACGAAATGCCAAGAATTTGGTTTTATCAGTACAAGACCACAGAACCAATAAAAAATGGGTTTTTATAGTAGCATTGTTCATTTTTTGTGTCGAACATGTTCGAGTTTGAAACTTAAAATTGCAGCAATTTTTGTAAACTTATTTGATTTTATTTTATTTAAAAATATTTAAATTTGATGGTATGCGATAGTACAGGATTTTTAAGACTGTTTCGTTTAATATTTTAGTCTTAGACACTGTATTTGATACATGGATTAAAAAATCGGTTTCGACTGAAAATCGTGTAAGGACAAAAGTTGTTCCTTACATTGTGAGAAATATTTCTTGTCGATACTTTTTTCTCTAAAACCAATGGTTCAGTAGTTATAAGGAAACCAACAATTAAATTGTTTATAACAATTAATTGCCCCAGAATTTCTCAATTCTGATAATTCTGGCTCAATCTAGACCTAATTCTAAATGTTCATGTTTTTTTTCAGATTTTTCTGGGCGATCCTTTTGGTGATAAAGGTGGGGGAGAGCAATTTTTAAGCATTTTTCCATAAATATGTTTAAAAAATGCATAAAACAATAGATCACATATATTGTGGAATTCGTGCTTCAATAAGCTTTCATTTTACACCCTACATGATGTCCTTGAATTTTTTTTTTCCATTTCCCAATTTACCCCTGAAATTAACACCCAGAATCAAAATTCAACTTCTTGATTAATTTTCGCTCAATCTACAGCTAATTCTCAATATTCATGGCTTTTTTCAGATTTTTCTAAGCGATCCTTTTGGTGATAAGGATGGGTGACTGCAATTTAAGAAAAATGAATAAAAAAATATATATATATATATTGTTGAATTTGTGCTTCAATAAGCTTTTATTTGACCCGACGCCGCTTGAATTTTTTTCCATTTCCCAATTTAACCCCTGAATGTAACCCCTAGAATCAAAATTCAACTTTTTATACTGCACGTCCATAATTGGGCCACTACTGTCTCTGTGCCAAATTTCAAATTTTTACATCGTATAGTTTTAGAGAAAATCGCCTGTGACAGACACATGAACGGAAGTGATTCCATAAGCATTGCGTTTCACGAAACACTAAAAAAAAGAGGATAGGAAAAATAAAAGAGTGCGAGTAGCAGAAACCAATCTAAAAATTGCTTAAAAATTTTTGTTTAATAAAAATTGAAAACATTTTGGTGCTTTAAAAAAAATTACAAGCAGATTCACTATTATTAAGACTGGTTTAATATGACAGTTAAGGATGTAGATTGACAAGTGTTAGAATAAAGCAACTATAGGTGTTGAACTTTAAATTAGTATCTGAGATTCTTCCCAAATTTATGAAGTAAATGGCAATTTCAGCATGTACAGGATATCTCAATTAGATATGTAAAAGTTCAAAACAAAACGGGAAAAATTGGGGAAAACGCGTTTTTCTCGAGCATTGGAAAAAAAGAAAAATTGAAATAAATACGAATAGAATTGAAAACTACATAAATATGTTTTCGCAATATCTTTAAGTTAGTCTAGATAAAAAAAAACTATCATTACTTGGTCTTCTTTTAACTGTTTTCTTTTAAAACGGGAATCAAGAAGATTTGCAGCAAAATGAATAGGTTTACAAAAAAATTCAAAGCGCCCTTCTACATACTTTAACAAGTTTTCTCTAAGAAAACCTTCTGGAATACCTAAAATTGCATCGTATATATATACTTCTGATGCACTTCTGATAATAGAGATCTATCTAACTCTACTAAATTTATTAATTTTGCCATAGGTTGCAGGATTTGTTTGGCACATTATAGGTTTATCCAGAATGTATTGTCTAATATAATTTTTGTAATGTTTTGATCAACATCCAGATGTTCCACTAATACAGTATACTGCAAAGCTTTAATATTATCTTTCTTAAAAGAAATTCCACAGTTATAAATAGAGCACTCCATCTTGTTTTTGTAGGCTACTTAAAGGGATATTATATTATTTATTGGGTATTTTTAGGTTTCAGCATTTTTAAATGCAACATGAATGAAGTGTTGCTGTTTAAAAGATTTAGATATTTTTCTAAATATACACATTTTTAGTGTTCCGTAACATTTATGGAATTACTTCGGTGTCCGTCCGTCCGTCCATCTGTCACAGGCGATTTTATCTACAACTATTCGACGTAAAAATTTGAAATTTAGCACAGAGAAAGAGTGTGGTGGCCCAATTATATACGTGAAATATAAAAAGTTGAATTTTGATTCTAGGGTTTAATTTCAAGGTGTAAAGTGGGACAGGGAAAAAAATTTAAATGGCATCATATATAGGGAATCAAATGAAAGCTTATTGAAGCACGAATTCAACAATATATATGATCTTTTTTTGCCTCTATTTAAGATAAAAATTGCTGTCCCCCACCTTTATCACCAGAAGGATTGCTTAGAAAAATCTGAAAAAAAATCATGAAAATTAAGAATTAGGTGTAGACTGAACGAAAATTATCAGCTTTGAAAAATTCTAGCGCGATCAATTGTTATAAACAATTTAATTGTTTCATTGTTTGTTTCCTTATAACTGCTGAACCATTGGTTTATCAACCCATTTTTAGCAGGCTCACTATTAAAAAACCTGAACGTGGCATGGGTCCCGTAAGTAGCAATATAAAGCTTTAAAATTTCACCAGCCGTCACTGGTTGTAAATTTTGGGGGTGCTAAGCACCCCCAAGCCCCCCCCTTAACTACGCCTACGGACTGTGAGCTGCACAACCCACACAAGATATATGAGGATGGTTTGAAGATATAATTTAATAATTCTTACTCGTAATTGGTTTTTCTATTAAATTTCCGTCAAAAACAGTTATATGTAAATTTAAAGATGATAAAATTCTCTATAAAAATAGGATAAGCATATTTTTCATCAGCTTACTATTCCTCGAAAATAATGATTATTAAAATTTGAACGAAGTTGGTTGACCCCTACTCTAGTGTTCTTATCAAAAATTTGTTAAATTGTATAATTTTATGACAGACCTCAGTGGCGGTTCCTGGAATTTCAGATTGTCGTATCTCAGTTCCAACGCATGGGACTCACACTAAATTATTAAATGTTACTGTTGGGTACTCTACAATCATTTTCGTGAAAAAATATTTAATTTTGAAATTTGCGAAAAAAAGTTAATTTTTTGGGCCGCTTCACCGGAGATCTGAGAAAGCTTTAAGAAAATTTTACTCGCCATATTTTTTCATAAAGTATGTATACCAAATTTTATCGACAAATTCCAAGTTTGGTGAAAATATTCTAATTTTCCTTAAAGAAACGACATTTTAAATTATTTCTTAGACAAAATATTTTAGGGTAAAAATTTTAAAAACTAATTATTAATTTCAAGATATTAGAGGTAATTCAATGAAATTTGAATTCTATCGATAAAATCTGATAAAATATTTGAAAAAACTTGGAAGTAAAATTTTCTTCAGAACTGTCTCAGATCTCTGGTGAAGCGGCCCAAAAAATTAACTTTTTTTTCGCAAATTTTAAAATTAAATATTTGTTTACAAAAATGTTTCTAGAGTACCCAATAGTAACATCCTATAACTTGGTGTGGGTCCCATGTGTAGGAACTGAGATACGACACTATAACTTGGTGTGGGTTCCATGTGCAGGAACTGAGATACGACACATCTTAAATTTCAGGAACCGCCACTGACAGACCGTATAAGAAAAAATAAATCGCAATATATTGCGTAAAATAAATCCGGTTAAGACCAAATTGAACTTTCCGCGCCAAGGGTTCTGTTTAATTTCTTAACTTGCAATTGTTGTATATTATACAGGGTTAAAAATCATGTATGTTTAATTTTAAACTAAACAAGTGATTTTTTTTGTTTAGAGCGTTTTTTTTTGTTTTAAACATATTTTTTTATGTTTTAAGCAAATAAAACCTAAAAAAAAGGTGTTTAAAACTTGTTTTCCTACTAGAGAAAAAATATCATCGTCGAAAGATATCCAAGCTTGCTCCGGGCTGGGTCGTATTTTAAATTGGCCTCATAGGTTTAAATGGACGATATAAATTCATTAAAACTAAGAGAGAAACAGACATAGGTACGCGCTTTAGGAAGTTAAAAAGAGACACAATATGTCGACGGCCCACCAATAATATCGGGCCACTCCCACTATGGAAATACACTCAAACCGTCCCGTAACATATACTCTTTCAAAACATTTGGTTTGGAAAAAGAAAAACTAATTAGGTAGCTAATATGCGCATTGTATTTGCATTGTATTAATGTAGGTATTATTAATTGGCGGTTAAACATAAAAATTATAAGTATGATCTCAGCCACGCCAGCGCTAGTCATCAAATATAATGGCATCGGACCGGTTTTCTTACATTACCAGCATAGTCCAGAGTTAGAATCTCACCGAGTTGATTAAGAGGTCGTGGGTTCGAGGCTGTGTTGGGGTAGACTTTTTAAAATTTTTGTTATTTAAAAAATTAGAACGGCTCTAAAAGTTGTATTGGCAACAAGTTAGCACTGGTCCCTCGATAAAATATTTTAAAAATTATTGGCAATCTCATATCTACTACAGCTGGCAGCCTGCACGTGCGTAGACAAAGATCTTATTACTATGTCTAGTCGCCAGTATTGTATTTGTTAAAGAAAACGGAGTTTCGGCAGCGTTCCTAATTCTAATCATACTTTTAGCTCAGGATAAACATCATCAATTTTTTCTCGGCTTTTGGTACAAGGCGCGACCTCTATTGAGACGCTAAACGTATCAAAATGGGAAGAAAAAAGTCATAAACATCTAGAGTAGCAATGTTCAACATACAACAGTACCTATTTTATGATTTTTGCGATGTTTATTTGTAGGTAAATAATTTCTTGGCAAAACTACGCACATTATTAAAAAACCTACCTTAATTAAAAAGTGTATTTTGCTTGTTGCGTTGATATCACTAGTTGCCCACAAAATTTTGACCCACCTGTAAAAAAAATTACGGGCCGCGCCTGGTTTTTAGGGCATTTTCAATAGGATGGGCATTTTGTGTCTATTTTTTACGGATAAATAATCACTTAAACTGCAAAATGCAGTCTGGTTCATTGAGAAATCTTTTTCCGAATAATTTATTTTGTCCAATTTAGTTTCGGAATGTAAGAATGGAAAAAGGGTACGTGCTAGTCCCAATAATTCTAATTATTAATGTTCACGATTCCTTAAAGATTTTTCAGAGCGATCCTTCTGGTGATAAAGGTGGGGGACAGCTATTTTTAAGCGTTTCTTCCAAAAAATCTTTAAAAAAATGGATAAAAAATACATCATATATATTGTTGAATTCGTGCTTCAATACGCTTTCATTTGATACCCTACGCGATGCCCTTGAAAAAAATGTTTTTTCCATTTACCTTTACCCCCTGAAATTAACCCCCAGAATTTCTATAATTGGGCCACCACCTTTATCTCTGTGCTAAATTTTCAATTTTTACGTCGAATAGTTTCAGAGAAAGTCGCTTGTGACAGACGGACGGACGGACGGACACCGAAGTGATTCCATAAGTATTTTGTTTAAAAAACAGGACGCACTATGCAGTTACACAAATGACAAATATAGGTACTAAGACTTCAGATTTCAAACATACCTGAAAAATAAAATGACACACACTTTTTTATTTGACCCCTTTTCTTTTTGACCTTTCAATAAAACCCAATTGATGTAAAAAAGATTTTTTTTCAAAAAATACAAAGTTAGATTTTTTACCCCAGAAATCTAGAAAATATGCCACATAATAATTATTTTCACTACTTACTTTCACTACTTGTCAATACTTGTTCTTAACAAATTTGGTGGTGAATTTTCATCCCTTGAACAATTCCTTGTATTTTTTCTTGCATTTTTTGCAAAGTGCTCCACATCCAAATTTTTTGGATCAGTTTTTTTCTTATGTAAAACTGCCAGATATGGTCTTTTCTTCCAGACATACAGGGTGTTTCCTAACTGAATGTCAATATTTAAGGGGGCGATTTTTGGGTCCATTTTAAAAAGAAAACTTCATATTATATGAACGGAACGTATGTCCTAACGTCTTAACTTTTGAGATACAGGGTGGTAAAGTTTTCAAAAATAAATAGTTTTTTATTAATATCTGTAATACCACTTTAGATATTTTAATTCAATTTGGCATACATGTACTATGTATCAAGAGGCATTATTTAGTGTACCACAATTTTTTTTATTTCCATCAGTGGCGTCCGTACGGAATTTCACCTGCCTATTTTGGCAGACATTGATGATACGCCACTGATTTCTCCTAAAATTAAAATTAATCCTGAAATCCCCAATCATTTCTAAGCAAATTTGATCTCTTCAATTTTTTCAATCCGATGCACGGTTTTCGCTTAAAAAAATAAAAACCTTCTCTCTGCATGATCATATCATAACAATATCGTTAATATCACAATATCACCAAATCACCATGCAGAAAAATAGATTTTATTTTTTAGATCAAATTTGCTTAGAAATGAATAACGAAGTTAATTTTTGAGATCCTTATTCATTTCTAAGCAAATCTGATCTAAAAAATAAAATCTATTTCTCTGCATGGTGATATTGTCATATTAACGATATTGTTATGATCATGCAGAGAAAAGGTTTTTATTTTTTTAAGCGAAAACCGTGCATCGGATTGAAAAAATTCAAGAGATCAAATTTCCTTAGAAATGATTGAGGATTTCAGAATTAATTTTAATTTTACGAGAAATCAGTGGCGTACCATCAATGTCTGCCAAAATAGGCAGGTGAAATTCCGTTCGAACGCCATTGATGGAAATAAAAAAAATTGTGGTACACTAAATAATGCCTCTTGATACATAGTACATGTATGCCAAATTTAATTAAAATATCTAAAGTGGTATTACAGATATTAATAAAAAACTATTTATTTTTGAAAACTTTACCACCCTGTATCTCAAAAGTTAAGACGTTTAGGACATACATTCATATGACATTTTCTTTTTAAAATGGACCCAAAAATCGCCCCCTTAAATATTGACATTCAATTAGACAACATCCTGTATTCACACAATTCAAAAAACACTTTAAATTTCCGTTGAGCCACTGAGCAATTTAGACTGTGTTTGCGTCGTATGTAGTTTATTAAAAAAAGGATTTTCTAGTCGACACTTTCAAGAAAAAAGCGACATTATTAAGTCTGGCAGGCCAATGGTTCCTATTAATTTAGAGACAAAAGCGGAAAAATTTACAGTACAATGTTTTTATGACATAATTAATTATTTTTATTGGATCGCTTTCCCCCTTTATAATTGTTACCGCGCGCTACTGCTTTTATTACAGGAAATGTAAAACTAATTATTTTTTTTTAATCACAACTTTATTACTCTAAAGTTTTTTCCTCAGGTACAAAGTAACTGGATTCAGGATTAATTTCAGCGTTCCAGATCCCGTTTCCAGTAAAATGATGCTCCTTTTCGATGTGGTATAAGATCAGATGCAACTGCTTCCATTGGCTTAAGGTACGAAATTGCATATCCTTGTCTTCTCTTAGAACTTCTATCGCTGTCTCGATTTTTGTCCTAAAAAACATTTTTTTTTGACTTTTCGAAAGTATAATATGTATTTTTAGTGTTCCGTGAAACGGAACACGTATGAAATCACTTTGGTATCCGTCCGTTTGCCACTGGCGATTTTCTCTGAAACTACTCGACGTAAAAATTTAAAATTTAGCACAGAGATAGTGTGGTGGCCCAATTATAGACGTGAAGAATAAAAATTTAAATTTTTATTCTGAGGGTTAATTTCAGGGGGTAAATTGGGACATGGAAAAAAATTCAAGGGCATCGTGTAAACCGTCAATGAGCTTATTGAAGCACGAATTCAACAATATACGGTGTGTCTACTTAAGTTTGCAGCATATGGGAAACTTTTCTATTAATAATTTTACGAAAAAAAGTTACTATTCGTAAAAAGGTCTGCATGGTCCATAACCTAAAATGCCACCATCAGATATCGAAATTTCCCAGTCATATACGAGGTCTGTCAGAAAATATGAATTCTGTCCTATACAGTAAAATACGTTTATTTTTGACAATATCGACAACTTTTATGAAGAAAATTTATTCAGAATTGTAAACGAATTTCTAATAAACAGTTGTCTCTTTCCTTTCTTACCACTAAAAGGATTGCTCAGAAAAATCTAAAAAAGATCATGAACATTGAGAATTGGGTGTAGATTGAGCTAAAATTATCAGGATTGAAAAATTCTAGCGCGATCAATTGTTATAAACAATTTAATTGTTTATTTCCTTATAACTGCTGAACCATTAGTTTCAGAGAAAAAGTTTTTCGACAAAAATATATCTCACGATGTAAGGAATAACGTTTGTCCTTACACGTTTTTTAAAATTTTTAATTTGGCTCAGTCGAAACGCTCCCCACTCGGCGTTGGTGCCATCGGCGCCGGGTAGCGCGGCAGATGGGCGGAGATCGGGCGGCCGAGGTTTGCTCAGGCTAAGTGGGGGGCTGATAGCAAGAAGCACTAATTTGTGCGAATATAGCTTGCACTTGACCGAATTTTTTTAATCTCGTGCGTATTCAAATAACTACATAACTGACTTACTTTGGGTATAAACATAGAAGCATAGATCTATAAATATTCGCCTTGGAATATCCGATGTTTCTCAAATAGTCATATGTATTCTGTATGGCTACATAAGGCACGTAGCAGCTGTACGGATGACATTCGATTTTCTTTCTAATATCGCCGGTGTTTTTTTCGAATAAAAGCGAGAAAAAATTTACGACGTCTTGCTTCTCATTTACGTCTCTGCCCTCTTTTATGTGATTATCAAATCGTCCCGGACTTTCCGACAAATCACCTAAAAAATGGAAATATAAGCCTTTTCACAATAACAGGATTAATTGTGCAAATGCACAAATTATCTGTACACACAATTGTAAGGAGAGATTTAAAGTTTCATCCGTACAAGATCCAAATAGTGCAAGAATTAAACCAAAATGACGTTATAAACCGTTGTTCTTTTGCTGAAACAATGGTATACCATTTTTTCCAAACCACCGAATTAACAATTTTCTGTTTGACATATTATAGTATTAAGAATTACAGAAACTAAAAAGAAAGGAATGGAAATAAAGAGAATACATAAAGGCTATTGGCTATTTTGGACGGGAGTTGAAGAAAAGGAATTTGCACAAGCAGAAGTAGGATTAAAAATTGCGCCACATAGATTAAAGGAAGTAGAGGAAGAATATAACGGCGAACTTTTACTAACAGTACCTAAATATGAAATTGTTGGATCAAGAAATATGGACTATAGTAATAGCGCACGGAGAAAACAAAGATGCACAAAAAGACAAATTTTTTGAAAAGCTACTAGCAAATAGATAATGGGAAAGAAAAAATAATTATAATAGGAGTTCCAAATGGACGAGTAGGAAATCAAAATACAGGAATAGGAGAATATATGGGCAGATAAGGGGAAATGACTTTCAATAAAAATGGACAAAATATCATTGAAACATTAAAACACATGATACAGAAGAAGGAATATAATATGACGAATATAAAGGACAAGGAAGGAAATATAATAAAGGAGGAAGATAAGATAATGGAGAGAGAGACAATATTTAAAGAACTGACATACTCGTATAATGAAAGAGAGGATCAAGAATTAATAACAGAAATAGATGAGACACACGAACTAGAAGAAATAGGAAAAATAGAAGAAAAAGAAGTGGAAGAAGCCATAAAAATGTCGAAAGAAGAAAAAGCGCCGGGCAGAGGCAATATAACACCGGAGATGATAAAATATATGCGAAAAAACCAAAGGATTGGAACTAAGCTATTATATTGCCAATATACAAAAAAGAGATAAGGGACACTGCAGTAGCTAACAAGGACTAACGCTGGCTAGAATAATAGAAAATAGACTAAGAAATAAGACAGAGACAACACTAGAAGAAGAAGACACCCAATGTTGATTTAGAAAGAACAGAAGCACACAAGATCTAATTTTTACAATAAGACAAGCAAGTGAAAAATTTATAAATAAGAACATATTGTACATATGTACATATTTGTTTCATAGATTTAGAGAAGGCCTTCAGAATCTGAAGAGAAGAATTTTAAGAAAGAGAGAAGTAGATAGAATAACAATAGAAATAATAAAAGCTATGTATAAAGATCCTATAAATACAAGAGAATACAAATAATGAAGAGTCTAGAGAATTCGCTAAAAGAATCGGAGTTAAACAGGGCTGTATATTAAGTCCTGTTATATTTTCAGCAGTCCTGGACAAAATAATAAAGGAAGCAAAGAAGAGGATGAAAAATTTGATTCTAATATTGACAAATGAAAGGAACAGAGTTTGCTGAATTGAAAAAAAAATAAAAACGAAAATAATCAAGAAAGGACAGAAAACAATGGAGAAGAAAGTACAAAGCTCAACTCAAACAGCCTAAACCTAGCGATAGAACGGCTTAGGATTAAGTAAAGTAAAGTAAGTACTTTTCAACAGAAGTAAGAAAATTTACTGGAACTCGGTCGTTTCCCCCTTTATAATTGTCACCGTATGCCGCTGGCCCTCAGAGAAAAAATGAAATATCAAAAAATTAATTATTCTTACCTAATAAACTAAAACTAGCACATTTCAGCTGCAAACTGTGCAAAAACGACAATTTGGATTTGGCTTTTGTATGATGTATCACCAGCGCTAATATTCGTGGATCGCGAATCAAAGCTTTGAATTCGGGAATCTTGTTTATCTCCTCCAAACGAAATCGCAACGTTTCGGTGTTCATGCAGAACACTTGATGTTTTCGTCGTATCGACTCATCAGGTATATCGAATTCCTAAAAGGACATTGGACATTAATGGAGTTAAAGTGCTGTTCTACCTCTGCCAGATGGTTAACTCTATAAAACTCTGCACTGCCTTTAATAACCGAGATATCGGAGTAAATTAAAAAATAAATTGTTAAGAACAGTTTAACTGTGAATCTGCCGTTTCCTTCCTTTACTTATTTATTTACCAAAACCCATATACCTGTTAATGTGAGTCTGCAGCGAACCTCTGCATGCACTTAATCACTTCGTTCCTTTATATACCCCCTTTTCTTTTATAACACGGATAACCTGCATTTCATTTTTGGTATATGCCTTTGTAACGTGTATGTGTAGTTGTTAGTTAAACTTTGAATACCTTCTATCACTCAGTATCACCCCAATTACATACAAGCTTGCGATAATGTTACTACGTAGGGTGGAAAGCCCTTCAGCGGAACCCCACTGTCGGTCAATCCGTGAGGAGCCGAAAACCAGAACAGAGGAACCCCATTGTTAAATTAATTTACTGTGATTAGCCGATTACAATCTGCATTAAATATCCAAAGAAACTATCGAACACTCAACGTATAACATATAAAGGTGCAATAAAAGTAAGTCCATCTGCCCTACGCATGTGTCACTTATCCTCTCGAGCAGGTGTTGTTTTCTTATTACTTAGGCACCGAAAACTTCGATAGCGCACCATCGTCGGTTATAACCCATTCTTAAGAAAACCCATCGCAGTGTTTTATATACCTATTATCTATTAACGTTCTACAGGTAGCATCACGTCAATACTACACCCATCCTTTACTTTATTATAGCCAATCTTGATAATAGCTTAGTCAACTGCGATAATGCATATTTATTCCAACCCAACCCTTTTTAATATTTCTCTTTACTAATGCAGATTACATTTAATTTTTTAAAATACCCCTTTTATATCTACCCTGTCGGTTTACTGACCTTTGTTTTTTCTTTGTTATAACAAATAAACCCCTGGAAGACAAACGGACCATCTGTATTGAATAAGAAAGGTGCTCGTGCACTTGCCCTATAATACTGACCCAAATGTCGAAAGCAAAAGTTTATTAACACCATCGTCTGGTACCATTAGAAAATAGGTCTCTTTCCATTCATAAATTATGTAAAATATAATCTTTGATAAACTTATTGTATACTTTTATTTTAAGTTCTCCCCCCAATGTTGCCCCCTTTCTAAGATTTTAGTTTAATATTTTTAAATAGATTATTTTATATTGTTTATAAGAATAAACTGTGATGTACGACTGCCAGTATTTGGATTCACATAATGTTACATTACATTACAGTAATGGATTTAATTTCGTTACCAAAATACCTAAACCCACCTGTTAGATAAGCGTCGGCGTTTGTACACCGTCTGCTTAAATCGGCGTACGAGGTACTCCACTAAATAAAAAGAAATTCAATCTTTATGGAATTATTAATGAGGTAAGACTATATTTTATATTTCATGGATTTAATTTCGTTACCAAAATACCTAAATCCACCAGTTAGATCAGCCTCGGCGTTTGTACACCGTCAGCTGAAATCGGCGTACGAGTTACCTCACTAAGTAAAAAAATCAATCCAATTTTACTACTTGCTTAATAATATAAAAACAAAGGCGCAAGACTTTTGAAAGCGAGTATATTTTGACACTTCTTTCTGAGTGCTAAAGTTTATTTAAATTTAACAATGAACTACAATAGAAATAATAATAAAACCCAAACATCATTGTGGAATAACCTCATCGTGTAGTAGTTTCTTGCCCCGTTTAGACCGACTTACCTTCAATATTCCATAAATCATTAAAATCTTCTTAGGAGCGACCATCATAAGTTTAGGATTATTTTTCATGGCTTTCTTCATGTCCACTCCCGCCAAATTCGGGTACTCCCTCAACACCGTCTTGGGATATTCCGGGTAATTGTTCAATAGATAGCCGCATTTCAGAATTTTCAAATGGCCCAGTCCTATGGATTCTGCCAGAGTTATGTTTTCATTTATTACTCTGAAACTCTTTTTCTCTACCATTTTGTGAATTCGGAAGAGTTTTACCATGTCGTCGTCTGTTGCATTCAATCTTGTTTCTAAAATAAATGTTATTATCAAAGAAATTGTGCCATAAATCGGCTTAAATCGGTGAAATTATGTTTAGGAAAGCCCATTATTTTCTGAAAATAAGCATTACCTACAGCGTGTAAAGTACGTATCATTTATAACAAACCATTAGTAAAAATAAGTCAAAGTTTCAGCAAAAAGAATTGTAGCAAATATACTTACTTAACCATTCAACCAATATCTTCATATGGATCGTCGACCAAGTCATCTGATCTAAATCGGCTAAATTTTTGTCAAGAACTTTTGGTTTTTCTATGGGAGGTTCCAAGTACCTTAAAAACTGGTCAGCTACATTAATGTCGGGTTCCAAATATTGTTCGGATTTTAGCGTGGAGATTTTCCCTCTCTTGTATTTTGAAGCTCTACAAGAATATTGTATTTAGAGTATTCTTTGACTTGTGTCAGGTAAAATATTTACCATGTTGCATCTCTTAATTTTGTTGTTGAATATAACGCCCGTTTCAAGCTCTTCCTTGAGCTATTGCCTGCAATAAACTATTATTGGAACCAGCTGTAATAAAACCCTGTAAATTTGCACGAACTGTAAAGAGGGCCGGCCCTAATAAAATAACAGGCAAGGATACTTTTAATATAATCAGTAAATGAAATGGATAAAGTATTTTTTCAACTGGTTTAATAATTTCGCAATATTTTAGTTTAGTTCCTATCCATTTAGTAAACCGAAAAGTTGTTATATGATTTCGATCGTATTTTTTGATATTCCGAATGTGCTAAAAAATGTGGCGTCTTTGAAAAGACGTTCATCACAGTGCCTCCAGTAGTGCTAATTTAAAAAGAAAGTATTTATTGCCCGATGTCAAGCAAATTTTTAAAAATGTGTAATGTATGTTTATTTATTGAACCGGGGGTTTAATGTAAATGCAGCTGCAGCAGAATCGTCTTCATTAACGAAAAATCCTTCTTCTACAGTTAAAAGACATTGTGACAAAGCAAATTAAAGACAAAAAAGTATGTAGTGATGCCGGTAAAAGCAAGTGCTTTGACGAAAGCGACAAAGACTAAATTCGCGGAAAAAGGTATGCTATCAACTCTCTGATGCTATGTACAAAGAGCAAATTGTTCCTGCTTTGGTTTCACTAAAGCAGCGACTAATAAAAGATCAAACCAACATTTCTTGCAACAGGACAAGCCTCTGGATTATCCCAAATGGGTTTTACATATCGGACCATTGATAAAAGACAAATATGAATGGAATCACAACGATTATGACAGTGGTGCTTTGATTATTTAAAATCTATAAAAAAGTGCAGATTAGAACACTGTTTCATTAGCTACCTCGATTAAACATGGTTTGGTACACACAGAGGCGTAGATCCGGGGGGGGGGGGGGGTGTCCGGACCCCTCTCCCCCCAGGCATCTAGATCCAAAAAATGTATTTATATTGAACAGTGAAACTGAATGATGAAACAATTGGTGCTAACGGTCTCATCCCTATTACGTATGAGTCACATCCCGACTTCGCATTATAAAAACACAACGTGCGTGGAGGGTACCTAGTGTAGTGTAAGTTAAAGTGATCATATTTGGTTTAGGCAAAAGCGGGACAAAGAGCTGAAAAATAAATTTGCCCAAAAACGAGCACTAAGGTGCGATTTTTTAAAAAACAAAAGCAAAAATCGAAACCAACACGATATATTATAATATAATATGTTTTTTATTATCTTTATTAATGACGTTCATGAGTGCTGTGGTGGCCTGGGTCGTGCTGTCCTGTATGCAGATGACACAAACATTTTGATAAGTAACGAAAATATAGAGGAATTGGTCGTGGCAAGCAATGCAATTTCACAAAAGTTTAGTGAATACTGTCAATTTAATGGACTTGTTCTTAACTCCGGAAAAACAGTTTTTATGCAGTTTTTCCCAAAAAATGTTTGTGTTGATTATAACCTTCTCATTAGGATGGATGGGGTGTCAATTAATTGTACATCTGTAGTTAAATTTCTTGGACTGTATATCGATCAGAAGCTTACATGGGACAAACATATTGATGTAACCTGTGCCAGGATTAGTTCCTTGTGTTTTTTAGTTAGGCAATTGAGAGAAAGTGTGGATGAAAGAATGTTAAAGATTGTTTATTATGGACTAGTGCAGTCTGTCTTGCAGTATGGTCTGCTGTTCTGGGGCTCCTCAGCTCATTTTAGCAAAGCATTTATACTACAAAAAAAAGTAATAAGATGCATTGAGAATGTACCACCAGGTACCCCGTGTAGAAATATTTTTTAGAAATATGGCTTCTTGACGCTGCCATGTTTATATATCTTCTAATTGATCAACCATGTAAATAGCAATAAGCAACCCCTTAATCGTAATTGTGACATTCATGCATACTACACAAGGAAGGCCCAGGATCTCCGTGTGCCATACTCTAGGCTGGGTGTTGGTCAGAATTCACCATCATATTATATGGGTGTCAAATGTCTGAACAAAATGGAAAGCATAGTAAATGAAAATAACATAAAAATATTTATAAGAAAATCTCAAAAATTCTTATGTGAACATGCATTTTATTCAGTTCAGGAGTTTTTGGATTACAACCATGTATTAGCTACATAAGTTATTTAATTTGTAATTGTAATTTTGTCTGACTAGTCATGAATTTATAATTCTATTGTAAATTTTTATGATGAATAAATAGAAATTGAAATTGAAATGACATACAGGGTGTCCGAAAAGTCTTAGTATGGGCAAATATATTTGCTATTAGTAAAGATAGAGACACCAATTTTTAGGTGTAGCTTATTGGTTAATAAATATACTTTTTTATGTAATTTAACTTTTTCACAATAGCAACGCTATTTGTCCATACTAAGACTTTTCGGACACCCTGAATACATCTTTTTCTTTTGCATATTAATAGTATTAGTAAAGAGGGAAATATCGAATCCGATACGATAGGATCATAAAATAGAATCCAAGGGCATTGTGCGGGATTTTGGCGTATTGTTGTATGATTGTGGCACTTGACACTTCCGGCGTTGCCATTTGCAATTCTATTTACGGCAAAAGAAAGCTGGATTTTTATTTGAACAAAAGCGGGACTGGCCACTTAAAAGCGGGACTGTCCCGTAAAAAACCGTTTAGTAGCCTAAATGACGATATAGTTGGACCTCCCCCAACAGAAAATCCTATCTACGCCACTGGTTACACACGACACCCCAGCAAAAGGTTTTTTCTATCTTCTGACAGCCCACGAAGACCGAAGTCTAAGTACTATGTACCGTGGGTGTACTGGAGAAATACAACTCACACATCCAGAGCTGGAAACATCCGTAGGGATTTCAACAGCCCTTTAGGAGAACGTGTGGGGTGGTACCACCTCGGTCGAGGAAGAATTCCTTTACCACCTTCTGGATGGGTAGATCCATCAGAAAAATGCCAAACGAAAGCCCCATCAAACAAGGGAAAAACAATGCCTTAGCTGGGCCGGCTGAGCGCGACTATACAAGCCTCGCACATTCATTGCACATTCACAACAAATAAGTGCCGCGGATTCGGAGTCAAATTAAACCCGCTGCACTTTATCAACGTTATTTACGGCGGTTGCTATGACAACGGGACGGCCAATAGGTGGCTAAAAACCTGCGGGTGTCGCGAAGCTTAAAGCCGCTTCGCCGGTATTTTATCATACGACTTAAGAATAGTTTTTTTATCAATCGGAAAATTGCTATGTTCTTATGTTAATTTCGGTATTGTTTTTTTGCGAATTAAGTGTTAAAATTTAAAATCATAGAAATGTTTCCGCTGTATGATCCGGTCTGCGGTTTGCTAGAAACACCATTTTCCAGATGCAAAAATGAGGATAAAAAGGATTTATGTTTTATTTACAATGATGAAAAATACACCAACATTCAGTTAGATCAAATTCTGAAAATTTTCCATGAGAATAGAGACATTTTAAAGGATAAATTATTTTGCCTAATCGTGACGATACCTTCTACGAGTGTATCGGTGGAACGGAGTTTTTCTTGCTTGAAAACAGTTAAAACTTATCTGCGAAACTCAATGATAGAAGGCAGACTTACAAATTTATCAAAAATTTCAATTGAAAAGGGACTTTTAGATGAACTTATAAGTACAGAACCATTTATGATTACATCACAGATAAGTTTTCAGCATTAAAGGATCGAAGAATAGACCTTATATTTAAAAAGTAAGGTGGGTTTTGGTAAGTACTCTAAAATTCTTTTTAGTTATAAAATGGCGAATACACCGCTTAGTATTTTTTTGCGTCCGCTTCACCTATTATTAGGTACACGCCACTGGATACCATTGCTGCTATGGGGCATACAGTTTTACAGCTTCCCCCCTATTTGAAACCCTATTGAGCATATGTGGCATCAGGTAAAATCAAATGTTAGAGCAGAAAACACTACTTAAAGGGCAAGTGTTGTGACATTAATTAGAAAAATTGTAGATAGCATTCCTTTAGAAAGTTTGAAAAATTTGATTAACCATGTTATTAAAGTGAAGATTCCTATTTGTCATTTACTAATAACATAGGGCCACTTGTTTTTAATGTAGATGAAAATGACACTGACAGCGAAACCGAATTTAATCTGCAATTAAAGTTAGGTAATAATCTTTTATTGTAAAAATAAATCGAATGACATAAATCGCTAAAAAATGATTTTTTATTTTTTCCAAAATTGTTCTGAAATCTTAAAATACTTACTTACTTATATTTACATTTATTGAGGTACTTATCATTTTGTCAAAAGGCAATGAAAGAGCTTGAAACAAGCTTTAAGTACTTAATACATTTACCAATAATATGTCTTTACCTACTTAACAATTTTGCATCAATAGGCTTGCATCCCGACTCTTCCAATGACTTGTAGTGGTGAAATTTAGCCACAGGATGTGTGGTCAGTAGAGTGGGATATTTCAAAAGGTCTTCATTAGGAATTCCTATCTTTTTACAAAAATTATAAGAGTCCACCATCTGACCTGACTCTTTATGTTGAAATGTTTTGTGTTTCATCATCAGGAGTTCAGCTTCGCTTGGTGATAATCCTAGAATAAAATGAGAAAAATTCTACACGATGAAAATAAGGAAGTTTGAAATGTAAAATTTTAGGTTCAACTAAAAGTATTGGTAATTATTGATATTACTGGAAACAGCGAATTTTTTCATGAAATTTTGCACAGACCCTAATTTTGGGTCGTAGAACACGAATCCGAAGTCAGCTTTTGGCGGTCTCGTATGGTTTTTCCAAAAAAAATTTTTTTTTGCAAAACTTTTAGGTTAAATTTTAGGTTACCTTTTTTTTATAGATTCCTTTAAGTTTCGACACTTTCACTTCAACATATCTGTAAACTTATAATTTTTATTAGTTTTCGTCACACAAAACACCACATTTAGGCAAAAATTGCTAAGAAAATTGCTTTTTTCTATAGAAAATTCCATTTTATCGCTACTAGATGTCATTATTTTGCCAGCTGTCAATTTTCCGGCGTTGCCACGTTTACAAAGCATTTTTCTCGCAAATTTTAACAAGATGACCCCAACCAACACCCTGGGGCACCGATCCCTCTTCGCCTGCGAGGAAAGAGACTGGTCAGGGCCCCTAACCAGGTGCTAACCCTGCTCCGACCTTAGGGTGCCCTCCGATCCACCGTTATACCACCGTTATATCGAAAATATTAGATCTGTCACCTAATTCACCGACTTAGAAAAGTTTTTGATACGAACGGTGGATCGGAGGGCACCCTAAGGTCGGAACAGGGTTAGCACCTGGTTAGGGGCCCTGACCAGTCTCTTTCCTCGCAGGCGAAGAGGGATCGGTGCCCCAGGGTGTTGGTCGGGGTCATCTTTTTGCCCTTTTGGTTAAATTTGGTTCATTTTCGCATTTTCCCGCCAACTTTTTATTATTCCTAATTTACAACTTTGTCTTGAAAAATAAGTAAACCTGGCAACGCCGGACATTTGACAGCTGGGAACGTAATGGCGTCTACTACCAAATACAATGGAATTTTATATAGGAAAAAGCAATTTTCTTAGCTATTTTTGGCTAAATGTGGTGTTTTGTGTGACGAAATAAAATAAAAATTATAAGTTTACAGATATGTTTAAGTGAAAGTGTCGAAACTTAAAGGAATCTATAAAAAAAGGTAACCTAAAAGTTAAAAAAATTTTTTGCGGAAAAACCATTCGAGACCGCCAAAAACTGACTTCGGATTCGTGTTCTACGACCCAAAATTAGGGTCTGTGCAAAATTTCATGAAAAAATTCGCTGTTTCCAGTAATATCAATAATTACCAAAGTATTTACTTACAATAACAAGGTTGCAAAGAGCAAAGGGTCCAGGGTAACAAAATTGGGATCACTAAATAAAAAATCTACAATAATGATGGCTTACCAAATATATCCATTAAAAGTTTTCTATTACTAGATGCTATTGTAGAATATCCTGCTACAGTAAAAATATTAACTTTGCAGTAACAAAATTGCAGAGTTTTGTAAAACATTCTAAAAAGTTGTGTAAACTGTAAAAGTCTTTTCTAACGAAGTGGGGTTATGGCTATGTAAACATAACAAATGTCAATGTGACTGAGGCGTATTCAATTGACAAAAATTGGATCGATCCGGGTCAGTACACGATTACCAATGTTATTTTAGTTCTTTTTACTACCGGATTTGATTCAGTTACGTATTTCGCTAGGAGTTCGTAGATGATGTGGATCATAGATTAGGGTTTGTTGATGTGGATCCAAGATCTATAAACTACAATGTGGATCAATCCACTTTTGTCAATCGATAACGCCTTAGTGCTGGGCGATATTTATCGATGTTTTTTAAACATCGATGTTTTGTTATTTGATATTCCATGATTTGCCATCGATGCTAGGGGTCACAAACATCGATGTCAATATCCATGGTTATCTATCGATGTCCGACCATCGACTTTCCGTGCCGATTCTATTGACAAAAGATTTTGGGAGCTAAATTAACAAACATTATTTATTTAAGTAGTTTTGATAAGGGTATACAATTCTTTTGTTTTGTTTGTTTTTATTTTTTAACACAAACGTGTATGTTATTTCTTTAGAGTTATTATTTGATTTGGGATTTGTTTCTGTTGGTTAAATATATTTAATTTTTATTAAATAAATTATAATATTTAAATCTGATTTGTTATTTATGTTACTTTCCAATCTTAATTTATGAAATTTTTTTTTCAAAAGTAACATAAAACGATGTTACCTTCACATCGATGTTTTAACTACGATGCTTTATCGCAGTCGATGCCTGTTTTCCATGTTAACATCGATGTATCGAATCGATGTCCCAGCACTAATACGCCTTAGGATAGGTGGCGTTCATTTATGAATGTTCATAAACCTCATGCAGATTACTGTTTTACCTATGATTCTGTCAGGCCATTGAAGCAAGAGCCGATGTTAAAACTATTTCGCAATAGAGGTCGCTGTAGGTAGCCGCCTATACTTTATTTCCTTAAATTAGTCGGGAAATTAGCAAAGACCTAGAACCAAAAGGAAAATACCCAGCTAAATACTCAGCTACAATAACAATAATTTTTACGTTGCAGTGTGGCGTTTCAAAAATTCAAAAGAGGAGTAACAGGACCCATGTCGGACATCGTGCCCCAAAAAATCAATTTTTTTTCACATATTATGTGAATTCCATCCCAATTTTCCATCGTTATATAGGTCTAGGCTGTAAAAAGCACATGACTTGATTTCCCCGATGTATCGCGGAAAATGAATAAGTCAATTTCGAGTCGAGCGGCTCACAAAAATCTCTAGCTGAGCCCTGAGGCCGAGAAGAGCTCTTTGCTCTTCTCGGTCTGAGGTACTTACTCACATACTGCCGTCCTAAGCAAAAACACCGCAAGCTAGGGCGTCTTTACGAAACTTTCTTGAGGGGGGGGGGGGGGGGGGGGTCTGAGTAACCCGGGCATTCCGGGTAATGACCTAAACTTATTCAAAAAACATTCAAATATCCACTTTTTATATGGGAAGTAGGGAATTATAATAGGATAAACTACGTAAATCAAATAACGTGAAAGGAAATTTACTTTAAAATTTTATTGTAAAGTATTTTATTACTTTAAACAATTTAAAATTTTACACTGAACAGCCTTAATTTAAGTTTTCAAAAGATCCCGGGGGTTGGGGTGATTACCCCCATTAGACCCCCCCCCCCCCCTCATAAATACGCCCTTGACCGCAAGTGCCAAAAAATCAAAAACGGAATTAGGGGCTGTAATAGGTTCAGAAGGGCCTATATTAGATATTTACGTAACAAAAACACCGCATTTAACACTAAATATATTTTATTTCAATTAAAATTAATGATTAGTGATGAGTGATTTAACTACGTATTTTGTAAAAAAAAGATTGCCCCAATTCCTAGCATCTGCAATTTAAATGTAAAAAATAAAAAAATAATTATTTTTTACACTTTATATAATTATAAAAACAAAATATAATTGCTAGATAAAGTCACAACTATTTTGCAAGAGTTTAAACATTTAAACTCGATATATTCCAAATTATGATAATCGCAGATGCGGTGTTTTTGTTTAGGGGGCGGCAGCATAGTTTAACAAATATCGGATATGTCATAGAATGATTCTTTGTCCATTGAAGAGATAAAACTGCAAAAGCCAAGTTTTTGCCTTACTTTTTTTATGAATTTTCTTCCGAGAGTTTGCGATGCAAGCGAATGTTCACGTACGAAAATCGTGGATTTATGGAGGAGTCAAGCTGATGATTTTTCCGTGTGTCTCGTGCCTATTCAAGTTACCCAGGGATCGAATATTCGGGAAAAGCCGAGAGGTGAAAAATGAAAATGCAGGAGAAATTTGCACATAATGACTAAAAAACGCTGTTTCTTCGATGGGCGTTAACAAATTGAAACGTGTTTAAATAATGCCGAAAATTACCACATCGATGGAAAATATTACGTAGAGTTTGATTCAGCCGGAGTTGACGCGATAGAAAGCGTGGTTTACGCGTAAAAAACGATTTGTGAAAAGAACCTTTTCCAAACAGAAACAGAACGGAAATTTTCTTTCACTCAAATACGAATTCCATTACCCTTTTTCAACTTTATGTATGTATATGTCTAGGATCCCTTGAAAAATTACATGTTGTAAAATTTTTCCGATTTATCGCGGAAAATCGTGAACAATGTTCGGGAATCGCGAAAAATAGGAGTCTTGGAGCGGCTGTAAGAAATTGTCTAGCTAAGATAGCTTAACAAATTTTGAATATGTTAGGCCTCGTTTTCACGGTGATAGTCCTTATGATAGGTTGCTGTCATGGCAGAAACTATCACAAAAATAGTGGCTAGATAGTTGAGAAATGGTTGAGAGTACTTTCACTACAGTATGGAATTTTGATCGAGTTTCTTTCATCGTGAATATTGGCTGCGTGAAGTTGATAGTTTATTATTGTTTATTTTGGCACGATTTTGTTTAGAAAATTAAAAATTTGGGTATAATGGGCGACCGATTAGATGTCATAAAGTTTTTGGAAGAGTATGAAAGGTATCCATGTTTATGGCAGAAAAACTCTACCGATTTTAAGAACAGAGTTAAGAGAGACCATGCTGTAGAACTTATGCTACCATTATCAGGGCTCGCTACAATTAAAGAGCTTCGGCAGAAAATTAGAAATATTAGATGTACATATAACCAAGAAGTGGCTAAAATAAAGAAGTCCATGGGAACTGGATCAGACTCTAGTGATGTATACAAACCAAAACTGGCATGGTTTTCCATAGCTGATAGTTTTTTAAGACAGAATTTAATGATTTCACCAACGACAGCAGCTACTGCTACAATTAGCTCATTGTCAGCCATGTTGCTAGTCGGCTACTGTCCGTATAGACATCAAACTTTCATGACAAAACTATCGAGGCGACTGTCATGAAAGTACTTTCGTGAGAGTACTATCACCGTGAAAACGAGGCTTTATACGAGTAGAACGATTTCATCTCTACTGAAATTAAAATTTGCAATCGAAAATTTGCAAAAAATTACCGAAAATTGTTATTTTTTCGATTAATTTTACCTTTATTTTGCCAAACGAAAAAAAAAATATAAACGTTTTTTTTATCTAAGAAATCCCACGCAGGCTTATTCAAGCCTAAGTACTAACGTATGCGGCGATGAGCGAGAGAAGGGAGTTTTCTTGTGAGGACTGGGTCATTGATGAGTCGAATGGCTCTCTTTTGGATAGAATCAAGGATGTTAAGTGTCGAAGGTGATGCCGCTCCCCAGATGTGGGAACGGGTTAGGTCTAATTTGGGAAACATAGAGCGTGTATAAGTTGGAAGGGGAGAAGTATTTTCTGGCTTGAAAATGGATTCCAATAATTTCAAAAATAACCATGTCTATGGGAAATTTTATGTAAAATTAAATTCTGCCAGATTTGAAGTGATGGAAAGCGTAGTTTTCCCAAAAAATGCGTTTTTTCGAACCTATGTCGGACCAGCCCTTAAAAATCGATATTTCTCTCAAACACGAATTCCATCGATATTTTTCAACCTATTATATGAGGCGAATCGCATCAGATGTCCCAGCGCCACTTGTGAGCTCGCAATGAAAACCGCCATTAAAAAAATATCTTAAACATAGTTATCGATGTATTTTTTCCTCAGTTTTCCGAGTGTAATTTGTTTTTTAAAATTCCGCTTCCTTGACCTCAAAAAAACACTAAACGTGCTGTATCTCGAAAAAAGTCCTCTCTGGAACATAGTTTTTCAAAATAAAAAATCCAGATCTAGCGTATTAAAAAAAGATAAAAATTGAATTTTTCGAGATACAGCACGATTAGTGTTTTTTTGAGATTAAGGAAGCGAAATTTTGACCCAAACAAGTTATACCATCGGAGAGCTGAGGACAAAATACATCGAAAACTATGTTTAAGTTATCTTTTAATGGTGTTTTCGTTGCGAGATTATGAGTATAAAATGGCATGTTTTCAGGATCGCGCGTCGCGCTGGTACATCTGAGGCGATTCGCCTTCACCCCATATAGCCGGAGCGTAATATCCGAGAAGAGCCAATGGTTCTTCTCGGGTAATATAGAGTAAACGTGAGAGTGCCTGGAAGCGCATTGCGCAGTGACCGCACTTCATTTCGCCTATTACGCCTTCATGTAGGTTATTTACCCCGCTTAGTTTTACTTTGAAAATTATAACCTTACGATCAAAAAGTACGTGTCATATTTCTCTTGGAAAATCTGGCAGTCGCATGCGACATATGTATGTACATTGTACATATAAAACAAATTGTTTAGCCGTTTCTTCAGCCATCTAGTCATTAAAACATTACAACGTTTGTTTTACGAGACATCATAAAACAAACAAGCCTCAACTTTTACCTTTATTTTGATGCAATAATCCGGGGCCCAGCCAAAGAAAGCGAAATACGCGCCATTATCGCACCTTTCATTTTCATCTCGCTGCACCGCGACGTATCTTTACCCATAGGCGGGCCATCTCTTCGCGAGACTTAGGAGAAAGGGGGGCTCGCGATGTCCCCAACTTGGGGGGCACGTAAATAGCAATTGGCGACTTCTTACCTTTTCAGTATATTCGCGCGGATATTGTCAAAAAGATGGCGCGGGTACGGGTACCATCTTTGCTGTTATGTGCGGCGTCCCTGTTTGTCAAGTTTGCCGGGGGGCAGTTTTTTGATGGGAGTTTTCAGCAACAGCAACAGCAGCAGCAGGTAAAAAAATCAATTTATAAATTGTTTATTTTTTGCGCTCTTCGTCGAAAGCAGTATTTAAAGTTTAGGACCATTACTCGGTTATTTGTTATAAAAAAAACAATGACATGCCAGTATAGGCACATAAAAAAGACATAATATAGGATGTCCGAAAAGTCTTGGTATGAGTAAATATCATTGCTATTAATGTAAGGATAGAGATACCAAATTTTAGATGTATCTTATTGGTTAGTAAATCTACTTTTTTATGTAATTAACTTTTTCAACCCCCTTGAGGGGCGACGCTAGGGAGTTGAGCTATAAATTTTTTTAATGCAACCCTATGTCGTATGAAACCATTATTTTAAAGGTCTTTAAAAATCATTTTCCACAAACACAAGATCCGTATCCTAATTCGTTTTTAAATGGCAAGCCTTTAAAAATTAACAATCGTGAAAAAAAATTACCGTTCAGCTAAGAAGATTTAAGATTTAGTACTAGTTTAATTTAAGATCTTCTAGTTGATCTATAATATTCTGACAAGTTTTTGTCCTGTTATTGTCTATAAGTCGTTATTAAAAGCTTATGAATTATTCTGGTATTTCAACGATTATCTTGATTTCCAAAAGACTTTCATCTTGGAATGGGTTGCTAGTATAAATCTGGTTCCATTAGGTATAGTGCAGGGGTGGCCAACTTGGTTAGACCAAAGATCTACTGTTCACTGACGACACCCTGTGCGATCTACCAATTACATACTTCTTGAAATCTTAAATGAAACAGCATAGTTCAGTACACAAGAGTCTGTTCTACGTATTTATATTTTTTGCCTTGCCACGATCGACTGGACTAATAGCCGCGATCGACCAGTCGATCGCGATCGACCGGTTGGCCACCCCTGGTATAGTGGAAAATATGTACTAAAATTGCCCTATTCTTTATAAATTTGCGAAAAAAGTCAGAAGCAAATTCATATTATAAAATTTAGTTGTCTTATTCTTTCACTTGTCAGTTTAAAGCTTTGGTTGTCAAATTAGACCGGACTAGCGTTGGAGAATCTGGTCGTAAAAATTTAAGTACCTTTATTTAAAATGACCATTATGAACTTCTTGGCAGTAATAAAGTCGATTTTGAAACTCTGCCAAGAAGTAACACCTGCCATTCTCGAAAATGCGAGAAGTGAGGACTTTATTACTGCCAAGAAGTTCATGGTGATCATTTTGAACAACTTTTAAAGTAATAAGAGAAATAAAAGTACTTACATTTTTAATTTTCTTCCACGATTTTTAATTTTTATAGGCTTGCCATTTAAAACGAATTAAGATACGGACCTCGCGGTAAAATGTTTCTTTTTTGAAGACCTTCAAAATGAGGTACCAGACGGCATAGGATTGCATTTAACATTTTTGACCCCAACTCCCTAACGGGTTGAATCTCAAGGGGGTTGAAAAATTTAAATTTCATAAAAAAGTAGATTTATTACCCAATAAGATACATCTGAAATTTGGTGCCTCTATCTTTACTAATAACAGAGATATTTGCCCGTACTAAGACTTTTTGGACACCCTGTATAATAGGCCCCCAACAGCACTCATTTAATATTAAATATATTATCTTTGTTGTAAGTCATAATTTATTTTATGTACGTTATTAAGATTACGGTAACCTTATTAAGTTGTTTTCAGTGTAAATCTATTTTGAGGTCGCATTTATTCAGTTTTTGGTAATAATAATTATAACTATAAATAATAAATTCGCACAACAGGTTTAAGATTTGACAAAGTTCGACATTTGGGCGTGCCAGGTGACCTTTTAAATTTGGGCCAGTTTTGATGGAGTTATTTTGTGTATTGGGTATACTTATCATTCAAAAGTTATGTGATGAAAGCAGCATCTCCGAAATTTTATCCTGATTTTAAGGAAGTTTAAACCCTTAAGCTAATATTTTCCTTTTCAGTCCCTATTTGCTTTGGTACCTTTCCATTTTTCCACTTTAATGGGGTGGGATGGGGGTGGTGGAAGGGGATGGCTAATTTCGAACCCTTCGCGAAAATTCTAAAATGTTTCAGCTTTAATCCATCTAAATTCTTGGGTAACCGTATATTTTCGGAAGGAGTTCTTTAACAGCGAAAGATTATAAGCGGTGTTATAGGTATCTGGAGATCTCGCCAGCCAATAAAAAAAACAGTATAATGAACCCTGAATACTTCTTTTAAGATGTATTATTACTGAACCGGCATTAGTAATTCAATATAAAATAGCCAATGAAACAAAAAGCTAATGCAGAACCTAATCTTCGAATGCTATAGCGAATAATACTCATATAGTAACCAATAAGCTGTTTTGTTTAAAAGTGAATGTTAATCGCTTAAAATGTTCAATTTAACAATAGAAGCGAAAGAACTGGAGAATTAATTAGCTATATTAGAGCTTTTGTTTGGGTGCTTACTAGTAAATGATACTAAGAAATATTAAGTATTTAAAAAACGACATATTGTATGTTTATGCGGGTAATAACTGTGACTTTTCTCCTCGGCGGTATTCAGAAAAGGTGTCTTTCCATCCGAGTTACTCTGATGCTTTGACTTTGTTACAACCCATCCTCATGTACGAGTATCATATAGAAAGTTGTGTTTAAAAAAGTGTTTCGTTCGGACTTGCTAAAAAGGTTTAAGGCGGCATTTTCCACGTGGCGTCCATGTTGGCCAACTTAATTTCATTTTGACATGGTTGTTAGGCTTTAAAATTTGTAACAATCCCATTATAAGTATATTAAGGATAGATTCATGTCCTACAAGCAATTTTCAGTAAATTATTTAAAGTTTCAACGTGTATAATCATTTCATTCAAAAGATTAATACGTTAAAATATCTATGGTGGCGCTTTTTCTGTCACTAGGACCTCAATATTCTTTTTACATATTACTTTCCTAAAATAAATCAAAAAAAATTTTGAAACTTTTTTTAATACGTTAAAAAATACCTATAGAATATGAATCTAGGGTTAATATTGTCACAGTATAATTCATACAAAAGAAAAATAAAGTAAAACATGGTACTAAAATGAAATTAAGTTGGCCAACATGCCAAAAAAGCCGCCTTAATATTTAAAATTGGTTTGTTAATTAGGATCTTCTAGTTGGACAGTTAGGTTTTGACAGGTTTTTGTTCTGTCACTGTTAATAAGTCGTCACTAAAACCTTAAAAGTTATTCTGATATTTCAGCGATTTGCTTGGTTTCAAAATGATTTTCATCTTGAAACGTGTTGCTAGGATGAATTTAGTTCTATCATTGTGGAAAGGGAAAGCACGTACTAGAATTTCCATTTTCTTTATAAATTTGCGAAAAAAAAAATTTTGGATAACAAGGAAATAAAAGTTTCGAAATAAAAGAACATCGAGAGCAACAAAGGTTAGGGATATACGAGAAGATTGAAGAAAAAATGCTAATGGCAATGGAAGTATATGGAAGGAGAGATAGAGAAAGACTAAAGCAGAAATGGATGATTTATGGGAAAAGGTTTAACAGGAGATGGCACTCAAGCTTGAGAAATATGGAGAAAAGAAAGAGGTTCCTTTATTCTTTAATATCCTTGCTTTATCATATAAATTGGTGTCTTACACATTATTATTATTTACCTACGACTTATGAGGTAATATTCATTTGCATTCTTTAAAATAAAATAAGTTTTATAATATGTAATAAAGTAAAAGGCCATGTAGCAAACCTACAAGGTGTGACATCTATACAAACCGCCTAATGATTATTTAATTATATTACAATTCATAATGGACAATTCTTCTGTTGGGTGCGTGTGTAGGTATTGTTTTATATTGTAATTAGATGTGTGTTTATTGTTATTGTGTTTATTTTAGAAACTTATGCACAGTTTCATAACGCGAAATACCCATACTTACTTCATTTTAATAGCTAATTTTCTGTCAAGTAGGTATGTATATTATAATAAGGTGCATAATCTGAAGGTATGGGAAACAACTTAAGGATGATTTTTATTCAAATGAATGGCATTTCTTGTTCTATGGTAATTAATTACACTGGTCTACAAAATGAAATTTTTGTCCGATCTCCCAAACTACTTCAACTGATTTTGAAAGAAGCCCTTGTGTAGTGAGTGAGTATACCTAATTATGAACTAAAATATTTTTGACTCTGCATGAGATTTTATAAAGAGATTTATAAATAACATTTACTGCTTCTCTCCTCTAAGTCCAACAATAATCTGCTAGCATGAGAGGATTTTACTTGTCCCGGTAACACCGTTCCATCCCTGAAATATCTTGATGGAACCGTTCTCCATGTTTATCACTGACATCACCCATGTTTGATGGAAAAAAATCTAAATGAGAGTGCATCATGTGAACTTTTATTGGCATCTTGCAACCCTCTAGTCTGAATGTCTCCAACATGTCTTCCACTAATGTTTTGTAATTGTCAGCTTTGCTGTTTCCCAAGAAATTCTTACAAAATGCAACCATTGATCTCCACGCCCTTTTTTCGACCATGTTTAATTTATCCTCAAAACTGACATCCCTCATTACTTAGTTGATTTGAGGACCAACAAATATCCTTATTTTATTTTAGCATTACTTAATTTAGGAAACTTTCCTCGGAGATATTGGAATCCTTCTGCTTCGCGATTCACAAAGTTTTTCATTAAACCTAACTTAATGTGAAGGGGCGCTACCCCCCCCCCCCCCAGGGGGCAGTGCTCTTTCAGCCGCGAACGAAGTTCGGAGCAATAGCTTTGCAGTTTTAGCACAAACCATTTTTTCCACGTAATACTTTGATATTTCGTTATGTAAACTAGAAGGTACCGCTCTAATTTGTAGGTAATAAACCAAATAAACTTTCGATATGACATCTGATGTGAAGCAACCCAAATTGGCGCCAATCGACGCTCCATATTCCTTTCATTATTTTTTTCCATTTGACCTACTACAGTGCAAATAATAACTGTTTGTGAATAACAGTAGTAGATGGAATAGTGAAAAACCGTTGCACAACCATTGTCGAATCAACAATACCCTCGTAACTAACTTAACTCGATTGCCATCGGCGGATACGTCGTCGTTTAGAATGGGTTTGAACGTTGCAAACAGGAACAATGCACTTTAGCGATCATTATATAACACCAATGTACCAACGCGATCTGTAGTCTGGCGATTATGCCATTTGTAATGTAAAAAAGCATTTTAGTAGTAAATTTGAAAATATAGAGAAAAAATGGATAATGTAAAAAGAACTGAGACGAAAAAGTTTAGAAACTAAGAAGGAATGCTCAACATTACAAGGAAATAATTTCATAATGGCGAATCGCAAAGCTTATTAAGAACTGTTATTTTGTAGCACCAACTATTATTGAACTATAGACCATAATAACGGGGCATTTATACCTACAAAAGGAAACTACTATACGAACGAATGAAGAATAACTATAATTTTGCCTTTTTCTGTTGGCTATATTTCAAAAATAAATAGAACTTATCAGAACCGACCAAACGTACCTACTTAAGTATTAAATACAAGTATTGCCCAAAAATAAAAAGTAAGACAAGTACGAGACAAGGTACATAGGTTATGAATTAAGTAGAAGTAGTACCTCAGATAAAATTTATTATAAAAAAGATTTTTATTTTGTTTATATTTGTATTATATTGTATTATATTCCCAAAATCACGTAGTAATTATATGAATAAGGAATATACACATATTTTTTTTATTGCATAAATCGTTTAAGGAAGTCATTACAAACCCAAAAATATATTTTGAAGAAAATTACTAGTATAATTTAGCTACAAGAAATGTTTACATTTCGGTATAATTTATTTCAATTTAAGAAGCAGCCATTTGTTCTTAGTGAAAAATGACGTCAGGATATCAGCAAAACTCTACACGTTAACGTAAAGCTTAACCCAAAGTCGAACAGGTCTGATTTTCTCGGAAACAGTCAGAGGGAGAGAAATCGAATTTTTTGGGTTGATAAAGGAATAGTTGAATTAGCTTCGGTAAAAAAATTCCGTTATACAGGATGTTTCGTTTCGGAGCTATTAAATGTCAAAGGCGAAATTTCCGCCATTACCGTTGAAATCGGGAACAGGTCGCAAATGTGAATTAAATCGATGTAAATTTTCGGAGGTTGTAGGGGACCCGGAGCTTCAGAACTCCACTGAAACTGGTGAGGATCAGAAAATAGGAAGTAATTCTTTTGAATCTTTTTAGGTCGAAAAATGCCATTTCCAGACCCCTCTTTGGTACCTAATAACTCGAAAACGAAACGTCAGATCGAAAAACGGATTCATAAGTGAAACTTTAAAATCTCAAATACTTTTTTTGCAATACATTTACCTAAACTTAAAATCACTGGAAAATGGAAATATTTGGAAAAAACTGGAAATTTAGATTTTTTACCCAAATATTTCACGGTTTTTAATTTTTTGTGGGGTCAAAATGGTTCAAATTAAAATCCCATATACGTAATCGGAAAGAGCTCGTCAAAGTATGTGTTATCCATATTTTTAGTTTCTTCATTCTCTATAGGAAGGGAGCAATCGCCGATTAAATTGCGATTTTTTTACCTTTTTGCCCTCGACATCGGTACATTTGAATCACTCTGTATTTTTTCCTATCTATTTTTTCCCAATTTTACAGCACTATCTTATAAAGGGATAATCACACTGTAAAATGAATACCTAATGGGCGATCCAGGAGCGTATTTAAGGGGTAAAAATCGGATTTCCTTGATTTTTTCGGACGAATCCTATTTTTAACCGACATTATTCCGCACTATTTATCTTATTTAGTGAATCTTTTTGGGTTTATTTTATTGGCTAGAAAATCTTTGATCTGGTAACCCTAAAATTATGGCCGAACATGTAGAGCCGTCATCGGCATGAAATTAAAAACATACGACTTAGGAGCACCGAACATAAAAGTATCCAGGTACTGCCCAATCTTCAGATGCTACCGCCGGTATAACCCAACCAAAAAATTAGGGCTAACGCCGCCCCTGCCTACCCTACAACCAATCGAACGTTCGGAGTAAACAGTGTCCAAATACTGCCTTACGTTAGTGCTAAAATGGGGGAGCGCACCTTCCTGTTGAAAAACTGGTTCCATCTCAAATTCACCAGGATTATCTTCAAGAATTAAAGGATTCTAACATGTTCCAACAAAATTTTGTAATATTAAAAATTTGAGGAGCCGCCAATGCTCTCAAATTTTTACACAATACTCAACTCGACAATACACAACCCCCTTTCTATTTAATTGTTTTTTCAAAATGGCGCCCTGCCGCCATCTTGAATATTAAAAGTGTGAAATTTATATTAAAAAGTAGTACTTATTATATTGTTATTGAAGTGTGTCAAATTTTAAATTTTTGTTTATTGATTCAGAAAATAAAGGGGGAGGACATTTTTAAGCCTCACTGTACACTACAAATGTGAGAGATAACGCATCAACAATAACGTTAAAGAACCAAAATAGTAAGAGTAATTTTCATCAAGGTGTAATAGATTTCATGTTCTTTGGCATAATTTTCCGGATCTGCAAATTGCTTCAAGTGCTTTAAACATTGAAAAGATTTTAATTTAATAGGCAACGAATCTGTTACAGGATCTGGCAAAGTGGTTTTCTTTCAATGAGACCTGCCGCGATGGTACTTGCGTGCCAAAGGAGAAAGTTACAAGAAATAAGATGGAAAAGTCAAAGTACTGTAAATAATGTTTCGGATGTTTTTTGATCTTGAACTTTGGCCTTCAATATATGGGCACGTTGAAAGAAGAAAGTGACGGCGCGAGAGATGTTACTAATGTAATCATTGGAATGTGAAAAATTGTACCGTCACACATAGTGATTTTTCAACCTCTTTAAACAACGTAAAAATTATCATCGAAATTTATACATACGTTAGTGTCTTTAAAATGGGGAAGAACCGATGACTTTTGCACTAAAAATATTTTTGAATACTGCCTGCTACTACCGACCTCTTCTTTCTGGACATTGTGCTTTTTATCATTTTTAGTTTCGAGTAGACATCCTCATTCCTCAGACCTCAACAAACTTCTTTTTCACGGTCTTCCTCCCAAACTATGTATAGTCGTTGCTAGAATAAAGTTTCCTGTTCCATAAGAAAAATCATTAAAAAGGAAACTTTATTTTGACCTTAGCTGCACCTGGATGGGTAGCTTTCTTTCTAATCGATGCATATTTGTCGTGGTTGCTGGTCACTAATCTACCTCAATGGTAACGTACCCTAAGGTTCAGTTCTAACACCAACTATATTTATTCTTCACATTAATGACCTGCTATCTTCCGCTATTAATCCGATACACTGCTGACGACAGTAGTCTAACAAATCCGAATTTAGAACCAGTTAATAGGCCAAGCGCGGATTTAGGGGGGGGGGGACACCCTAAAGCCTTGAACAAAAAGGATTAAACTAGCGAATTTTATAAAAATAAATATTATAACATAAACATTAACCATTCTTTGGTCTTTGAAATGAATTATACCACAAACATATGAATAATAGTCAATACCAAATATGTAATATAAAAAATGCAAGCCTCTTTTGGCATTTTTGATTTACATGCTCTGAGATTATTTGTGAAAACATTCCTTAAATATCTCACTGCGATCTTATCAAAATTTGCGCCGGATCGTTTTGCTTCTAAAGGGAACAAATAACCAAATATTTTTTTTTCAAACACATCTCTTTTAAAAGTAATTTTTTAGCGCTATTTTTCAAAAATATGTTCACGAAAACATATTTCGAACGTACATTTTTTTTCAAAAATGTCGTGACAGCTTTTTCAAATATGCTTTTAAAAACGGAATTATAAAATATTTTCTCGAAAAGACGTATTTCGGAACTAAATACATTTTTTCAAAGTTTGCCTTCAAAAAAATATTTTCGGAAACAGTATTTAGAAAATTAAGTTATGAACTCTAGTAGCCTAAAAAATATTAATGAAAAAAATACGAAAATAGTTTATTTTATCTGAGACAGACCACATAGACTTCAAGCCTAAGTACTAACCTACCGTGGGCGTCTGAAGAGAATGGAAATGTAGTCTATTGACACGGGATTTAAATGATTGGAGGTTGGGAGGGGAAGGAAAAACATCTGCAGGCAATTTGCTCCATAATCTGGAGACCCTAGGTATGAATGAACGAGAGAAGTGGGAAGTTCTAGGCTTCTGTATAGCTGGACAGTAAAGGGATGCATACGTAACGCGCCCCTTGTTGTTCTGTTAGTAACAGTCAATAGAGGAATAATACCGGCTAGTTCTTCAGAGCAGAATCCGTAGAAGTATCGGTAGAAAAGGGATAAATCCCTAACAGCGCGGCGATGAGAGAGAGAAGGGAATTTTCTTGTGAGGACTGGGTTATTGATGAGTCAAATGGCTCTCTTTTGCATAGAATCAAGAATGTTAAGTGTCGAGGGTGATGCCGCTCCCCAGATGTGGGAACAGTACTCTAGGTTAGGTCTTATTTGGGAAACCTGGAGAGTATGTAAGTTGGAAGGGGAGAAGTATTTTCTGGCTTGAAAGAGAAAACCAAGCTTTTTAGCTGATGTGGCTATTGAAATAATGTATTTGTGCCAGATGAGTTTATGTTCGAAGGCGATGCCAACAAGATCGAACGTTTCATTGTTCTGTAAAAGCCATTCATGTGGATGGGGTAAATGTTGCCGGATTTTTTGAGTGACAGGCAGCAAGACTGGGTCTTGAAGGCGTTGAACTGAACAAGGTTCTTGGCACCCCAGTCTAGGATTAATTGAAGATCTTTGGAAAGGGATAGGTGCATAGATCTGCGTCTATTATTTAGCTGTTAATTCGAGACATGTCTGGAAAAATAAATGTTGGAGTAAAGAGTACTATCGTCGGCATAACTGTGGATAAGATTGGTAGTTGAAGAGAGTAGGTCATTAATGTGAAGAGGAAATAGGGTTGGTGCCAGGACTAAACTTTGAGGGACGCCAGTATTGATAGGATGGAAGTTAGATGATCGTCAACCACGACAGATATGCGCCGATCAGAGAGGAAATATCGATCCAGGTACATAGTTTGGTAGGAACAATATCAAAATATGAGAAGATAAAAATTCAAAATTGTCGACCGTTTTTTTTTGCAAAATACCTCCGAGAAAGACTGTCGACGTTTTTTTATAACTGGTCGAATTTGTTTACGTTTGCTGGAATTAAACTGTCGACTTTTTGCAAATTTTTCCTATACTCAACAGTCGATGTTTTTTTGGTACGAGGTTATAAAAGACAACTCGTACTCTAATTAGCATACTCGAGCATCCACGGGGGGGGGGGTGGCGCTCCCTCATCCCCCCAACCCAACCTGTACACGAGCAGTCTTCTTGCTATCTGGGAAGATACCCTTGTCGTAGGAGGTCAGGAAAAGACGAGTTAACATGGGTACAAGTTCTGGAGCGCATTTTTTTAGAACAATTGCCGGTATGCCATCCAGACCGGTGAACCGTTGGGTGTCAAGGGATACAAGAATTTTTTGAACTTGTTTGACCTTAAGTGTTATGTCGGGCATTTTGTGGGGTACAGACGTAGCGGTTGGAAGAGCAAAATTGGCAGGAGGAATTAGGGTAGAATTGGCAGCGAATTGTTTAGCAATTATTCTGGCACCAACCCTATTGCTTATTCACATTAATGACCTGTTGTTCTCTTCTACTATCAATCCCATCCACAGCTGACGATGGTACTTTCCACTCCAATATCTGTTTTTCCGAACAATTCCCGAATCTATAACTGTATGCCAAAAGAATGTATGCCAAAAGAATGAATGCGGTTTGAGCCAGAAAAAGCATGAGTACACGTAGTTAACGAATGCTTTTGCTTGCTTTAAACCGCATGAATGCAGATTTGTCAAAAAATTGCCCATAATTTTTAATGCAAGCGGTATATTCGTGGAAGAATTCCATGAACCAAATTTGCGACACTCTTTAATGCGCAGCCGTGCCAATTGTCATAGTCATGTCATCAAATATAACGACACCGGGTTTTCTTGCATCAGCAACGTGGTCCAGGGGCAGATCATCCGCTTATGGACCAAGAGGTGGTGGGTTCGAGGCCGTGCTAGGGTGGGCTTTTTTAAATTTTTGTCATTTAAAAAATTAGATCGGCTCTAAAAGGTGTATTGGAAACGGGTTAGCACTTAGGTGGTAGGTTTTTTTTTATATTATTGGTAATACAGCTGGTAGCCTTCGCGAGTGTAGACAAAGATCGTATTCCTATATCTAGCCGCCAGTCTCGATCAACCCTTGACATCTTTGGATTTGCTTCAAAAAAGTAATCCTATTTATGTTAACTACAGGACTCGCCTGGGGCTCGACCTGCAATACACCACTTTCCGATCTCGTGTAACGTAAATTGCTATACAACCCTGACGTTGAAAATGAAAATGTAAAGTAGCAATTAATTATGGGGTGAAAGATGTGTGGCAGTATTCAACTGCCTGGTAGTTTCTCGTTCTTTTTAAAACGTTTAGAACGACCCGCAAATATCGATAAAAATTATTGGTATATTTTCACACAACGAAACGTAATAATTGTATCATAGTTTAAAATATTCAAAAGCAATTTATTGTTTTTCTATTCCTGCGGTTTCCTACGCCTGTAATTATGGTTTAACTATGGTTTGAATAATTTACCAATTGAGTAATTTTATATTGACATAAAAACATTACAACTGTAGATATTGATTGCATTGTATTGCCGATATAACAGAATATATGCAATTAATATATTAAAAAACGCGCATGTCGTCTGCGATCTCCACCCTGGCACGTTCTTGAAAAAACTGAATTGTACTCGATTCTTTTACCGAACGATCCATCATTTAGTTTTTCTTCCTGAAAAAAACTCCATCAAACAATCTGAAGCTTCACCTTCTTGTAACGACAACTCATAAGACATTACGTGAAACATTTTTTTCTGAAGGCTATCTGGAGTTATTTTCGTTGTATAAATTTACCATTTTTAGCACTTCTTGGTGCGTAAAAGCTGAGCAACTGGTTTTCCTTTTATCCAAATTGCTTTGTAAGTAAGCTACGTCGCAAAGCGTCTCTTGCCTTCTTCAATCTAACATCTGTAAAGGGATCAATAGCCACACCAAAACTCCCTACTGAACTTTTCTTGAACCAGTTTGGCTGGGACGTTCCACATAGTTTTAATCATATTTTCTTTGTAAAACGATCCATCTTTTTTTCACATGCTATTCCTCCAATCTTGTAAAATTAAAGAGAGCGTCTATTGATGCACTCTTGTCCAGACTGTACTGTTTTTTAGCAAGAAGGTCTTGAAATTGTTTCCAAACAGAAGCTTTGAACCTTTTGGTGTTTTTGATAGTAAGAATTTCAATGTTTTAATTAATTTCTTCTAGCGTTGCTGCTCCAAATCGCGACATTTTTCATAAAATTTTAAAAAAGTCGCGGGCGTTCAAATTGTTGGTATTTGTATTGCTTTATTTATTTTTCATGAAAACGACTATAACAATCAAGAATGTGTCTTTTTGTGACATGAAATCGAAGCTTTGGTTACTGGATTTTGCCATTTCTTTGACATTTATTGTGACAATGAAGTTTTATACTTCCGGGGGTATACCAAAAATTGAAAATTTTAATTTATGAAATTCTCACATAAAATACAATTCGTGAAATGAGGATATCTTTATAATTTCCGACAAATTTTACTTATGCATTTTTAACTGAAAAAGGCACTTGTGAAATACGCGCACTCGAGCTTGTTTTCCACTTAAAATACAGTGGGGAAATTTCCCAAAACTGATCGATAATTTTCATTCCACTTGATATATTATTATTGATTATATTCTATTTTTGGGTGAGTACCACGCAGTGGCGCACCCAGGATTTTGTTCTGGGGGGCTATTTTGTCTTGGGGGGGTGGGGCGGATGGGTGCTGACAGTCCGCAACGTGAGATGAGGTATCACAATTCGATGAATTTTTCAATTTATAGTGCACTTTTTAAAATTTTTGTGTCTAGGATGTTGGCTGGGGGGGGGGGGGGCTGCCGCCCCCAAGTCCCACCCCCTTGGGTGCGCCACAAGTACCACGACCACCTAATAATCTTTCGTTGTGCGTTTAGAAATACCTCGATTTAAATTAACGGAACATTCTTCGTGCGTAATAATCCATGATGTAATAAATTTATTAATTATTTAAAAAGCTGTCTCCATGTGTCAGCTGCAATTTTTTTCTTTTATTCAATTCTATGTTTAAAAATTTCCTCATTGCGCCATTTAAATAGTTTACCTCCTGTTTACTACCTCTTCCCAGTTAATAATAAAAGAAAGCGTAATTCACATATTATATCACGCCAAATTACACACATCTAAAATATCTAAGATTTTATAATATAGAAATTTTTTCACAGTGATTATTGATATTACCGTGTACTGCGTCTCCGCCGACGAGTTATGGTAATTCGGCCGGAAAGATGCTGCTGCTCGCGGAGAAAGTGATCATCAATAACGATTTACTAACACCGGTAATAATTTAATTATACCTAAAAATTCCCAGTTAATGTTTATGCCATTTGGGAATCTTTTTATTGCGGATGTTTCTAGGTTTCGGTTTTCGGATGTTTAAATTTTTAATTTTTAAGGATTCATCAATTACGAGGACGAGATGACAATTTTCAGCCTGACCCATAGAGGACGCACTCTTCGTTAGTACACCTTTAAAGTTTCAAGAGAGTGAATTATTAAATTCGACGTAAATATACATACTTATATTTGTTATATCATTTAATAATCATTAGATTAATGGTTTGAATCATACAGATATTGTAAAGAATATAAGTTGCAGGATCCCTTTGAAAGTAACATTACAGGTCCTTCGCCATAGTGTCAAGAATTATATATTACGTCAAAATTAATTGAACTTTTTTGGTACTTTATGCCTTCTTCAGACCCAAAATTCTAAGGGATGGTTCAATGGGAAGACGATTCCTTTCTATCAAAAAAAGAATCATCGCGCTCTGTTTTGTAGAAGCTTCAAAACAAGTTAGAAAAATATGATCTTTGCGCGATGTGGATTTTCAGAACTCCACATTCTCATTTGTTGAGAATTTACATAACCAGAGAGGTAAAACCATGCCTCGTCAGTAAAAGAGGTTTTTTTCAAATACGTTATTATTATTATTATTAAGTAAGTTACCCATAAACTACTCTAAAAACTTCACTCGCTGCGGCTCGTCATTTGGTGACAATTCTGAACAAGATTTCAGGATTGTATTGCAGGTTCCGAATAGGGGTTTGTGGGTGTTCATTTACAATTTGCCTCAGAACTTTGGGTTTCCCACTGCCTTCCTTTCTATTCCCACACCCTGTTTCTCTAAACAACGCCGCAGATCTAGTCAAAGCTTGGCGAAACTGTTCGAAATCCGTGACTATGTGTGAAAATTCTGTTTGAAAATCCTAAATGGCCTCCCGTGCTGAATAAACCCATCACTGGCCATCAACCCTCCTATCATTTCTAAAATAACTTTCGATCATAAAATCTTTTTTGTTCTGCCGTGATAACCATATTTAATTTTCTTAAAAATAAAAACTTTAGAACTTCACAGTTCTATTTTTTATTCACCTATCCCTTTTAGCCTAGTCAACAAGTTCAAAAGCGTGTTAATTCTTAATAAAGGCCCTAAAAATATGTACGATAGCTCATTGGATTCGGAATGACGTCTAGAAAAATGTATTCGAAGGATTTTACTGCATGATAAAAATTGCAAAAGTTATTAACAAATTAAGATGAAAAAAAAAGGTGTTTCGTTTTTTGGCAATTACTCAAAAACTATTAATATTTAAGAAATTTAAAAAAAAGATTCATAAAGAGGAGAAAAGTTCCAAAAAAAAAGTCCCGACTCCCGGACCTCTACCTCCATTATTTATAATTTTAAGTTAGTGCTGAAAATAGGGCGCCGCACGGCCGATACAGCATGGCCGCGCTACCGCTCAACAGAGTCTATTACATAAAATAATTTTTTTATAGAGTTAAATATCAATCAAAAATTTGTTTTCCAACGGGACTTTATTCTTTAAAGTGTTCTGATGACACCATAATTTTTTAGAATTTTTCTATTGATATTTAACTCTATAAAAAAATTATTTTATGTAATAGACTCTGTTGAGCGGTAGCGCGGCCATGCTGTATCGGCCGTGCGGGGCCCTATTTTCAGCACTAACTTAAAATTATAAATAATGGAGGTAGAGGTCCGGGAGTCGGGACTTTTTTCTTGGAACTTTTCTCCTCTTTATGAATCTTTTTTTTTTAATTTCTTAAATATTAATAGTTTTTGAGCAATTGCCAAAAAACGAAACACCTTTTTTTTCCATCTTAATTTGTTAATAACTTTTGCAATTTTTATCATGCAGTAAAATCCTTCGAATACATTTTTCTAGACGTCATTCCGAATCCAATGAGCTATCGTACATATTTTTAGGACCTTTATCAAGAATTAACACGCTTTTGAACTTGTTGACTAGGCTATTTTACCTATGTTACCTTTCAAGAGTAATAATTCCAGACATGGGTGATTGATCCCACGTTATACTTTGAGGACTTTTTTTTAATCTTACGTTAGATTAAAGGTTTACCTCCTACAGAGGTAAAAGCTTAGCTTGATGCTTTATGTGAATCAGCTTTTTCGTTTTGGACTTAGTTTACGATCTTTAAACGGTCAACGTGGTCGTACGAGTACTGAAGATGCCCGACGCCGACGCTCCGACGGGCCAGAAAATAAAACAAAATATATAAAATGAAAAATGAAAACAAAAACAAAACACAAATAGTCTTCCATTTAGTGTCGGCTATGGAACATCTGTCAAATTTCACCGAGATGAAACAGTATTGATCTATTGCTTTAAACTTTTGATCCCACAACATGATTGTTAAACGATACATGCTGCATAGACAAGCACAGTTTGGTAGCGGTGCTTCGTCTTTCGGTCATCATCGTCGAATTCGAGTTTTCGAGTTGTTCACGTGTTTTTTTAAATTCTGCGGTAAGCCGGCTGTGTTGTGTGTTCTGTCTGTGGCTGTAACAAGAAACCCCTTATTTCTCTATATTGTAACGTTGCAAAACGTTAAATGTGTTTTATTGTGTTACTTTGACCGTGTCTCTTAGCGATTTAATTTTTTTTATCTGAGACAGCACATGTAGACTTAAAGTACCTATAAGTACTAACGTAAAAGCAGAAATCCATGCAATTCAAGAGTGTATTCAGGAAAATATCGAACGTTGTCATCACAACCAAAACATATTTATTCTGTCAGACAGCCAAGCTGCCCTAAAGGCGCTAAATTCCTACCGATTGACATCAAAGATCACGATGGAATGCCTGAGCGAACTAAAAAATCGATCAGCCAGAAACAACAGGGTTGAACTCCTATGGGTTCCTGGTCAGTCGGGGATAGCGGACAACAAAAAAGCAGATGAGCTAGCCAGAGTTGGAGTTGCACAAAAATTCGTGGGGCCCAGAACCCGCCCTCGGAATATCGCAAAAGGTGGTAAAACCAACAATAAATAGATGAGCACAGCAACAACATCTACATCGATGGAACACAACACCTGATCAAAGACACGCTAGGGCCACACTAGGCAACCCTTCAAAGACGCTAACCACCGGCATACTGCTTCTAACACGCACCCAGATAAATCATGTGACGGGCTAATTAACAGGCCACTGCAGCTTAAGAAAACACCTACGCAGATTATGAATCTACACTGGTTCCATGGAATGCAGACTATATGGTGAAAAGAAATCCGCCTCGCACATTATTTACAGCTGTGAAGCCACCGACTCGCAAAAGACGCAAAATATATTTGGAGGAATCCGATGCGATGCCAGCCTTCCGCATGGGAAGCTTGGAAGAAACCTACAGGATTTGATCCAAGGAACCGGGCTTTTCTGACAAGACAGGGTGCACAATAAACCATGAGTCTGCAGTACGAAAAAGGTCGGGAGAAGAAAACTGCATACTAAAATGTAAACAATTAACTGCCATGTTTTTGTTTTTTTTTTGCGTTTTGTTTTACTTGCCACATATATAGTTTTACCTGCTGGAACAAGAGTTAATGGAGTGGAGATTCGTTCACCTGTTTTCTATGATAAACTGGAAGATCTAGGATTCAATTGAAACCAAATGCCAAACACTACCTGGATTAACGCTTCCTTCACGGAATTCAAGTTAGATTCTTTGAATTATAATAATAAATTATTTATTATAATTTTTTAGAATGAAAACCATTTTCATAAAAATTAAACAGAAAGCATTTATACATAGATTTATAACGTTTTTCTGTGTACAAATTTGATTTTGCGATATTTCGACAATATGAACGAGCAGGATTTTAATTAAAACGGATTTTGAAACTACTAATACCTCTATCTATTAAGCCAACCCAACCCGTCTTTGGTATCATTTCGTCTATACCTATCGCTGCTTCAAGCACACTGTGTGTAGCTGGGAGCAGCTTCCGGAGCTTTCACACAAAAACGCAAAAATTCATTGGAAATATGCAATTCTAATTAGATTAATTTGGGGAAAGTTGGGAAAAATTAAAACATTTGTTAACCAATATTTTGCTGTTTTCTTTGTTAGATCGAAATCCCATCTGTGCTACGTGTCAAAGTCACATGACTACTCAAACAAAATAAACGATCCATCACATGGCCACTGTCATTAGTGTCAAAATCGCGTAGAATTCTATGCATCGTGATCTAGCACCAGGTGTTATTTTGAATGAGGATAAGGATCAAACCTGAACCATTCCTTTGATGGCCAAGCCAAGGTCACACAATAACACGAATTAGTACTAACTGTCAAAACTGAATAGAAATTTACAATGTGAAAATCAATAAATTTGCATGCTAATAATAATAATAATACAAGGTTTTAATATATTCCTAAACCTATTTAAATAGTAAATCCGTGAGAATTAAACAATACAAATTCCGCCTACATTTTTTTCCTTTAAAAAGCGAACATTACACAGTGATTTGAGAAAGTTCGTAAGTTATTCGCAAAAAAGCTCGGAGAATCACGCATACGTTTTAGTTACGGTATGCGGTTGTTGTTGTTATGTACTGTCTAATGTTCGGTTTTAATTTAAAAACAAATACATGTCTGTCTGATATCTATAATTTCAACTGTTATGTATAAAAAAAACCCATAACAGATTATTGGGACAAACCACTTAAAAATGTATTAAATCATACTTGTTAGCCATTTCATTATTTTTTACAAGATTTGAAAGTAATTAATTACTTACTTATTGATATTAATCCATTTTTCCACAATTTACCGGAACCGTAGGTTGTACCTACTTTTGTTGTTAAGGTCGCGGTCTTGTGAAAAGAGACAGACTATTTTTTATTACGGAATAAAATTAAGGAAATACACTCTCTGCTGATATAAATATTTGTTGATTTTAATCGGAAACGCAATGTTAAAAAACCAAAATATTTTTTTTTGCCTGAGACAGACCACGTAGACTTCAAGCCTAAATACTAACGTACCGTGGGCGTCTGAAGAGAAGGGAAATATAATCTATTGACACGGGATTTAAAGGATTGTACGTTGGAAGGGGAAGGGAAAACATCTGCAGGCAATTTGTTCCATAATCTGGAGACCCTGAGTATGAATGAGCGAGAGAAGAGAGGCGTTTTAGGCTTTTGTAGCTGGACAGTAAAGGGATGCATACGTAACGCGCCTCTTGTGGTTCTGTTGAGAATTATAGCGGCTAGTTACTTACCTTACTTACCTAATCCCATGCCTTTATACCGTTAGGTGTAAAGCGGGTGGGTAGAGTTCAGTTCCGGCGTACGACACACATGACCGAACCATTTTAACTGTCCTACACTTATTATATCGTTTATTGGTTTCAGATTTAACTTTTGTCTGTACACTTCGTTCCTTATTCTATCTTTCTTCGATTTGTCATCTGTCTTTCTAAGAAATCTCATATCTATAGCATTTAATTTGCGATTTGTGTTTTTCTGTTAAGGTCCATGTTTCGCTATTATACGTCATTGTCGGTCTAACTACTCTTTTTATTGTTTTTGTTTTAATTTCTTGGGGTATTTCTTTTCTTCCCAAGAACGATGTCTTTATGCTGTTGTAAATTTTTCCTGTCTTTCCTATTCTTTCGCTGCCTTCCCCATCCATCCTTGCGTCAGTTTCTATTACTGAACCTATAGATATTTGTAACTGTCCACTTGTTGTATTTCTTTTCCGTGTATTTTTATGTTATGAACTGTATCTGTTCTTGCAATTATCATTGTTTTCGTCTTTTCTATATTTATTTTCATATTTATTTTACTATTTCTATATCCAATATTTCTAGGTTGTGTTGTAGATCCTTTTCCGTGTCTACCAGGGGTACATAGGCGTAGTTAGGTAATCAAGTTCAGGGGAGCTTAAGCCCTAGACCCTACACAGTATAATATGTTCAAAAAATTTGTCTGGGGGTGCTAATTACAGTTTTGGGGTACTAAGCACCCCCCAGCCCCCCTTAACTAAGCCTAACAGGGTAGAGGGTTGTAAATTTTGGGGGTGATAATTAGAGTTTTGGGTGTGCTAAGGCCCCCCCCCCCCCAGCTTCGCCTATATCGTCCATGTGTACCATGTCGTCTGCAAACATCAACTCTATTGTTTGCGTATGCTTCATTTTCCGATGTCCCAATTTTAAGCTATTCATTTCTTTCTTACATTCTTTTATTGCCTCATCCAGTACCAACGAGAACAGTAGTGGGCTCAATACCTTGCTTTACTCCCATTTTTGTTTTAAATTCTCTCCTCGTTGTTTGTTTTTACTGTGTTTTAATTGTCCAATAAATCCATGTCTTGTACACTTTTTTCTTTTCTAAAATTCTCCAAATATTCCTTGTATTCGATCAAAAACCTTTTCAAGGTCTATAAAACACATATGAATGTCTCTATTTTTGTTTACTAGTTTTTCGCTCGCTTGTCTTATTATGAATACTAGGTCCAGTGTACTCCGCCCTCTCCCGAATCCACACTGAAATTCCTTCATGGTTGGTTCAATTCTACTTCTTATCCTCTTCTCAAAATTATTCTAGCGGCTAGTTATTGAAAGCAAAATCCATGGAAATATCGGTAGAAAAGGGATAAATCCCAACAGCGCGGCGAAGAGTGAGGACTGGATCATTGATGAGTCGTCTTTTGAATAGAATCAAGGATGTAAAGTGTTGAAGGTGATGACGCTCCCCAGATGTGGGAACAGTACTCTAGGTTAGGTTTTATTTAAGAAACGGAATAGAGAGAGAGTGTAAGTTGGCAGGAGAGAGTATTTTCTGGCTCCAAAGAGAAAGAGAAGCTTTTTAGCTGCTGATGTGGCTATTGAAGTGATGTTTTTGTGCCAGCTGAGATCAGGTTCGAAAGCGATGCCAATAAGATCAAACGTTTCATTGTTCTGTAGGGCTTGGCCATTTATGTGAATGGGGTAAGTACCATAAGTGTTTCAGGATTTTTTGCGTGACAGGGAGCGAAACTGGGTTTTGGAGGCGTTGAACTGAACAAGGTTCTTGGCACCCCATTTTAAGATTAATTGAAAATCTTGTGAAATGGATCGGTGCATAGATCTGCGTCCATTATCCAGCTCTTGATTCCAGACTTGTCTGGAAAAATGGATGGAGTGAAGAGATAATTTTGATGTCACAGGTCAGGAGAGGAAAAGTGCTTTTACAGAAGTTTTGACTAAAGTTTTTGGCAAATGACCAAAACGATTTTCTGCCGTTGGAATAGGAAAGCACTTTAATTTGTATGCCGTTGTTAAAAGCCTTTTCTGACTCCAAGATAGTTTGATTGTATTGACTTCTTGCCTCGGTGAAAATTTGACGATTTTCGGGTGTAGGATTTTGAAGAAACCTTTTGTGAGCTTGGACGTTTTTGAGCCCGGATTTGTCACAAACATTGGAGAACCAGGGCTTTTGATGGTGGAGTTTAGGTTTCTTGCGGGTATGTGGAGTGATGATGGTGATGATGGTGCTTGGAGCTGATTAACCTTTTAGCTTTATTCTTATTTAGAGTCAGGTAGTCAAGTGGTAATCAAAAATTTAAAATATTCACTGACTCCAACGCATTATTATTACTAAACCAAGTGGCAAATCTTACGTGTATTTTCCGATTTGTTTTTTTCTAGTGGTATATTTATTATGAAAACTCAGACTGTTGGGTAAAATCACTGTGAGTCATGTTAAACTTTCAGCCCATGAAACCTCAACATAGCATAATATTGCTTTTATCTTGTTACATTAATTGAAAGCAGTTAATTAAAATTTAACTTTAACTAAATGTTAACAAAGTAGAACTAAACTAAAAAAAATCATACACAGTAATGAAACTATGATTTTAATTGTAGGCAATAAGGTTAATTGGTCGTAAAAATAAATTTAAAAGCGATAGAAAGGATGCTCCTCAATGAAGATCTAGGTGATGTACATACTTGATGTAGATAATAATGATTTTATCTTAAATAAATTGCTCCAGTTCTATAATTCCATAGAAAATATGCGTGTTTGATAAATAATCAATTTTAACTTTCTTTTCTGTATAAGGGCACTCAATATCTCAGTGACGGTGCACACAAAGAAATATAATCTTAAATTAAAGTAAATTCTATAGAAAATTTGCACTAGGTTTGAAGTAACATTAACCACACATATCACATATGATACAATAGGGACACTATAGTCTGCTTTTCCCAAGGAAATTGGAGATCTCTAACATTTTATTTCCTTACAGTACAAAAATAAATATTTCGTAACAGTTATTTTCGTTGCATATATAGCAACGACTATAGTATATTGTACAACGAGTATGGAATGACATGCATTTCCTACGAGTATGACGTTTGCAGCACGATGCCGCAGGCGAGTGCTGCAAATCATACGAGTAGGAAATGGTCATTCCATGCGAGTTTTACACTATACTTTTTCTACGAATGTTACTGTTAATAAAATGGGATTAGTAATATTTTTCTTTTTAAGATGTCAAAAAATGTCAATGAAATTATAAAGATTTTGACGCGGCACCGGTCAACGCCACCTTTGTAAAAAATACCCGTGCACAATGGGAACTTTGTAGTTCAATCACCATGGTGATTGAAGCACAATGAAAATGTGTAAAACACAATGCACCATGTTCCGAAATTACTATTGAACATACAATAAAGGTTTTTATTAACATTCGTAGAAAAAATGTATTGTAATATTGAGTATAAGAAATTCTGTCAGAACTGTCAAAATGCTTGAGCGACCGGCGAAATATACAACGTGTTTAAAAACCATCTTAACGAATGGGGAACTTTTTTATTTTTGACTTTACGGAAAAAGTTATTATTCATAAAAAGTTCTGCTTATTGAGAAAATACACGCTGTATAACTAATCGAAAGTTGGACAAAACGCCGTAGTTCTAGAAGAAAAGAAACGCACACTGCTCAATTTGCACAAATTAAAAAAAAACTAAATTAACTAAACTAAAACTAAAAAAGCTAAATTAAGGTATTTTTATGTTTAAAATTTATTCAATGTTTAAAGTTGAAAAATTTTTTGTAGACAATTTCTGAAGATGGTTTAGCAAAAAATAAACCGAAACGTAAAAATATAAAAAAGTTTACTTTTTTCAATTAATCATCACATGACCGCAATACCAGGAAATATACAAAATATTAAAAAAAAACTTATTTTTAACAATACTTTTCATTTATTTTTTAGTTCACCCTATACAACGCAGACATTTTGACATTGAAAAAAACAGTTTATTAGGTAAAACTCTACACGAAAAGGGCTTTTAAATTCCCAAAAAGCACGACAAGGTCTCCGTCCATTTTCCAGCTACAGCGTTTTAAAAACGACGCTACCAAAATTTGTGTGCTTTTTTTGTTTCCTCCTGTATTTTCCGCCAAAGACCATTAATCGAAAATCCTGAACTGAACTTTTTCAAATTATGACTGAATTTAAACGTTTACTTTCAGATTCACTAAGAGAGTTTAAGATTTAGTACTGGTTTAAGTTAAGATTTTCTAGTTGATCAGTTATGTTGTGACAAGTTTTTGTCCTATCATTGTTAATAAGTCGCCATTAAAAACTTATGAATTATTCTGATATTTCAGCCATTTGCTTGGTGTCCAAATAATTTTCATCTTGGAACGGGTTGCTAGAATGAATTTAGTTCTATTATTGTCGAAAGTACGTACTAAAATTGCCCTTTTTTAGTTGTCTTATTCTTACACTTGTCAGTTTAAAACTTTTGGTTGTCAAATTAGACCGGACTAGCGTTGGAGAATCTGACCGCTTAATTTTTAGCGACACAAATAACAAAAAATGACCGTGCAGCAATCAAACTCCAACTAATAATCCAATATTGCCAAAATTTGTATCAAAAAACGGAAAATCGTGATTTATGTAAATCGATCCCAATAGCAAATTGTTCTGTAATTGAGAAAGTAAATCAATAGCCAATTATTTAAGGTTGGCAAATTGGGTCCCAAGGAATTCGTGAAATCATTTATGGACCTAAGATGTCGAAAAGAGACCAAAAAAGTTCATTTACAACGTCCTTGTCAATAAATCCAACTAATACTAACAAGCATAGTACGGGTACCACTTACTACTTCCCAAAGCAATTATATAAAAAGTCGCGGTCGATCCTAAACAGTCTAATAATGTTTATGATCAGATATCTTGTAGAGTAAAACAAATCAATTATTAAAGCTTTGTAAAATATAATAAATCAAGTGATTACTATTGTTTTTACGTTCAGAATGTCGAAAATAGGCCAAAGAATCATAATTTAAGCGTCCCTTTTACTTGTGACTTTGAGCTTGGAGTTGTGAAATAATATTCTAAATTAGTGCTAATGCGGCAATTACAGTTAATTTTAAGATGTTATGTCGTGTAATTCGTTAATATCTGCACTTAAAATGTTATTATTGTTTATTATAGCGATCTCTTCGAAAGAGGGGCCTTTTCGAATACCTGTACTGCAGTAGTAAGTTTTGACCATAGACATACATAATAGGTAGATAGACAAATAATCAGCATTTGCGAATGTGGAAAATTCACGGAGCTGAATCCGTAAAGAAAGTCGGTGCCCTACGGGCTTGCGCATTGCAGACCTCTTGCCTTGTGATAGACAGGACCGCACTTTAAAATTAAGGTATTAAAATATACACTCACCACATGACGTGAATATTTTATCAAGTAGGTAATAAAAGCTAATTTTTATTACATATCATTATCCTTTTTATGAATGATAAAAATGTAACCCACCAGTGGGATTTTAATAAAAATTGTATATTTTGTTGTCTTAAAACTGGGATTTTTATTGCTATACAAAACTGTCGTTAATGTCTTAAAATTTTTTAGTTATCCACACTTTTGGTATTAATGGGGTGAGGAACTGAAAAAGCAACAGCTTTTATCTTAAGATTCTATTACTTATTATTTAAAACATGGTCAGAGTCAATTTGACGACCAATCTTGTTAATTAGCAATTAATTCCCGACTATAGATAATTTAATTTTTCGAAAATAAGTAAGGACTACTAATATAAAAAACTTTCAATACATACAACATACTATTTTTTAAAGCCTTCTGCTGGAATTTGATCTTTAAATGAAGAAATTAGCAGTTATTCACACTTTTCTTTTTAGAAATCTTTATAGGAAATCAAAGTGTGGGTTACTAACTAATCAAATCAAAAACAACAAATTTTGGTAAAACACAATCATACACTTTACAATTACATATGTTGATCGGCCATTGTCCATAAAAATAACTAACCACCAACACTAAAAAAGTATCACTTAATGAACGAATCTCTAAATAATATCAAAAGCTCACAAATAAACACAACCAAACAATACTTCCTTTTCTCCCAGGAGTGCAACTGGCATCGGCCCGGTTCTGATCGCTTTCTGCTTTTGCCAGACGTCTCGAGTGCGCGTGCCGCTACGACACCGACTTTTAAATGCTTTGGACGAGTTCAGCTGGTGTAGTCAATACGTTGTACAGGTCTAATATAATAATATGTAGTGTCTATGGTTTGGACACCCTTCTGTGACGAATGGTAACAAACAAAACGCACTTACACTTTTTTTATCTGGGGGAGTCAACATAGACTTCGAGGCTATAAGTACTAACGTATTGGGAATCTAAAAAGAAGGGAAATGCAATCTATTGATAAGGGATTGAAAGGAGGGCGACGAAAAACCTTTGCAAGCAATGTGTTCGATAATCTGGCCACACAGCTAGAAATGAGCTGGAGAAGTGGGACATCCTGGGTTTTTGTAGCTTAATAGAGTGGGTTTGCTCAGGTAGGAAGCTTTAAATATGGTTAAGCTAAACAAGGTTCTTGACCCCAGTCTAAGATTACTTAATTGGATATCTTGTGAAAGACATATGTTTGCAATTTGAGACTTGTTTTGAGAAATAGATGCTGGAATGAAGAATACCATCGTCAGCATAACTGAATAGAATAGGTTGTGGAAGACAGCACGTCCCCCAGTACACCCACGGTACATAGTACTTAGACTTCGGTCTTCGTGGGCTGTCAGAAGATAAAAAAAATGTGAAGGAAAAATAGGGTTGATTAATCTGGAATGAAGAGTACTGGTGTCAGCATAACTGGATGAAAGAGATTGTGGAAGAGAGCAGGTCAGTGTGAAGGAGAAATATAGTTGATTGATCTGGAATAAAGGGTACCTACTATCGCAGGGTTGATTGATCTGGAATGAAGAGTACTATCGACAGCACAACTGGATGGAATAGGTTTTGGAAGAGAGCAGGTCATTGTGTAGGAGAAATAGGGTTGATTTATTTGAGACGATAACCGTAAGAAAGCAATTCGTTGAGACGTTTATCCATACTTGGTCAAAGGCCTTGGATATATCAAGGGCAGTAATTTGGGATTTGCCATGAAACTCTAGGGACTTGTTCTAGTTGTGTGTGACATGACAAAGATGAGGAGATCTGCTGTTGACCTTTGGTGACGAAATCCATACCGTCTGTCGCCGATAAGCTTGTGTTTTTAAATATTTTAGAAATGGCGAGTTGATGACTTTTTCGATAACCTTGCATACAACAGAAAATGTACCCTTGTCTTCCTGGAAACAGGAAACTTCTAGAGCTCCAGAACAATGTTAGTTTTTACCAAAAAACAAACAATTTAAGCAAGTAAAGCAGTCTACAAAAGCTAGTTACCGTTTTAAAAGATGCGTATAAACATAGTCATTGAGTGATCTTTTACAAAACCTTTTATATGGCTCAGCATTAATTGCGAAATAATTGGGTAATATAAATAAGGTAAATAACACTTAAAACGGTTGTAAATAATAGTTACAAATAAAAGATCTTTGAACGTAAATTACAGAAGTGAGTGGCATCCGCCTTGGGGCTAGTGAAAGTTAACGAGAACGATGTTGCAGGTAGCTTCAAATTGGAAGCTGCTGTGCGGAGCCGGTCATTCATTGTATGTTGTGTTGAAATACATTATTTATGTTATGTTGCACTGCTATATTTGTAAAATGAATAAAATAATTGCCTTTAACTGTGCCTGGAGATACTAGTTTACAAGGACATTTTTATGTCTAGTTGATAATTTCACAAAAAATCTTTTTTTAGAATTATTGAGCATTATTAGGCTACAGAAAGCCATTAATTGCATATGGGAGAGTGGCAAATGAAGGTTGACTGTTTTTACAGTATTTATGTGTATATAACTTTACCCAGTTACAAAAATTACAACCTACAAAATCCACCACCACATTTTACATCTAAACCGGCACACGAAAATTTTTTTTTAATTACTAATCATTTTTCTCAATACATTTCTGACACAATTTGTTTACTATATTAATTTCTTAACGGTGGAAATTTTATTTACAGACCGAAGTAAATAATGCACTGTTGGGAAGAAATAAAGTTGTGAGAATTTACTTAAATCATTAGATTCTTAATGAGACAAATAATTACTCGAGCATTGCAATTACTATAAAACTCGTGATTTTTTTCATTAAATATTTCATTCATTTTGGTTGGTACTTTCGATTTTAGATTGTGACACCACCTCCCCATCGAGGCATGGTCGTTATGGACTATGAACTCCCCCCCCGAAACGACATTCTAAATACGCCACTGGAAATAGGAGTGAACGTCATGCAATTTACATAAGCCTAAATAGTTTTTGTCTAAAATTATTCGCTAACCCTATATTAAAGAAAAAAATTGAAGAAATTAAAAAACTCGTCAGTCTAGTAATTTATACCGCCAAAAAGATACAAGGGTTGGACGGCGGGGCGAGGAATTTCACAACATCGCCACTTGCATATTCTGTGTATACAATAGTTTTGTATCCACCTACCAAGGACTGGTTTCTATTCTATTCTATCTTTAAAATCTTAATCTTAAAATATTTTAGAGCATGTAAAAACAAAAAAAAAATACATGGTTAATGTATATTTACAAAGTATGCTCTGAAATCTACAAAATATTGTAAAACTGAGTACTAAGAACATTTCGCTATGTGATTTTCCATTAAAAGTACATCTTTAAATGTAAATATACTCTTATTATACCTAAAAAATTTGTGTAGTCCTACCTAACTTTCATAATTTAATGAAAACTTATGTTACTATTCCATTTTCGGGTTTTTTAAATGCCGCCATTTTATAGTTCTTTTAAAAGGCATCTACTATAGTTCTTAACAAACGTTTAGTAATCAGGGGCGTACTATTGGCCGCCCCTCTCCCCGGTAGATGCTCGAGTTGGCTAATTAGAGTACGAGTTTCCTATTAGGACCTCGTACATCGACAGTTAATTTTTTTTAAAAAATTGGCAACAAAATTCGACCAGTTTGCAAAGTAGATAATTTTCAAAAAAAAGGTCGCCAATTTTGGATTTTTATCTTTGCATAGTTGGATATTTTTCTTTCGCCACATCCACCATAACTCTTATTTCAGTATAGTTATGCTCACTCTTCGGGATTGTCCATGAATTTAAAACAAAAAATATCAATATCAATCTGGCTAATATTTGGCTTCCAGCAGTTTTCCAGTCCGACGCAGCCTGATCGAAATCCTCACCAATTATCACCTCAGCAACAGGGTCAAATTTTGAGCGACGTTCAGCAGCACCAGCACAGATTTGGACTGCACCAACGAGGGAACAGTGGCGTCCAACAACCTCAGGTCTTTAACAGAAATCAGCAGTTGCTTGCACAGAGTGGATTGTTCGGGCAGCAGCTTCAGCAGCAGTTTATTAATCAAGCTCAGGTAAAATTCATTAAAACTAAATGCCTACTCGTATTTCGGGTTCTACAAAAAAATTTGAAAATATTTTTTGCAGAACAATTTTTCAAACGTTTTTTGAAAAAAGCTTGTTTTGAAAATACCTTTTGTTGAAACAATTTTATTCTACAGTACCTCCATATTTTAAATTTTTTTGAACACTACTTTTTTGAATCGGTACCTGTCTATTTTCTGGAAAGATGGTTCTTCAGAAAAATATTATTTCGAAAATACATAATAGAATAAAATAGTTTAGGTCTACTAGCCAAGTTTAATGTGTAATAATATGTTTAATAATAAATGTAAATTTGCATATATGAACTGTTAATTTACCGATATTATCTATACAAGGATATTTTATCAAAATAAAAGTGAACAGGCCTTATAACTTTTTTATTTCTAAAGATGGGGAAAAATGTCAAATACAAGAGTTTTGGAGATTTTTATGGATCATTTATATCTCTTATCAGCAAAACAATTAAGCATAGTATAAAAAAAATAGTTTAAAACATCGATTTTATCGCTAATTTTAAACAGGATGGTATGATTTTTATCATATTTTTGGATTTCAGGAGAAATTCTAGACATATTTTGTATAACATACCCTATGCGGGTTTTCAATCGATTTTGAAATATTTCAAATTAAAAATTATTTCGCATAAATATACTTTAAACGTAACTATCCAGGTTGCGAACGAAATCCCTGCTACCTTTTTAAATTTTCTTCGTAGGTAAGTCAAGGTTAATGTCAAGATTGACAATAATACTTTAGTCACCGTGAATTTATAATTTTATTTTTATGCAAAATGAGTTATTCTATTAAACAATAAATGTTGATTTTTATTAGTTCTTAATATCTGAAGGCAATAACTAGTGATTATAAACAATAACAAATGAATTATAACATAAACAGATAAATGTTAACATTGACGAATAAATACCAAACGAAACATTAAACATGTGGTGAAATATTAATTGGTTTTTATTATTTCCTACTTTTAGGGTTTGTTCAGTCAGTCTAAACCGTCTCAGGAGCCCAATCCTGCATTATTCCAGCAGTCCATATCGCCAACCGTTCAACAACCATTGACTTCAACTCAACAGCAACAACTACTCCAACCCACTGCTCAAACTCAGTTGTCCAGTTTCTCTTCGCTGACAAATGCTGCGAATTTTGCTACAAATTTTAATCCTGCGCCACAGCAAAATTCGGTCGTGTTTCCGTCTGTACAACCATCCATTGGAACGCCATCAGGGGTAAAAGAATATCTTTTAATACAACTTTCTAAAACATCTCACTGCAACTGCAGTCGTAATTACGACGCGCGTCGTTCCGCAATCCTCATATGGAATCTGCACAACACTAAGTTTGTGTTCACTGAGCCATATTTCACTATACAGGGTGTTTCAATATCGTACCGACAAATTTAAACAGGTGATTCCTTGACCAGAAAGAATGAAAGATGTTCCAAATAATATAGGTCCGGAGACGTTTCGTTTTGAAGATACAGGGTGTTAAACTTTAATTTTTTTTCGGTTGTTCTATTGGTTTTATGCGCGCTTAAGGATTACACAACCCCACGAAAAAAAAAACAAAGTCATGTCCACTGGACTAGATCCCCATGTCTATATGTTTTCGAGGTCGCTGAATCCGAATCCGACATCCGTTTCACCCCATCAGGTCATTGGACACCGTAAACCACCCCTTTAATTTCTAGGGTTGCTCTGCATCTGGCTCGGGTATCCTCTGCTCTTCTTCTTTGTTTATTCCAAAGTGAGAGGTGGGGAGGGTAGAGGGTTAACATCCGATCCGGAACGCACCCCCTGAGGGGGTGGAACCACCCTTTCAGGGGGTGAAACCAGTTTTTTTCTGTTTTCGAAGAATTTTTGTCAGAAGCACAACGGAGGAGGGGTTTGTATATACATATACATGTACAAATATGAATTTATATATACATTATATATACACATATATACAGGGTGTTGAAAAAAGGCCGGTACTCCCAAAAATTTCCGAGGGGGGATGTTTCTTTAAGGCTGTTCCACTCGTATAGCATAGGAAATTTTCAGGGGAATCGAATAACGTTGTCAGATTTGGTCCCGATAAGGGCCTGGACCCTGTGCCGCCTAAGTTTGGGATGCGGACCCCCGTTTTTTGCAGATTCGGATTCAGCCGAAAATTTTGGGAGCTGTAACCATACTTATTGCTGATTGTAGCCACAAACAGCCAATCGCTATAGATAAGCATGATCGCGTGTTTAAATTGCCACGCACTGCTCACATCCATTCTCAAATTCCTTCCATCTGACGGTCCCATGATGATGTCACAGTCCTACGAAAATGGCTCTCTAAAGGCGAAGGCTAGTATTGGGCCCATAAAAATTTGAGATCCACGTATCTGAACGCAAAATTTTCGGCTGAATCCGAATCTGCAGAAAACGGGGGTCCCCATATGAAAACTCAAACGTAGGCCTCACAGGGCCCAGGCCCTTATCGGGACCAAATCTGAAAACGTTATTCGATTCCCCGGAAAATTTCCTATGCTATACGAGTGAGACGGTCTTAAATAAACATCCCCCCTGGAAAATTTTTGGGAGTACCGGCCTTTTTCCAACACCCTGTATATATGTGTCTATATAATGTATATATAAATTCGTATTTGTACATGTATATACAGACCCCTCCTCCGTCGTGATTCTGATAAAAATCCTTCGAAAACAGAAAAAAAATGGTTTCACCCCCTGAAAGGGTGGTTTCACCCCCTCAGGGGGTGCGTTCCGGATCGGATGTTAACCCTCTACTCCTCCCACCTCCCACTTTGGAATGAACAAAGAAGAGCAGAGGACACCCGAGCCAGATGCTGAGCAACCCTAGAAATTAAGGGGGTGGTTTACGGTGTCCAATGACCTGATGGGGTGAAACGGATGTCGGATTCGGATTCAGCGACCTCGAAAACATATAGACATGGGGATCTAGTCCAGTGGACATGACTTTGTTTTTTTTCGTGGGGTAGTGTTATTTATTCAAAAGTATCTACAGAATTTTATTAACCAATTGCTATTTAGAACTATCTACAGGGTGTTATTTTTTTGGGGTCACAACCATTTTGACCTCCCAAACTATTTTTGGATCCGACACTGATTATCCTTTTGTATAAAAACACTTTTTTGGTTTATCTTATAACTTTTTTATCAACTGCACTTTCTTCATGTCATATACGGTTCGGCTGATATTTGGAAAAACTGATTTAAAGTAGGGACAAATTTTTAATCTGGTTGAATCAAAAATAATTTATTTACCTAATAAATTTTAATTTAGTTATAACAAAACATTAACGATAAAAGCATGTTCACAAAAATTGTTCAAAATTCCTTTTATGAACATGCTTTTATGGTTAATATGTTTTGTTATGACTGAATTAAAATTTATTAGGTAAATAAATTATTTTTTATCTGACCAGATTTAAAATTTGGCCCTACTTTAAATCATATTTTGCCAAATATCAGCCGAACCGTATAATATATGAAAAAAGTGCAATAGATAAAAAAGTTAAAAGATAAACCAAAAAAGTTGTTTTTTATACAAAAGAGTAGTCAGTGCCGTATCAAAAAAAAATTGGGGGGTTAAAGTGGTTGTGACTCCAAAAAAAATAGCACCCTGTAGATAGTTCTAAATGGCAATAGGTTAATTCTGTACGTACTTTAATATACATGTAACACACGTACAAGTTTTGAATAAATATCCCTTAAGTGCGCATAAAATAAATAAGAAAAACCGAAAAAAAAGTTTAACCCTGTATCTTGGAAACGAAACATTTCCGGACCTATATTATTAGGAACTTTTTTTATTACCTTTGGTCAAGTAATCACCTGTATACGCACTGGCAATTGCGGCGGTATACGGGGTGGTCCATAAGTATGCGGTACGAGGCGCCCTCCACTAGTGACATCAAAAGTATGGACAAATTTGAATTCCTCATCTCAAAAAATCCCGAAATCCCTAATTTCGTGCCGCTATGTCATTTTGTTGGGAAATTACTGGAAACAATCGAAAACAAAATTAAAATTTTGATACCCTGTATCTTGGCTATTATCAACTTTGGAATTAGGCAAATTTGAATAAATCGCATTATTTTGGCATAAACAATCTGCTGTTGCTCTATGTACCATTACTTATGGACGACCCTGTATCTCTGTGAACTTTATTTTTTGTTTATATTTTCTCCTTAAAATGATATATTTCATTTTAGAACGTAGTCCAACATCATACCCAAACAAGCTTTACACCTAACTTCGTTAACCAAGCTACTCAAAGAAATCAGCTTGTCAACACAAGGCCAACAGCAGACCCAATAGACATTATTAACGAACAACTAAGACAATTAGATCCTGAAAAACACAAACAGAGAATTAGAGTAAGTTCATTATATACGTAATGGTTTGTTCAAACCAAATAATCCAGACAATACACATTTTAAAACAGTTTTTATAGATAAAAGCGCCTCACATTAACAAAAAACCCGAAATGAAATTTATAGAACCTACTTCTTGATTTTCCGCTTATCTATTTTATTAAGAACAAAGGTATTTTTAATAAGAAAAGGTCATCTCAAATCTTTTATTAGAAAAAAAGGATGGGGTGGATTATTTTTAATCGATTTATTTATTTATTCTTCTTCGACTTATTCTTCTCGACTTCACGAGGAGGTTATCAATTCGACACGAATGTGGCATTATTATTATTATTATTGTTGATATTTTTTATGTATGTTCACCTCACGCATAATTCTGGAACGGATTAACCGATTTCGATAAAAAAAATGTGTACATCATTTCTCCCGAATGGTCCCATTTTAAGGGTTTTTTGCTAAAGTGGAAACTTAAAAAAACTTCGAAAAACTAAAAAATACTCTTGAAATCTACAATTTTTGCGTGTGTCTTCGGAATGGGAGCACCAATTTTAATAATTTTATCTCCGTTGTGTTTAGCATGACGGTGGCCCTGTTGGTATTTGACTTAAAAAATATCAAAGAGGGGTAAACCCGGAAAAAGGTGACTTAGAGAAATTGTCCAAAAATGTTAACTAATATGTCATTTTCGGGATTATTGAGGTCAGATAATCTAATTTCGTCTGCCAGATGTTAAAAACATTAACGGGAGGGTGATGTGAAAAAAAGGAGTGACTAGGAATTTCTTCAAAAATGTTAACTCGTGTCTATTTGGGGCTAGCGAGGTTAGAATATCAAATATTTTCTAACAAATGATAAAATAAAAGTTACGGGGGGGGGGATAGAGAGAATAAAAGGAGCGGCTGAGAATTTCTCCAAAAATGTTAACTAATATATTATTTTCGAGGTAAATAAGGTCAGAAAGTCTAGTTTTGTCGAGCCGAAGTTAAAAAAATTAACAGGGGGAGGGATAACAAGGAGCGATTGACAATTTCTCCAAAAATATTAACTAACATGTCATTTTCGGGGTTATTAAGGTTTGTGTACCAGATGTTAAGGAAACTGAGGGCGGGGGGGGGGGGGGGTGATATAAAGAGGAGCGACTGCCAATTTCTCCAAAAATATTAACTAACATGTCATTTTCGGGGTTATTAAGGTTTGTGTACCAGATGTTAAGGAAACTGAGGCCGGGGGGGTGATATAAAGAGGAGCGACTGCCAATTTCTCCAAAAATATTAACTAACATGTCATTTTCGGGGTTGTTAAGGTTTGTGTACCAGATGTTAAGGAAACTGAGGGCGGGGGGGGGGGGGGGGGGGTGATATAAAGAGGAGCGACTGCCAATTTCTCCAAAAATATTAACTAATGAATCATTTTCGGAGTTATCAGAAAAGCTAAGTTCATGTACCGTATTTAAAAAATAATACGGCGGGGAAGGGAGGGGGGCGAAAGGAGTGGGTGGAAAATTCTTTTAAAATGTTAACTATGTAATTTTCGGGGTTACTGAGGTCTGAAAATCCAATATTACATGGACATTACAAATTTAAAGAGGAGGCGATAAGATGCAGATGAAGGGAAAGGGAGAATAGGTGAACTACAAAGAAATATTTTTTTTTCAAAAAAATAAACCGACTTCTCAAAAGAAAAAGCACTAAAAAGTATGAAATAATATTTTTACTTATTTATAACTGTGGTTATTGGTAAACCTAATTTTGTTTAAAGTTAGGTAACTTGTGCACCGAAGTTTTGAACTTTGATGTCGGCGCAATTTCACAGTATAAGGATCCGTAATAATAATTCATAAACAATTAATAGGAAGTTGCGCTTACTTTAAAGTGCAGAACTTTGAGTACAAATTACGTAAAGCCGAACGCAATTAGGCTCGCCATTAGGCTTAGTAATAAATAGGTAAAAATATTACTCTTTAGTAACAATTTATTAATGTATTATCATTAAGGATTCCTGTTAAACTTTGAAATTGCGCCCACTTTAAGTTCAGAACTTCGGTGTACAAGTTATCCAACTTTGAACAAAACAAAATTAAGTGTACCATTAACCACAGTTATAAATACGTAAAAATATTATTTCGTACTTTTAGTACTTTTTCTTTTGTGAAGTCGGCTCATTTTTTTGAAAAAAAAATATTGTGTCAACCTGCATTTATAGACAGAGATTTATTTTTGTTTAATGTTACACATTATTATTCTCACTGATTGCAGGAATTGCAAGATAAAAAAGCAATCATTGAAAAAACATAACCAGTTTGTTGAAAAACAATACGAAAAAGCACTGAAAAAGGCCCAACAAGATCACAAGGAGTTCGCAGAAGCCCAAAAAGAAGAGAGGAAGAAATTATATCAAAAGCTAGTGAAATCAGCGGGATCAGAAAATATTTACAGATATTCACAATCTTTGCCAAGGTAGATATTCAGAAAATAGTTACCGATCATTTAGACGGTAAAATTCGAACGTATAGGTACTACGGTCGTTATAGATGAGCGAGAGCCTCCTCCTCATTTTGAGGAGTTTTGAGGGGGTTATGACCGTTACCATACCATATAGAGAGTAGAGAGGAAGAGTTAATGAATATTTCACATACGTGTCTCTTCCTATCTTATGGTAATCTCCAGCACCTCAAAACTCCTTAAAATGGGAAGGAGGCCCTCTCATTTTTATACAACTATCATTCCTTTGTTGCCCTAGAGCATATTTGAATTTTATTTTAGATACATTTACCCAGAAGAAGCGCCGCTTTTGAAAAGGCCTTAACACAATACTACAAAGAACATCCAACAACTACCACAACCACTACGACGACCACGCCCAAACCGACCACCACCACCAGAACGTCTACCATAAAGAAATCTTATCAGAAGCCTTCGTTTTTACCCACGGTTCTGCCCAGCATTTCTTCTAGCCCCAGAGTATGTAAAAACTCTAGTGACATTTATAAAACTCAAATTAGCAAAAATATTAGTTCCCTAAAACTCTAGGGAGTCGCTTTTTCGTCTAAAGTTGACCCACTAGCATAACAAAAAAGCTCAATATATTTCTTTAGGAATTTTTATATGGCAAGTATATTTTTTTAGGTAAAATCAATTCAATCTTTAGACGATCTTGACACACTAAAAAATCAGTACAAAAGTCAACAAATCAAGAAGGACGATCTCCTAGCCCAACTTAGGGCAGCGATCGGCGCGACTGTCCAAGATGAAGCGCCAAAAAATCTGTCGTCTAGAGAAATATCCTTGGGCAATGGCAAGAGAGTTCAACTCATCGAATCAGTCGATTCTAAATTCTTTCCCAAAGGAAAAGAAGAAGAGATTACTCTGCCTAACGGAGAAAAAGTTTTTGCGATAAGAGCAGATCCAAATTTATTAGCAAGGTAATGTTTATTTTTAGTATTATGTTAATGAGAGAACCACCTCCTCCACCTGTTCATCTTTGTTTACCTATGTATAAATACTTCAAGGTCGGACAAAAAGTCCCTTTATTTATGTATATTCAATAAACTTGGTTCGATGGATTCTTAGTTTTGGTGCCAACCTGAAAGGCAAATAAAATTGTTTCAAAGATCCGAGTCCCTAACTCCCTATTATTAAACATTTTCGATTCAATTTTAATTTGATTTACATATTGAATTGTCGTTAATCCACGATGAACCCAACGAACCGTGTTCTTAATCAAAATATGAATTATTTTGCCTAAAGGAACTGCATTTCTACTTGAATTATTATTATTTTTATACAGTTACCATTAGAATAAACCTGTATGGAAAAATTCAATATAAAAATGTAAACCAAATATCTTTTTGAAGCTGTAAAATTTCAATAATTAACCTAATTGGAGGTCAGGTAACTTGTAAACTAAAAGTGATTGTTAATGAACCGTAGAGCCATAGCCATAATTCACAAAGAAAAAAATTGTCCAATGTTTGTAGGTTTTTATTAATTCTATATTATTACTTTCTTACTTTTTTAAAGAAATGTACAATAATTATTTTATAGATCGTCGCAACCGGCTAGCCAAGGCGATGAAATTACTCTACCAAACGGTCAAAAGGTCCAAGTTATCAAAACTACCAAGGACTTAAAGGGTCTATCAAATCTATCAGGACAAGAATTTATAATGCCAGATGGTAAGTAACTAATTAAAAATCAATTTTAGAAGGTATAAAAACATGTTAAAAACTGTATATAATGATGACCCATTTCTTTCATTAAAAGCCTTTTATTTAAATTTTTTTTGTTTAGGTCAAAAAGCCGAAATATTTAAGACGAGCTCAAGTTCAGCAGCTCCAACTTACAAAGCTCAAGAAATCACTCTACCAAATGGTCAAAGAGTTGAGGTTATTAAAACGTCTGATCCAAAATTGGTTCCGGGAGGAGTGGCTTTAGAACCTGGCAGTGAGTTGGGTACGTATAAGAAATATTAGTTTTTATGATAAGTTTCTATAACAACTTAAAGCTTATAGATTATGTTTAAATATTCCAAAATTATATCAAATGTCTTAAGGTATGAAACGACAATTTACTTAGTTTAGATCATCTTACTCTTTCCTGAGGTAAGATGGCTGAGGTATTTATTGCGAATGTTTAAGTCCATTTACAATGGGTCAACAAGTTTGTAAAGTTTCTGATGTTTTTTTATGCGATAGCAAATAAACTTATATATATATATATATATAATATATATATATATATATATATATATATATATATATATATATATATATATATATATATATATATATATATATATATATATATATATATATATATATCCATATATATATATATATATATATATATATATATATATATATATATATATATATATATATATGTATATATATATATATATATATATATGGATATATATATATATATATATATATATATATATATATATACATATTATATATATATACATATTATATATATATATATATATATATATATATATATATATATATATATATATATATATATATATATATATATATATATATATATGCGTGCTATGAAAGTTTAAACAGCTTTTAATTACTTCTGAAACATACATCCCAATTTCACACTCACAGTTCATAGAACTTCATCATTTGATAATACACAATAAAATAATTCTGGCGCCCATTTTTAAATTCTGCGACATACAACATAATAATCTAAAAAAATACGCACAAATAAAAGAAAAGCAACCATAAGTTTGCATCATATTCATATTTCATCATATTCCACAATGCCATAAAATATGACACACATTTTGATTGATCCACTAACGGTTTAACATTTTTTATAAACATTGACCAACTTACCTGTTTTTTTTCAGAAAAACTGGTATTGGCAAAAACTACCACAGTGAAGCCACCGAAAGTCCTTTATGAAGAACTGACCAAAAATCACGTCCCACCAGGAGCAGAATTTGAATTACTTAAAACAGGTATTAATATCACTTAAGTTGGGCGGTAATCCACGTTTAAGAGGAGCAGCCCGTTCTCATTCCTACTAGTTTGGTTTTTAACCTAGTTGTTGATGAATTATTTTCTATAAAAAAATCTATCACTTTCCAGTGTAAAAATATAAAAGAGACATATCATTTATCAAAGAAATTAAAATTATGTACTTTTCCTATAAAAACAAGCATTGTGTTTAAAACAATTATTTCCTCATTTTCTCAAAAAATTCCTGTCCATCATAACACCCTGTATTTATTATACTTTTTCTGAAGGTGCTAGTGGTGGACTAGAAAACATCGGAAGCAAGCTACCCAATCAAAAGAAAGTAACATTCGTTCTACTCGAGGAACAAAGCGACGGAACTTTAAAAGTGCAAGGTGTCAAGGGCAATGGCAAGGAAAAACCAGACGTAGACTTAAACTCGATTTTAAGTAAGATTAAAGCTGGGGAAATCAAACTTCCTCCTACTACTACAACTACTACTACGACAGAGCGACCAACTGTTAGCTCCACGACGGTAACTGTGAGTAGTACTGAGAGGCCTTCAAGTGCCACAACGGCAAGAAATATTTTGGTAACTGGTAAGTTTATTCGCGAATATTCAGGCCCAATACTCACCACTTGGTATTAATAAATGGGTATCATAACCTCTCAAATTATGGGACATCCATTGGCAACTCAAACTTTCTTATATTATGCATTGCGTTTCCATTGAACAAACCTGCAAGTTTGAATCGTAAATAGCTGTACATTTATTAATTTATAACTTGCAGTAACTCCTAATTCATTTGCCTCAAACGAAGGGGACTTTTTCCGATCATCTGCCAACCCACTGACTTCTTTGTCAACTCCCCACGAGACCTCTGGTTTTCCGATTTTAAAAACAAATATAGGAAGCCAGTTTTTAAGCAGTCCTCTGCCAGCTAGCAGTGCCTACACGACCGCAGGTGATATTTATTCTTCCAGTAGCAGGAGCACCACGCCTAATTCTATTTTGGAGGATAATTATAGTAAAGTAAGTATAATGTAAACTACATACCCGTATTTAGTAGTTTATTAAATAAAAATCTGTAGTGGTAAGTTATAAAAAAAAGTTTATGTAAGAAAGGTTTTATTGAACGTTAAAATGTTATGTAGAAACAGTTTTGGATTTGAAATTGAAACAAATTACGACAAGAAGTAAACGAATTTTTTTTGTAAAATTATCTTGGTAAATTCTTAAAAACAATGTTTTTAGGTTTGTAATACTTAGCATATTTAAAAAAAAAACTCTTTTTTAGACAACTAGAACGGCTTTCGCAGCACCTCATGATCAATCGAAACAGGAGTCAACAATATCAAACAGCAACATCAATACAATTTTTTCACAACCAAAACCAACAATAACTACCACTTATACGTCCGAGCACCCACCAGTAACTGAGTATGTGGTCAAATCTCACTCTGAACCAACTGAAGACAAGGAGAATTTACCTGAACTTACCTCTATACTTAAAGCAAGTGGTAAGAAAATATATTTTTTTTTAGTCTATGTTTGCCAAATTCCTTTGACATTGATTAAATTCGTGGACTAAAAAATCGTACATCTATTTCACAGTCTATGTGCTTTTATGCTAAGAAAGCCCATTAAGAGACGTTTAGACTGTAAATGAATAATGTACAATTTTATTGACCACGACTAATATTTTTTACAAATCTTGTTGTAGTGAGAAACTGTGTGAACGGTGTCCGATTCCAAAAGCCCGGTTCTGCGAAAACTTTTCAAACTTCCCAATATACAGGGTGGCAAGTAGAAAACTAAACAAGCCCGATAAGTAAAGGACGATAATTATGAAAAATCGGGCTTGTTCGTTTTCGATTGGCCAGCCTCTATATTCTTGAAAAATGTATCTTAAAAAATACATCTTATCGAAAATACAACTTCTCGAAATTATCTCTTTTCTCGAAATTGCAGTTTTCTAACTCTGATAGTTTAGAAAATGTCAATGAAAAATTACATTAGAATATCCCGAGCACATCTCAACAAATTTCAGCAAACCATCACATATTCACTTTTCTGGGGGTTTCCTCAGGTTTGCTTAGGTTTGTTCTGTTTTCTGCTCTTTTTATTGCATTTTCTTTAACAATTATTAATAAAACCTGATACCTAGTGATAATTATAAAGGGGGAAGCATAAAAATAATTAAAAAAAAGCAAGTTTTTTCTTTAATAATTGTAGTAGTTGCAGTAGTCTGTTGCTGTTTTTGAAAATTATTTAAATACCGACTGAGTTCCAGTGAGTTTTCTCACTTACAACATTGAAAAGTAAATAGGGCCAGCAAAATCATTATGGTAATATTTTGCAGCCGATTAACCACTCATACTTTTCGTAAAACCCCACGTGATAATGTCTCGTGAATTTTTTTATTGATATTTCCGCTTTTGTCTCTAAATTAATAGGAATCATTGGCCTGCCAAACTTAATAATGTCACTTGTTTCTTAAAAGTTACGACTAGAAAATCCTTTTTTAATAAACTACGTACGACACAAACACAGTCTAAATTATTGTCCACACTTCCTCCATTGCAAAAAAAAAACAGAAATAAAACCCGAAATATATATAGGCGCCAGTATTTAAAAATTAGCGTGGGGGCTTATAGGGGAATTGTTAGACACAAAACTACAGCTTACGTGGGGAAGTCCCGCTTTGGCTACGCTGTTGCCATTGTTAATTATATTTAATTTATGATACTTAATATTTTTTATGTTGTCATCATTTTTTTCGAAAAAATTCATGTTTTATTTTTTCTTGAAAAATACCAATCAACTTTTTGCTGTAAGGTTAAAAAGGTCGGAGGCTCCGCCCCCAAGTTAAGCTATTCCGCGGGGGCTCAATCCCCGGATCCCCCACGCTTCCGGCGCCTATACCCTGAAAAGTCCGTACATAATAAGAAGAATAAACTAAAACTACCGGAGGGCAGTAGCGTGCATACAATAAAAGCAGAAAAGCACTGCCCGCAGTAGGAACAAACGGTACAAAATTATAATTTTATTTTTTTAAATGTTTTTAAATTTGTATCCGTGAAATAATCCAGCTTTGGCAGCTATTATTCTATAAATTAATATTGTACCCACAGAAGAAAGAGGCCTTTTTTTAAAAAAAAAATATGTTCAAAACAAACGTTTCCTGAATTTTTTTTTTAAATTAACATTTTTGAAAAAACATTTTTGAAAAATTTGCATTGATCCCGAAATACAAGTATTTGGGATTCTTTCTTTCGCTGCAATTTTACCGTTTAAATTTTTTTTAAGGGATGTACGCCATGGCAAGATTCCTTAAACAATCCGGACTGGATTCGGTACTGAACGATACAGGACCGTACACAATCTTTGCTCCCACTGACAAAGCGTTTAGAACTTTATTGGTGCAACTGGGAGGCCCCGAACGTGCCGAGGAAAAATTCAAGGAAAATCCAAGATTATTAAGTGGGGTAGGAATATTTTAATATATTATAACTACAGAGTTGTTTGGAAAACCTTTTTGCTATTTTACATTTTTTTTTATTACCTATATTGCAGTAAAAGTTAATGATTTATAAAAAAGAATACATACTTTTGTTATGGACAATTACTTATCAAAATCAGAAGCACTAAATCACATTATTGCTTCGAAAAACGATACAAACGTAACTTACTTTTTCTTATTATACAAACCCATAACTTTCAGTTTTTAGTTCTTTCTGCATCTTCATCAAAATTTGTCGAAATACTAGGGAGTTGAGGTCAAAAATTTTAAATTCAACCCTATGCCGTGTGGTACCTCATTTTAAAGGTCTTCAAAAAAGAAACATGTTAATGCAGACCCGAGGTCCGTATCTTAAATCGTTTTTAAATAGCCAGGCTTTAAAAACAAAAATCTTGAAAACAAAAGGAAAAATTTAAATAACTTTATTTCTATTGTTACTTTAAAAGTTAGTCAAAATGTCCACCATGAACTTCTTGGCAGTAATAAAGTCGATTTTGGAAGTCACTTCTCACATTTTCGAGAATGGCAGATGTTACTTCTTGGCAGAGTTCCAAAATCACTTTATTACTGCCAAGAAGTTCATGGTGGTATTGGTGGTCATTTTGAACAACTTTTAAAGTAATAAGCAGAATAAAGGCACTTAAATTTTTATTTTTTTTTCACGATTTTTAATTTTTATAGGCTCGCCATTTAAAAAGGGATTAAGATAAGGACCTCGGTTTGCGGTAAAATGGTTCTTTTTTGAAAACCTTTAAAATGAGGTACCACAAGGTATGGGTTGCATTTTTGACCTCAACCCCCTAGCATCTGAAAAAGTTAAATTTCATAAAAGTAGATTTATTAACCAATAAGATACACCTACAATATCGTGTCTCAATCTTTACTAATAGCAAAGACCCATACTAAGACTTTTCGGACACCCCGTATATTTTTTTTCAGACTTTATAGGTCCAGCGACTGTATAACAATTAATTTTAAACGCTTTTTTAGTTATTGTTACATCACGTGATCCCAGGAGCTTTTACCATTTCGTCCCTGCAGGACGAAATGACAGGTGTGTCATTAGCAGGAACGCAATTAAGGGTCAACCAGTATAATATGCATGATAATGAATGGAACGATGTCAAGGTAATTGTAACAATATCCTAAGCTTCTTGTTCTGTTAAATCCTTGCGCTTAAATAATTCTTTACTTCATCCACGCTTATATGCATCCTTTACCTCTATTTCTATATACTTGCATTTATGCCACTGTAGTTTTTCTGAAGATAATACTGATTTCCCGTACGTCTAGTTCTAACACTGCTGACGTTTCGTCGACCGTTCCAGGTGACTTCCTAAGAGCTATTCTCGTCGGTGACTTGAACCGAATGATTCAGCTCTGAAGAAGTCACCTGGAATGGCCGACAAAACTAGACGCAGAACGATCATCATCGCCTTCACGTTGATGTCTAACTCATTATAATTATAGGTAACCACTGTTAACGGAGCTAGAGTAATCGAAGAACACCAAGACGTCCCTATTCCCCAAGGTATCGCCCACGCTGTAGATAGAGTCATGTTCCCTCTCCCTGTTGGCGATCTAGTACAGACCCTGCAGGCAGATAGAGAGAGAAGGTTTACATCGCTTTTGAGGGCTGTGTATGCGTCTGGCTTGGCCGAAACGTTACAAGGTAACAAATATAATGACCCCAAAAAGTAAATATTTACTCAACAATTACTGACGAAACAAAAAATTATCTATTTACTCGTAAGCTTGATTCACTGAATCAAATCGAAAGCAAATATATTGCACCTCATCATAAGAATTTTGTAAAAATACCCAAATTAGTTATATAGGAAGAACCAACTATATCATCTAATTACAAGCAAATTTTCACGAATAATTGCTCTACCTAACAGCAAATTTTCTGCTGCCTACATTGGAAAGTTATTGTTTTTTTTAATAAATTACTGAACGGTATCAATGCATGCTAAAAACCAAAATACTTACTCATGTTTGATTTTTCTAGGACCAAAATCTCTTACCTTGTTCGCCCCAACGGACAAAGCGTTTGCAGGCCTCAGTCCTGACGACCTCACAAAAACGGTAACAGATCCTGCTCTTGCCAAAGAACTGGTATTGAGGCACGTTATAGAGGGTGCTTTCTATACAAATGGCATGCGGTACTACCAAGTCAAAGATAGTCTGCAAAGTGATGCCCAAATTACTATTAGTAAACAGTCAGGTAAGCAGAAAAAGCAGTATTTTTTAACATTTAAAAATGGCATTATATCAAAAAGATGTTGCCAGATAGGAAATAAATCATTTTATCAAAGAAACAGTTACAGTCAGTTTTTGACTTCTCATAAATATAATATTTGTTTCTTTGTAAAAATTATTTCCTATATTTTTGATGTTATTCATTTCAATTTGTTATGATAATAAAGTTGTATAATCGACGAGTCAAAATGCATAAAATTATCGACCTTTTCAGATAGATAGGTATCTATTTTAATTACAATGTGTTACATAACATTCTGTTCTCGTTGTAATATGTGTAATTTTTTCTGATATTTTTTTCTCCCGGAAATTGCAATTAAAAATAAACATCGCCACATCTAAAATTAATTACTAATTATACCGTAAATAAGCCGATAAGGATGAAAAGTTGTGGTCAGAAATGTCAGAAATAAATACCATGATCATTAGTTAATAATTAATATTATTCATTATTGTTCACTCAAACATTTATGTTTCCAAACAAGTCTCGAATTAAGAACTTGATAATTGACACAGATCTATGCACCTCTCCCTTTCCAAAGATCTTCAATTTATTAATCATTAGGTTTGTTCTTTTGTGTTGCACAAAACTACACTAACCTGCACTGCTTTTTTTCTAATGTACCTAATAATACCTTCTTTTTGAAAACGTGTAGAACAATTATGAAAATCCAGAATAAAATAAAAATTGTATCACCCTCTGCGTTGAAAACGAAACATTTCCGTACCTATAATTTTTTTCTTATTTCTGACCAGAAAGCCAGTTGTAAGATTTTGTTGGTGAAGTGTTGCAATACCCTGTATAACATGGTCAGCCTTGTTCCAGGAACCATATCAAAAAATCATTTACTCTTTTTCGTGATTTAATTTAAAATTTATAAATGAATTTACAATAATTCCAAAATAGGTAACGGAAACCCAACAAAACGGAAATTTGCTTTCACTCAAATAAAAATTCCATCGTCCTTTTTTTAACTTTATATAGGTCTAGGATCGCTTTAAAAATCACAATCAAACACGAATTCCACGAATTCCA